>OW964831.1:7658662-8858662 GCA_943142095.1 Ophonus ardosiacus | reverse complement strand
CGTATGAATTAAATTTTTATATATGTATTTATTTAATAATAAATAAATGTTGCTAATAATTATTATAAGTATTATTTTTGTAAGGTTCTAATATTTGCGAATAGATGTCCGAACCATCGTTAGCGTTACGCTTACCCATTAAATTCGTCGCAGCGAATGGATATTTGACTAATCTTAAGTAATAGCATTGTGCATTAAAATTATAATTTACGCATTATCACAATAAATTAAAACAGTAGCTGTGAATGAACCTTTAAACATCCTATGCCTTCCTCATATTGTCTCTAAACGTTCTATTATATTTTCTTCCTCTGTTTTGTCCTTGAAACGACCGTAAGAGGCGCCAATGTTTACGTGAGGGAAGCCCAGTTAAATCCTGGTTGCTCCATTTGGTTATGGTCTGGTTTGGTCGCCCACATAGTGGGTTATTTGTGGCGGCTGCAGATTGTTTTGCTCAGGCAAGGGTTACTTGATTGCGTGTTGGTATTTGGAAGTGGGTTAAGAATAGAACATATAATTTACTGCCTTAATATGAACTAAAAAACAAGCACTTTTGCATAACGCATATATCATCTATTTTATGTTACGTATAGTAGCTTTGTTCTCGAAAAGATTTTGCAGATAATGTGTAATAAAACATATTCAAATATTGCAAACAAATGTTCCAATTTTATTATGGTTTTTCATTGGCAATAGTGATATTTTCTTTAAAATCAGTGCTGCCCTCAAACAATATTTGTAAGAACTATACATCAGTGAAAAGAATGAATCTTCAAATTCGCTGATTCAAAGTAAAAAATAAAAAAAATAAAAGTGATATATAAACTGACCGTCCGACACGGAGACACGGGCTTATAGAATCAAAAACGAACAAAAACATCAAAAGATTTTTAGTTTTAACAAAAAGAAGAATGAAAGTTTCAAAAGCAACTATTAGTTATTTAAGTATTAAGAGCAGTAATTGCTTTCTACCGGTTGAGGATGAATTTGGATATCGAGATAAAGTCGAGATCTCCAATACTTCCGATACCGGTAAAATTAAAAAAAAATTAAATGTATACTTCCCAGAAAAAGCTTTGAGAATGTCACTAAAACTGTTGATTTTTGACACTGACATTTATCTGTCATTTACAAACTATGTTACAAACATTTGAATTTGTCAACTGGTTTCCTTGGTCTATTCTATGCGATTATTTTATGTATTATGGTGTCTTTATCTCTAAATTTATAGAAGATATAATAATTTTTTTTAAATGTATCAGATGTAGAATTTTTTTTCTGTATTAGTAATAACACAATTTTTCGAAAAATAATACTTAGAAGTTTTTTTAGGACACTACTATTTCCGGTTGTCTAATTGTTCAAAACCTTTTCAGCTCTTCCCATGAATGTCAGATTGAGGAATAGTTAAACAGGTCTTAATTCTTATGGTTTTTGAGGAATTGTCCTTCCAACATCCACACGTACACACATGTCCACACACACACACACACACACACACACACACACACACACACACACACACACACACACACACACACAAACACACACACAAACACACACACGCACACGCGCACACACACACAAACACACACACGCACACGCGCGCACACACACACACACACACACACACACACACAGCCATGATCTTAAAAATGTTAAAATCGGATTGTAGGACATTAAAACGTGCTTATTCACTAAAATCTAGATATGTGATTTTTAGCATGAATCCAATACCTTTCTTGGAGAGAGGTAAAAAGATTTAAAAATTATATTGACTATTGTCTTTTTTAAGCTTTGATCGTTGTTTTTACTTACCTCCGCCACCTGATTGTGTGATTTATATTACTTCCCGATCAGTAATATGTAAGTAAAGCCCGATAGTTCAAAAATAAAATTAACGGCCGGTTTCATAATAAATATAAAGTCATTTTACCTTTACCATTTGATCTAAAAGTGAAAAAAGTGTTTTTTAATTTCATTTTAAGTTAAAGATACTGTCAGATGACTTTATTTTAAAGGATTTTAAACTGACGACTTTAACTGTTAACAACTTTTTTAGTGTCTTTATATTTATTATGAAACCGGCCGTAAGTATTCTACATTCAGTTGTTTTCTGTCATACGGCCTTAAGGCAATATTGTAATGTATACAATAATGATTTCAATGTTCTATAAGACATCGTATAGATTTGGAATTCTGGTGCACCCATTGTAATCGTATGAAAGTGTTATTGTAATGAATACAATATTGTATTCACCTATTTGCAGTGATGTCACTATAAAGAAAATTGTAATAAAATCTTAATATTATTTTATTCAAATAAATAAATTTTACAAAGTACATTTACATTCTCAGGATTGATATTTGAAGTAAAATAACGCAAATATTAATTTGTATATTAATAAATTTAATTAAATAAATATGATGAATTTCATGCGACAATTGGTAACAGTGACTGACATCTAATCTAACATTTGCTTACATTTTGAAGTTAGTGAATGACAAAAGTCTTTATGTCAACTGTCAAGTCAAACATCCACAAAGAAATTTGTGTGTAATCATTAATTCGTCTGAAAAGAAGGTTTCTAAAAGACAACAGTTTATTACGAACAGGAAAATTAACCACAGGGATGCCTCAAAACGTACTACAAAACTTAGAAGTTCAACAATAATTTGTAATTTGTCACTTCTTTTATCCTGCGACTGACGGCCGCCTGACTCATAGAAATTTAAAAATCTTAGCCAACTGCTTTTTGGTAGCTTCCTTGACCATAAAATTGTAAAGCTTTTAGAATCTTTATATTTGTAGGAATTGCAATTTCTTCACGCTCCGGAGTAGGAAAGAATGGATCCAATTCTATAATTAAATCAGACACTAACTGATGCGATAGCCTGAAGATGCTACTGAACACATTCTTTAGAAAAGATAAGGGATCACTAGCATCACGCAAAACTCTTCTATTTATACGTAAATCATGTCTAAATAAAAATATTTTTTATAACATAAATTACATTTTTATTAATTATTATCTTACCGATTTCTTTCATTTTCGAGCATGTCATAAATTAAAATAAAACCATTATTATCCATTTTTATTATTATTTTTTTATTAGTTATTATTTTTTTACTAAACCATACCATATAGTATAGAATATAATTATTGTATTGGAAACAACATTGTATTGAAACCAATGGTTACCGGAATACCATTTCGGAAAATTATTATATTGAATACAATAATGGTATTTTATACAATATTGTATTCAATACCATGGACACCAGAATAAGGCTGATAGCTATAGGTAGATTCGTAGTTTTCAATTTTGTGGTATTCATTATCCAAATAATTAAAAAAAAAAATAATAGGAAGTAAGTAATTACGTTTTTATTAAAAAAATATAGAAAATCATATGTTTTTCAAATTATAATTGCAATATATGAATCCTGAATCACTAAATATCATTTACACTATAATTACCAATAATCGATAATAATTACTGGTTATTAATTATCAAAATTTATCGTCCAGGACAGGAAAAATTTTAATAAACAATCTTCTGGTGTAAAAAACCCGGCGAACACTTCCTGAGTGTAGTTTATAACAGCAAGTGTTCATTATACCGACATTAGTTAAACACACCGTATTTGTTACAAGGACGTAGGCGAAATCAGTAGCAATTTTGAATCATAAATTATACTTAAACTTACGGATTGACTAGCATAATTAGGATAATAAGTGGTCCAAAAGATACGACTACTTTCACCATTTGATATTATCTTTATATCTAGTTTGCGTCTATATTGCAGATAAAATATAGACAATATTGACTACTCTATGACGTAATAAATTAATGTAAATATATAAGCGGTTTCCATTTGTGTTTAAAATTGGGGTAAATGAACTAACCCGAGAATTGTATGAACTAGTGCTGTGAGGATCCGGCAAAACTTGGATCCGAGTACCCGGATCTCAAAATATCCGGTCCCTTCAATATCCGATGTTCGGATATTGAAGCGGATATTCGTAAATTTAAATCAGATTTGGATCCGGATCTGGATCCGAATCCAGATTTGAGTCCGGATCCCTTTTGGATTCGGATCTGGATCCGGATTCGATGTTTTGTTTACGGATCCGGATCCTAATTTTAATTCTGGATCCAATTCTATTAACTATATCAAACAAAAATTTATTGTGGATTATTTCATAATCAGATTTATTTGGTTTTGAAAATCCATGATAATACTTACACATTCAAATATTATCATCGGGTTCAATACTGAGAATATTCGAATCCGAGAACCGATGTGGATTCTGAAATTCCATATCTAATATTCGGATCCGGATCCAAAATCCAATACTCAGATTTGGATCCAAAATCCGATTCTCAGATCCGGATTCAAAATCTGATACTCAGATCCGGATCCAAAATCCGATACTCAGATCCGGATAGTTCAACAATCAATTATCCGGATATCCGGATATTTTTGGATTCGAAACCGAAACTATCCGGATCCGGATCCCACCACTAGTATGAACCCATTTCTTGTCACATACTGGCAGAATTGTAGTGTCAGTGGGGCCTATCAAAGTTTAAAAATATGTATTCAAGTTTTTAATGTCATTAAACGTCATTCTCTTCCAAATACTGCTACTGCTATCGCTTTTTACCTCATGCTAAACATCGTATATCCAGATTTTAGTGAATAAGCACGTTTTAAGGTCACTAGAATCCGATTTTAACATTTTGTGGGTATGTGTGTGTGTGTGTGTGTGTGTGTCTGGCTGTTGGAGGGACGGTTCCTCAAGTTCAATAAGACTAAAGACCAATTTAATAAATTATTCCTTAATTTGATATTATTGGCAAGAGCTGAAAAGGTTTTGGTAACAATTAGACAACCGGAAGTAGTAATTTCTTCAAAAAAATCTTTTAAATATTATTTTTTGGAAATGTCTATTATTTATACATTTAACATGTTTATTATATCTTCTAAAGATTTAGAAATAGAAAATTATAAATATATAAAATAATTCGTTGTTTTCTGGGAAGTACATTTAATATTTCTTATTGTATTATTAATTAAATATTTAAAATTATAAATACATATACAGGGTGTAAATTTTAAAACGGGTCATAGGGCTACAACGTAGAAAAACAGTTTTTTAGATGCCAAAAGTTTCGATATTAATTTATTGAAATTAGTGCATATTATAAAGAAAAAAATTACGAATTTTTTGATACCAAACACATTACATTTCTGTTTCATGTAAAGCCAGAAAATAAATTTAAAAATTTGCACAACTAAGAAAAAATATCAATAGCCGTGAAACTGACAGAAACAAAACAAATTGTTGACTTGAGACGCACATTAATAAACGTTTCATACACATTATTTGTTAAATTATTTTTATTTTCGTTTTATTAAGAAGAAATCATGGATAATTTGTCTCATGTAGAAAAATTACAAATTATTAAATGGTTTTAATTGTTCCCTTGTAGTTTGCAGTTTTTCTCGTTTCTTATAACTTATTACTTATTACATGTAGATCATCTTTAATTTGCAAATACCTATTACAATAGATAATAATTGTTTCTTAAATAAATATCATAGTGTTTACTTTATTTTGTGTTATTTTGTATTGGTTCATAAATTAATAACTTTAATCTTTAATTGTCCCCTATCATGTTAGTAAAAAATGACAATGTTTTGTTACTGTCAGTTTCATGGCTAATGATATTTTTTCTTAATTTTACAAATTTTTAAATTTATTTTGTGGCTTTATATGAAACAGAAATGTAAGGTGTTTGGTATTAAAAAAATTATAATTTTTTTCTTTATAATAGGCACCAATTATTTTTTCAATAAATTAATATAGAAACTTTTGGTGTCTAAAAAACTGTTTTTCTATGTTATAGCCCTATGACCCGTTTTAAAATTTACACCCTGTATTACATGTATGTATAAGAATTACTGCCAATTTTGTCAATAAATTTGAAGAATCTCGAATATTTAGAAGAGTAGGAGGAAACTTATTTATTGAATGAATTAAAAAACATAAAAATATATTAATAATAGATGTACCTAATTAGAATTTCTTGTGTGTACCGCAAATGTTAAATACAAAATGTATTTATATAGCCTAATAGGGCGAGTGGTCTTGTGCTGGCCACAACAGATTTTTACCTTCCGTCAACCGGAGATAAGGAAGGTGGTCAAAAATTTGGTGGTGAGCTTTTATTGAATAAGCACGTTTTAGGGTTAATAGAATACGATTTTATTAATTTTACGATGATGTCCCACTCCTATGACTTCAGATTACATACAGTACGTCATTTACATCAATAGGAATACAGTTTGTCCATCATATTCGTTTCTGTTTCAGATCAAGAGACTTTTTCAAAATATTACACAAATATCAATAATTAATTGTAATAATTGCATTAAATCAGAGATGTCGTGAGAACAATCGTGTTATCTGATTAGTTAATAAATATGTTGAAGCCCACTGTATGTTTTTATAGGCGAAAAAAATTAGCTATAGATGTCAGGTCGAGCGGCGACAAAATGGAGACGAAAGAAGGAAAACAGATGCACGCGTATACCTGTAACGTCAGTTAACAGTGTTATTTTACATCTGTAACAGATAAGTATCCAGTGTCTGTGCAGCAAAAAGTGCAAAATGGAAAAAGTGAATATTGATCTAAGTGATATTTTTGACTACATTGGTTCTTCAAGACCAATAAAGGAAGGAGAAGCTGTTTATAAAGCAGGTCATGTAACCATGTGCGGTTTGAAGAACACTGATTTAAACACAGTTTTTGGATTTTGCCTTCAAACGAGCAATTTAAATGGAGCTCCACACTTTATTGAAGTGTTATTAAAGCCAAATTTACAAGGCAAATGTACTTGTAAGGCCGGGTTAGGAGGAAAATGCAAACGCATAGTTGCTGTATTATTACACGTAAATAGGTATTTATTTTTTTATTAATTCTATTAAGAAATAAATATTAATATCAATGACTGGTAGTATTTACTCTTAGGACCAGTTCTTCAATCTCTGGTTAAAATTTTAACTGGCAGTTAAATAAACAATATTGAATCGGATTATCGACTGCAATGACAAATCTGTCATTTGACATTTCATTTCGTTTCGATTTTGTTTATTTAACTGCCAGTTAAAATTTTAACTGAAGATTGAAAAAGTGGCCCGTAATCGGGGGTGATTAAGATATGACTAAAATAACAAATTCAATTGTTTTTTAATCATTCCAATGTATTTTTATGGTAGCCATGGTAATTAGTTAGGGTGACTGGGTGACTAAAATTTTGAGTAACTATGAGCAGTCAATATTTTTATAGTTTACTTTAATAAATGATATTTATTTACTTCTTTTTAACAAATATTATTCTTACCTGGATGAAAGTCTGACTGCAGAAAATGATCAGAGCAAACTGTCACACTTTTACTAACTGGCTTACCGATTTTAAGTGCAATAGCCCACTTTTTACATAATTTAGGATCTTTTGGAAAGAAATGAATACTTTATGATGAATGATTTATAATTATTGCACTAGGGAACCGAACAATACCGTTTAGATTTACTTGTCATTGTCACTCTTAACCTTCATTTAAAAACGTTTTACACTAAAGCCATTAACTTATGTACACTATTATTTACAAACTTAATAAAATACTAGATCTAATAAAAACAATTCTTAAAATATATTCTAATAACAACAATTAAAATTAGAGCAACTTTTTCATACATGCACAAATGATAAAACCAAAGTTTTCCTTCTTTCTCTAGTTCGCAATTGGCGCTGTAGAGGTCAGCTACTTCGAATTTTTTCGCGAATAAACTTTCGTGTCCTTTTTAAGTATACATCATCAATACTGAAACTCTGAAATCTCTTTGATAAATGTTTTCATTTCACATAATAACGTAATCTTTTGCCATCCTTCTTTGTCGAAAAATAAACTTTATCTCTCCGAAAACAGAAGACAGAGGGTAAACAACATTTATGTCTTTTTTCTTTCTAAAAATATCTTACAAGGGATTCGCCACGTATTCATTTGTTTTTGTTCTCGGACGTGTTGTACGTAGGAGTGTTCTTCAAATGTCCTTTGACTCTCCGCTAATTTCATGCCGAACTTCAACTGTTAAATGTGCAAATTGAGTTGCCAAAAAAAGAAGAAAATTGGTTCTTGTTACTGACGATATTATATGGATTGTTATTGTAATTGTTAATGAAATTTTAAAATTTAATATAATTTAAATTTGCGTTCAAATCATAACGACCGAGAATATAAAATTTAATTTAAAATAAGTAATAAATTTAATACTTTTTAACGTGTTAAATGAGTGTGAAATTTGGTATAATTTTAAAGAGGAAATATGTAGTTATAATTTTAAATTATTAACATACCAGATAATGCAAAATATGAATAAAAATTCTAAATTAAAATCTACAAATTTTTACTAGGATCAAAATAGTATTTTGAACACATTGGTAATAGGTTACTCCAATTATGGCCGATTACACCAGCTTATCTAAATTTTAAACATGGTTTAAATTGACAATATTATATTTGTAGTTGTTGTCGATTTTATTGTTTATAATTATAAGACTTATATATATTATTATTATAATTATAAGACTTAAAAAATATTTAACTGCAGTTTTCTCAATCTGACATTCCTGGGAAGAGCTGAAAAGGTTTTGGTAACAATTGAACAACCGGAAGGAGTAGTTTCTTAGAAAAATTCTTCTAAATATAAATTTTTGGGAGTTTTTTTTATTAAATATTGAAGAACATAAAATTCTCCATCTAATGCACTTAAAATTTTTATTATATCTTGTATAGATTTAGAGATAAAGACACTATAATTTATAGAGTAAACTAATCGCAGAGGCCAAGGCACTAAGGAAACCAGTTGACAAATTTCTAATGTTTATAACGTGACACATGTCATTGTCAAATATCAACATTTTTAGTGAAATTCTGATAGCTTTTTCTGGGAAGTATATTTAATTTTTCTTATTGTTTTATTAATTAAATATTTGAAATTATAGGTAAAATTGTGGTAAAATACCTCCAATCTGTTTAATGAATTGGAACAATCCCTGACATGAAAATGATATAAAATAGATATAATTAGAATTATATGTGTGCAGAAGACGTGTTAAATACAATAAAAAACAATATTTGGGTAAAGTTCTGTAATATTTTGTTATAAAACGACGGTTCGAAAGCGAAGTGCAATACAATACATATAGCCTAATATGGAAATGGCGAGAGGTCTTGTGCTGGCCACAACAGATTTTTTTTATTTTATTTTGTGCCTGGGCTCGTAAGTCCGCACTTTTGTTCTAATTGATTCGTTTCTAATTTTGTAATCTCCGATATCCAATGAGTGTGGTGGTTATTATTTTTGTTGTATGTCGTGTGATGATGATGTGTTGACCGTATGCGTGAATCAGCATCAGCACGGCTCTATACGGCTTGTGCAGGGGCTTTGTGTAAATAACGGCGTACGTGCGTGTGTGTAGCCGGCAGCGCGGACCGCACACGCTCATCGCGATCACCAGCTCTCCCAGCGTTAGAAATAGTCCACACCACCACAAAACGACACATACCGATTTGTCCACCAATAGAAATAGTCAACTTTGTAAAGCGCGAAGCAATAATATAATAATGGGCTACTTGCGTGGTACTGAAAATCCGATTTCTGTTACTATGTACGTAATGTTAGATTGAAAACATATATAAAAATATAAATTTTATTTTAAAATAATTATTTGTTTTTTACTAAATTAAGAAAGAAATTTTTCTGTGACGTCTTTATATTGAACTGGGGAGGGGAAGCATGTTTAAAAATGTTATCAATAGATGGCATGGCGTGCGAGAAAGTTTTAATTTGAATTTGACATTAGTTCATTTTTCTCTCTCTCTGGTCTCTCAAATACATTAATTACTTTATAAATAAACACATAGGTAATTATTTGTAATTTAAAATATCGATACCAAAAAGATAAACTAAAATACTAACCTCCGAACTATTATTGAAACGTCAAACAGGTGATCTACATTACCCGCACAAACATACCATTACTATGGGACGGCACCACGCGTGGCTTTGCGACTATTCATTGGTGCGGCGTAATTCTACGTCATACATGGCGGGAATTCAAATAATCAAATTTGATTATTTTTTTTCTGGCTAATTAATACAAATTTTGTCAAAAGAAAAAATATGGGTAGCAAGTTTTTACCTTCTCTTCAAAAATATTAAATAAAAAAAAGGTACGCAAGTAGCCCATTACCTTCAGTCTTCGGTGGTGAATTTTTAATGAATGAGCACGTTTTAGGGTCCCTATTATACGAATTTACTATTTTTAAGATGTCTGTATGTGTGTCCGTGTGTGATAAATTTTTCTCCGACGATAACTCCAATACTATAATTCTAAAAATTATAATTATTTCGTATTCCTCTTCTTTACATCCATATGAAGAGGTGATTCGATTTTGGTTACATTTGATCTACCGGAAGTACCTTTATTTAAAGTTTTTAACAGTTTTTCTTAAAAAACGCAGTTAAATATTATTTTTTGACATTTTATGTTATTATAAATGTACTATACGGTTTGATTATACATTTTCCGTCATATTCAATAGATATAGAGTTAAAGAATTATAAAGAGATTAACTTTCAAAAATCAGTCAGCTTTGCTTTTTATCAAGGAAGCAGCTGATATATTCAAAAAATTCTAATTGGCAGATTTCAGTGTCAAATGCAGGATCAGAAAGTGGTATAAGTCATAATGTTCTTTGCAAGTGACATGCAGCTGTAGGCTCGCCTCATGATTGGAACTTTCAATGCGGGGAGCACGAGGAAGGCCAAAGAGAAGATGGAAGGATTGTATCACAAAAGACTTAAGAGAGGAAAAACTGTGTGAAGAAGATGTGTTGGACAGGAATGAGTGGAAGAGAAGAGTAGGATACAGCGACCCCTAATAAAGTAGGGAAAAGCTGAAAAAGAAAGAAGGAACTGTCAAGTGCAATTTACATAGTGTATGTTCATGTTATAGATTTGTTTTCTGAAACCGGAGCAAAATATAATTTTCGCGTCAAAAATGTGGCGTGAAACACCAAGCCATATTTTTGACAAGCAGCATTTTTTTAAAAAATATAAAATTACCTATCTCAATAGAAAAAATCGGATATGGCCAACACATTACCTTTCGTCAATTCTATGTATTTTATACAAATCCCATACCAGAAGTTCGTTGGAAAAGATTCCATATATCCAGTAAAATTGTAACACGAACATATATCTACTATTTTCTATAAATTCTACGGGTGCCGAAAGTTCCTTTGTAAAGATTCTACAAATCCAATAAAATTATAACACGAACAAACACTACGTAAATTGCACTTGACACGGACATCTGTCAATTAGAATTATTTGAATACGTCAGCTGTTTCCATGATTATAGCAAAGCTTGCTGATTTATGAAAGTTAATTTCTTTATAATTTTTTAATTCTATAATATCTATTTAATATGAAAGAAAATGTGCCATCAAACCATATAGACAATAAAATGTTCTTTCATATTGAAAATCTTATAAAATGTCAAGAAAAACTGTGAAGAACTTCAAATAAGGGAACTCTCGGTTGACCAACTATAACCAAAATCTAATCAACTCTTTATATGAATGTAAAGAGGAATATGAAACAATTATAATTTTTAGAATTGTAGAACTGGAGTTATCGCCGGAGAAATTTTTGTCGCACATTCATATACAGTCATTATCGTAAAACTAGTGAAATCGTATTCCAACAACCCTAAAAACTCACCACCGAATTTTTTGACCAAAAACAATATCATAAAATTTATTTCAAGTTTCGTGTTAAGATTTAAGAACGTCGAAATTTTAACTAATCTTCCTTTTCTATTTTGTTGTCCTGGGGAGGGACAAATCGCCTCGTGACAACTCCTGGAATAAAGATCACAGTGTGCGTAGACAAGGTCATCTGTCTGAAGAAAAATGAGTAATGGAAAAAGAACAAGTGAAAAGGAAAGAGAAGAATAAAAGTCGACTTGATCTAGATTTTTCACGTGCATTAAATTGTTATACTGTAATCATCGAGTATTGGTTTTAATTTTTGTACCGCGTGACAATGTGCAGAGATGGCAAGCCGCCATCATTTGGATCGCGATAATTCCCTGTTATGAAACCGAACCGCCAGGGACGAAATCAGGGGGAATATATTACAATTTGGACCATGAGAAAGAATTCTTCAATAAGTGAAATTGGTAGATAAGAATTTACAAAGATGGAAACGAGATTTAAAACTCTAAAGTATTTAGACAATTTTGTCATTTGAAAGGAACAATTCATACTTGAAATTTGTAAGAATGTTGCAACCAAAATAATAGTACAAAGGAAATGACCTTTCCAAAAAGTAGACTAATTTGGTCGCCAGGAGATTGAGAAATACCTAACAGAAAAGTTTTTTACGGATATGTTTTATATTCGTATATCCTTTTTATCTAAAAGGTAAACGAGGATATGAGTTAATGAGGGTTATTTCATTTAGGCCCGATCGACTGGTTACCAGTGAGCCGATTTTAGCACTATCTTTAACTAAAGAAGTTTGAATGAAAATAATAAAATAAAGAGAGACATATGCAGTAATGCATTAATAAGAAAAAAACGCAAGCTGTTTCCATAGTTACTAGAGACGATCACTAGACTAGTGAAGACTGCTGAATTCCGCCCCACGATGATACCTATTCATAGTTTTTTACACCTGACCATTAAGTATAGGTACATTGGTTCAAATTGAATTTTGTCAGCTGCAAAACATGGTGTGGTATTTATATATACAGGGTGTAAATTTTAAAACGGGTCATAGGGCTATAACATAGAAAATCAGTTTTTTATACGCCAAAAGTTTTTATATTAATTTATTGATAAAATAATTAGTGCATATTATCAAGAAAAAAATTACGAATTTTTTAATACCAAACACATTGCATTTTTGTTTCATATAAAGCCAGAAAAGAAATTTAAAAATTTGTACAATTAAGAAAAAATATCATTAGCCTTGAAACTGACAGTAACAAAACATTGTCATTTTTTATTAACTTGATAGGGGACAATTATTAATTTATGAACTAATACAAAATAAAAAAATATTTCCAATTTTAAGTGGCACAAAAGTGACCCCTGTGGTGCACTCTCCACGCCAGCTATGAGTGCCCGTGAGGTGACGCCTGGTAAGCGCCCACACGGTAAAATATATCGTCATCATTACCGATGTCTACATGTGTTGTAGATACTGGCACACCCAGAAATTGGTAATATGCCGTGATGATATATTTATTTATTTATTTATACAAAATAACACAAAATAAAGAAAACATTAGGATATTTATTTAAGAAACAATTATTATTTATTGTAATAGGTATTTACAAATTAAAGATGATCTTCATATAATAAGTAATAAGTTATAAGAAACGAGAAAAACTGCAAACTACAAGGGAACAATTAAAACCATTTAATAATTATACAAATTATCCATGTTTTCTTCTTAATAAAAGGAAAATAATAATAATTTAACAAATAATATGCAAAAAAGTTTATTAATGAGCGTCTTGCGTCAACAATTGTTTTTTTTTTTGTTACTATCAGTTTCACGGCTAATGATATTTTTTCTTAATTGTGCAAATTTTGAAATTTATTTACTGGTTTTATATGAAACAGAAATGTAATGTGTTTGGTATCAAAAAATTCGTAATTTTTTTCTTTATAATATTCATTAATTCTTTTTTCAATAAATTAAAATAGAAACTTTTGGCGTCTAAAAAACTGTTTTTCTATGTTATAGCCCTATGACCCGTTTTAAAATTTACACCCTGTATATACAGTGTGTTTGAAAAAGTGGTTACACCCATTTATCTGGCTTATTATTGTAGATACGCTTATTACTTATAGGACATAATTTATTCAATACATTATCTGCAATTATATTATATGAAAAGTGTAATTCTGGGACTTCCGGTATAACCGGAAGTGATATCAACTTTGTAAATTTAAATACAACCTATACAAGTTTTTTTATAAATTTGGATTGTATTTTTTATTATCTTTACTACCATACCAAATTTCTTAGTATTTACCATATTTATTTGTTAAAAATAAATACTTTCTTTTGCTCAAATTTTATCATTAATGGATGTAATTTAATATGATTGTGAGAAGGCTACGACAACAATTGTTTTCATGATAATTTGAAATTCAAAATTTACAAGTAATAAAATCTTTATTCAATATGTCCCCCATTTAAATTAATACATTTTAAAATACGTTTTCTTAATTCTCGCATAACATTATTAAGCTCTCTTCTGTCAATTTTTTGCACCGCTTCACGAATTCTGTTTTTTAATTCTTTGATGTTGTTCGGTTTATTGAAGTAAACCAAATTTTTAATACGTCCCCAAAAATATATCGAGAAAACAATTGCTGTCGTAGCCTTCTCACATATTAAATTACATCCATTAATGATAAAATTTGGGCAAAAGAAAGTATTTTTTGTTAACAAATGAATATGGTAAATACTAAGAAATTTGTTATGGTCTTAAAGAGAATAAAAAATACAATCTAAATTTATATGTTTGACATTTGAATAGACTGCTAGATTAAATTTATTTTAAAAAAATTCACGATGCAGTCACTCAGGTTTTATTTTTTTGTGTCTGAACCGTAACAGATATCACAAATTATATATATAGAGAAAAGTTTACTATTGAATGTATCTTTCTGAAAAAAAATAATTTTATGTTATCGGTGTTGCCATTAAAAAGTTACGGTCTAATCAATGTTGGGACACCTAAGTTTAATACACTAGTGGTTCATTAATAATAAGTATCACCTTAAAAGATGACATAACCATATGAACTGTCATACCAAATTTTATCCAAATAGTAAAAAGCGTTCCGTTATTATAAGCAAAATTAATTTTTTTTCGAAGAACTTTGAAGAAGAATTCTAGCTAAATGGTACACTTTCCGGTAGAAGCAAGTTTAGTTAAATCGTCTTATTTTAGCCTCAGGAATCTGTGGTTAAGCCATGTCCCCCTATTTAAGAGACACCCTGTATAGAATCTTTTCCCAGGAACTTTTGGTATGGGGTTCGAACAAAATACATAGAATTGACGGAAGGTTTTTTATCAATTATGTTGGTAGCGCTTCCCGCTATCATTTTTAATTTCACAATTGAAAACTCATTGTTGACTGAGAGCAACTGGAAGTTATATGTCATTCGTTTGTCGGTTTGAAAATCAGTCATATCACCTGAAGAATACAAAAAGCGCCAAAAACAGTTCGTTTATAGATTTTCTTAACGAAGTGTTTTCAGTGCGTTTATAGACTCAGACACCGAAATAAGAAAAAAAAATCTGTTGTGGCCAGCACAAAACCTTCCGTCAATTCGATGTATTTTCTACAAATCCCATACTAAAAGTTCCTTGAAAAAGATTCTATATATCCTGTAAAATTGTAACACGAACACACTATCTTTTACAAATGCCATATCGAAAGTACCTTTGGAAAGATTCTAAAATCCAATAAAATTATAACACGAATGTACCTATTATGTAATTTGCACTTGCTGTTTCTTATTCTTCTCTTCTACTCATTCCTGTCCAACGCATCTTTTTGACACAGTTCTTCCTCTCTCAAATCTTTTGCTATACAGTCCTTCCATCTTCTTTTTGGCCTTTCTCGTACTCCCGGCATTACAAGTTCCTATCTTGAGACGAGGCCGCAACTGCAAGCCATTTGCGAGGGACACTATGTCACTTATATCACTTTCAGATCATATACTTTCCACTTTGGTTTTGCACTTGACACTGACATCTGTCAATTAGAATTTTTTGAATAAATCTGCTGTTTTCATAATTTTAGCAAAGCTGACTAATTTTTGAAAGTTAATCTCTCTATAACTCTATTGAATATGAAGGAAAAGGTATAATTAAATCGTATAGAGAATAGGATTTTCTTTCATACTGATAATCACAAAGTGTCGAAAAATGATATTTAACTGCGTTTTTTAAAAAAAACTGTTAAGAACTTCAAATAAGGGTACTTCCGGTTGACCAATTATAACCAAAATCTAATCAGCTCTCCGTATGGTTGTAAAGAAGAGGAATACGAAAGAATCATAATTTTTAGAATTGTAGTTTTCGAGTTATCGTCGGAGAAAAAATTGTCACACACACACACATACACACACACACACGGACACACATATACAGACATCATAAACCAGTAAAATCGTATTGTAGGGACCTTAAAACTTGCTTATTCATTTAAAACTCACCATCGATTTTTTTGACCAAAGACAATACCTTCCTTACCTAAAGGTGAGGGAAGGTAAAAATAGTTAACTACCTCATTACCTGGTAATTACTTGGGTATTTAGATAATATTATGAAGCTTAAGAATTTGTCTATTTCCCTTAACCACACTGTAAAAAATAATAGCGATTTTGTCGAAAAGTTATAGTAATTTTTTACTATAATATGTATGCAATAACAAATTTTACATAAACTACGTAAACTTACATTTACATAGCAAATAATTATATAAATTTGCTAATTTACCCTTACAAATATAAAAAATTACTAGAACTACTATGTAATATTCATATTACAATAAATATATAAAATTTTACAGTGATATGTTAATATTTCTATATCAATTTTGTCAAGTTTTATATTAACTATGTAAAAACTCAATTTCTTTTATTTTATTTTCTATTTTTACAGGAGTTATGGACAAATTCTAAATTTATTATATTAAATTTTAATTATTTTTATTTAAATTTAAATTATGTATATTATTAATATGTAAATTAACTTAAAGTATGTATCAAAATTTTTATGGAATTTATGTTTATGTAATTTTAAAAATAGTAAACAAAATTACATTTAAGTGTAAATTTACTATAATTCACGTAGGCAATTTGGACGCCAATAACAATTATAGTAATTTTACAGAGACATTTTTTACAGTGCATACCAGAATTTCTCTAATATTGTGTAAATGGAATTCACGTAGTACCTATGAGTAGGGCAGTACCTCTTTGCGTACACTTTGTTTCCTTCGCGAATTACCCCCTCAGCTTTTTACCTTTCGTCACTTTTAGGTAAGGAAGGTATTGTCTTTGGTCATAAAATTCGTTGGTGAGTTTTTAAAGAATAAGCACGTTTTAGGGTCCCTAGAATACGAATTTACTATTTTTAAGATGATGTCTGTATGTGTGTGTGTCCGTGTGTGACATATTTTTCTCCGACGATAACTCCAATACTACAATTCTAAAAATTATAATTCTTTCGTATTCCTCTTCTGTACATCCATATGAAGAGCTAATTAGATTTTGGTTATAATTGATCCAACGGAAGTACCCTTATTTGAAATATTTAACAGTTTTTCTTGAAAAACGCAGTTAAATATCATTTTTCGACATTTTGTGATTATCAATATGAAAGAATATCTTATTCTCTATACGGTTTGAGTATACATTTTCCTTCATATTCAATAGATATAGAGTTATAGAGACATTAAAAGAGATTAACTTTCAAAAATTAGCAAATATATTCAAAAAATTTTAATTGACAGATGTCAGTGTTAAATGCAAAACCAAAGTTGAAAGTATAGGATCAGAAAGTTATATGTGAATGTGATAGAGTGTCCCTCCAAAGAGAAGATGGAAGGACTGTGTAGCAGAAGATTTGTGAGAGGAAGAATTGTGTGAAGAAGATGCGTTGGACAGGAATGAGTAAAAGAGAAGGGTAAGAAACAGCGACCCCTAATAAAATAGGGAAAGGAACTTTCGGTATAGAATTTGTAAAAAATAGTGTGTTCGTGTTACAATTGTACAGGATATACAGAATCTTTTTCAAGGAACCTTTGGTATGCGATATGTACAAAATACATCGAATTGACGGAAGGTTTTGTGCTGGCTACAACAGATTTTTGTTTTCTGCGTTTCTAACTTTGCTTGTAAGGGTTGAATCGGCCCTGAATCCCGTCTATGAAGCTTTCGCGATGCGGTAGATTCAGACGTTCAGATTTAATTATAATAAGTAAAGTTTTCAAGGCGCTAAAAATGGCCATGCGGTGCGGAGTGCGTCCACAGACAAAGCAAGGCCAACTATGATTAACAAAGACTGCTCTACACTGCTCTTCACTTGTTCACTCGTTCACTTGTTACCATCATGCTCAACACCACAGATCATTGTTGCCGTTGATCGACTGTCTTTTTGCTCACATTTCATTATTATTCATTTTTTTACCAAGTCTGCATTGGAGGAGGTGGTGTTTTCTTCTCTTTGTAATCAATATAAAAATTTATTAAAATGTTTTGTTTGTTTTATACAATAAGAACCCTACGTCCATTTTTATAAACGATTTTTATTTATTGATATCTGTTTTGGTTCATTGCTTACCAGCGTGCTTCTACAATATTAAAAAAAGAACTTTAATTTGATCCACATTCATTTTACTTACATATTTTTCTCATCAATATATTTTAAATACTATTATGTGTTTTATAGTCAAGCAAGGGTGAGCACGGTTAGTATTAAGATGGGTAAACGTCGGTAGAATTCAACGTCAATATAAAATTTAAAACGATTTAAGGGTCAAAAAATTTTTTGCTACCTATAAAACATTTTATGAACATTTCTTTCATATGTGCTTTTCTACCTATATATTTAAAAAAAAATCTGATGTAGAGCACATGACCTCCCGCAAATTCCATGTTTAAAATAGCAATGGGGTCATGCCACATTTTCTGTTTTATTTTTTTCCTGGAAGTCTACCGGTCACAGTATATGTAAATATTTTCACACCGTTTGTGTGCATTGTTTTGTAGATATATTTTTTTAAAAATAGGGGTCAATTTCAAATCTCAATGAGGTCACGTGAGCGCATACGTCATGTATCTGAACGATTCCAGTTCACCCTGGCGGACAAAATGTAAATTAAGATTGTTAATAAATAGTTTTTTTTGGGTTTTTTAATAAATTGTTTCCACAAGTTGGAACTGCACTTCTTCACCATGTTTTATCATTATTATCATTATAAATATACAATTATTGCACTTTTATGTATTAAATTATATATCAAGCACACAAACCTGCAATTAAAAATAATATTTCTCCAATGAAGTAATTAAATCTTTATGAAACAAAAAAGATTGAATAGAGCGCACTTTTCCTTTGACAGCTTTAAAAATATTTGGTTAGTTTACTCTGATCTTACGTTTAACTTTGCGTTTGAAGTTTGTGACATTGTGACCTTCATGTACGTGTGACTAGTGTCGTTGTGTGAGTAGCCGATACATGACGTCACAGAAAATCGTAGCGCGAATATCTGTTAAGTAAATTATGAATGAAAAGTATTATATTTTGGGATGTTTTATGTTACAATATGGATAATAAGTGTCATAGATTCTATTTTTATAAAAATATTAGCAACTTTTTTTTTGGCATGACCCCATTAGCTTTAAGTAAAGTATCATTTCTGGCTGGTCGTTTGTAAACAAAATCTAATTTGTTCCAATAAATAGAAGTCTGTAATACGAAATTAATTTCGTGCAAAAAATAATCGATTATCATGTGCCTATAGCGCTCACCATCAACTATAACAATTCGATATTCATCGTGTTCGAAAAATGACGTCACCTGACGACAGTGCGCACCAAACAGTCTCATTTGGGCATGTAATGGTACATCGTAAATCACATGAAGATTTTTCTCTGTCCATATGTGGCAATTTTGCTTATTAACATACCCAGAGAGGTAAAAATGTGCCTCAAAGACACTTTTGTGATATCTGAAAAATAGAATTGAGTAATAACTTGCTCTTTGGGTATGAGAAATTAAAAACCAGTTCATTTAATGATAAAATTTAATTAAACAAGTCCAATTTAAAATACAATAATACAAATTAACAAAAAACTAAATTATAATGTGAAAAAAGTTAAAAATTTGCTGGGCAGAGGTGACTACCACAGATGTGAACTCAACAAAATTCAAAATGCAAATGTTTGTTACGTTGTTTATTTGGGGGTATTTATAATTTTTAATAATTAAATTAAATATTTAATGTTTATTAATGAAGTATAAAACATGCCGTAATCTGCTCGGTAGAAAGAAACATAATAAGACCTAGTGAAAATAAATAATTATTTTCTTATATCATTAATCATCTAGCCAAAATATTATAATCCCGAGGGATCTAAGTAGGATCCAAGTAGGGATGGATTCGAGAATATTCGACGCAAGTTTTAAAAAGAATCGAGTCGACTCGAATATTTTAAAGTATAATTCGATTTGAAACTTGACTCGAAAAAATAAGGCAAGTTCGATTTGAAATTTGACTCGGAAACGAGGAAAGAGAGGAAAAGGAAAATAAGAAACAGCGACCCTTAATTAAATAGGGAACAGCTGAAGAATAAGAATAAGAAGAAGAAGCCGATGAACTGTGGTGTATGTATATGCTACACTTTAAACCCGAATTCGGGCATCGTCTGAAAAATTTGGTCTTAACTAGTTCTGCACACTTGAAAATGACCAAATCCCAAACCCGAATTTTTTCACGTAATAGCTATTGCTTAATCAGACTTGAACAATATTTGTAATTATTAGGTTATTGTCGCTTATAAAATCATGTCCTTACTTTCTCTTGGTCTTTCTGTCTTTTATTTTGGCTTCTCAAACTTTCTTCACAAGTCTCTTGTCGTTCATCTTCACAAATGAAGAACGCTTCATAAATTCAATTTATCAATTCATTAATCTATATAATTGATACGTGTAAGTAATAATTATTACTGAAATTAATAAAATTCTTGCTACATATTAGAAAAACAAACTTAGACACATTAAAATGAAGCTTCGGGTTGTGTTTTTGAATCACATTTAAATATCAAGGACCAATTTATAATTAAATGTGGGTTAGCAACAATTTAAAAACCATTTCCAAATATATCTAGGAGCAATTCCTCATCGATTCGTTTAGTAAGAGCGTAAAATCTTAAATAAATTACATGACTTCGTCTTCACGGCTCGTTAAACTGAAAGCCGGACTGTCTTCTTCATTCATATGGCAGGGGACTTGGTATTCGTCCACAGCACATTGTGAAACGAATCTAACGTGTATTAAATTTCACTCACGGTGGAACCTTAAACGATAAATAAATGGAGGAGGAATAATGCTGGTCATTTTGATATATCAGACCCAAGATTACAGATATCGAAATAAATTAACGCGGGCATTCGTTTCAGGTTCTGATGCCGCCGTAACTAATATCTGTAATTTCATTCACACTGTTTTCAAATTATAATAATAAATTTGTTTCGTCTTAAAGAATACGTGCTAGAAATAATTGTTTCGCTGAAGATATTACCAAGTAAAACATACAACAATATTATAATAATGCATATTATAATATGTGGTGATTACAGTGCTGTATACAGGGTGTTAATGAATACGTGGTACTAATTTATAGGGTATGTTGACAGGGGATGCAAAATAAACAAATTTAATATTAAAAGAGTAATTATCTACCTTAATTTTAGTTGGATGTAACCTGTCACTTTTCTTATTTTTACCTCTCGCTAAGAGAGATATTGGATTCATGCTAAAATTCGCATATCCAGATTTTATTGAATAAGCACGATTTAAGGTCCCTAGAATCCGATTATAACATTTTTAAAATGATGTCTGTATGTGTTTGTATGTGGATGTGTGTATGTGTGTGTGTATGTATGTCTGGATGTTGTAGACACGTTTCCTCAAAAACTATAAGACTTAAAAAATATTTAACTGCAGTTTCCTCAATCTGACATTCCTGGGAAGAGCTGAAAAGGTTTTGGTAATAATTGAACAACCGGAAGTAGTAGTTTCTTAGAAAAATTCTTCTAAATATAATTTTTTAGGAGTTTTTTTTTATTAAATATTGAAGAACATAAAATTCTCCATCTAATACACTGAAAATTTTTATTATATCTTGTATAGATTTAGAGATAAAGACACTATATTTATAGAGTAAACTAATCGCAGAGGCCAAGGCACTAAGGAAACCAGTTGACAAATTCCAATGTTTATAACATGACACATGTCATTGTCAAATATCAACATTTTTAGTGACATTCTGATAGCTTTTTCTGGGAAGTATATTTAATTTTTCTTATTGTTTTATTAATTAAATATTTGAAATTATAGGTAAAATTGTGGTAAAATGCATATATCCATCAGAAATACCGCCAATCTGGTTAATGAATTGGAACAATCTCTGACATGAAAATGATATAAAATAGATATAATTAGAATTATATGTGTGCAGAAGACATGTTAAATACAATAAAAAACAATATTTGGGTAAAATTCTGTAATATTTTGTTATAAAATGACGGTTCGAAGGCGAAGTGCAATACAATACATATATAGCATAATATGGAAATGGCGAGAGGTCTTGTGCTGGCCACAACAGATTTTTTTCTAGCAGTGATTTTGTAAACTAATATTATTCATTTTACTAATACACATTATAATAAATGTTCAGAATGACTACTATCAATTTCAATTCAAACATTGCACATTGCACTTTCGGAGCAGGGTTTATTTTAAACTGTTTCCCACTGCACAATTCTTTTTATTTGCCAAACAAATTTTAAATACAAATACATATTTTTAAACACAGTATATATATTTTTATATTAAACAGGAACATTCCGAAATGGAACAAGTAAAAATGTTCAAATACTTAGGAACCGTTATAGCTGAAGATGGAAGAATAGATGCAGAATTAGATGATAGAATCAAGTCTATACAACGAAGGTATACTACGCATTAAATAAACAAACCTTTAGTAAAAAGGAACTTTCAGTAAAAATTAAAGTAAGAGTATACAATACTATATTAGCACCACGATTTAAAATATACTGGT
This sequence comes from Ophonus ardosiacus, assembly GCA_943142095.1. Classification (NCBI taxonomy): domain Eukaryota; kingdom Metazoa; phylum Arthropoda; class Insecta; order Coleoptera; family Carabidae; genus Ophonus; species Ophonus ardosiacus. Next base: position 8,835,631 of record OW964831.1, on the reverse strand, counting down.
TATGCCACTTGTCATGTTTTTCATTGTTTTTGATGGTCCGCTTGATACGTGTTTCCTTAAATAATCCGCTAGATGCTCTACGTGAGAACGACCCTACCACAGAAAACTATTTTTACATAAAATATAAAAAATGAAATGTATAATGAATTTATTTTTAATATAAATTTAAAAACTATTTTTCTAGAAATATTTATGAAACAAGAAATAAATCATTATTTAATATTCACATTGTGAAATAATTTAGTAATTTTTTTTTAAAAAAAAAATGTAATATGTATTTTTATAGATTTCTATTCGGTAAACATCATTCAATCTTAATTCGCGATCATCTCTACTAATTGCAAATTACCATTTTTTAAAAGTGATAATATCGAGTGGAGCAGCAAACAAAGATTCTTTTTCAGTGGATTTTTTGTAATCGGTTTCACATCCAGGATTGAAACATTTTCTATTTAATTTTCTTTTCATTTTGCATTAATTGCAATATTTCAACAAATTTTAGATACCTGGCAAAAAAATGAAAACGTTGCAAGTGCAACATAAAGCACATGGATTTCGACAAAAGATAAAAAAATAAATAAAATAAATTATTTAAAACTTTTATAAAAAACTAAGAACTTAAGAAGCTTCATGGGTGTGGTTCACGTAGAACATTTGTTCTTAGTTTTCATTTTTTTGCCAGGTATCTAAAATTTTCTTATTTCTCATCTCCTGAGGAAGGCTCATGTGGAGCTCGAAACCGGTCGACCCGAGAATTTAAATAAAATTTTGTGACTGCAATCCAGAAATTTTTATTACCTCAAAAAATAATTGTTCCCTACATTTTCATGTACCACCTTCTTATTCTCATTGAATAATTTTGCACAAATTTAAAATTCCACTGCACTTTTTATTTTCCCACATTATCCTGCTTGGAAGCATATTGTGATATATTCGTTTTTCGTTCAAAATCGGTAAGATTTGTTTGAATTTCTTATGCTGTCGTACATTTATACCATGTTAGCGCAATCACGAACAGTACGCTCTTTCATAATGTATCTGCAATTCAATGCTAAAGGTTGAAATAAACAAAATAATAACAGAAGTGATAGGTTGCATCCTATTAAAATTAAGGTAGATAATTACTCTTTTAAATAAGTTTATTAGGCTGTCGCATTTTGGTATTTAGTATTTAGGATTTAGATCTTCTTCACATAAATACAACTCCGAATGGCACACTAATGACATCCATTGGTTTATATGGCAACACTTTAGACCAACAAAAATGAATTATACAATTTGATTTAATTTGATGCTTCAGATTAAATGTTTATATTATATTTCACAAAATAGAAGCTAAGGAACTATTTTTTGACAGTAAATTTGGCTTTTTATACAAATTATAGCAACGAACATGATATGTTTGCGTCAAGTGCAAGGCATGTGCTCCTGCAAAACCCTCAAATCTAATTCCTGAAATCATAAATAATAACGATATTTAGGGCATATAAATTTAGGATTTAGGTAATAGGATGACAAAAGTGCAATATCGGACACAGCCTTAGTAAAAGTTTGTCTATTTTGCATCCCCTAAACGCTATAAATTTCATTAACACCTGTAGATCATTGTAAAAGTTTCATGAGTTAGTATGCTTTCAAATTTTGTGATAAATTATCTTTTTTTTATTTTACATAATATTACTATTAACTTTACAAAATATCTGAATAAATTCGGATATTTGCAGGAATACAGAAATTCCATTACTTTATGCTGTAATTACTGCTGGGAGTCACTTGTTTTAACATCGAAATATAAATAATCAATCAATATTTGTCTAGGAACATGGCTGTACCAATTATATGTATATTCTGTAATATAATTATTAAAATTTCAACTTATCATTGCAATAAGAAACATTTGTCTTTATTTTCTTTATTTCTTTTCCACTTTCTCGAAGTTTCTTATAAAAAATGTTGATGAACGAGTATCAAGAGAATTGTGCCGCATAAGGCAAGAACTGAGATCAATCAAGAAAGTGAAATTTGTGTCGCGGAATGGGAAAAAATTAACATTGAACTCGTTTTAGAAAATGCAAGTGATTCTAACCTTGCATACAAATCCTCTCGTTAATAGGATAAGAATTCCCAGATGCACACACAATCGCTTTGTTTGTACTTTTCAGAATTCTTTCCGTTTTTCTCAACGATAAAAATAATTTGTTAGAATGATTAATCAATAAAATTTTGTTTCATTATATTACAAAGAATATATAAACTTCATTGACGATGGTTTAATATCGTGGAAGAAAATATGAATAAAAATTAGGCCATATTATGTTATAAACTAATTCGTATTATACAGAGCGATAAAAAAGTGCTTCAGTTGGCAATAACTAAAAATTAACTTGAAACTGGTAACACTGATATAAAAATTTATTTCCTGTTGTCGACAGTGACATATGAATATTTACAATATTTTATTAAAATGGCTGTTGTGTCCCTTATCCACGTACTTTTATTTCTTACAGTACCCATAAGCGATAATCTAAACCCTTTCAATCACTCAAAATCCTATTAGCTGTCGGGCCCAACTTCTGACATAACTTATTTGTATTTATTGTCAAAATGACATGTCAGATAGCATTTCCGCCTTCATCTGGTGTTGTGTAAACTGTGGAATAAAAAGATCCCCAGAATTGTATTGCCAACTACATCATTTCTTTTTGATCACTATGATTGGTAGTATTTACTCTTAAACAGGAGTGATTAAGCCATCGACTTTTAAACTAATAGACGCAGCGTATGAGCAAAACGCTTGTCCCGCCATAACGGTGCAGACACAGTATCTCTATCCTTCAACAGTAAGGAAGTTAAAAAAACGCGGCAAAATGAAAAATTTGATTTGTCCCTAACTTGTTATACTTGGTGCATAATCGCTAAGAGTATAGATTTAATTTCTTTGTGCATAATTAGTTTTGTTATATATTTTTAATACAATATATTATATACATATTATATTATAGGGGACAAGTAATAATTAATAAGAACTTACATATGAAATGACAAAGCTGAACCGCGTACGTAACTACTGCACGAAATACATCGTTTCCCCATTATTTTGTCGCATACCTCACAACACAAATACGTATGTATTGACAGAAATAATTGTAAATGTTCTCCAATAAAGTAAATAATGCACAAACAGTCACGAAACGTCAAATGTAGATTTTGACAACTATTTAGTGATAGAGAGCGATGTATAGAGGTTTACATAATCGCCCCAATTCTGTAAGAAAGTTGTTATGTCTTAACAACGTTGCTATAGCAAATAGCCAATAATAATTGCGAACACTGAATAAAACATGAAAATGACAGCCTTTACATTTGTTTTTATTGGTTACAATTTTTAGCAACGTTGCTAAGACTTAACAACTTTCTTACAGAATTGGGGAGATTATGGCTGAAAAAGGTGTACAATGAGTACGAACGTATGAGCAGTATACTTTAACTGAGAACTTCCGTACTGTTGAAGGACAGAATATATATTTCTATCCTTTTATGTTGGAGCATTATTCTAACAATAAAAGAATAGGAGACACTTGGTCCATTAGTTTAAAGGTCGATGGATTAAGCGTTGACTAAAGTAACAAATTCAGTTGTTTTTTAATCACCTCAGTGTGTTTCTAAATGGTAGTCATGGTAATTAATTAGTCAGGGTGACTAAAATTTTGAGTAAATACTGCCGGTCAATGTATTTTAATTCCAGTTTGAATTTGTTCCAGATTGTACTATTATTGTTCCATATTCAATGATCCAGTTAGCCAAAGAACAGAGACCAGAGCATCAAAATTAGATCACTGCTTCTAAGGTAAGATTTCCCTTTATTTTCTTGAGAAAAATCTTCGAATCTTCATAATTTTGATGAAACTTAAAATTTATTCCAATTTTATTGGCGTAGAACTTTTATAATATATATAGAATTGCACTGTGTGTTTAGTAAATCGGCCATCGTGTCTCTGCGACTTCACAAAATCAAGAGAAACCTTTTTCTGCAGTTATCTTTTTGTCTTTCTCATCCTAGGAAGAACTAGAGGAATTTTAAAATTACCAATAAGACAGCATTGTACTTGTCGTCAAATAAATATGGACTGTAGATTTCTACGGCAATACCGCAGGGCAACGGCCAAGATGGGGAGAAGGGAAAAAATGAGCATCAGCCCATATTTATTTGACGATATATAAATAGATGGCTTCCTATGTACCAATCACCCAGTACGTATCACTAAAAAATATGTCCAAAACCTAATCTACAGTACAGTTTAGAAATTTACCTGCATTTATTGGTAAATCTGGTGTTTTGATAATTTGTCTTTTCCTTTAATTCCATAAAAGATCGCAGGGTTAAAACGAAGCAAAGAGAAACATTTGCAAAAATGAGATTAAATTTTAATTTTTATTGTTTCCCAACATACACAGGTATTTTTAAAAGAAAACTTGAAAACCATTCGCAGATCTCGTATAAAATAATTATCTTCAGTCACCCATCCCATTTCTTGCCACTCTCATACCAACTTCACTTTTTAATCTAAACCACACATTCTTACACTACCTTGGATCATTATAAGAATTCCTGCAAATCTCTTGAAGATCTCATATAAAATACCTATCTATCCATTCTATTCTTTGCTATTTCTAACGATATCTAACGATGAATTCCGATCCCACTTCGCACCTGCCCGGTAGAGGCGTTGCAGTCGCGAGGTCGCCAGTCTTACAGCATCTCTGTGCGCGAAAGTATCGATCTATAGATCCCCAGATCATCTGTGTATGTGTCAGTGAAAGAAACGCAAAACACAACAGAAAAAGATCTGTAAGTTGATTAGATCGTAAAATTGATTATGTTAGGTTCGAAGGGCCGAGGAATTGTTTAATAAAGGGTTGAAGGATAATTATAGGTTATGAATTTTACTTTCTAAATGTCATTGGAAAGATATTGAAAGGTGTAGTTTATAGCAGTTTATTTATAAGTATGACAACTCGTTAAACGGAAAGATATTAATGCCAAACGGTGATTTATGTATTTATTATTGTATGATGTTTATATATGTGTTTTGAAGCTGTCATATACATAGAACATGTGCGTTTACGTACATACATACACCCACAGAAATGAATGTACTAGTAAAGTATTTAAGTTCAAAATGATCTAGGTCTGATTTTGATGTTTTAATGACATTGGACCGGATTTAGCACCCTTCTTTAATGTGGTGATCGTCTCTAGTAACTATAGAGGTAGTTTACATCTTTTTCTTATTAATGCATCATCTCTCTTTATTTTGTTATTTTTAGATAAGCTTCTTTAATTTAAGAAAGTTGTTTATTTTTTTATTAATATTATTACTTTAATAAGGAATCATATCTGGCTGTGATTCTGATGGACCAGGTTCGAATTTAACAATGACAAAACTGATAATTATTTTATTCACAATCATTATAGTAATATACAGATTCCTAACCTTTTGGAGGTTGGAAAATACGTCATTCCTAACTTTAATGACAATCTCTTGGGTTGGAAATAACAGATTTCACTTCCATCTCTTGGGTTGGAAATGTTTATGTAGGGGTTGCCTAGCAACATTGCCGTAGATCCCCATAATTAAGTAGGCTAAACAAATTTTAAGACAGCTGTCAAAATATTAATAAAATTAAAGGTTATAATTCATTGATTTATTTTGAAAATTATTGATTTAAAATGAGGATGATTGTGAATAAAATAGTATACATAACCTCGGTGGGAGTTTCATAACAGCCTCGCGCATTATCTCACCTCGAGGCTTCGCCTCTCGGTAATATACATAAGCCCTCGGCTGTAATAAAACATCTCCCACCTCGGATGTAATATACTATTCAAGTTTGGGGCTTGCATGCATTCTCACTTGTTTTTGCGAATAAAGCAAATTGGTACACCTAGAAATGGGTAATATTTACAGATTTTTTTTAAAAGTACCTATATAGTTTTGAGGGCCCTTTAACCTATATAATATTTATGGATACTTTGGCTTGTCGATCTGTATTAAAATACAAGTAAAGTCATTATTTAAATTAGTGCAAAAAGGATAAAAAATTATTATTCCTGCTACAATTTTAAATATGTACCTACTCTAATATATTTTGATATTATTACAATAGCTATAATTCTTGTAATAATCTTGTGAATAGCTAAATGTTATGGCACAGATTTTACTTTCTAAATTATGTTATAGATGAATTCTTGTGTCAAGTTAAAATGTAGGTTATGTCTGAAATTATGAAGAAGATTAATGAAAAATTCTATCATACAAATGATTTCAATGCTAGTACAACACAGATATAATTTTTCTACATAATTAAATGAACATTGTATCAATAATCATTATTTTTTTTATGCAATAATAAGAACCAAATATTTCTAAATACATGAGAAAGAAATATATGTGTAAAAGAATAAATTTATTTTTATTGATCTTCAAAATAATAATAAGACTCGTATATATTTTTTCCAATAAAATTAATAACATTAATTATTTTTTTTCAATAATATATAAAATATTTATTATAAATTTTTACAAAAAACAATGAAATATTATTTCTTTAAAAGGTTACTTTTTATTAAATATGACGTAAACTGTAGATTTCAATGATACGTCACGACACATAGCTTTATTTTTAAATTCCAGGGATCGGCATAAAACTATTAAACATCCATGGACTATGAAACTACAGAAAAATCTCTTAGTATTCTTACCACAAATTGTTTGTAGTCCATAAAATTTATACAAAGGCCCAGGGTTGGATTCTATGAAAATTTTATTGTTTTTGACTAATAATTAAGGTGACCATACGTCCCGAATTTTCAGTCCTTGTCCCGATTTTTTACAATTCGTTTTTTGGTCCCGAATTGATAGCATTTGTCCCGAATTGTCCCGAAAAACAGTAGGTAGTGTAAGAATGTAAAAGTTTAAATGCATATATTTGTTCAAGTAGTGTAGATTGCAAACTGAAATTGAAATTTTTTGTTTAGTCCCGATTTGAAATAGTTTAGTCGCAATTAAAGTTGTTTAGTCTCAATTTGAAGTTGTTTAGTCTCAATTGAAGTTGCTTAGTCTCAATTCGAAGTTGAAATGGTATAGTGATGAGACACAGCTTAAAGTGGATAATATGAAGGAATGTTAATCACTAAAATAAATTTGATGAAAATTACATGGACTTTTATAAGATCAAAAAAGAAAAAGATGTTCTAAAAAATATTCATGTTTCAGAGAAATATAAGGCTACTTCATCAAAATAATTTAGAACGGTTACAAATTTATTATTTTGTTTAAAAATGAATACTGCATTTTGATTTATTTTTTATTTATTAAAAAAATATATATTACTATTTAAAAAGAAAATAAAAATTATTTATTTTGATTTAGTTATATATTTTGACCTACATACTACCTCCACCACTATAACAATAATAATGAAATAATTTATTTGTAAAAAAATAATTAAAAAATTATATATAGCGTCCTGAATTTCATATTTCGAAATGTGGTCACCTTACTAATAATCCAACTTTAAGAATTACTTCTTATTTACAAATAAATATAATTCAATAAACTCATCGTATGAATGTTTTTTATTTAATCTATTATCATTCATTACCATTTGCAGTATCAAAAATCAAATACACCACCGAACACCAAAGGAGAACGTACAACATTGTGAAACCAGTGACCATGTATATATATATACATATATACATTTTTATTTATTGCGAGTAATATTTTGGGTTTCTTTGTTAATGTAATTGAGAGGCGTTTCATCGTGTTATAACGATCTTTTTGGTTAATATATATAGGTACCTTAGTCTAGTTCCAGTATACATATTTATTATATTTGTCTTACTAGTATGTTATTGTTTTATAACAACCTCAACATTAGGTCCGTTATTGAGTAAATAATGCCCTAGGGCGTATTAAGTTGCTATGGTAATGTTGACAACAAACTGAGGTTAATAATACTGATACTAACATAAAGTGGTCAACGTACTCGCCTCGGGCCAGAGGCCCTCGACAGTACACTGTTGACCTCAAGCATTATTGTCCTTATAACAACCCTTGGTACCTTACTTACTATTATGTAATTAAAAGTTTAATAATATTCTTGTGTTGATATAACAGTATTTTCAAATACTGTATAAAAATGACAAGTTTTTATGTTGGTTATCGAATCAAATAACAATTCAATAGTGTTAGAAAGGTTTTTAATTTTTTTACATTTACAGTTAGAAATATAAATAGATGTCTACTTATATTCATTAACAATTTTTTATTCTTTGTTCATACAGTTTTTCTTTATAATATAATTTAATAAAAAAAGCTGTCGGTATTTGTTAAAACAGTTTTAAAATAAATAAATAAGTACATTTGTGTTTTATTAAACAGCCAAGTACGTGTATACTTTTTCTTATTTTTTCTTTAACATTTTAATCTTATTGACATTTCCACAATTATATAAAATGAAATATGCTTAACGAATTAGTTCTTTTGACATATAAAGATGCACATTGAATATAAATTACAAATATTGCACTTTGTATTCTTTCTATGTTATTTTCTTCCTATTACGTTGTAAGAAATCTATGTGTCGTTTATTGCATTCTGATCTATCATTGTACTGACCTTGGCTATTCGATAGGTGTTACTTTTACTTATAGCTGAATATTCATTTACAATTTAATTAGAGTAATAGAAGCAGTAAAGATGGTAGTAGTCGATATTTATTGGATAATTTCCTTTTAAATGATTTGATTTTCGATAAAGTGATTGCTTTAATTTTTAATATCAAGGATATTTAACAGTACTTTTAATTTTCATTATATAATGAAGTTTTTATAATCTAAAATATAATCGATCATTTATCATTAAATAATTAAATGACTTTCATTAATTGTGCATCCGTGTATATGGATATAGATCAATGTTTTATTTTATTTTGATAAATACTATATTAGGTAATATCTAGGATTTTGCGTCTGTAAATTTCAGCTAGTTTTATCACCAAATAAAAGTTTAATGGCTGGTTTTATAAAGAAATTTAATCTTTACTTTACTTTTAAAATATAATTCTACAGTAAATTTAATGAAATGAATAAATGCAAAAAAGTGACCCCTATGGTGCACTCTCCACGCCAACAATGAGTGCCCATGAGGTGACGCCTGGTAAGCGCCCGCACGGTACAAATATGTCATCATCATTACCGATATCTGCGATAAAGCAGATTGGCACACCCAGAAATGGGTAATATGCCGTGATGATATATTTATTTATTTATTTTATTTTAATAAATGCAACGCGTTTTTTGACAGCAATGAAACAAATGCCATAAGAACAGAAAAACTAATTTGGATTTGTTCATTTCTTTAAATGTACTTGATAACTAAATTTTAAGTGGAGATTAAATTTCTTTATAAAACCGGCCCTTAATGTGTTGACAAGATTTCCGTTACACAGAAAAAAATCTGTTGTGGCCAGCACAAGACCTTCCGTTAATTTGATGTATTTTGTACAAATCCTATACCAAAAGATCATTGGAAAAGATTCTATATTATAACACGAACATAATACAATTTGTTACAAATTCCATACAGAAAGTTCCTTGGGAGTCTATAAATCCAAAAAAATATAACATGAATTTATTATGTTTACTCATATTTAAATACTCTAAAAATGCGTACACGTACGTAACATTCTCTTTACAATCAAATAATATTATATCAAGTTTATGTTTCTACCCATTTTTGAATTATTGCCCCAAAAGTCAATATACCCCACATTTAGATAAAAAACTTCAAAATTTTCAAATATTTAATTTTTATGTATCTAGATACTTCTCAATGCGCTGATTCCAAATTTTGAAACTGCAGGTCGATATCTTTTTTCCTTCTCGAGATATTTAGATTCAAAGTTTTGCTCCAAACTGCCCATTTTTGGGTAATAACCCAAAAATGGGTCGAGACATGAAGTTGGCGACAACACCATTCGATTCTACGGGTAAAATTACACAAGTATACCAATTTTCAGAATTTTTGAACACTGCATACAATCTCTAAAGGAAAATAACTGAAAATGGCCAAAAATCGCAAAAATCTAAGGTGTGTACCCTTACGATTTTTACAGATTTTTGCCATTTTCAGGGGTTTTCAAGCTTTTATTCATAAAAAATAAACCGGTTGGACAAAAATTATGAAAATTGGTATACTTATGTATTTTTGTCCGTAGAATCGAATGGTGATGTCACCAAATTCATATTTCGACCCATTTTTGGATATTAACCCAATATTTTGAGCAAAACTTTAAATCTAAATATCTGAAGAACGAAACGAGATATCGACCTGCTGTTTCAAAATTTGGAATCAGCGTATTGAGAAGTATCTAGATATATAAAAAATAGATTTTTGAAAATTTTGAAGTTTTTATCTAATTGTGGGCTATATTGATTTTGGGGGCAATAATTCAAAAATGGGTAGAGATATAAACTCGGTAGTATTATTTTATTGTAAAGAGAATGTTACGTAAGCGTACGCATTTTTAGAGTATTTGAACACAGACATCGGTTTAAAAGTAGTAAATTCGTATTCTAGGAACCCTCAAATGTGCTTATTCATTAAAAACTCATCCACGAATTTTTTGAGCAAAGACAATACCTTTCTTACCTAAAGGTAACGGAAGGTAAAAAAACTATCTAAATTGTAGTTAAATTAACTAAATAAATTCCTTATTTTTCAGTCTATTAATATGTTTCATTAAAATATAAAAGTTGATTTAGTTAAATTTTCTAAATTTGTAATAACAAATTATAATAAAATTAAATTCAACATTAGATGAAATGACTACATTTATATTGTAATAAGTATTGAACTAAATATAAATAAAGAAATTAACTAAATATGTATTTAAATTTTCTATTTAATTTACGTAATTCATTAGATAAATTACCGAAAATTGTAGGACAAAAATAATGATGCCAAAATATATGTAGTAAAATTAAATAAAATAAGTAATTAAAGTAACCATTTGTCGAGCATATATTTGAATTAACGATTTTTCACACAATATTTATTATCTATTTCGGATTAGGTAAAATGCTAAAGTAAGATTAGTAAATTATACTAAATTATAAGACATATTGCCTAATAAAATATTATCTAATGTAAGTTGTAGGTGAGTTCAAAATCCGACTATGAACAGAATTGCTTTATCAAAACGAAAAGCGTGACGATATATTTACGTTCTTCTTACTGTATTCTTCACTTTCGAAGCAATATCTCCTCATTAAAGATCATCACATCTTGAAAACGAAAGTGGCATGCCATTTCTCATGTTGTTAGGTCTTTAACAACCTGCACAACAACAACCGGCAACAGCTGTTGTTTAAAATTCCTGCACTTTTATATATAGCGGAGCAACCATGCATATCACATTATAAAATAATTTGTACATACGCATAACTTAGGGCAATTTGCTCAGCTGGACATTTTTATTTCTGCACTAATTATAAAAATAAATCAATTTTACTACGTGGAAGAGTCTTCCTGATTCTCTAGAGAATATTAAGAAGGTTAAGAATTTTATGAAAGATAACAATAATTACCTAGATCCTAAGAATTTTATATTCGTAAGTAAAAAATCTGTTGTGCCCAGCATAAGACCTCACGCCATATCCATGGTAGGGTAAATAAGTACATATTACATTTAACATTTCTGGTACACACACAAAAATTCTAATTATGTCTATTATTAATAAATTTTTAATTCATTCTATGAATAAGTTTCCTCCTGCTCTTCTAAATGTTCGAGGTTCTTCAAATTCATTGACGAAATTGGAGGTATTTCTGATGCGTATATGTAATATATGTATCTATAACTTTAAATATTTAAATTATTAAAATATCTTTCAGAACTCATATTAATAATTGGAATAATACTACCTTTTTAGTTTAAGTTCTGTATTTTTTATTAATAAAACTCAACGTTTCGGCACCATAAACTGGTGCCTTCTTCAGGGAAAATTGACAAAAAATGTGAAAAAAAAAACAATAACAACAAGTAACCAAGGTAACTGCCAGTTTTGGGACGGTTTTTCCTCTGGCAAAAGGAGAGTTTTCCTGAGAAGATGCATGTTCGCCGTCCAAGTTATTGCCGGGCATGTATATATATTGTCTAGATATTGTATACATAAAAAATCTGTTGTGGCCAGCACAAAACCTTCCGTCAATTCGATGTATTTTGTACAAATCCGATACCAAAAGTTTCTTGAAAAAGATTTTATATATCCTGTAAAATTATAACACGAACACACTATTTTTTACAAATTCTATATTGCAAGTTCCTTTGAAAAGAATTCTACAAATCCAGTAAAATTATAACACGGACGACCAATATGTAAATTGCACTTGACATTTCCTCATTGCTATCCAACGCATCTTCTTCACACAGTTATTCTTTTCTCAAATCTTCTGCTACCGGTCCTTCCATCTTTTCTTTGGCATTGAAACTGTAAGTCACTTGCGAGGGACACTATGTCACTTTTATTACTTTCTGATCCTATACTTTCCACTTTGGTTTTGCACTTGACACTGACATCTGTCAATTAGAATTTTTTGAATATATCTGCTGTTTCCATAATTTTTACAAAGCTGACTGATTTTTGAAAATTAACCTCTCTTAATCTCTCTATAACTCTATATCTATTGAATATGAAGGAAAATGTATAATCAAATCGTATAGAGAATAAGATTTTCTTTCATATTAATGATCATAAAATGTCGAAAATTGATATTTAACTACGTGTTTTCCAGAAAAACTGTTAAGAACTTCAAATAAGGGTACTTCCGGTTAACCAATTATAACCAAAATCTAATCAGCTCTTCATATGGTTGTAAAGAAGAGGAATACGAAAGAATCATAATTTTTAGAATTGAAGTTTTGGAGTTATCGTGGGAGAAAAATTTATCACACACACACACGGACATACACACACACATACAGACATCAATGTAAAATTAGTAAAATCGTATTCTAGGGATCTTAAAACGTGCTTATTCATTAAAAACTAACCACCGAATTTTTTGACCAAAGACAATACCTCCCTTACCTAAAGGTGACGGAAGGTAAAAAGGTAACATTGATGTACTTTTCATGTTATCTTGGTTACTTGTTGTTATTGTTTTTTCACATTTTTATGTCTATTTCCCCTCAAGAAGACACTAGTTTATGGAGTCGAAACGTTGGGATTTATTAATAAAAAATACAGAACTTAAACTAAAAAGGTAGTATTATTCCAATTTTTAAATATTTAATTAATAATAAAATAAGAAATATTAAATGTACTTCCCAGAAAAAGCCTGTAATGTAAAAGTACAGGGTGGAACAAATTAAAGTTCATGATCTGTATTTGATTTTATCATTTGTTTCTTAATAAATGTCATTTTTTGTTCCCAAAAATAAATATTTCAATTATGTTCCTTTTTAAAAAATATGATGTTTGTATTATATCTCGAGAATTATTAAGTTTTGAAAAAATCTTATTACACCATGTTATTCTACGTAAAAAACTGTTCAACAAATGTTTTACAGATTGAAAAAGTATTGGTATAAGTGAATTATATCATCTATTGAGGAATACTAAATATTCTTGTTATATTTTTATCAAACCACGTGCATACTTTTAGTATCTATAACAAATGAAATTGTTGAATGAATGATTTTCGGGTTCATGTAAACTTAAATAAAAAGTGAAACTAAATTGTTTACATCTAGCAATTATTCGCATCAAAAAGCATAAAATCAACAAAAACAAAATAAACATTTGCGTTGCCTTGACATTGGTTTATTATATTCGCAATTAAGATGAAAAAGCCGGTAGAGGATGACCATTATTTAATTCACTAATGTAAGCGTTACGTAAACGTAAATGGAAATTATTGTTTTTTGCACATTTCAGAATGTATAATTATACACTGGACATTATTGTTATTAAATTGCGGATAATTTAGCGTTCAATACATGTATAATTACGTCACAAGTATTTGATATAAAGTCTATTAAATTATTAATGGTGGACCACACAGAAATCTCGCATGTTCTATGAATATAAACATGGTTATGGCTAATAAAACAGCATTGAATTAATGCCTTAATATGTTTTACTTTTTTCTTCATAATTATTTCATTTAAACACTTCAGATATGTATAAAAAATTAACTGTTTACATTGAAAAATTGTTACACTTGACGGATTCAGATCAAAAACGATTTTATCAATTAGTTAAGTTTATACAATTTTCAAATTTCATGAAAATATTTTTCAAAATATAAAAGGATCCTAATACTAATAGTTCCACAGTATAGAGAATTGAATAGTTTTATTTGTGTATAAATACATTATTTTGTTTCAAAATTTTGTATTCTGAACCATAAAAAATATAGTTTAAAATTATAAAATTTTAACTTAATTTATTTTGTAATTTAACAAATTTATCTCTTTAGCGCACTTTTTACATGATTAGTACAACAAAACTGGTTCGGCACCATACTGTTCAAAATTTGAAAATATCAAAAAATTAACTTGTTTTAGGGTTCAGGTAATCTGGTTAAAATGTCTGTTGACTGTCAGCTAAAGCGAAAAATGACACATATTATGTAATTTTTACAACTTATGCTATAATATCGTTGCTATATTTGTTATTTTAAATGACAGTTAAAGTTAACAAACAGTTTAACCAGACATGAAAATTCTGAGCCTTTCACTATTACCATGTAGTAATTTATTTTAAAATATTTAATGGAAAAGGCTCTGTAATGGACTAAAGTCAACCTTCGTTATTCATCATGCCAAATTTTAAGGATTTATAATTTAATAATAAATTTACAAAAAATGAAAAAAAAAAATCTGATGTGGCCAACACAAAACCTCCCGCAATTTAATTTTTATTAATTTAAATACGTACCTACGTATTTACTAACGGTGCAAACTGTTCCATTGCAGAAAACTATTGCTTTATTTACTATTTTCTTTTTAAAATGTCACTATTATTAATTTGAAGTGATTAGTTTTTTGACAGTGACATTTACTGTCAGTTACATTCATTTGAAATATGAACTGTGTAACAAAGGAATTGTGTTTATCTTAGGCTTCGGGACTAATAAAAAAAATTATTTTTAAATTTATGTGTAAAATATATAGAAAAAGTATTAATGTATTCCTGTAGAAACTTCAATAATCTTTAATTTTTATAAAACCATTATGAGCTTCAGGTAAAGTGCCATTTCCGGTTATCCGATTTACACCAAAATCTAATGGCTTCTTTTCATATTAGAACAGGATAGAAATACAAGGTTTCAGAATTTTCTGAATGATATTATTTGAGTTAGAGCACTAACAAAATCCGTACACATACACACATACACACACACACACACACACATACACATACACACACACACACATACCCACATACAGACATCATCGTGAAAATGTTAAAATTGGATTCTAGGGACCTTAAAACGTGGTCATTTACTAAAATCTCGATATGTGATTTTTAGCACGATCCCTATACCTCCCTTACCAAGGGTAGCAGGAGGTAAAGAAAGTAAAGTACTTTTCTTCTCGAAGAATTTGGCAAATATTCCTTCTCGTAAAAGAAAATTATACTTTATTCATTTGTTACATAAATAACTATTTTATATAAGTTACTCAACAAAATATATTTAGCATGAAACAATAAAAATTGCTGCAAGTTTTTTTTATTAATAATGTTGTCCACTGTGTTTAATTAGATGTTAAACACTTACGACCCAGAATTTTCAAACATGAGTCAAAATTTTGGTCAAAATATTTTAGGACTTGTACGTTTACTATTACATCTTTTCGATGATAAAATTAGTTCTATTTTGGCATTTTAACACGTTTAGAATTTTATGGCATCATTTGTTCCACATTTAATCGCCGGTTGCAGCAGCGAAACTTAAATTTTAAGTGACAATTGGCAATAGTGCATCGAAATAAAATGTCAAAGGGATTATTAAGTATTGCTGTCAGAATTTCGATTTGCATTTTTTTGTTTAAGGGTCGCTTAAAATTTAAGCCTAGTTGTTGCAACTGGGCATAAAACATTAGCTTGGCTCATAAAACGTTTAAACGTAAAATTTTAATGGCACTTAGAACCTTTTGAATTTAAATGTTTCACTTATAATATCAACAGCAAGAAAGAGAAATCGAAAAGCAATTAACATTACTGAACTAAATACCAATTAACTATATTATCATTAATTAACCAGAATAAAAACATCTTTTTAAAAGTCATATTTCATATTACAATTACATTTGTTAATTGCATTTTATCTCCTAATTAATTTTTCTGCATTCAAATGTTGCCTCTTAAAGCAATTAATGTGTCACAAACAAATAAATCAGTTGGAAACATTTTTAAGCAGCAGGGAACTTCAATGACCTTCAGGTCTTGTTCGACCTTTACTTGAAATGGTCCATTGACCCATTTGACCCTATAAGGAAAGAATTTATCCTTATAAGGACTTTCAATGTTGATCTGAATGTAAATAGACTAAAATGAATAGCACAAGGTTTTCTAAATGATGACTAATTCCAAGAAAATTGATCGACTAAGGTCTTAATACATACATGGAATACAAAAATAATTTTGTATTTCAAGGAATTTTGCATTGACCTAATGAAATTGATGAAAATGAAGAAGGAAATAATGTTTAAGAAATAAATTTAGGTATACCTACCAATCTTTTTCAACTTTTTATTATTTTATTTAAAAAAAACCTCAAACAGTAAACATATTTTCGAATACAGACGAGGATTAATTTAATTTTATTACGGCCAAATTCACCATTCCTTGATTGTGAGTTGACCCACAGATTAACGCTGATTTGTATCTAATCAATCCAAGTCAGCGTTAAAAATCAAGCTAATCTACAAATCAAAATCACTGATTCGTCTTGTTCCATGAATCAAGCTTTGATTAGATTTTTGAATCCTAATTTTCACATTTATGGCTGTCAGGATTCTGGCTTTTGTATTCATTTGTAACTTTGCCTCATGCTTCTTCTTTATCTTTATTTAAAACCTTATGGGTTTCATTATTTTTAAATATACTTTTTTTTACAGTCACTATAGAAAGTAGCCATTTGCGCTCTCTTTTGTCAACGCAAAATGTCACTTTGCCGCTCATGCGCGACAAAGTAGAAAAAACGCTCGCTGTCCAAATTTCTAAGTATACAATGTTGAGAAATGTCACTTGTCTACATTCTTAATGAAAATGTATAGTTAGGAACTAATGGCACTGTAATTACACATTTATCACTTTCACAAGTCAATTTGACATATGTTCTGTCGGTATTTAACATAACCTAACAAAATGCCACACTGCTGTGAAAATGAAATAGGGCATTCATTTACAAAAACGAAAGTATAAAATGCTTAGATTAGATTGAATAAAAACTCAAGAAGAATGGAAAATAACGATAAAATAAAATTAAATATAAAATAAATTGTGTGAACAGTTATGTTTAGTAATAGGAATGATTGTACACAGATGGCGGTATGATAGTTGCGAGTCGTACTGACATCTGATCTCTAGTTAACTATTTATTTTGATTACAATAAAGTTATTAGTTATTTCGTTACTTAAATAATTGCGAGAAGTCAGTCAATGCACATACATGTCTATATAATCACAAATTCCTTGAAATATTTGTTAATTTTTTCAGTGTGACAGGCGTGACAACTAACCACACATTTTGCTACAAAAACTCATCAAATCATCACAAATCCTTGCTTCCACGCTTTTTTTTTTATGGAATAGATGGCTAATGTAACGATATAATCATTTAAAAGCCTTTTTAAGTTTAAACCGTATTTTTTGTATTAGCCAATCGTTATTTATTGAGCAGTACTGTAAGTATAAAGTATACATTTTATTATTTTTTGTTATGGTGGAGGACCCATTGTGGCGACTGTAGAAAAAATCTTGTGTGTGTTTCGAGCGCAAATGGACATTGTCGATTTCGAGAGAATGCAACAACCTCTCAATCGACAATGTCGCATTTTGAGCTCTTAATACACAAATAGCTATTATATCTTTAATTGTCACTCCCTATTTTTTATTCTAATCAGTGTAAATTTCTACCTATATCAAAATAAAAATATAATTTTATTATAGGAAAATTACAAAATATATTTTACAAAGAAATTAAAATCTTACATATTAATACTTTTTAACGGAAAGTACAAAAAACCAAAACAAAACTGTGAATCCTTTGATTATGATTATTTTGTACAGAAATCAAGTTGAATTAAAACAATCGTTGATTTACGAATCAGCTTGATTCCTTAATTTGTTGAGTATTAATCAACGGAATAATAGTGAATTCGGCCGTTAGAATTATAATCGTACATACACTCTTATATTTTTTTAAATTCTTTCTTCATATACATATTTAAAATATACTTGACAGATTCTATGATTTAGGTAGGATCGCAAATAATTATTATTAATATATAAAGTAATTCATGGAAAATATTATATACAAAATGGAGCTCAAATGACCCCACATTTGGAAACTTCTGTTTACAAAGATATATCTGAATGTATTTTTGTGATTTTCGTTATGATTTCATTTTTATTTTTATAACCATATAAGTCGTAGATCTATAATTTGCATATAACAAATTACATATTAACAATAATTGATGTCAACTCTTATTTATGAATGTGTTTTTTTGTTAAATTTAATGGTTCTTTTATGTTTATTGTCTGGTTTCATACATGACAAATTACCTTTACGAGAAATAATGTAAACAAATTTGATATTGACCTTGACATAAGTAATATATTGTGTTTTACATTAGTAGGAATGTTACATGATAGTGAAAATTGTAATCTGGTAATGTAATACTGTATTGTAATGTCAATATACACCAAGAAAATTTCGTAAGACTGAGAGATCGCAAAAATGAAAGTGATTTCATTGGTTAATCATAAAAGATGAAAGATATCATTGTTTTAAACCTTGTTAATAAAATAAATATTATATTTCTTGCATTATTTCGTAAATGGGGTCGCGTGGCTGAGTGCATTAAATAACAGTTTGTGTTCATATCCAACTAGCAAACTTGAAAATGAGATCATCCATTATTATATTTTTTAAAGAAATTTCATCAAACTTTCTTGTACGAAGTAAAGGAAGTATGTATTGTGATCGCGAAAAAAATCGGTTTTCAGATTTCAGCGGAAATATCCATTTTGATCATCCCTGAATCCATTTTGACTAATTTTATCGTGACGTTTATACAAAACATTTGTGTCTCGCATAACTCAAAAACGGTAAGCCGGAAATGGTATTTTACTTGAAGCCTATAATAGATTTTAATGAAAAACTATATTAAAATATAATCCAAAACTTTTCAAATTTGGTATATAAGACTGCCGTATCGATAGAAATAACATAATTGATTTTGGTTAAAATGGTCTAACCGGAAGTGGCACTTTACTTGAAGCCTACAATAGATTTTAATGAAAATCTATATTAAAATATAATCCAAAACATTTCAAATTTGGTATATAAGACTTTTATATCAATGAGAATAACATAATAGATTTAGGTTAAATGTGTTAACCGGAAGTGATACATTACCTGAAGCTGTTAACAGTTTTTCTTAAAAGAAATAGTTTTATTTTGATTTTAGAAATAAATGCTTCAAATAAAAGTTTTACGAAATTAAATTCTACGTCTAGCACAAGAATTATTATTAAATTAGCCCTTTGTATAAGCGAGATATGTAAATTTAAAAATTATGTACTTGTTTGTAATTAAGTTTGCTGCGGATTAGGACAAAAGATAACAAAAAAATAAAAAAATTGAATGTCAATGTCAAATTATGTCAAATACGTGCAATTTTATGATTGGGTCTGTTGTAATACAGGGTGTTAAAAAATAAGTGTCACAAATTATGAAGGCATATAGTACTGACCAAAATGAGTAAAAAAAAGCTTAATCAACATTGGACCGATCTTCAACTGTTTTTGAGAAAGAAGTCATTTTGTATTAGAATTGAAAAATAAATAAAATAATATAATAAAATATTATATGAAACATTTTTTTGACTTTCTAATAGTTACAAAGTTGTTTGAAAACTAAATATTGGCCAAGATCGCCACATTTGTTTTAGTAGAATTATTGTTTTTTTTTTTTTTGAAAAACAAAAACACGTCTAACCTTTGAAAGGTAAACAAAAAGTCTCATTTAATCAAAATCGTAACTCTTACAGTTTTCGAGATAGCAGAGGTAAACCCCGATAAAACTCTTTTTTCACTGCCTTATATCTCGGAAACTATTGAAGATTGGACCCATGTTGATCAAGCTTTTTTTACTCATTTTGGTCAGTACTATATGCCCTCATAATTTGAGACACTTATTTTTTAACACCCTGTATATATTTTAGTTATTAACAAAATATGTATAATTGGAATAATACTACCTTGTTTTTAGTTTAAGTTCTGTATTTATTTAATATTAAAACGTTTCGGCACCATAAACTGGTGCCTTCTTCAGGGGAAAACATTGACATAAATATTTGAAATAACAAATACAACAAGTAACCAAGGTAACAAGGAAAGTTCGTTAATGTTACCTTTTCTTATGTATACAATTTTCTAGACAATATATGCATGCCCGGCAATAACTTGGACGGCGAACATGCATCTTCTCAGGAAAAAATCTCCTTTTGCCAGAGGAAAAACCGTCCCAAAAACTGGCAGAGAAGTGATCTGTATAAATCAGAGACGCTTTATCGGTAGCGAAATACCGCAGCCGTACTCTTTATTAACAGATGTTAGAAAAAGTCTAGAAAAATTTGTATACATATTACAAATTACAACATATTTAATATTGGAAGCCATGCGCGACTAAGTTCTAATCCGTCACAATGTTTGAGATTGATATTTCTTGTTTTATAAATCTCAATGGCATCTCTAATTAATCTGTTGTTCAGTCGAGTAGGTCTTGCAATAATTTTCATATCTTCAAATTTAATTTGGTGGAATTCTTCCAAGGCATGTTCTGCAACGGACGATTTCTCAGGCTGGTTCAATCTGATCGATCGATGATGTTCGCTCAATCTTGTAGAGACAGTTCTACCAGTCTGGCCGATGTAAACTCTCCCGTAGACACATGGAATTCTGTAAATCCCTGATGATTGAAGAGGGATGACGTCTTTTACTTGTTTCAAAAGGTAACATTAACGAACTTTTCTTGTTACCTTGGTTACTTGTTGTATTTGTTATTTCACATATTTATGTCAATGTTTTCCCCTGAAGAAGGCACCAGTTTATGGTGCCGAAACGTTGGGTTTTAGGTAATATTAAATAAATACAGAACTTAAACTAAAAACAAGGTAGTGTTATTCCAATTATTAATATGAGTTCTGAAAGATATTTTAATAATTTAAAATATGTATAGTTTAATAGGCGTCAGGAAGTCATGGGGTGTCCACTTCAGATTTTTTTTTAACTTTGGTAGTCCCTTTCTAACATAAATTATCTATGTGGTAGAGGATTTATTTCCAACAGTCAAACTTCAAAATTATAGCACTAAAGTGATCACTGATTTTCACGACAACTTTGAGACTCCATGAGGTGACGCCTGGTAACCGCCCTTAACAGTACAAAAATATCGTCACTATCGAAATCTAGGAATAAAAATTTGTTGTGGCCAGCACAAGACCTCTCGCCAATTGGGCTATATAAGTATTGTATTGCACTTCGCTTTCGAACCGTCGTTTTATAACAAAATATTACAGAACTTTACCCAAATATTGTTTTTTATTGTATTTAACATGTCTTCTGCACACATATAATTCTAATTATATCTATTTTTCATTGTATGAGGAAGTTTCTAAATCTCAGAGATTCTTCCAATTCCAGATTGGCGGTATTTCTGATGGATATATGTATTTTACCACAATTTTACCTATAATTATTATAATAAGAAAAATTAAATATACTTCCCAGAAATATCTGTCAGAATGTCACTAAAATTGTTGATATTTGACAATGACATGCCATTTACAAACTATGTTATAAACATTGGAATTTGTCAACTGGTTTCCTTAGTGCCTTAGCCTCTGTGATTAGTTTACTCTATAAATTATAGTGTCTTTATCTCTAAATCAATACAAGATATAATAAAATTTTTAAGTGTATTAGATAGATAATTTTATATTCTTCAATATTTAATAAAAAAAACTACCAAAAAATTATATTTAGAAGAATTTTTCTAAGAAACTACTACTTTCGGTTGTTCAATTGTTACCAAAACCTTTTCAGTTCTTCCCAGGAGTGTCAGATTGAGGAAACTGCAGTTAAAATTTTTTTAAGTCTTATAGTTATTGAGGAATCGTGTCTACAACATCCAGACATACACACATACACGCATCCACACACACACACACACACACACACACACACACACACACACACACACACACACAGACAGACATCATTTTAAAAATGTTATAATCGGATTCTAGGGACCTTAAATCGTGCTTATTCAATAAAATCTGGATATGCGAATTTTAGCATGAATCCAATACCTCTCTTAGCGAGAGGTAAAAATAACAGATCCAGCAATGTCTGTGTTTCAATAACGATAATTACTGAGAAATGTAGGTCCCCATCTTGTCGTTTTCTTATTTACTTCTTTTCATTGATATCTTCTCTCTTCTCTTGAAATAATTGGAGTTGGATGAGTTTCTCTTGAGCCCAGAGGAATAAGAGAAAGCTTATGTACGTACCGTGTACGTATATGTGGATCGTAATACAAGATGTATGTTTAACAACATGAATGTATGAAGGAATTATGTTCAGGGTCCGACTCAACCAGAACGGACATACTTATCAACAAGACAAATAATTTTGCTAGCCATCTTTATAACCAGCTGCACTACTACTCGCTGGTAAACGACAACGGAGCGACCAGCGATTCTCAAAAGGAAAACGTATCTCTTCATTTACACAGAATTCATTTATTAATGAGCATTGAGGGGTTGTTTATATAGGGTGGTAATGAATACGTTTTACAAATTTATAGAGTATGTAGGGGATACAAAATAAACTAATTTTTACTAATAAAATCATATCCGAAAACTCACAGTTTTCGAGCTACAGGCTCTTAAAGGGATAATTATCTTCTTAAATTTTAACCAAAATGCTCGATCGAGTGAAGCTACAGGATATACAAAAAATCCTACGAGAGAAAAATGTTCCAACAGTATTTCCTTTGATATAAATAGGTATACTTGTCGTCAAATAATTATGGACTGGAGATTTCTACACCGATTTTTATTCCCAATCCTATAAATTGCATTATATTTAGACTTTTGATAGGAAAATGAGTGAAACTCATGAAGTAAATAGTCCTGGTTCTTATAAAAAACCTTTAGGAAAATATGATTTGGGTGGGTAAAAACAATTATTGTCAATGTATACAATTTTTTCAAAAAATTACATCCTGAAAAAAATTATAATTTATTAAATAACAAGAAATCTTTGGATTTGACTGCAGAAGCATGTTGTGTAGGCAGATCTACTGTTCACCTAATAATCAATTATTCTTACCTTTTATTTAGATTTTACCGGTTATCGTATTTTAACGCAAACGCGACCTTAGCTTGATGTGTGGGAAACTTTGGTCAAAATATAAATATAAATTTTCCACAGAGACAATTTTTATATTTTATATTACGTATTACTGTCTTACCTTACTTGTTATAACATATTCTTCATTTACGATGTATTAAAAATTATAATTAGTTTTAAATGTATTATATGACATTTGCGTTCATTCCTGGTCATGTCAAGTTACAAGCGGCAACACCGAATGGCAAGGGACAGGGTGCGGAAAGGGATAAAAGTTGAACATCAGTCCATAATCATTTGACGGCGAGTATAGTAAATAAAAGAAAATATATTAAGTTCAAATTTAATTTCATATAATTTATATTTAACTGTAATATTTATCGAAATATGTGTTAAATACGGGCCAATACGCTAGGTAAGAAAAAGAAGACTCTCTGCAGATCTGGACTTAATCACTATTAGTAGCTTCTACACCCTTAGCTCTTATATCTTTGCGTCTACTATACAACTATTGTAAAAGTATAGTAGTCAAAGTGTCAAAGAACAACTAAAGAAAACATTACCAGAAAATGAAATTTGTTTCTCAAAAGAATATAGTGTAAATTTATTTTACCAATGAATGTTAAAACGTTTACAATTTAAACAAAAAAATATGAATATAACATTTTTAATGTGAACAATGAGCTAAAATTTTAAGTGAGTCAACCAGTTTCATTTTCTAATTTTGGTACAGGTTCTTCTTTTATGCCCAGAAAACACTTTATTTCATCCCACAAATCATAACAACGTTTACGCGTCGCGAACCGAACGGACACCTCTTATCTAGTGTTTGAAATGTTTGCTTAATGTTTTTTTATTTCACTTTTTCTCTGATCTTCTCATATGATCTTCTTCTTTTGTGAACGTTTGTTGGTCGCTGATCGCACATATAGTTGTAGTTGCGATACGTAGCACGTAGCAACAACATGAAGGGTTATAATACATGAGATCAGATCAACCGACACACCTGGGTACTGCAGATGCTTGCTGAGCTTTATACCCAACTCTAATACAACCCATTTGTTATATTTATACACTAACTTCTCTCATTCAATCACATATCCACTACCAGAATAAATCACACATTGCTCATTCAAACTCTATTTTCATTTGTACGGACCGAATAAATGTTTATAACGACTCTATTGGCCGGTTTCGCCAACAGTTCCTAAAATTTAAGTAATTTAAACAACTACAAATGCAAATGATATTATTCCCTTCCTGAATCTTTTACTTGAAAGAAGAGAACATGGATCTTTACTACATCCACTCTACAGGAAGCCTACGTACACTAATTAATATTTTAATGTTCTCAAAAATATGGGACTATTAAATGCTAGGGCTGTGCGATCAGGGGATTTTGTGATTGATGGTCGATTCTTATTTTTGATCAATCAAGATTCATCAGATGGATCACGATAGATCGATCCCAGTTGATCAGATCAATCTTGATTGATCAAATCGATCTTGATCGATCACGTTTATTCAGATCACTCATGACTGATCAAACTATTTTAGGTTCATAAAAAATAAAAAATCTGATGTGGCCAACACAAAACCTCCCGCTATTTAATTTTTATTAATGTAAATACATACCTACGTATTTTAGAAATGCTTCAAAATATATTATGTTCTATTGCATATAACTATTACTTTATTTACGATTTTCTTTATTATTTAATATGTCACTATTATTAATTTGAAGTGATTACTATTTTGACAATGACGTTTACCTGTCAGTTACATTCATTTGAAAAATAAACTGTGTAACAAAGGAATTGTGTTTATCTTAGGCTTCGGGTAAAGTACCATTTCCGTTTATCCGATTTACACCAAAATCTAATGGCTTCTATTCCTATTAGAATAGGGTAGAAATACAAGGTTTCAGAATTTTCTGAATGATAGTATTTGAGTGCAAACAAAATTCATACACACATACACACATACACACACACACACACACACACACACACACACACATACACACATACAGACATCATCGTGAAAATGTTAAAATTGGATTCTAGAGATCTTAAAACGTTGTCATTTACTAAAATCTCGATATGTGATTTTTAGCACGATCCCTATACCTCCCTTACCAAGGGTAGCGGGAGGTAAAAATTACCAAAATTAACATATTTATTAAACAAATATACCTTTCCCATTGCGATCGATCTGATCAATCGGGATCAAACGATCGAATCGATCCAGCGATCAGATCAATCAATCGGTCGGATCAGACAAATGATCTGATCAATTGTTTTTTACCTTCCGTCACCTTTAGGTAAGGAAGGTATTGTCTTTGCTCAAAAAATTCGTTGGTGAGTTTTTAATGAATAAGCACGTTTGGTGATCCCTAGAATACGAATTTACTATTTTTAAGATGTTGTCTGTATGTGTGTGTGTGTGTGTGTGTGTCTTCTTCACATAAATGCAACTCCGAATGGCACACAGTGATATCCATTGGTTTGTATGGCAACACTTTAGTACAACATAAATGAATTATACAATTTAATTCAATTTGATGCTTGAGAGTAAATGTTAATATTATATTTCATAAAATAGACACTAACAATCTATTCTTTGACAGTAAATTTGACGTTTTTTTTACAAATTATAGCAATGAATAAGATTTGTTTAATTAGTGCGTGTCAACTTCAACGCATAATGTGCTTTTGCAAAACCCTAAAATCTAATTCCTAAAAACCTAAAAATCAATAGATTTTGGGCATATAAATTTAGGATTTAGATATTAGGGTGATAAAAGTGCAACATCGGACACAGCCTTAGTCGAGAATGGCTTTCTACATACCGTGAGTATTTTTTAACGTGAAACATTGGGTTTGTCATACCCATGGTTACGACATTTGATTGACAGCTATGTATTTGCCTGTTCCATTTAAAATTAAACATAGGGAACGAATTTTACAGAAGTATTATAGTTAAATATTGTAAGAAATTTAGCTGAGTCAGAAAACCACTCGAGAGCACTAAACATATTTCGGGCACAAGGTACACCCAATATTTTTTTAGAAAACAGGTATAATTATTTAAACAAAATTAATTTCTAATGACATCTTGTCAATGTGACATTTAATTGACGGCAATGTATTTGCCTGTCTCATTTACAATGAAATATAGGGAATGAATTTGATAGAAGTATTATATTTAAATATTGGAAGAAATTTAGCCAAATCAGAAAATCACTCGGACACAAGGTGCACACAATATTTTTTCTACAATTAAATTTAATTTAGAAAGCAGGTATAATTATATAAACAAAATTAACCTCTATTGACGTCTTGTCAAATGCCAAATCTGTTCCCTATGTTTCATTTTAAAAGGGACAGGCAAATACATTGCTGTCAATCAAATGTCAAGTTGTAACCATGAATATGACAAATCCAATGTTTCACGTTAAAAAATACTCAAGCCTCATTCACAGCTCCGAAAATAAAAATAAAATTATACATAAAAATAAAAATAACAATATAAACAATAGATTCTTATGAAAGTGTTCACAGCTCTCGAAAATAAAATTAAACATAAGACATAAACACAAGGATTTGCAAATGTTAAATATTTTACATAAAAATAAGCACATACATAGCAACTGTCAATTTAGCTGTCAATTTACGGTTTGGCAAAATGATCTGAATTTAAATACCTTTAAAAAGCTGTCTTAAGTCAAAAGTTCGCTTATATGATTGCGTACAGTGCTTTAAAGGGTATGAAGTTGTTATTATTGCTTGCTAATTATGAATACATTAAATGACAGTTGTTGTTTTATGTTCGAAGCTGTGAACGCCAACCATAATGTCCTATTTATAATTTTATTTATATTTCTTAATTTCGTAGCTGTGAATGAGCCTTTAACGTATATAAAATATGTTATAAAATATTACTTTGGTTACTTGTTGATATTGTTTTGTTATTATTTAGTATGTAATTCCTTGAAGAAAGCAGCAGTATCCGATGCCAAAACGTTGGATTTAAATTAAAATAAACAGAACATAAACTAAATACAGTAAAATTTTTGAAAGAAGTCCGATCAAGGCCATCTACAAATTTCATCTATGAATTAAGATTTTATGCTGTCAAATTTAGTAGTGTCGTTTACATAGTTTTTATGAGGTACACAGGATATTATGTACTCTCATAAAAACTAAGTAAAAGACACTACTAAATTTGACAGCCCAAAATCTTAATTCATAGATACAATTCGTAGATGGCCATGATCGGACTTCTTTCAAAAATTTTACTGTAGATGGTTCGTTGTTGCATTATAAGATCTGAAATATTTTTTAATAATTACCCATTTTAATTTAGAATTAACTTAGCTCGGTAATAGGTTAGAAATCATTAGTCAAATTGGCTTTATGATATAAAAATGTCATTGTCCTTTACGTAGATTTTGGTATCTTACTGTTTATGGCTTATTGGTTATTGAATGACTTTCAAATTCTCAATAACAAAAACTTCTAATAACATGAATGACGTATCTTGGTCATCAAAATTCAGTTGGTTTTTCTCTTCACGCAGTAAAAAGTGAGACATGGCATAAAAAGTGAGAGACACTTGTGTGTGGCTTGGCAGACAGTGAGACAGTAGAAAAAGTCAGGAACTGAACGGTTAAGTGTTTTTAATGTGCAACAAGCCGCAGTAAATGCTCAATGTTGACTACTCGCTGCCGATTCACTTTTTATACCCTTGATTATGTTGTCAGGAAATAAAAATCCATCAGATGTAATTATGATGTAGAATAAATAAATAAATCATCCAGGATGCTACATATTATTGCTCTAATTTAATACAATGTTATATTCGATAAATATAGTTTGCAAAACGTTTACATTTACATTTATAATTAAGTTTTACGTATGTACGTTTCAATAATTTTTGAAATCAAACGTTCGACCACCTTTAAACTATAAAATTTTAAGGGCAAAATTTATAGATTAAACACTTAAAAACAATTGCAACTCAAAAACACTACTCCATTTAAAAAATGAGAGAAAACATTTAAAAGGCTTTCCTCATCTATTAAAAAAATTGAGAGAGACGGAAGACCACAAAAGTGTTTATGGTTTGTTGCTCCAACATAACTCAAATTTTGATCTTTTCATACATTGACATGCCATCAAAATTAAATGCCAAATTAATTATTATGTACTGTTGGCAAAAATTTTGATTCGCATTTTTTTTGTTTAAAGGAAGCTTAATAGTTATTTACATTCGAGCGCGTGTAAGTTGTATTTTACAACGCGACAGCTTTGTTTAAGGCACGAGCCCTTAAGGCGAGTGCCTTATTAGCTGCAGCGCTGTAAAATACTTCACGCACGAGAATTGTATCAAATTTTTTGGCCGACGGTAATGAAAATCACTTTTTTCAATGAGATAGGTTGTACTTCTGAAAAGGGTTAGTTTAAAATACTGGGGTTGTCAATTTCCAAATTTGATTTTACTTAACTTCATTAGAGTACTTCTTCTAGCAAAAATTTATCTGTAATAATAGACGTTGTTTATGACTGATAATATATTTATTTGCTCATGTAGGTGTCGATATTTGACATTTCAGCAATGCTCGCGTATTTGACAGGTATATCGATCGGTGACTATGTCGGTAACGGCGGATTTTTACAATAATGACAGATGTTGCTACCGTGAGTTTAGTTTATATAAATTAATTTTAAATATAGGAAATGTTAAAGTAAAAAAATAATTTAAGTAGGTAGTACTTTTTTACATGAACTTTATTATAATAAAGATGATTTCTTTTCTAAATGCCCATAAACGTCGAGTGTATTTTTATTATTTTACCGCATAGTTAGACAAGTTACAACACAGTAAGCGTAAAATGTAGGTTACACTTGCTGTGTATACAATTGTAAAGTTCCCATTACACTTCAGGAGGGCAAAAAATTATTTAAGCCGTAGTTGCACCAACAAGGCTTTGGTGCAACTAAGGCCTCTAGATATTATGTCCATTACAGTGTACAGATTAAATTTATTATTTATTAATAGACGATTTTGAAATATTTGAACTTATATAAAGATTACAGAGAATTAAAGCATAACTTAAGAAGAAAGTAAGTCAAATATAAATATTTCTATATCAATGTTGCGAAGGGTTGATAGGGAGTATAAATCAAATCTTATGGGCGGTAATTTAAACAAAAGTTGCTGGAAATGTTCAAAAATTTTCAAGAAAACTTTCATTGTATTACTGTGGTATTTTTTTCCCATAGATTTAATAAATATAAAATACTTTGTTGAATTTGTAATAAATCGAATGATATGGTACCATAAACTGGAAACTTCAATAAATGGACCTATTCGATTGGAAAAAGAAGTGGATAACATCTCAATTATAGCCTCATTTAACATATAAAATTGAATGGACTATGCAGTTAATAAAGTCAGTTTATATTCTGAATAGGTTTTATTAATTTAAGTAAATTTTTAAATGTGAATTCTCATGAATTTTTAAAACATTTAAAAGAGAAACATATTTCATTGATAAATTCCATCCACTAGTTTTTAACCAATCATGATTCAAGACACTTGAAAATTCAGCCAATGGGAGCAGTATTATACTGATAAAATTCCGCTATCAAGTAAATAAACAGTTGTTATTGGTTATAACTGTCAGTGTGACAATTAATATTTCAAGATTAAAAATAATTTCTAATATTAATTATAAAACTAAAATGGAGTCTTAAGGTAAAGTTATAACTCCCCTCCTCTCCCCCTTATTCCTCAGAGCTGTTTTGACCTCTGGCATGGTTTACATGCTGAGTAATCTTAACTTCTCTGTTTTTACTTTGTAGTTTCTACTGATGATGATAATTTAGTTCTCGAAATACGTATATAGTTTTTAAATTTATTGTTAAGGTTAAGGGGTTTTTTTCTTTAGTCCTAATATTAAATTATTTCACGACTTCTCTGATTTTTTGCAGATAAACTTTTATTTTTAAGCCCTATTTTTACTTTTAATCAAAAAGGGAAATCACTCAAGCAAACTGATATTAGATAAAACCCCTCCTTCTTCGTAGTCGGGATTTACTATGCGTGTTTGTTGCTAAGTAAAAAAATTCGTGCTGCAGTTTGCTTTCGTGTTTGTTGCTAAGCAAAACAATAAAAGCAATAAAAATTTATTGATAAAATTAGGAGGTCTTGTGATATTTCTGATAAAATAAGAATATGTACCCAGTATATTATGTAAAACTTTTTTTTTTTGTTTCAGACTGTGCCATTTATGAGCCAGCTCCAGTAATCCATTTATCCCGAGACTAGATAATCAAAATTGAATCACTGCAGATAAGGTAAGACAGCTCTTTTTAATTTTGGTCTTTTTCTTTGTATAAAGAAAAATGGTTGTTTCATCATCATGAATTTATTTTATTGTTAAATGAATACAAATTTATTAGAAAATATATCACATAAATAGGTAATAATAATCATCTTGTATATTATATAACATCCTCAATTTTCACAACATATGAATATCAAAGCACTCAAATTAAAATGGAGACATTTGCTAATGTGAATATTAAAATTTTTGACATTAATACCACTCATAAATAGTATTACATAAAACTTCTGGGAAAATTAAAGTTTATTTCCCGATGACATTTCAAATGCAAATCAATTTTTAATTCCTCCATACTTGTCACATTAACCTTGCATTAACTCTATATGATACGAAAACAAGTATCCGAATTTCACATTTATATTTCGTATTTCTTAATTTCTTCGTCCAGTTCGCATTTCATCACTTGAAATGTCAACAGCTCGATGTATGGTAAATTGAGGTCGCCCTGGTCGACAGATCGACAGGTTGAGAAAGTTGATCCATACCTTATTTAGGTATAGAAGATGAATAATTTTATTCAACCTTTTGTAATCTGGCCTCCCTTGAATTGAAGGAAAAATATCTCAAAAAGGCATAAATCCTGTTCCTTTTAGCTTTTAAGCTTTTGTATTTATAAATTGAAGGTACATGATATATTAAATTGAAAAATATAAGGAAACAAGGATAACGTCTTATAAAATTATTTATTTGTAAAAATGTTTATCGAATTTTTATAAAATAAATGGCAATAGTATGTTACATTACAAGCCAGGTAAAACTGTTTTTGCTGCTGAAAGGAGGAAATGACTGTCGAGCTGATTAGGCGAGCCTGTCACCCCCTTGAGTCTACTCTAGTTATTACCAAAATCCTTTTCAGGTCTTCCCATTAATATTAGATTAAGGAATACGAGTAGTATAGTCATAAGAGTACGGGCTCAAATGTGGGTGCTCTAGGGGGTGAGGTGGGGCTAGAGGGTGTCAGAGGGGGCCATTGATGACGTCATAAGTGACACCTGGGTATGAGGCATTGTACAGGTGTGTTATTAACCTAGGTCAGTGCACTCTTGGGTGACCACCTGGGGGAGGGTGAGTTATACAATCACCTGGGGTGCAGGTCACTGCTCTGATGCTCTGGTATGTGAATTGCACGTGCGTTCTTTAGGTTAATACACTTATGTTTGAACACGTGCGGGGTGATGAGTCATATGCATTTCTTAGGTTATTTTTGAACACCTGAGGGTGATGGATACCACGCGTAAATGGCAGGTGTGTGACTATGCCACGCGTGCAGGTCATCGCTTTGGTGCTGTGTTATGTGCAAGGGTGGACATATGCATTCCATAGGGCAACGTACTTATACGTGAACACGTGCGGGTGAGTCATAGTGCCACGCGTCTGTGACATATAAAATGTGCTAATTTGTGACATGTGCATTCCTTAGGTCAGCACATTTATGTTGGAACACCTGCTAGTGATGAATCACACCTGGGGAATATATCTGAAAGAAATGGATTGTGAAGGTTTTAAAAATAAGATAAGTCTTTGTTATATACATTTATTGCAAAAAATATATTTTTACAGGTCATCACATAAAATATTAAAACTACAAACTTATATTAGTACTTATGTAGTAAAACTATAGCCATGGGGGTAGGTATCTGAAAAAATATAGTTAATAATTCTTTTGTCATCATAAGCACTCAACGCTAATTTATTTTGTTTTATTGTATATACATTATGCTCTTTAGACCTAATTACGGTTTGAGATTTTACTACAGACGTATTGTTAAACAGGCAGTTGTAATAATCTTCAAAACTTATAGTTTTCATAGAGGCTTTGGTAACACCTTTAGCTTTCATACTTACCACATGCTGATTAACAGACATAGTTTTATAAGCATACATTTTCGCTCGTAGTCCAATAAACTCGGTCATAATTTTGCCATTGTTTTCATCTTTCATTAAACCAATTACTTTCTTATTAACCAAAGGTATATTATAAAAATTATTTATAGGGTAATCAGAGGTATCAAATTTGTGAATATCTTTTTTCATAATTTCATAAATATTAATATTTTTAAAGTAGTAAATTAAACTATCAGTATCAGTATAACAAAGCTCAGCATTTTGACCTAAACTAAATTTTATGTAATTATAATGAAAATCATAAATATATGTTTTTGAAATATCTAAAATAGAAAATCCAACATATATAGGTTTATTAAAAAACACAGATTTTTTACTCATTTCTACAAGTATAATGTCATTATCAATTATTGTACAGCTGTGAAAATTCGGTTTAGCTATAAGATTTTTTGCTCCATGTCGGCCTTCCCAATGAGTTACCAATTTTACATCTTTATGTTTCCTGACATTTTCCATAGTTTTTCCAAAAACTGCGTTGTTCATGAGTTTAAAATAATTTTTTTGAAATTCATTATTAGACTTTTTTCTTAATTCAGTATTTAAATTAATATAAGACTTTAACCATGGACTTTGTTTAAATTTGAGAATTCTATGAATATGTGTTATTTGTAATCCTAAACATAGACATTGTTTTAAATTTTGATAATGAATAATATAGTTCTTTTTATTATATAAATTTGCAATTAATTTTGATTTTTTCGATGTGGGTGGAGTGAAGTTTTCAGGACATAGAGGCAAATCTTTATGTAATTCATGTAACGATTTTGGATAATTCAAGTCAACCTCAAATATGTAACCGGTCTCAGAATTTTCTGAAATATTCATTAAATTAATATTGTAAAATTCGGATTCATTAACCCAACTAAATTCCCCATAAGGTAAATAATGACTCATTGCAGCCCCATACAAGTTATTTATATCAAAATACATAAGATAAGATTCCTCATCTTCAGAATTGTATAATTCATTCATAAACTTATTATTGGCTTTTGCATAACGTTTACTGCACTGCACAAGTCCTCCTTTTACAGCATTTTCTATGAATAATAGTTTTTCTATATCTGTTAATAGTTCCAAAGTTACATTTGTATATTTCAACATCGCGTCAAACGCCAAACCCGGGGCAGTAAAATAGTGAAGAGCATCTAATTTATATGTTTCAAAACAATTTATACGAAAATTTTCAAATATATCGGCTAACAAATGAACATCTGTTGCAAGATATAAATCTGAGTATTCCCCTAATTTTTTCAATTTGAAAGATTCCCAAACGTTTTTTGCGTGAGCGTAATCTTCATTACTGATATTTTCATTTTTCAAAGTACTATAAAAGTGTCTATGATTAGGCAAACAAAGTTCTTCAAATTTATCCCAACTATCAACATATTCGTAGGGGAAAACTCCTTTTCTTGTTAATAATTTAAATTTGTTTATATCTTTACAAAAATTTTGTGTTATTACTTTTTCATGGTCTTTTAAATATGACGATAATTTATCAATACTACTAGCCATAAATCGGAATGAATCAATAAATCGAAAATTAATTTTAGTATCTTTCACATATTTAGTAAATGAAATGTATCGCTCTTTATTAATAGGAAGCAGAGAGACATGTCCGGGAAAACTTTTAGCGATGGCTTTTATAATAAAGTGCCCATCATAATTACTTAAATTATGGAACACAACTGGTATACTATGCGTCTTTTTAAAATTTAAATTGCAAGCCTGATGCGCTGCTCCACGAAAAGCACCCGTAAAGTGATTATGGTCGTGAACTTTTATATCAAACGATGTAAATTCATTTTTACATATATGACAGATTGTAGTATTTAAATAAGCAAGTTCTTGTTCTTTTGTAATATTAATAGGTACAGGAGTTTGAAATTTTTCATTAATAAAGTGTGCAATTAAATAAAGTTCATCCATAAACCAATTAATACAATTTTGCCCTCTATTTAATTTAAAATATGATAATGAGTCATTATATGAACATTTTAAATAATATGCAATACTACTCGGGATATGTGTGTGAGTTTTAATTGAATTTCCTCGTTGAATTTTATTAGTTTTTAATAAAATAGATTCTAAGTCAGCGTATATGACAAATGGAACCCTGTCTTGGTAATGAAAATTTTTAAATTTTAAATATTTACTTTCCTCACTAGGTAACTCAATTCGACATTTATTTAATAATTTACAATCACGTATATGTTTGCTAAAAGCCAATTGTGAGGCAAAATGATTTAAACATCTATCACACAAAAATAGTTTACCATTATAATTGGAAATTTGTTTACTTACAAGTCTAGATAAATTCTTAATCCACATATAATGATAATTTGTGCCATTTTTAATTGCTTTAATTACATCGTTGTCAATTTCTATATTATCATCATCCGACTCACTGGTATTTGAATGAATTACTAATAAGTGAATGAATTTATTACCATCTAATTTAGATAAATATATTGGCACAATTTGATTTTTCTTTTTACCATATTTTTCTAAAGTGTAAACATTAACAGATAAGTTATTCATAACTTCAAATTTTGAGATATCTTTTAACTGCATTGGGAAATTAATACCATCATATTTTAATACTTTACTAAAATGTGGGTAAGATGATACACGATCTACATTTTTATCCGCAGGATACAGTGCAGAAACTACGGCCCACAGAAAACAGTAAACATCATAATTTTTTACATTAATTATTGCTTGCTTACGTTTAATATCAACAGGTAATTCTATATATAATCCACCTAGAATAGGTGTATAATTATTTATATTAATTTTTAAACTTAATATTTCAACCATACTCCAACCAGAATCTCTTTCTTGAAACTCTGATAGTTTCTTCATTATTTTATCAATATTTTCACGATACCATTCTCTTAAATTTGTCGTTTTGTTTATGATGCTATTAGCCGTATTAAAAGATTTCGTTTCAACTGAACTTGTTTTAGGTAATATAAAATTAGCACTGAATAGAAAATTGACTTTTAGATTTGATAATTTCAAAGCTTTTTTAATTTTATTTGAGAAAATTCGAAAGCTTTTATTTAAAAATAATAACGGATCTTTATAATTTAAATTGATTATAATTCCTGTACATATTCTAGAGTCGAAACACGATTCTAAATCTTGCCAAATTAATTTTTTAGATTGTATATGAAACCCGGCACCATGAAAACCGCGTTTTATTTGTTTTAATTTTTCGCGATAACATTTGAATAAGCACAAATTTGACTCTAACTGGAATAAATTACCGTTATTATTCCCATTTTGTTTTATAGCCCTGTTTATTAATAAAATAAATTTGTTTACATGTTTCAACCATTGAACACATTCATTTCGTGTTTTTACAATTTTTAGTCCATCCACAAGTGTCTTTAATGCTGTTGTGCTTAACTCAGCAACAGTCACCATCGCAAGCCGATGAATGAATGAATGAATGACATATGCGGGCCACTTATTTGTATTTAAGTACCTTTACACACAGAGTCGCACTTTAACACACATGCGCGTTGGTTAATAATGATTTTTAATTAAAACTCGAAAAATAAAAATAAAATGTTTATTTTACAATAAAAAAAAATACAGTGTACATTACATTTGACTTACAAAATTAGTTAGAGGATTATAATTAATTATTCTATCATGTATAATTAAACAATAGGCGGCTGTATTTTCAGGTACATTTTCATTTGTTTCAAATTCCAATCTAATATCAACATTACCTGATTTTAATGTCTCACTCTGATGTGAACAATCTATGACTGCCAACGGTGCTATATTCTTAAA
The DNA here is from genome assembly GCA_943142095.1 of Ophonus ardosiacus. NCBI lineage: Eukaryota > Metazoa > Arthropoda > Insecta > Coleoptera > Carabidae > Ophonus > Ophonus ardosiacus. The sequence goes on along the minus strand of OW964831.1, from coordinate 8,798,780 downwards.
TTCATGAGGTGCGAATATAGGTTCACATGCTCGCTCATAATATGATAATTGAAACTGAGTGTACATTTCATACAACATAGCCCAATGATTATTCTTAAAGTTTAAATTAAGGCTATCATATGGAAACATATCAGAATTTAAATACAACTTAATATTAGTTAAATTACAATGATCAAATTTACTTATATCTTTATCTCTTTTATTTTTACGATCAGTCTGAAATCCTACGATGACATAACGTGGTGTTTCTAACTGAGTTGTTGTTTTAATTGGCCAGGTATGTCGTTGAGTTTTTTGTAGCAGTGGATATTCATGAAGCTCCCAGCTGCGAAATGCAATCTCCAAATTAACACTTCTTTCCATGTATTTCATAAGCATCAGTCTTTCTGAATCGGCTACTGATATATGTGGAATCTTCCAATGAACTTTACTTAATTCAATTTTCATATTTTCATCTGCAGCACTATTTTCAATCGCATTCATATCAGTACTACTTCGTATTAGGACTAATTCTTGTTGTATATTTAAGATAATTTTTTTAAAATCTTCACAGAATCCCAAAAGCATATTTAGTGGAATACATACATTAAAGTTACCCTGATTATCAATTATCTGTTTTGTATTATCAGTCAAAGGTGACCAACCGGCAATTTGTAGCCGTTTGCTCTCATTTGTGTTATAAGAGATATAAGCCTTCATTGTTGAAGTCAAACCAGGATTTCGAACTCTATCTATTACTATGCCCCCAATTTCATATCGAATTTCACTAAATAAAAATGTAAATGCATTGTTGACTAATTTAGCTGTTTTCGACACTTTATTATCATGTGTAAGAAGTCTGCCCTCGATATAAAGCAAACTGTTCCATGGAAGGGTGTAAAGGTCTTGTTGTTGAATAGGAATGCGAATTTCATCATTATTGTTCAAAGTCGTAGAAGCGTATGGCTGATGAGTGTGTTTCTCCGCATGACTGATAGAGTCATCGAATAGAGCTTTTTCAGAGACGTTTAATATGTTAACATTCATTATGATGAATACACAAAATAAAATTTTTTGATTTCTTATACTGAATTCTTATCCAAATAATAAAAGCCCTAATTCGTTTCTTAGATTTATCCAGATCGTACTTTAAAACCAAGCGACTTGAGAAACTGATAATTGAGAGGTGTTAACTCTCCAACTGCCTTCTTATTAATGAAGCTATTAGAATCTCGTGGTCCACTTATATGTTTGCAGGCGGAGCGATTAAAGTTAATCCCCATTTTGTTTTTTAAGGTGCAGTCTTACTGTTATCAGTTCCCCTCTGAAATTGATTAAATTTCCATCTTGATCTACTATTTTAAGGGTTACCTGACTTATTACATGCGTGTTGATTGGTAGATAAATAATTTGATTTGGAATTTCTATAATTTGAAATCCTGCAGGGACACGCGGGGAAAATTGATGAAGAATATGAACATTTTTAGTATTTGAATAAGAACTTGTGGTTATGCTACACTCAATACATATTGCATTTACTTTAATAATAGATACGGGATTATCAGATTCATGTAACTTATTAGCTTCTAATTTTCGTTGGTTAAAACCTAACAAATTACCGAGCGAATCATTTGGCTCAAAATTTATTTCCTTATTACTTTTAATTTCACATTTTAGAGTATTATTATTTGCTACAATTTCTAATTGAGTATTGGCGTCCAGTTTACTATTTATGTACTTGTTAATGTCTTCAATTTCATATGAACCAACTGGTATAATAATTATAGAATTATCAAAATAAAACTTATTATTTTTTTCATCAATATTTGGTATTGAATTAAAAACTTCAAAGTTAATTAAGCCGAGAACATAATTTGAATTCTCTTCTAGCACAATCGGTGGATGAAAAGTTCGATTAATAATAGGATTGTCACCAGACAAATTAAATGCGCATGACATGGTGGCTCATTTAAGACTAAACGATTTCTAAACTTGTTCGTATAGAAATGATAAACATAAATGGCCACATTTTATGCTGTTGTAAGATTGGTATCTCTTGTAATTATAATGTACTGAACAATTGTCACCAAAATAATTAACTAGTTCTGTCGGTGGCACCAGATTTCCAAAACTGTCAAAGTATATAACTATACTATAACGTTTTTTATATGCGACCCAGTGTGATCCCATACCATCACTCTTATCTAAATTAACAATTGCACTTTCTTTTTGATTTATTTTCTTGGGTAAATTATTTCTCATAAAAACTCCTCTAAAATATGGGATTTTTAATAGTTTAGCATATTTTAAAAGATCGACGTTACTTAGTGCCCGCGATGGTAATTTTAATGGGAGTTTTTTGACTGATTTAAATACAAGCCCAGCCCCTTCCGGTATGGCTTCAGGTATAGACCCTTCCCCATAGCAATAGCCTCCATCATTTTATTGTGTCGCTTGGATTCTTTTAATTGCTCAGTGGCGGACCGGGCATCAGTAACTGCTTTGGCTATACCTGCGGCTCCGCCTCCTAATGCACCGAGAGCACTTAAACCTGCGAAGATCGGTATCAGTGGGAGAAATCCACCTGTTTTCGGTACAGATATAACACGAGGACTCTTAATTTTTCTTTTAATTCTTTTAATTGTGCGCAAAGCAATTTTGGCTGATTTATTTATATCCGAACCAGTGCCCCCAGATTTTATAGCTTTTCGCGCGCGACTAACAGCATTACGAAATGGTAAACTCGGAGCAGATGTTTTTGGAACTTTCATCATGACTATTTAACAGACACACGTCTTACTCATTCAACAGTCGGTGACAAACTGTCTTCGTGTCACTTTCACAGCGCAATTTATAGTATGCAGGTTATTAAACAGGATAAAAATCTTGAAGTGAAAAATTATGATTTTGAAATTCATAAAAAAGGACGAAGACATAGCATACTGCTGCCAAATATAGTAAGATGCATTATAGCTGGCCCCTCTGGATGTGGCAAAACAAACGTTATGATTGCATTATTAGAACATGTAAACGGTTTGCGTTTTGAAAACATATATGTTTATTCTAAATCTTTGTTTCAATCAAAATATGTGTACTTGAAAAAATTACTGGAACCAATTAAAGAAATAGGTTATTTTGCATATGACAACAATGCTGCAATAGAAAAACCTGCGGATGCGAAATGTAATTCGGTGATAATTTTCGATGACGTAGCGTGCCATAATCAAGATATTATTAGGGAATACTTCAGTATGGGTAGGCACAAGAAGTTGGACTGTGTATATATATGTCAGACTTATACCAGAATCCCCAAACATCTTATACGGGATAATGTTAACCTGTTAATATTATTTAAACAAGATGATGTTAATTTAAAACATGTTTATACTGATCACGTAAATACAGATATGTCATATGAAAATTTTAAGAACCTCTGTTCATTTTGCTGGTGTAATAGGTACGAGTTTGTGGTGATTGACAAAGAAAGCGAGATAAATAGAGGTAGATATCGCTTGGGCTTTGATCAGTATATTGTAATAAATAACAATGAAACGAACTAAGATGCGTCAGTTGCCCGTTAGCTGTCTCACAGTAAACTTCTGGAACAGGTTAAATAAAACAGGAACTGATTGAATTTAAGTCATTCATGTTTTTAGTTGTTTATACAACTATCATATCTGTTTTTTTTATCTGGTTACCAGCTGTGTATCTGCTGTCCGATCTATTTTTATCTGTTTCTACAAGTAACAGCTCCGTTAATCTAAACACTGGTGTGTAACCTTAAACCTGCCAGAACAACATATCAGCTGATTCGAAGCTGGTTTATGAATTACCTGTTACAAAATCTGTTTCACTGTATCTGGTTTGACCTTGTCTTTATTTTATATCAATATGAGTGAAAAATTAACTAAAGATATAATCAATACCCGGAATATTATCAAGCAAAAGCTTAAAAATCTTAAGCTTGGTGCACTACATAGGAAAATTGAGTTAGAATCACAATATAAACCAATAATCAAGTCTCTAAAAGATATTGCAGTTAATTTACCAATGGTCAATATAAAAGAAGAAGTTAAAACTGAACCGAAAGAAGAAATAAAAGAGAAGGAGGAAATATCTGAGAAAAATAAAACTTTATTAGGTCCTAAATTTTTAGAAACAAGTGTGGTGGCAGAATCAACTGACGAGGGTGGAGATGATGATGATGTATTTATTGAAAATCAATCATCCATGATTGCAGACCGCCCATCAATAACTAGAGAGGATATTTTGAATTTAACTCTGGAACCATCATTCCGGGAATATTTAGACCAGTACGATCCATTACCCCGACAATATGTTGAAGAGATGGTAACAGATGACAAGGATTCATTTGATTTCAAATATGGCGTGCGTCATGATATGGATAGTGATAAATTTTTTATAGGTGATTCCGAGTTAAAAATTGTAGGTAAGGATATAGTTGTAAAAGATCTAAAGTACGTTGGTACACCGGGCTTGTATGAGCTCTTATTTAAAAAGCAACCATTGGGGTATACTGAAACTGATCGTAAAAATTATGTTGATATTGTTAGAAGAACGAATGCTGCCCGTCGAAATTATAGTGGCAGCGAGCAATTTTCAGGAACAAGGTCTCAGAAATATACTTCCATTATTGCCCCAATGTTAGACCCTCAGAGGAAAGTTATTCCAGTTTCTAGAAAATTAAGTTCAATTTCTAAAAGACCAAGTTCTATGTCAGGCGGAAATTATTTAAAAAAATTAACTAGGAAACGAGTGGAATATATACACTGGGATAATATTAATGAATTGGTTGATCGGTTGCGTCTTTTAATTGCATCACATGATGCAGGTCATACAGGTCACAATAATGAAATTATATCTATAATTGAGGAGTTAAAAGAAGCTGGAGTTATAGAATAGCGACAGTTCGATAATGACACTTGACAAGTTTGGACGTCATATCGAGCACCATAAAACTAAAAGATATATTAGTAAAGTATTTCCTCATGCTTCAAAGCAAATTCGAGAATTAAAATTACATTTTACAAACAAAATTAACAGACTTGAAGCAAATTTACAAGTAGAATTGTCTAAAGTAAAAAATAATTTGAAAACAAATATTATTATTAATTTATTATTAAAATTACATGGTAATACTTATAATATAATAAACAGTCCTGATTTATCTTTTTATAAGTTACCTTGCACAGGTAAAGTAATTCAAATTAATTTAAATAATCCAAAGGAACACCTAAACTATCGAATTAATGATGAACCCCGTGTCTCTATATTAGTTAAAAAAAATCTTGTAAAGGGGGATAAATTAGTAATATATCCGAGTCCTATAAGTTTAAAAACTACTGAGTTATATATGGAAATTTTACTTGAAACATCTGTTTACTATGTCGAAAATTAAAAGTGAAATTGTTAACGAGTTGCATAAGTCTGTACGGTTAAATTTCCCTAGAAGACGAGTAATTGTAAAGGGATTAGATGACTTATTCCAAGTAGATTTAGTTGAAATGATCCCTTTTGTAAAGATGAATAAAGGCTATCGATATATTTTAGTTGTAATTGACGTATTTTCTAAATATTTGTGGACCAGACCAGTAAAAAGTAAAACAGGTTCAGATATTTCACAAGCTATGAAAAGCATATTTACTGAAAGTAATCGTATTCCACACAATTTACAAACTGATCTCGGAAAAGAATTTTATAATCAATATTTTCAAAGTTTAATGAAAAAGTATAATATTAATCACTATTCAACTTATAGCACTAAAAAAGCCTCAGTGGTTGAACGAGTGAACCGTACTTTAAAATCACTTATGTGGAGGAGATTTAGCATACAAGGTACATATAAATGGTTAATTTTATTACCTAAACTTACAGAAGATTATAATAATACAAAACACACAACTATTAATATAAAACCTACTAACGTAAGTAAGAAGAATGAAAAGTTACTTCTTAATACTGTTTACAGCAAAATAAAAATGGTTGGGAGAGCAAAATTTAAAGTAGGTGATTTTGTTCGTATTAGTAAATATAGAGGGGTATTTACTAAAGGTTATACACCTAATTGGTCTAATGAAATTTTTACTATTGATCAAGTAAAATTCACAAATCCTGTAACTTATATTCTTAAGGATCAATTTGGTCAAAACATAAAAGGTGGATTTTATGAATATGAGTTACAAAAAGTTAAGTATCCTGATGTATATCTTGTTGAAAAAATACTTAAGCGGAAGGGCAATCAAGTTTATGTTAAATGGTTAGGGTTTAATGACACACATAACAGCTGGATTTCTAAAGAAAATGTACTCTAACAAATACCGCTATATGATTGGTTAAAGGATGGGGGTCGAATGTATATAAAGGATGTATGTATACATTCAATTCATACATTCATTAGTCTTGTTGGTTACACATTCATTAAAATGAATACTATAATAGTCGACCTACAAGGATTTTATATTTTTACAAACAATGTTAAAACATTTATCTTTAAAGAAATTGCTTATATAAATATAAAAAATAATATTTATGAACACAAAATTTTTGAGCCACCGTTTTCCTGGGATGAATTAGATTTTAAAAGTAAGAGAAATATATTATGGTTAACCAAAAATCATCATAATTTGAATTGGCATGATGGTAATACACCATATAATAAAATAAAGGATGTAATAAAATTAATGCTGGATAATGTTGAGAAAATTTATGTAAAAGGAACTGAAAAAATTTGTTGGTTGGAAGATATTATTAATACTTTTGAAAATTCCTCAACAAAAATTAAAAATTTTGAAATGTTGGGTTGTCCACCATTAAAAGATTTAAATAAAACACAATTTAACGTTTATTGTAATTTTCATAATATATGTGCTTTAAAAAATATTCAAATGTTAAAAAAATGGTTTATTAATCGCTTTAATGAGTTTAATTCATTAAAGTTATTTCACGAGCAACATGTGCTTCATTTAATGTCAGAGGAGGAAATTGCTGAATTGTCCAAAGAATTTGTAATGATTTTCGCAGCACGAGAAATCGAAAGTTTGTGGTACAGGTTTCCTGAGTCATGGAGAATGGACAAAGAGTTTCAAAAATATCAATGCTGTTTTGAACACAACAATGACAACATATCCAACGACCAGGTTGGAGGAAGATATCCAATGAAAATTAACTGTTTTGAATGTAATTTATAATTGTTATTTTATAAGCTACTTTTAATGTATGTATGTAATAATATATTATAAAAAATAAATTAATTTTATGTACATACCTGTGTTTTATTTCACAATAGCTATTAGTTCATCAAAACAAATTTTATTATAAATTCTTATAGATTAGATGTGTTTTTGGTAATTTAATTAAAAACAATAGTAACGTAAAAATTAAAATTTATTTCATTGATTGCATAAATACAATATATATATATATATATATATATATATATATATATATATATATATATATATATATATATATATATATATTACTATTATCTATAGGTACACTAATTAAATAATTCATGCAAATGTTCTTTTACTATTATGCACAATTTACAGGGACAAATAAATAAATTTAAGTTGGTTAGCATTTCAGCGCTCGGGATTCGATGCACTATTACACTTGGTGTGAGGGGTATTGATGGTGAAGAGTGTTGTATTGATGGGTGGTGCTGGACCGGCGTCATATGAGGATCCTCTGAACATGTAGGCGCGTGAATTGTTACTGTTGCTGATGGTGATGAGTGGTGCTCGACCGGTGTCATTTTAGGATCCTCTGAACATGTAGGTGTGTGAATTGTTACTGTTGCTGATGGTGATGGGTGGTGCTGGATCGGAGTCATATGAGGATCCTCTGAACATGTAGGCGCGTGAATTGTTACTGTTGCTGATGGTGATGTGTGGTGCTGGACTGGTATCATTTTAGGATCCTCTAAAGATATTGTTGTAGTTTCAACTGGAAGCGATACTTCTTCATCTACTTCCATAGAATCCAACATTTCGTTGAAAACTTTATCTGGAATATTTTCCAACCACTGGAAATCTTCTTGGTTCAACCACCACTCACTTTCAACAGTATCTACTAATTCCATATCGATAACTGATCAAAACGTATAAAGTTCACCCTTATATAGTAGTACAATTTTTTAAATTTGTACCTTTTCTTTGTATTCCACCAATAGCTAATCATGTGGGCTCGTAATTCTAGGTTACACCATTATTATTACTTTTAAAAATTTATATTTCTTTATAATAATATATTTATTATTAAAGAGGAACCTGAAAATTAAATAAAAATACACAAAATATTTTAATGCATTTATTAAGAAATATTTGTGACGTTACAATAATGTACATTATTTTATTTACCTATTATATTACATATTTTTAATCTTATATTCTAAAACAGGAGTAATAATAGGCGCATAAAAATTATATATCTTAAATCTAAATCTTTCCCGATCACTCGCATACATCTGCCAATCTCCACGACGAGCTGCTCGATATGCGTAGCTCCATTTCACGAGTAGTTGGACTTGAAGTTCTTCGTTGAATCGAACATTCATTCTTCAAGTGTGATATTTTTAATTTTTTTATTTAAGTTATAAATTTCAATATCTTGCTCCATTTCACAAATAGATGGACTCGAGGTTCTTCGTTGAATCGACCATTCATTTTTCACTTCTTCAAATGTAATATTGTTAATTTTTTTGTTTAAGTTATAAATTTCAATATCTTCTTTCAATAGTTTTATATTATTAATATGTTCCTTCACCCGATTAAAGTATTTTTCTATTTCATTCATTTCTGTGTATTTTACTTTTCCAAGAATTCGATGTGAACTGATTTTCCTATCTTGCCTCGAGTTACTGCCAAGAGTTTTCCACTAGCAGCGTTTTCATTCAACTTTTCGATGTATTCATCTTCAAGTTTGTTAAATCGTGCACCCAAATACACACGATTTTGCAGTAACTCTAGAACTATACAATCACCAAATGTTGTAGTGGTTCTAGAAATTGACAAAATTTTATATTTCTTCCCAATTTCCAAATTAGACAAAGGTAAAGTTTCCTTTACCTTAGCAACTTCGTTTAACTTTTGCAAAAGACTCATGATAATATTGATGTGAATAGTAAACAATATGTAAATAAACTGTGTACCTCAATATGAATTAATCTATTTATATAATCATAACCCCACTCCTCAAAGCTGATTCAAATCAGCTCATTGAAACCACCCCAGGTGTCCAACCACGAGTGCAGTGACCTTAATCTTACACATGTCACAAATTAGCACATTTTATATGTCACAGACGCGTGGCACTATGACTCACCCGCACGTGTTCACGTATAAGTACGTTGCCCTATGGAATGCATATGTCCACCCTTGCACATAACACAGCACCAAAGCGATGACCTGCACGCGTGGCAAAGTCACACACCTGCCATTTACGCGTGGTATCCATCACCCTCAGGTGTTCAAAAATAACCTAAGAAATGCATATGACTCATCACCCCGCACGTGTTCAAACATAAGTGTATTAACCTAAAGAACGCACGTGCAATTCACATACCAGAGCATCAGAGCAGTGACCTGCACCCCAGGTGATTGTATAACTCACCCTCCCCCAGGTGGTCACCCAAGAGTGCACTGACCTAGGTTAATAACACACCTGTACAATGCCTCATACCCAGGTGTCACTTATGACTGTTCAAAAATAACCTAAGAAATGCATATGACTCATCACCCCGCACGTGTTCAAACATAAGTGTATTAACCTAAAGAACGCACGTGCAATTCACATACCAGAGCATCAGAGCAGTGACCTGCACCCCAGGTGATTGTATAACTCACCCTCCCCCAGGTGGTCACCCAAGAGTGCACTGACCTAGGTTAATAACACACCTGTACAATGCCTCATACCCAGGTGTCACTTATGACGTCATCAATGGCCCCCTCTGACACCCTCTAGCCCCACCTCACCCCCTAGAGCACCCACATTTGAGCCCGTACTCTTATGACTATACTACTAATACGTACAGTAAAATTTTTGAAAGAAGTCCGATCAAAGCCATCTACGAATTGCAACTATGAATTAAGATTTTATGCTGTCAAATTTAATAGTGTCGTTTACATAGTTTTTATGAGGTATACAAGATATTATGTACCCTCATAAAAACTAAGTAAAAGACACTACTAAATTTGACAGCACAAAATCTTAATTCATAGATACAATTTGTAGATGGCCTTGATCGGACTTCTTTCAAAAATTTTACTGTAGATAAATTATTCTGTAGTCGTATAGAATGTGAGAAACCGTCCCTCCAACATCCAGACACGCACACACACACACACACACACATCCACACACACATCATTGCAGAAATGTTAAAATCGGATTGTAGTGACCTTAAAACGTGCTCATTCGCCAAATTCTGGATATGCGATTTTCAGCATGAATACAAAACCTCTCTTAGCAAGAGGAAAAAATCTGTTGTGGCCAGCATAAGACCTCTCGCCATTTCCATATTAGGCTATATAAGTATTGTATTGCACTTCGCTTTCGAACCGTTGTTTTATAAAAAAAATTAAAGAACTTTACTCAAATATTGTTTTTTATTGTATTTAACATGCCTTCTGCACACATATAATTCTAATTATATCTATTTTTCATTGTATGAGGAAGTTTTTAAATGTCAGAGATTCTTCCAATTCATTAACCAGATTGGCGGTATTTCTGATGGATATATGCATTTTACCACAATTTTACCTATAATTTCAAATATTTTATTAATAAAACAACAGGGGCGGCTCGTCCATAAGGGCTGCAGGGCTGCAGCCCCTCCAGTATGAAATGAAGGCTGCAATTTTATTATCGCTCTTAAATATTTATGTAATATTTAAAAACAACTATTTCTGGTTTGTAATAAAATATTACTCAATAGTAATTTATTTTTAAACAATAATTGTATTTTTCAATAAGTCGGTGTGCTATGCGGGCTAGTATATTAAACGTCCGGGCTGGATTCAATTCAGCCCGCAGCGAACAGCACAATTCATGTAGAGAGGGCTACCTAGTGAGGATAAAGTGGTGGGGGTTATGAGTGATTCTCGTGCAGTTTGGGCTGCTACGATTCCAGCCCAAACTACGTTACCTATAGAGTTTACTGATTTGTACTGTAGACCGTCTGCGCTTTAGTACGTTTTTACTACATAAAGTGTAATGTTAAAGTTATCATTATTGCGAGTTTCTTTCTTTTTAATACTAGCTTTGAAGTATTAATCATCAAAAAAATGAACGCTGAGAAGAACACTGTTAAATATTTGCAAAACATAAAATTTTCTCAATTGGGACTGCAGGAAAAACTTGAAATTAAAAATTTAAGTCGTCTTACACCAGATTTAAATATTTCTCAGTCCTCAATAAGTAGAGCACAGAATTATGTGCGAAAATTTAACTCTAATGCATATAACAAAAATACTTGGCTAACTGAATGTACAGAGAAAAACGCTTTCTTTTGCTTTCCATTTTTGTTTGGCGATGATTCATTTTGAATAAAAACAGGAGTAGCAGATTTAAAACATTTAAATGAAAAAATTTAAAAAAACATGAGAAATGTACTGAACATTTAAAAAGTGTGTGCAATCTTGGCATGTTATGAACAGTTAATATTAAAACGCAACTAAGTGAAGCTTATAGGCGAGAAATAAATAAACATAATGAAAACGAGAAAAAAATCGTGATATTTTATCTAAAATAATAGATTGTATCGTGTTTTGTGGTAAATTTGAACTTCCCATGCGAGGACATGACGAAACCGAACATTCAACGAATACCGGAGTTTTTAGAGGATTATTAGAATTTGCTGGAAAATTAGATGACAGTTTAAAAAATCGCGCAACAACCCGAGTAGTGATCTAACAATTTATTTCTGTACATGAAAGGGGAAAATATGCATTTGCACATCTCTTGAAAGAAAGTAACTTTCAATTATAAGGCATTTGACCTTGAATTTTTTTCTTAAATACCTGACTGCAGCCCTCCTACTATAAATTCTTATGAGCCGCACTGTAAAACAATAAGAAAGATTAAATATACTTCCCAGAAAAAGCTATCAGAATTCAGAATGTCTCTAAAACTCTTGATATTTGACATTGACATGTGTCATTTACATGTTATAAACATTGGAATTTGTCAACTGGTTTCCTTAGTGCCTTAGCCTCTTCGATTAGAATACTCTATAAATTATAGTGTCTTTATCTCTAAATCTATACAAGATATAATAAAAATTTCAAGTGTATTAGATGGAGAAATTTATGTTCTTCAATATTTAATAAAAAAACTTCCAAAAAATTATATTTAGAAGAATTTTTCTAAGAAACTACTACTTCCGGTTGTTCAATTGTTACCAAAACCTTTTCAGCTCTTCCCAGTAATGTCAGATTGAGGAAATTGCAGTTAAATATTTTTTAAGTCTTATAGTTTTCGAGGAATCGTCCTTCCAACATCCATCCATGCATACATACACACACACATACACAAACATACACACATCCACACACACACACACACAGACATCATTTTAAAAATGTTATAATCGGATTTTAGGGACCTTAAATCGTGCTTATTCAATAAAATCTGGATATGCGAATTTTAGCATGAATCCAATACCTCTCTTAGCGAGAGGTAAAAATGTTACCAAAAATCGTTTAAGCATAGAGGATTATTCCAGCTTCAATAAGTATGCTAGACGCTAGAGTATCTCACACTTATTTCGGAATAGACAAAAAAGTAGTAATGTAGGTATTTCTATTCTATCTTCAACAGAAATTGTAATCTTTTTACTCTTGAACGTAATTAATAACAATTTTGATGTTTACTCTCGGTTTTTTAACAAAATTTTCGTCCTGAACTTGTTGGGCTGTTGAAGTGTGTTGTAGCTGCCGAAGGAATGCAGTATAAACTGGTAGATTTTTATGTCGCTTCTCGTACACTTGATCGCCACTTTCCAAATGCATTAAAAAACAACTCGCGGAGATCCTTAAAGGAGATTATATAATTACCTCGGAATCATTGTTTATTATTTCATTCATGAAGGTTCATAAACATGGAGACACTCATTCAGTAATGACAAACATTTTATTAAATACTTTTATACAACCGGTAAATAATTTTAACTTTATTCTTATCAAAATCATAACTTAATGTGCTTCATTATTTATTGAGGGAAATAAAGTACTCCCTCGGGAAACAAAGTACTCCCTAGGCAAATAATGTACTCCCTAGGGAAAGTCCTTTGTTAATTGATATTAACAAATAAGGAATATTATCAATTATACTAGAAAAAATGTTCGTAGGGAATCGCTCAAAACAGCTGCAGACACGGGTTTCGCTCTTATTAGAGCTCATCAGTACAGCAGTAACTAACTATGCTGTACTGATGAGCTCTAATAAGAACGAAACACGTGTTTGCAGCTGTTTTGAGCGATTCTCTACAAACATTTTTTCTAGTTTTATAACTTTGCGCTCACGATTGAATACTTTCATATATTTACCTTAGGGTCCAAGTAACGGCTCTGGTGGGTGGTTATAAATTACCGCCGCTGCTCCGTCGTATTTATTCCACAAATTCGTGGAGATGCTGACCGTATGCAACAATTGTGTATTTGGCTGCTTGCTGGTACTGTTACAAGTTGTCGGATTTTTTACTTCTAGTTAATTTCCACCTATTAACTAACTTTGCTGTACTGATGAGCTCTAATAAGAGCGAAACACGTGTCTGCAGCTGTTTTGAGCGATTCCCTACGAACATTTTTTCTAGTTTTATAACTTTGCGCTCACGATTGAATACTTTCATTATCAATTATATTTATTTTGGAAAAAAATATAATGATTTTTGTAAAATTAAATATAAAATAAATTGTTTTTCTTCGTTTATAGAAATGTGTTTCATTCTTACTTATTTTGCATGCTCCAAAATTATTGGAATAAAGTCAAATATTCAACGTATACTCTCCATTTCGCCACAAGAAGAATAAGAATGGTTCAATTTTGTAATAATGTATGCCTTTGGTTGTAGGAATAAAATATTGTGTCCTATTGAGATGTTAACCTAAAAAAAAAACAGTTTCAGAATAATTTATTTTAAAGGCTGTTATAAACAATTCAACCCATGGCAACCACAGATCACTATGGCAACGCATAAAAAACTCACACTCAGCGACTAGATAACCGTAAGCGATTAGCGACATTTCAAGATTCTAATTTCATTTATAATAAACTTACACTCAAATCGGAGAAGTATATTAGGGCAAAATTAAATAAACAGTTGTATTACACTCGCGGTTAAAATCAATGTTTAACTCTCGGGATTAAGAGGCTCGCGCACCTAATCGTACCACTCATTAAACATTGTATAATAACAATTATTTGTTGGTGGTGTATGAATCGCAGAAATTTATGATCATGACGAGTCAGGAAAATGTTTTAAATTCGGGAGTGTTCTCGTATATTACATATAAATATGATAAAAAAATCCTAAAGTTGTAATCCGAGTTTTATTTGTTTTCGAGGTATATTGTTTCAAAAAGTTCAATAAATGTTTATGTCGCTCATGTTAACCGACTCTAGTTTGTACTTTTGTATAAAAGATTTACAGATTATTGTTTATTCTATTATCTAACAGCAGTATATTTATTGTTTATGGGGTAAAGTGATAGTAGTAAAAAGTACCGTACTAACATGACCTTAGTACTACAAAGCAATAAAACAATAATTAGCCTACAAGTCGTTTAGATCTCGCGTTTTATTTTACGACCGTTTGTGTATTGTTCATTGTTCCTTGAATTCCTAGTTTTGATTCACTTAAGGATCCGTATTTTAATCGTCCAGTAAATATACAGGTGTAAATTTTAAAACGGGTCATAGGGTTATAACATAGAAAAACAGTTTTTTTGACGCCAAAAGTTTCTATATTAATTTATTGAAAAAAGAATTAGGTCATATTATAAAAAAAAAAAAATTACGAATTTTTTGACATCAAACACATTACATTTTTGTTTCATGTAAAGCCAGAAAATATATTTAAAAATTTGCACAATTAAGAAAAAATATTATTAGCCTTGAAACTGACAGAAACAAAACAAAACTATTTTGGACAAGACTGTCATTGATAAACTTTTTTTGGACATTTGTTTGTAAAAATAATATATTTCCCATCATACATAAATATTAGATATACAGAATAATGCGATTTATAAGTTTGATGTTTGCAGCATTATATATCATACAGCTCTCAATAAGAACGTGATTTCAAAGTGTCAAAACTACACATTTACGAAATGGATAATGTACGGCGAAGAATTTACAAAGATTGCGTTTTAGAGCAAAAGGAAGTTGATGATGATTTTGACAATAATGTGTGTGTGACGATTTTTCCTTAAAATATATTAATGATCCAAAAGTTCGCAAAGTTGGTATTTAATACTCTTATATAATTTGAAACAACATATTAGATTTTGACTGTATACAGTGTGTCCCATTTAGAAGTGCCACCATTGGGATCTCGAGAACTATAAGAGATACAATGTCGGTTAAATGGAACTTTTTATGCGCCTTTGGGAGGCCATCTCAGATGTGCTTTTATTTTTCCAAAAATTTTCATAGGGCACTAGATAATGACGAAAAACTGAATATTGTTGATTTTTTCTTTCTCTAATAACTTCTAAACTATTAGTAATTGAGAAAAAAGTTTCAAATATAAAAAATAGATATTTTTATTAACTAACCAGTGGCGTACGAAATAAATTTTTATATCCGTAAATTTTCGAGATATAACACAAACTTATATTTTTTTAAATGGAACCCATATTTGACTTTGGTCTCAAAAAAATCAATATTTTTTTCTCTTTTCAATGATGTAAGGGTTATTATGTTTTATATTTGTTTTGCTCCTAAAATTTAATTTTTCTCTTTATTTTCCTGAATTTTCTTATTATTTCCCAAAAAAACATTATTATTTTAATTAACTATATTGTATTTGATCAAAAGAATTTGTTTAATGCCTTTATTACTTAATATTTTCATTCTAGACTCATAATTACAAATTACACTATGATGAGCCAAGGCGACCTGATACAAAATATTATAAAAATTAATTTGATACGAATTTTGAGCAAAATTTTCTAACAAAATAAATTATTTAAATACAAGGAGTATTTCCAAATAGAAATCTACCAATATTTTCAAAATAATTGTAAATTTAATACAAAATAAGGTAAAAATAATAATTTTTGAAGGCAAAACAAATATAAAACATAATAACCCTTCGTTGAAAACAGAAAAAAATATTTATTTTTTTGCGACGAAAATCAGATATGGGTTCCATTTAAAAAAATAGAAGTTTGTGTTATATCTCAAAAAATTACAGATATAAAAATGTATATCGTACGCCACTGGTTAGTTAATAAAAATATCTGTCTTTTATATTTGAAACTTTTTTCTCAATTATTAATAGTTTAGATTTTATTTGAAAAAGAAAAAATCAACAATATTCAGTTTTTCGTCATTATCTAATGCCCTACGAGAATTTTTGGAAAAATAAAAGCACATCTGAGATGGCCTCTCAAAGGCGTATAAAAAGTTCCATTTAACCGACATCGTATCTCTTATAATTCTCGAGATCCCAATGGTGGCACCTCTAAATGGGACACACTGTATGATAAACCGGATGTAGTACTTAATTTAAAGCTCTAACAGATTTTTCAGGAAAAACATAATAAAATATAATCCAAAATTTCGTATTACAAACTTTTCTATTTATTGGAACAACAAAGTAAATTTTGTTTACAAACGATCAATCGGAAGTGATACTTTACTTAAAGCTCATTGCTATTTTAAACATGGAATTGGCGGGAGGTCACATCAGATTTTTTCATTACGATATACAAATATGTACGTAGTTTTAAATTACTTTATTTCCTTTGGCTACATTTCTACTAGGTTTGGAATATATTTTTTATGTTTGACATAAAATTATTTCATATCTTACATTATATTTTATAGTACTTAAGGTGGGTTTATGCTGAAAAATTTAAGAATAGGAATAAAAATAAGAATAGTGTTAAGAATAATTTTAAACATAACGATAAGTGGTGTTTATGCTGCCAGTTATAAGAATAAGCGTAAGAATAAGAGTAGTGATATTAAAGTTTTTAGATTAGTGAAAAGTAGTTACATTTATTATTCTCATAGTGGTAGCAGCGTTGATTTGACATTTATAAGATTTATAATTTTATTATTATTATTTTTTAATTTGTTAAAATGAAGTACAATCAAAATATTATTTTGTCTGCACTAATTCAATTAACTGGGAAAGAAGAGAATCCATCACTAAATTTGACATAATTATGTTTCGCCAACACCGATTATTATGAATGAATAATGAATGACCATTGACGTATTATAACTAACGTTAGTTATAATACGTCAATGTGAATGACCAATTTTTTTGGTTGAAGTATTTGACAGTTGACACGCATGCGCTCTTCGCTTACAGGAATAAGAATAAGGCGTAAAGTTAAAAGTAAACGAACTTTGGCTTATTCCTTATTCTTATTTCTTATTCCTTATTCTTATTTCTGCAGCATAAACCGAGTCGTATGTTATAACTGTTTTAACTTTATCACTATTCTTATTCTTATTTTTATTCTTAAATTTTGCGAGCATAAACCCACCATTTAGATCTCTGTGAAATAAAATGCTCCAAGAACAAAATAACAAGCGAAAACAGTATAAAGTTTTTAACAGGTGTAATCTCCATATAATGAGTTAAACACTTATATGTAGTGTTTAAAAACAATGTATAATTATGTATGGAAAAACCGACACTCTACGGAGCATTGTGTTTAAATGAAACATCACAGATTTCAACATTTTTCTCTTGTAGACAAACTATGTTAAACCGTGACTCGTGCGTTCTAATTTCTACTAAATATGGGAACATTGCATACATTACGATTAAGTGTTAGCTATTAACATTATATATATTCAACATATGTTTAAAAGTTTTTTGATTGATTTTTTATAGACCTAACCGTGAAAACATATACATGTTTTCTGTCTGAAATTACTTTTAAAGAATATCAATTACAATTTAAAAAGTAGCACAGGAAAATGCCCGAAAAGTGAAATTAATAAAAATTCTTTCTTAAGTGTATTTACTTATTAACAAACAAAGATACGAATAACTTTCAAAATAAATTTTAACTCATAAATAATCCAACACATTATAATAATTTCGACCAATTTAAGATAAAGTTTAATTCACAATTTGCAAACCTGTTCTGTAAAATAAATTGGAGATTTTTTATTGCGAAACAAGAGGAAAAGTTTCATAATGGAAAATAAATATATCATTAAGAGTTATTAATCCGTTTAGGTGTGCTAATCTGCTTATATTGTTCGCATAATTATGTTATGATGATATGTTTTTACTATTAAGGTGCTTGACACTTGACAGTCGTCATCTCATGGGCTTGTGGTGGAGCACCATGCCATAGGGGAAACTTTATCCTATTTGAAATTTGGAAATAATTTGATCACAAAATGCCCGCAGCTCCTCACCGAATAAAGAAATATTTAATAGAGTCCGCCACTCTTATTTTTTTGCTATTATTTTAAATTAAAGTTCGTTTAATTTTGAAGCAATTTGTAGTATTTATTAAAGTTATAATTGTTTTTAGTTTAGTTATAGTAGGCTGATTTTTCTTCGAAAAATACACGTAAACGTCATTTTTTGCAATTTATGTTATTATAAAAGTTAAAGATAAACAGAATTCCTTTGTTACACAGTTCATTAATTAATAATGATGACATTTTAAATAAAAAATGGTAAATAAAGCAATAGTTACGAGGGTCACGCCAAAAATATTGAGATACAGAAATATTATTTGAAGGAGAAGCATGTAGTTTTACTGGTGTTCAAAGTAGTCCCACCCTGCTTCAATACACTTTTATAATCGAATTTTCTAGAGATGGAATGCTTTGAGCCATTCATTTTCTGGAATCGTATTAAAATACTCCATTATGGTGTTGTTAATCTCCTCCTATGACGTAAAATGACGACCACGTAAATGTTTTTTCAAATTAAAAAATAGCCAGAAGTCACACATTGCAAGATCAGGAGAATACGGTGGATGCTCAATGACTTTAATACCATTTTATTTTAAAAAATTAACAGTTGTCGCAGCGGTATGGGAGGACGCATTATCATGGTGAAGCATTAAACCCTTAATTTTCACACTGCGAAGAACTTCAGGTAGACATTTTTGTGTGTACCAATTGGCAGTAACAGTCTTCTGTCCCTCTAACCTAATTGCTTTCACAAGACCTGTACTTCTGAAAAATACAGCGTACATAACTTTTTTAAGTGCACGTTGTTTTTTCACGGTAACTGGTGTTGGGTCATCTTCAAACACCCATACCCTACTTTCTTGACGCGTTTAGTGTGCAGCATTAATAAATATGTAGGTATGTATTTAATTTTTTGTGTATCTCTCGTAATAAGCGAGATGTAAGGTATTTTCAAAATAAACGAAAAACAAGTTTTAGCCTGTAACTCAAAAACAAAAGACGATCGAAAATTCCTGTGGTGCCTATTAAAGTTGTCTCAAAAAGTTGGCTCATAAAGACCTACATCAATTTTCTGTTGCGTGCATAATAAGAAAGTTTTTCATATGTGGAACTCGAATTTGTTCCACCCTGTACAACGTTTTACGCACTACTGCAATCAAATGAAATGTTTTTTAAATTATTTTTTAAATACATGCAAAGTTTGTTGCTATGTAAAAATATTACGTTGCCAGGCTAACCTCATTTTGTCGTTATATTATAAATAATTATAAAAATACTTGTAAAATTCATATAATTAAATAAAGGTTAATATCTTTATCGTGCGATTTAGTTTTTTTACAGCCCGGCGAGCGGTAAAACTGGCAAAAAGCCTGGCGGGCGTAAGGTTAAATTTTCGCGCTGGTAACTAAGTTGTAAACAAACAATTTTAATGAATTTGTGTGAAAAAATTATTACGGCTTGAAAAATACATAATTAAGACTTTCTAAAAGTAAGTACAACTCGCTTTCAATTTAGATGGAGTTGTATAAAAAATACAAAAAAAAAACTAGTGGTAAACCCCAGACCCCATCTATAAACTGGTAAAACATGAAAATGAAATATTTGCTTTTGCCGTAAAACAACAGATATATAAAAATGTTTCGTTTTATTGCATATTGGAACATATAGTTTGTAATTTAATAGAATATGATTACTTATTGCAACCTGTAATAATTATGCAGATATGTCCAGGCTATATTGATTATTACTAAGAATTGTCTACCATTCACTTTAGTCTGTTTGTTGTCCTTATAAGTCCTTGCCCGAGGAGAAATACAAGATATAATATTTCCTTGCCAATTAACATTACTTTCTTAAAATTTTTGCAGCAAAACACTTGTACTGTAATTTAATACTATCGATACCTACCTAAATGAATTATTATTCAAATTGAAAATGTTCTATATAATATTTTCACAAAAGTATATTCATTTTATGCAAAATATCAGTATCTCAGTTTATTTTTATTGATAAATAATTTTATGATTATGGTTCAGATGTAAATGTGATATCCTTCTTTATTAAAAAACTCTGAAAAACATAATTTTTGCTTTCAATATTTATTTTCGATATTTCTTTTCTAAAAATTTATTTAGTTAAGAAATTCGAAAATTGTTTTTCTTATTAATTTTATCCCTAAAATCGAATGATATCTCCAAATTGACAACTATAACTATCCTCATTTTTTAATTGCCCCATTAAGTCATATGTACAATTTTGCGTAAAAGTTCAAAATTTTCAGAATTATATTTTTTACTTTTAGATGTCAATAT
This sequence comes from Ophonus ardosiacus, assembly GCA_943142095.1. Classification (NCBI taxonomy): domain Eukaryota; kingdom Metazoa; phylum Arthropoda; class Insecta; order Coleoptera; family Carabidae; genus Ophonus; species Ophonus ardosiacus. The sequence continues at coordinate 8,777,844 of OW964831.1, read as the reverse complement.
CTTTTTTCGTTCTCGATATATTTGCTTTTAACACTCATTTTTAGGCAATTACCCAAAAATGGTCTATTATACGAGATTAATTTTTGTCCAAAATTAAAGGGTAAGTAACTACAACAAAGTAAAGATATTAACATTTTCCTACTCCCTACTGTATATGATGCTATATTTGCACGCTGAACAGTGTGGATATGATAGTCATATCCATTCTAGGGTGGATATGAAAAACAACTGAATTAATTTCAATGCTACGACATTAGTAGATTGTATACTGCATTGAATTTTAAATAAATAAAATAAAAATAATTAAGTAAACCTATTTGCTGGTACATACAATTTTATATACAAGGTTTTTTCATTTATATATTTTAAATATGTGCTGTATCTCGCAATATTATTTAATTAAAAAAAAAACCTAAATATCTGTTGTTTTTTTTATCTTGGTCGTAGGAAAAGTATACTGTACAACTCGAGTGGAATGCTCATATCCACTCTTGTTGTACAATATACTATATATTCACAGGGTGTCTACTTCCGAACATTAAGAAATTCAATGTTACAATTTTTATTTGGCAATATCTCTTTGTCTTTACCTATTAATTTTAGAACAAAAGTGTATTGAAGAAAAATGTTCAGAATGCATCTGTTGAGTATCAAGTTTGTAATTCAATTGTTTTTATGTATAAGTTAGAAACAAAAGAAAATGCACGATATTATGTTTGTTGTTACTAGAGGTACTCTAGAAGAAAAAATAATATTCACAAATTCTAAAAAGAATAAAATGGAAAGAAATATCAAATCTGTTAGATATGCCAGAAAATTATTGTTTTTTTCCATGACACCATGATAATTGCCTTAGATCATGTATTTTCTTTTGCTTCTCGTACATAAGAAACAGTTGAACAACAAACTAATTTTCAATGGGTGCAATTCTTCATTGTGAACATTTTTCTTCATTACACTTTTGTTCTAAAATTACTAGGTAACTAGATATCGCCAAATCAAAATTTTTACATTTTTCGGAAAAAAGTAAACACCCGGTGTAACAGATTTCAAGTACACCCTGGGTATATGACTTTTCGGGATAATAACTGAATAACGAATAGAGATACAATATACAATCATAGTATTATCATGATTATGTGGTATCGACAAAACTACGTAAGTATTTAATTTGTTAGAGTTATTGAACAACAGACAGACGCCAAATATTTCCAATTTTAAATGGTACAAATTGACCCCTGTGGTGCACTCTCCACACCAGCTATGAGTGCCCGTGAGGTGACGCCTGGTAAGCGCCCGCACGGTAAAATATATAGTCATCATTACCGATGTCTACATGTGTTGTAGATACAGGCACACCCAGAAATGGGTAATATGCCATGATGATATATTTATTTATTTATTGAACAACAGATTCAATTCAGAAAAAAAAATAATAAAAGTATAAGGAAATTAATAAAGAGGCCCATAATGCATCATAATCTTGAGCTAGGTGAATTAATTCTCAAACATTTACAATGTGTTATTTTGTTTACTCTATGAAATATAAATTACGATAATTATCTATTATCATGCACGTTTCATACTTTATGCAAATTACGTCAAATCTCACTCCATAATAAATGAACATACAAACTTATTTACATATTGCATACTATCTAAACCGTTAGAGTCATTTTTAATGACATATGGGTCAAATTGATAATGTAATTCGTATTACAATCAGGTGCTAAAATAACGGAAAGATATTTTAATTGTAAAATAAATGAATATATTAATTTATCCTCACAGCTTTTACTTTTTACTCAGCATAATATTTTTCCATAGCGGATGTTACTACACGTTATCTTTCGGGTATTCATATCTGCTAAGGAGATTGCACCACAGTGGATAAATTTTGCAGTAAATATTTATACGAGGTAGCGTCAAAAGGTTCTTTAATTTTGTCAATAAAATTTTGTTGCTAAAAGGTACATTTTTTCATTAATTTCCTTTAATATCCAAGCGGTAAATTATTATTATCATCATCATAATAACCCTTCTTACAGGGTAATGGGCTACTTGCGTGGTACTGCAAATCTGATTTCTATCACTGTATACGTAATGTTATGTTGAAAACATATATAAAAATGTAAATTTTATTTTTAATAAATTATTTGTATTTTAGTAAATTAAGAAAGAAAATTTTCGGTGACGTCATTATATTGAACTGGAACTGTTTAAAAATGTAACGTATAGATGGCATAGCGCGCGAGAAACTTTTAATTTGAATTTGACATTAGTCTTTCTTTTTCTCTCTCTCTGGGCTCTCAAATATATTAATTACTTCACAAATAAACACATAGGTAGTTATATGTAATTTAAAATATCGATACCAAAAAGACAAGCTAAAATACTAACCTCCAAACTATTGTTGAAACGTCAAACAGGAGGTCTACATTACCCTTACAAACAAACGCTATGGCTTTACGAACATTCATTGGTGCGGCGTAATTCTACATCATACATGGCGGGAATTCAAATAATCAAATTTCATTATTATTTTTCTGGCTAATTAATAAAATATTTGTCAAAAGAAAAAATATGGGTAGCAAGTTTTTACGTGCTCTTCAAAAATATTAAATAAAAAAAGGTACGCAAGTAGCCCATTACATGACAAATAATGCCCAAGGGCAGAGAGAGTCGCCTCCTCAGAAGCCAGTTAGATTATGGCTACTGTATTTTGAGATGCTGAGGAATTTTTAAGGTTTATCTGGAATGTAGCCATACAATCACTGGTCAGTATTACACAACATTAATTGCTAAAATTCGTGGTTGCATTACAGAAAAGAGAAAAGGAAATTTTTCGCTTGGAATTCTGGCTCATTAGGACAACGCTCAAGTTCATAAAAGTCTTGTTTTCATGAACGCAATACACGATGTCGGTTTCAGATTGATGTTACGTCCACCGTATTAATCTGGCCTAACGCCTAGTGATTTTTATTTCCCAAGCTAAAGGAAAGTATACGAGGAAGAAATTTTAAAACCGACAAAGCTCTTATGGCAGAAGATCAGAACTTCATCTGCGATAAAGATTCCGAGTTTTTTTTAAAAAAGTTGTTACTTTGTTAGAACAGGTGAAATAAATGCCTTCAGCACAGAAAAAACAAACCTTCTAAATTGTAGTTAAATTAACTAAATAAATCTGTGATTTTCAGCTTACTAATATGTTTTCATTAAATTATCTAAGTTGATTTAGTTAAATTTTCTAAATTTGGAATAACAAATTATAGTAAAATTAAATACAAAATTAGATTAAATGACTACATTTAGTATTGAACTAAACATAAATAAAGAAATTAACTAAATATATATTTAAATTTTCTATTTACTTACCTAATTCATTAGATAAATCACCGATAATCGAAGGACAAAAATAATGAAGCCAAAATATAGTAAAATTAAATTAAATAAATAATTAAAATAACTATTTACATATTTAAATTAACGATGTTTTACAAAATGTGTATTATCTATTTCGGGTTAGTTAAAATGCTAAATTAAGGGCCGGTCATATAAAACTATTTAATCAACAGTTAAAATTTATTTAGTTACTAAACTAATTTAACTGAAGATTTGGGTATTATAAAAGTTTAATGACAAGTAAATCGACCTATTAAAGTAACTGCGGAATTTCATGCTATTAGATTTAAATCAGTTGTTAAAGAAACGTCAAACTGTATTTTTTTTTGTTATGTTTATTTTAAAACAATTGAAATACGGAACTATTTACTTTTTAAATATTTTTTTAAGAAATGTATGTGTCGGGTATGTCATCTTTAGAGTCTGTATCGTCAGTCTCGGATTAATTTATATTTGCACGAGGTAGGCTACCAAAATTGTTCCGAAACAGGACAAATCCATATGAAATATATGATGACAATGGCTCGTACCACGATCACGGTTTTAACTAAAACACTGTTTTAAGAAATGTCAAATTTCATTATTTAATGATAATAATAAATACTATTCAAACAAATATTTTTAAATAAATTGTTCTTCTAACATAAGGGTGAAATTACATTTTGAAATTTGAATTTGACATTTCTTAAAACAGCGTTTTTGTTAAAACCATGATCGTGGTACGAGCCTTGAGTTTAAAAAGAGATTTCGATTGTCAAAACAATGTGTGTTACACATATTGGGACAGATTGAAAGAAATATAAGACCACTAACATTAAGAGATATGTCAATTTCCGCAATGAATCAGCTAGTAATAACCTTACGATTTTACGCAACCGGGTCGTTCCAAATTATATGAAAATAATCTTCAACAGTATTTAATAGGTTATATTTTTCAATATCAATATGATGTTTCCCACGATCACGTTTCTTTTCCAACTGTCAAATCAACTGATTTACGTTTATAACGAATGTGAATATAGAAACTTTTCACAAAACCACAAACACACTACTAAAATTTAATTAAATCCCCCGTTAGTTATTTGATAGTGAGATTAGTTTCTTTTTTAATGGTCCACTTAATTTACTTGTGCAGTAACTAACTAAGGATTAATTTATTGTTTATAAGACCGGCCCTAAGATTTGTAAATTACACTAAATTATTAGATATATTGCCTAATAAAATAATATCTAATTATAATTAGACAAAATTTCAATTTTTTTTTTCTGTGAAGTACACCGTGATTATGTTGAAAAATAAATGTTTTATATGTATTAGGGACTATAAAAAATACGGTACAACCCTTGCACGAACTTTTTGAATAACTCTCGTGCTATTAATTTGAATGATCCTTGTATATTCTACATAGGAGAAAACTGAGTTTATAGCAAATAATTTCTGGCATTTTTGCAATGTTTTTATCTTTCTATCTTCCTAACTGACTGAATCCATTCTTGTGAGTAGCCTAAGGTGGCCACACGCATTGTATTACTCCGCTGAGACAAACGCGTAGAACATAGGCGGCTACAACGATCTGAAATTAACGCTACAAGTTCCACTATACGGAAACAATGCCGTAATGACGGATAATAAACATTGCGTAGCCCACTTCTCCTACCCACGTCCACGCCACTGGCAAGAGGAAGTCAACAAGACAAGAAGAAGAACAGCAACAACAAGAAGAAGGCTACATTGGCGTACTAATCATTTTTATATAAATAAATACATAAGCATGACTTATCCAATGCTGTGTATGAACAAATCTAAAAAAAATCTGTTGTGGCAGCACAAGACCTCTCGCCATTTCTATATTAGGCTATATAAGTATTGTATTGCACTGCGCTATCGAACCGTCGTTTTATAACAAAAAATTACAGCCTTTACCCAAATATTGTTTTTTATTGTATTTAACATATCTTCTGCAGACAATTCTAATTATATATACCGTATGTCCACGGATCGAGTTCCAAAGAGAAAAAACTTTTTTATTTTTTAATTTACAAAATAAATGTATTCTTGATAACAGTTTTTGGATGTCTCGAAACGGTCAATTCAGTTTTAACATTTTCAAATTTTTTTTCAGTTTCAGATAAAAATCGAAAATTGGTCGTCCCAAAAAATAAGTTTGTGTTGTCATGGTAATTGCCGTTATTTATTTATTTTCATTAACTGTCAGTTATAAAAATCAACCATAATCGTTGAAAATGTTGTCAAAAGACGAATGAATTTACCTAATTCAATGCTATGGCAAAGGTAATAAAGCGATCAGTCGAGTTGTCGAAGAATTTAATCAAAAGTTTCCGGATATTTATATCTCAAATAGAGGTTGTGTTAACAATTACCATGACAACGCAAACTTATTTTTTGGGACTTAGAATGATTTTCAACTAAAACGAACAATTTTCGATTTTTATCTGAAACTAAAAGAAAATTTGAAAATGTTAAAACTGAATTGGCCGTTTCGGGACATCCAAAAACTTTTATCAAGAATACATTTTTTGTAAAATAAAAAATAAAAAAGTTTTTCCTCTTTGGAACTCGATCCGTGGACATACTGTATATGTTTCATTGTATGAGGAAGTTCCTAAATATCAGAAATTCTTCCAATTTATTAACCAGATTGGCGGTATTTTTGATGGGTATATACATTTTACCTATAATTTTAAATATTTAATTAATAAAACAATAAGAAAGATTAAATGTACTTCCCAGAAAAAGGTTTCAGAATGTCACGAAAACCGTTGATTTTTGACACTGACATCTGTCATTTACAAACTATGTTACAAACATTTGAATTTATCAACTGGTTTCCTTAGTGTAGTTTAGCCTCTGCGATTTATTACATCCGATTATTCTAAATATTATAGTGTTTTTATCTCTAAATCTATACAGGATATATTAAAAATTTTAAGTGTATTAGATGGAGAATTTTATGTTCTTCAATATTTGTAATAACAAAAATTTCCAAAAAATCATATGTAGAAGAATTTTTCTAAGAAACTACTACTTTCGGTTGTCCAATTGTTACCAAAACTTTTTCAGCTCTTCCCAGGAATGTCAGATTGAGGAAATTTGTTCCTTATGGATGGTTGCCACAAAACCTTATGTAATTAGACATTTCTTGCCGTGAAGAGCATTGCCGGTCGCTCGGCGAAATCAGTTTTGAAACTTGTATGATACTAGTGCAGACTTCTTACGTTCCCCCACTACTTTTAAGACACGCTAAGTTTATTTCTCTTTGTCTGCTTTTATATGTATTTGTCCTTGTTTAAAGCATAAGGGGAAAACTCAGCCCGTGTTGTGAATCAAATTGTTGGAGTGAGAGAGGAGATGTGTGTAGTAGAGGGGGAACATATTCTCCTAACACTTTCTCCTCCATAGTCTATCGTTCCGATTTCTGAAATAAGCGGCAAAAAGGGGTTTAGTAGAAATCAAATCACAGCTAAACTAAAAGAGATAATTTAGATTTTTTTCACAGATTTACTACTAAAGGTGGGCGCTGTGGGGTGACCCAAACATTTTTTGTATAAAGTACAGTTTTCATGTTAAAAATAAATTTTAAAATAGCCATTTTTCAGATGTATTTTGAACTAAATTTAAATGTAATAGAAATTAATAATTATGCAAAATAATTGGTCAGCCCCATGCATTGATCTATCTACTATACAATGGTATCAAGTTTGAAGTTATAACTTAATATTTACGAGTGTAGTTTGATTTCTACTAAAGTGCTGTTTAGCCTAACACCGGCAATCGCCTGAAGAAGACTAACGTTTTAGTCGAAACTTTGGCTTGAAATAAATAATTTCACTGCAGACTGCTTGTCCGATTTTTTTTTCCTTCGGGACCCCTCATTTGCCAATAAAACTTAGGTACATCATGTATTCTACTTTCAAATGTTCGTACTATACTTTCGGAAATACATACACATTTCAGAGATTATCTCATACTTATTAGTTTTTACATAAATTAAAATGTTATTTACTTATACATATATTTATGTTGAGAATTGAAATATATGTGTAATTTTGTAGAAAAACAATGACACATGGGAAAATACTAAATTATATATGCATACAACGTGTAATATATGAATAATTACACAAATATGTAATACTTATTTCCTTGTAAACAAATCGTACTTACATATAGACATAGACGAGAGAGAGTTTACGAAATAAGCTGGTGAAGCATATTCTGATTTCTTATGATAATGTAAGTTGTATCCCATGTGATTATATGGTAGTAATTGATGTAGTTGGTGCATTAAGCACACAACGCAGTGTTTAGCAAGCTTGTTACACTTTATATAATGACGTTTAATCATATCTTTCAACGCAAAAATTATTCACTTTTCACAAATATGCAAAAATACATTCTTATTAAATCATCATCAGACATATACCCAGCTAGGTTATCAGGTTAAAGGCTTTTTGTAAACGTCCCAGACTGGTTGCATTTTGAATACCCTCACAGAAATTGTGTTTCCCTATGTTGGTATTAAACTGCACGCAGTGACGTTTTTGCCTCCTGCTACCTTTTGTAAGGGAGGTATATGGATCGTGCTAAAAATACCATGTTTTAAGGTCCTCAGAATCAATCAAAAAATTTAGAAATCTTGTATTGTATATTTCAAATGTACGTAACGGACAGGTAAATGTCAGTCATTGTCAAAAATCTAATAATTTCAAATTAATAACGGTGAAATTTTAAAAAGAAAATAAAGGTAAATGACACTTTACGTGAAGCTCATAATCGTTTTTCTTCAAAAAATATCATTAAATGCCATTTTTTCGCAAGATTATTGAATTTTCTACAGGAATACATTAATACTTTTTCTATATATTTTGCAGATAAATTTAAAAATATTTTTTTTTATTAGTCCCGAAGCCTAAGATAAACAATTCCTTTGTTACACAGTTCATATTTCAAATGAATGTAACTGACAGTAAATGTCACTGTCAAAAAACTAATCACTTCAAATTAATAATAGTGACATTTTAAAAAGAAAATAGTAAATAGATCAATAGTTTTATGCAATGGTACAGTTTGCAGCGTTAGTAAATACGTAAGTATGTATTTAAATGAATAAAAATGGATAGGAAAGTGTGGCGAAGGAAGATTGTTGCGTAACTATTATTGTGGTCCGGATGGGGTTATTCGCTACCGAAAATCGGTCACTTTAATATGTTGTTATGTATGAATGCTATGATGATTGTGGACAAGGCGAAAGAAGAATGTTGTTAAAGAGTGAAGTGAGTCAGCTGAGCTCTTACTCTTATCCCTTTTCTTATTGTTACTATTGTTACCGGGTATTTGCTAACCCCCTAAATGGGAATCACGTGATTTTATGTACGTATGTATGTAATAATTAAATAGCGGGAGGTTTTGTGTTGGCCACATCAGATTTTTTTTAGTTTAAGTTCTGTATTTATTATTTAAACCCAACGTTTCGGCACCATAAACTGTGCCTTCTTCAGGGGATACATTGACATAAATATGTGAAATAACAAAAACAAGTAACCAAGGTAACAAGAAATGTTCATAAATGTTACCTTTTTTATGTATAGAATTTTCTAGACAATATATGCATGCCCGGCAATAACATGGACGGCGAACATGAATCTTCTCAGAAAAAAATCTCCTTTTGCCAGAGGAAAAACCGTCCCAAAAACTGGCAGAGAAGTGATCTGTATAACTCAGAGACGCTTAATCGGTTTTTAGTTAATTTTACACGTAAATTTCAGTTAGTTTTATCACCAAACAAGACAAGGGTTTGCATACGTTGAAATTATTTTTTTTTTCGTTACCGGTCTATTGTAGGTATTGTGTAGCCGCCTTAATTCCAATTTTCTAGAATAACCTAATGGATAAATATTGTATGCTATGCTCCACATACGAAATAATAACCTATCCCCGTAACAATATGACATAAAATATCATGTATATTTAATGCGTGTATCATGTAGTTATAAAGCACAAAAAATTGAATTGTTGACATTTTACAATGTGGTTTTCAACATATCTTAAACTTTAAATTTAGCAATATAATTTTTAAATGTCAAGTAACTTTATTAATATTCCTATCAGATTTTAAATTTCTGTGCATATTATGTACCTACATAGTTCTTTTAAGGAAATAGAAATATTTTTTACGTTTCAATTTAGAATATAGATCACGCGAATTCTTTTTTCAGGAAACTGGATTTTCTTTGTTTACTTTCTCGAATACATTACAATAGTTTGCACGTGTTTAACTAAGTCACATGTATCGAGTATGTAGGAAGTATTCGTATATCATTAACTATTTTTTTTTTACACATATTTTCAGTTTTGGATTATCTAACAAACAAGTAGGTAGGTATCACCTTTTAAAAATGCCATTGGGATATTTTGACAGCTGTTATAAGAAGTGTAAGTATTTTATGTTGTGTACCATACTGTCTTTTCTCTGATTGGTATGTAAATAAACGATCACGCAAGCAAAGAGGAAATTCAGTTCTCAATTCACTTTCAGTTTGGCGGAAGAACTTTCCATTTCGTTTCCTAATTTAGGAGGAGTGTTGAATGTTTTTCTCGTGCCTTAAGCTGTAATTTCACGTTTTCGTTAACGTATCCGGACCAACGGTTCATTACAAATTATACAGTAAAGACCGCTACACACTTTCAGTTTCTTTCTCAGTGTGAAATACACTTTAATAATAATAAAAGTACTATAAAGTATAAAGTACAATATGATGGTGACGACGTTTGGTGAAACAGTTCAAATAAGATATTTGAAAAAATAATACTTGACATGTCTTTGCATTAACCTCTCGGTCATTTATCAGAGACTGACTTACTCCACCATCATATTGTACTTTTATTATTATTTGGCTGGCCATGCTCAAGGAGTTCTCCATAGATGGCTCTGTATGTAGCTACTTGCTTCTGCAGTCTTCTTATTTTTTTTGGGATGTTTATCACTCACTCAGCAGACTCGATTTCTTCTAGAGGCGTCAGTACACGACACTAAAGAGCTCCTATAAGAACGAAACGCGTCTGTGGTTCTGGGTGAGTGAGCCAGTCTCGGACAAATGACCGAGAGGTTGATTCAGACTGAAATGTCATATGACGTTTGACCAGTTATCAGTTCAGATTTTAGGTTACAATATTATTTTCATAGCCATGAATTTGTTAGACGCCAATGAACAAAATTATTTTTTAATAATATCGGGAATGTTTTTATTATTGTTGATTTGTATAATAATAGTATATTATACGCCAAGGTTGAAAAGATAATCATTATTGACCCAGCGCCTATTGTAACCCGTGGGCGAAGCCCGAGGGATATAAGGCGCTTGGTCAATAATGATCTCAACCGTGGTTTATATACTATTTTTTTCACTACTAGCACATAAATTCTCTTTGAATTTGTTTTTATTGATAATAACAATAATTTTGACATGAATAATAACGTTACTTATTTGTTAATATTCACAAAAACAAAGTAGGCTGCATTTGTTTTTATCTGACGTTTTGCTCATTTCGCTGGTTTGATAACCTCACTTATGGGCCTTGATTTGTATTTGATTTAATTATTCAATAAAAACAATGTGCTGTTACAGTCAGCAGCCTTATTAGTTTATTATTATTTTTAAATAAATCTATTGAAATGTATTTACCTACAAATACAAGAAAATAGTGATTTGTTCAATCCTACATCTACAAATATTTCACATTTTCACCAAAACAGTACAGTGGCCAGGCGAGGCGGCAGCGTAGGTCAATTTAAAATTATAGTGGCAAATTTAAATTATATACTTAACACCTTTCTTGAGTTTAATGAGTTACATAATATTTGGATTTGGAGGCTTGAGTTTGATTGAAAAGTGACAGTTTGCATTATAGACCAAGGTTAATAATAAATTATTATTGACCTAGGTTACCATGGTTACAAGCAAGCGGTAGTGAAAAACAATTTCTCATGTCAAATAAAGGTAAATAATAGTGGGTTCCTAGGCTAGTAGTGAAAAAAGAAATAAAACACAAACTTATAAAACGTAGATGGTCTATTAGGCCGTGTTTTGGCCTATGAACATATTAATTTGTCAACGTGGAGTACCATGATTTGTTTCTGAAAGAAAAATAACAAGATCATGAACAATTGTTCAAATATACTCGTATGAGTGTGCATGTATTTAATCCTTGCTATTCCTGGTTGCATTAAAATTACACAAACGTTTTAATTTTTGTATAATTCATTTGCTTTGTCGTACATATTACAATGTTCGCGAATACTACATATTAAAAAAAAAAACAAAATATCAATTTGTTCTTGGGAATCCATCTTCGAAATGTTAAGAACTCACAAACAGAAAAGACAGCTGACAGATGAAGCAAAGTTATACCTTACCGCCATGTTTAATAGTTCTCTCTTGTGATTGGTCGAATTTTAAATTTACATTTGGAAATATAAAATATAGTTATATTCCAAGTCTAAATTTGTAAATCGGTCATAAACCACATTATGCGTTTTAAGAGAGTTTATATTTTAAAATCTAAATTATAAATTGTAAATTCGTAAATTAAATTCATTATAAACCAGCTCTTACACATTAACCAATCGATATATTTGAATCAAGGAACTGTACAATCACATTATTGCTATTAAAATAAATAATGTATGTGAAATAATAAAAAAGGTTGAATTTCTGTGTACATTCATATCAGAATTATGTGTTCTTCTCGTTCTCATAAGGTGAGTGAGGCAGCTATGCTATGTAAAGGTCGCCATGATTGTTTATCTCTATAGCAACGTAAACAAGAGTGCAGATTTTTCTCACAATAACTCGTTGGTAATTGAATTTGATTGAGTATGATAGAATTGTTTAGCAGCAAACGATTATCTGTTTGTAATATTGTTGTAGCGTGTATGGGCATGTTTTATTCTTGTTGTTTCTTGTTCTTGTTTTGTTTGTACCTACCCTGCGGCACGGATTTGCATTCAGTTGTTTGGGATTATTTAAATTCTTACAACAATCAACTGGTTTATGTTGTAATTAATTTAATCACATATATCGGCAGTTTTATATCCTGTAAGGGTTTTCTTCTCAGAACTAATATTAGACATGTGTTATTATGTGAGGAATACTAATAGAATTTACTATGCCTGCCTGTCAACATAATTTTCACGTTTTGACATGCAAATAACGTGGAACACAAGCTAGGAGCTCCGGAATTATATAATGTAAAAATGCTTAATTCATTTCCCATTACACAATGTGTAATATGAATTATTACCATAAACTTTCATTTTCCTTATTTATTAATTGACATATTTTACTTTTAAAATGTGAAAATAAATACAAAAGGTAGGTACAAGTATCAAAAATAAATACATGTAATTGGAACACGTATACATACTAATGTAACACTTAAAGCTTGTATAATTACTTAACGTAATACTTAAGATAATTATGTAAAGTACACGTGCTAACAACCTTAATTACTTATATAAAACAATAGGGTAATAAACGTTATATAATTTATTGTCTTTATCTAATTAGGTACATACATAATTCATGGGGGAAATTTGAAGAAATAATGTAATTATTCCTTTTATATACGACCGACATAATATTTTTTGTTTTTTCTAAAGTAATTTCACAAGACGTGATTTGATCGATAAATTTTTATTATGCACATTTTTTTGTTTAGCAACAAATACGAAAGCAAACTGCATGGTAAATCCAGATTCCGAAGGAGGGGGTTCTTCCACGGTTTTTTTAGTTTTACCTAATGTCCGTTTGTTTGAGTGATAAAAGCAAAAAAATGTGTGCTTCAAAATAAGATTTTTTCTGAGAAAAATCAGAGAGGCAGTAGTGTATTTGGTGAGATAAATTCCAAAGACAACGCAATATAAAACAATTTAATATTAGAAATATATATTTTTATTCAATTTTGACGTTTTAAACTGTCTTTATTAACTCCATAGCAACAACTGTAAGTAACATTTTATTCACAAAATAATGTCAGGCACGAAAATAACATTTATCACAGTATTTATCAGACATTATCAGCCATTTTTATTATTTTTCACGACAGACATAACAGACAATAAAGCTATTTAAATAGGTGACTTGACGTCTATTATCGACGATTGTCATGCACAACGTACTAACTGATTAGTTTTTTAATTTGTCAAAATTGAATATTATAAATAAATAAATATATCATCACGGCATATTACCCATTTCTGGGTGTGCCATAGCCACGGGCACTCATAGCTGGTGTGGAGAGTGCACCACAGGGGTCACTTTTGTGCCACTTAAAATTGGAAATATTTGGCGCCGGTCGGAATCGAACCCGGTTCCCATAGGTTCGCGACCAGACACTCAGGCACGCGGCCGCGGGACCCCATTGAATATTATAATGGTTTTTATTATTATTTTGTCAAAATTGAAGAAAATATTGTATAAACCATGTGAGCTAAGAATGTTTATTCACTTGGTGTATAAATATCTATTAAACTTGAAATATTAATTGTCACACTGACAGTTAAAAACAATGACAACTGTTTATTTATTTTATTTTATCAGTATAATACTGTTCCCATTGGTTGAATTTTCAAGTGTTTTGCATCATGATTGGTTAAAAACTAGTGGTTTTGGAATTTATCCAGATAATATTTGATTCGTTAAATTTGAAAAGGGGTAATGTTACATTTAGCATAGTTTTATTTAATTTATTTTACGGGCTGTCTTCATTGGACAGGTCTCAGTGGAAATAATGTTTCCTCACTCCAGTCTGTCCTGTGCCTCTCTCTTCAGCCCCTCATAATTTCCTCGCTCCTTCATATCTCTTAATATTCCAAATTTTTTTCTTCTTCTTCCCCTTCTTTCATTAAATATATTTTTCTGTCTGCAATTCAGTATTGGCTGAAAATCGATAGTGATTTATTTCTTGTGTTATTGTTTTTATTTTTTTAGGAGAGTTAACGCTGTTTTTGTTTGACAATTGTTTCCTTGTAATAATTACTGTAATAATAATATATGTAATAGTATGATATTATATAGAGCAACGCATGATTATAACATTAGCTGTCAATATCTGGGTGGTACGGTGCGCGACGTCGCATAAACAAGTCTACGTCAAATGTTTCTGCTTAATTGCAACTGGACAACCTGTTCTTCATTTAAACATAAAACTAATCATTATTTTACCATATAAGTACCATCAATGCATGCTAATTGCAGGTATTCATAACATTATTATATATTTTAAACCTAAACATTCCTATGAGAAATTATTTTACTGTAATCTGCGCGTTTTTACTAGCTGTTTTTAATTAATTTACTTGACGCATGCTTTTCTTTTTTATAAGCAAAAAATAATACTTCACAAAATAGATAGACCTACCTACATATGAGTATTTTCCCATTTTCCACACATAAGACTTATGAATTACTTTATGTTTGGCACTTACTTGACAGGTCGAAACGTCAACATTTGACAATTTTTAATTCTTTAGTAAATAAACAGTTACTTAAAAGGAGTATAATAAGTGCAGTATACAGTGTGTCCCATTTAGAAGTGCCACCATTGGGATCTCGAGAACTATAAGAGATACGATGTCGGTTAAATGGAACTTTTTGTGCGCCTTTGGGAGGCCATCTCAGATGTGCTTTTGTTTTTCCAAAAATTCTCATAGGGCACTAGATAATAACGAAAAACTGAATATTGTTGATTTTTTCTTTTTCAAATAACTTCTCAACTATTGGTAATTGAGAAAAACGTTTCAAATATAAAAGATAGATATTTTTATTAACTAACCATTTTTATATCCGTAAAATTTCGAGATATAATACAAACTTATATTTTTTTAAATGAAACCCATATTTGATTTTATTCTCAAAAAAATAACTATTTTTTTCTCTTTTCAACGTTGTAAGGGCTAGCTCTTACGATGTTCAACAGCTGACTGACACGTTTTGTTACATATTTTTACGTCTCGCTAAGAGAGGTATTGCATTCATGCGAAAAATCGCATATCAAGATTTTAGTGAATAAGCACGTTTTAAGGTCCCTAGAATCCAATTATAATAATCTCTCTCTGCCTGTGTGTGTGTGTGTGTGTGTGTGTGTGTATATATATATATATATATATATATATATATATATATATATCTGTGTGTGTTTCTAGATGTTGGAAGGCCGATCCCTCAAAAACTTTAACGCTTTAAGATTTGTTTAACTATGTATTCCTCATTTTGACATTAATGGGAAGAGCTGAAAAGGTTTTGATAACAATTCTTCTTAAAAAAAGTCTACTAAATATTAGTTTTTGAAAATTTTTATTACATATATTGAAGAACATAAAATTCTCCATCTAATACACTTAAATTATTTATTATATTTTTTATAGATTTAGAGATAAATAGAATAATCTGTTGCAATAAATCGCACAGTCTAGAGCACACCAAGCAAACTAGTTGTCAAAATCAAATGTTTGTAATTGACAGATAAAAGTCAGTGACAAAAATCAACAGTTTTACTAACATTACTGAAAGCTTTTTCTGGGAAGTATATCTAATATTTCTTATTGAATTATTAATTAAATAGTTAACATTGTAGGTAGGTACGTATTTAATAGTACCTAATAGTATAGAAATATTCTTAAGAAATACCGCCAATCCAGTCAATGAATGGGGTCATTTAAAAAAAAAAAAAATAATAATTGTCGATTTTTTTTATAAAATCATGAAAACCATCTCATTTAATAAATATAGTAATAGAAAATAATTTGAAATATGCGACTTTTCATTCATAAATTTGCTAATAAACTTTAGCGCTTTTAAACACGGACTAAATTTGTGACGACACATATTCATACTCACACAAAGACAATTCTCTCTCTCACACACACACCACACACACTTCACAACATGAAACAGTAACCTAACCTAAAAGTGTGACAGCAAAATATACAAGAGAGAAGATTATTATTACTTTCTATTTCTTTAAAAGTACTAGTGCAGTATAAGGTATGTAAATAAACCATTTATTTAAATAAATAAAAAACCAAATAATCATAGTTTTAAATTAAACCGGTAGAGCTCGACTGTCGTATCCGTGAATATGTGTCGTCAGCCGTTGAAATATTTGAAATTAAACGCAACTTTTAAAAAATCATATCTTTGATTCTAAAGACTTGTAAGATGTAAAACATACACATACATGTTTAATTTGACCTATTTTTTCAAGAAAAAAATAAATCAGAAAATATGAAATGACCCCATTGGAACTATCTAGAACATTTTAGAAGATTCCTTATAGAATGATAGAATAGATATAATTAGAATTATTTGTGTGTACAAGAAATGTTAAATTTGATACTTATGTAACGAAACGGAAATAGCGAGCCACAACAGATTTATTGCTATTGTAATCGTGGTTTCCGTTTAAGCCAATCTAAAACCTGGAATCTTATTTTATTGCTAAGTCCATTCTTAATTAGAATAGAGGGTAGATCAAATTCCGGCAATTAATAATTTGCTTTATTATCAAGATTTTAGCTTAATATACTAAATAATTATATTTGAAGCAATTTAGGTACCTACCTGTTTTGGAAAAATTTTAGTATGAAATCAGAGCTAATTTTAGAGGGTTAAAACTGCATAAATAACAAAATTAAGGAAAGTATTGAATAGTCTACAAACACGTTTTATTAATTCTGAGAATGGTTTGCAGAGAACTACATATTTATAAATAGATAGTGAACATTTATATTCCTTGTTTAGTGGAAATAATTTCTCAATCTTATTTCGACAATAATAAAAATATTTACCTGAACAAATAACAAATTATTCTAAAAACAACATTTATATTCACGGCAGGTCATTATAAATGATTCCAGAAAAAGGAAAAGTTTATTTCTACCTGTCTTCAATAACAAAATGATCAGATGTACGTACAGGGTGTGCAGTTGGTAGATTTGATTTATGTTGTTTTTATAGGCTGGTAGGCTTCACACGCTGCTTGAATGCTAATTGTTTGTTAAGTTGTTAGCACTGATAATCTCCAGCCATGTTATTACCTTGTCAAGAAGAACAGACGATATCTTTAAGTTTTTGAAGCATTTTCTAAAAAAGGACATGATTGTTTATTCATTCATTTAGAAAGCAAAGATTAACTAACAAATTATTGTCTACTAGTGAATTTTTGTAATTATACCCTGTTGGTAAACTGTGGGAAGTGAATTCAACAGATGGGTTTACAATATTAAAAAAATCTGATGTGGCCAGTACATGACCTCCCGCCAATTCCATGTTTAAAATAGCAGTAAGCTTTACGTAAAGTATCACTTCCGGTTGATCGCTTGTAAATAAAATCTAATTTGTTGTCCAATAAATAGAAAAGTCTGTAATACGAAATTTTAGATTATGTTTTATTGTTTTCCTCAAAAATCTGTTAGAGCTCCAAATTATGTACTACACCCGATTTATTATTATATGGTTTAAATCTAATATGTTGTTTCAAATTATATATGAGTTTTAAATACCAAATTTCAGAAGTTTTGGATTATATTTTAATAGACTTTAAGGAAAAATCGTCACACACACACTTTCTTATAAAAACAGCATCAACTTCTAAAACGCAATCTTTGTAAATTCTTCCCCGTACATAATCCATTTCGTAAATGTGTAGTTGTATATTAATATTAATTTATAGCGCTGCAAAAATAGCAATTAGCAAATTTAAATCAGATCATCCTGTACACCTAACATTTATGTATGATGGTAATTTTATTATTTATACAAACCTTAATTTCATTAGAATTAAATATTTTATTCTTATATTCTCCTTAACACGGTTTCATTATTAATTTTAATGTAATTTCTTCTTGTCAGTGACATTTGTTTAAATATGTCAAAATTGTTATTAAAATTATGTTTTTGTTTGACGCATAGGCAAAATGATATATGAAAATAAATTATATTATATATTCAATTTTAAAGTTATTTAAAGTTATTTACTAAATATTATTATCGTAGAATTGAAGATTGTACCATTATGTTCAATTTTAATTTGCTAAAAAAATATATTCAATGATTTTTTTACAAGAAAAACTGTTAAAATCTTGTATAAATGATACTTCCGGTTATCTGATATACACTAAAAACTAATGAGCTCTTCCCACATTAGTATAGAATGGGTGTACAAAATTTCACACACACACACACACACACACACACACACACACACACACAGACACACACACATACATAC
The DNA here is from genome assembly GCA_943142095.1 of Ophonus ardosiacus. Taxonomy (NCBI): domain Eukaryota; kingdom Metazoa; phylum Arthropoda; class Insecta; order Coleoptera; family Carabidae; genus Ophonus; species Ophonus ardosiacus. The sequence goes on along the minus strand of OW964831.1, from coordinate 8,759,132 downwards.
CTACAGACATCATTGTAAAAATGTTAAAATCGGATTCTGGGGACAACAAAACGTGCTTATTCACGAAAATCTCTATAAGCGATTTTTAACACGATCACTATACCTCCCTTACCTAGGGTAGCGGGAGGTAAAAATAGATATGGTCAGCACAATATCTCCCGCATTTAATTTTTATTATTTAAATACCTAACGCTGACAAATGTATTAAGGGCCATTTTCGTAATAAACTTCATGTTTACTTTAACACTTTACATTAAAATTGTATTTGTTTTCATAATATAACTTTAGCACTTTAACTAGCACTCTAGCATTTATTTAAAATAAAGACAAAGTCCTAAAGTAATTTTAAAAGTCTTAAAGTAAGTCCGATGTTGTACTTTTATCTTCCTAATTCCTAAATCCTAAATTTATATGCCCTAAGGCTGTGTCCTAAGTCGTGTTTTGGCATTTAGGATTTAGGTCTTTTTCACATAAATACAAGTCCGAATGACACACTAATGACATCCATTGGTTTGTATGGCAACACTTTAGAACAACAAAAATGAGTTATAGGATTCGATATAATTTGATGCTTTAGATTAAATGTTAATATTACATTTAATAAAATAGAAACTAATGTTATTTGATTGATTGAGTACACAACAATCAAAAGCAGTATGCCTATGCGTTTATTAATAGGTTTGTTTGCACAACAAAATATGCAATTAATTGCTAATTTTTCAGTACGCGTGAGTAGTTTGAAACTGGTTTCAAACTGATTGAAAAAATTTGGATTTTGCGAACAGAATTAAAGGTTATTGTTAGTACTACCATCTGGAGTAAACAGAAAGATCTTATATTAATTGTTGTTGGCATTCGTCATTGTCACATAATGAAATAATAATCTTGCTTTATCGTTTATTTAAAATGTACTTCCTGCGTTTATTTCTGGTTCTCTTATGTTTACACTCGAGAATCTACATGACAATATAGCAAAAATTTAGTGGTTTGGAAGAATTTATAATAAATGTTAATATTCGTTTTCCTTCACTTTGGCTATGGCTAGTACAAGTACACGTAGGAAGACACAACATTGCTTGCTAATAGCCAGATGTTCCAGTGCGTATGCCACAAATTAAAAATTTCTTTAGAATTCGCGGACTATTCTGACGGTTGGAAACAGATCAGGGATTGAAATATTTTGTTGAACGAACAAACTATTTTTAATCGTAGATTTAAGATTTCTGTTGTGCGAACTTTTTTAAGCAGATACGTATGCTCAAAATAGTTTGTGATGGTTTCTGACCTAATATAAATAAAACAAATTGTGAACAATAATAAATCGAATCACTATTGGTCGTTACTTATCCGTATTTATTTCCTTTTCTGAACAAGAGTCCTAGATATCAAACAGTTTATTAAACGTAGTATAATGGGAACTAGAAATTGCAACTGTATAAGGAAATTAGGAAAATGGAGAATTGCTGTTACACCGTTTGGAACTTAGTTGTTTTGTGTATTGTGGGCTGAAGGTAGTAAATTAAGTAGAGTACAGAACGAAGTGAACTGTAAGATCTGGCCTAGGGTTTCGATCTGGGATCAGCTTCACAAGCACAGCTGTTCTCCGCTGCTATGCTAACTGTACCAACAAGGAAGTTCATACTGTTTTAACACCTATTATGTTTCTGCTTTACTTTTATTTCATTTCAAATGATTCATTGCTGTACTTAACCACCATTAAACATTTTTAAACTATTAACAATATTAGAAACGTTTCATTCAGAAAATAAATAATGCATTCTACGTTCTACAAGAAAAAGAAACAAGAAATACAATAATGAAAGCTATGATATAAGGATGTACAAATGAAGTTAAATTTGGAATAGATAATTCATGGTTTCTAAATTGTTAATACATAGTTTGAAAATATAGTAATAGACAGAGAAAATATGATAAGTACGAGGGTTGATCCGAAATATTTTAATAAAAAAAAATCGGTTGTGGCCAGCACAAGACCTCTCGCCATTTCCATATTAGGCTGTAATGTATTTAACAATTCTGGTACACAGACAAAAATTCTAATTACATCTATTATTAATACAGTGAAAGCTCTTATAAGCGGACACCGATGGTTCCAACTTTTTTGTCCCCTTATGGGAGGTGTCCGCTTATAAGAAAGCTCTATTTAAAAATATGAAAAGTTAATAAAATTTACTGGGAATTTTTTTATTGAAAAATATGCACTTGAAGAATATGTACATGTACATACTTCAAAATAGTTAAAATCATTTTCGTTTTTCTTCCCATTTTCTTCTCTATTTTCGTCAAATTTTTCTTCAGTTAACAATCTTTCATCTAAATTAATGCTCTGCAAGGTTAATACCTCCATTTCCTGCCTTAATGTAAAAAACGTTTTCCTGGATGCCATTGTCACACAAGTTTCAAACTATGAATCTCGGAGACACGTAAAATACTGCATTTCTGTAAAATAGGGGAACCCCCTGTATTAATATTACCTTGAGAGGAAATACTGAGGCTGTTTATGTCCGGTTTCGGAGTTTCGCGTCCGCTCATGAGAGTGTCTCGGGCCTGTCGGGAAAAAACTATGTTGTCCGTGTCCGTCCGGTAGAGAGTGCGCTTATGAGAGCGCGTTTTATATAGGAATTTATACCCAAAAGTATGGTTCCAGAAAAACTGTCCTGTTGTAAGAGATGTCCGCTTGTGGGAGCTGTCCGCAAAGGGAACTTTCACTGCATACCTATTTTTATATTTTTTATTTCTGAAAGACTATTTTCGCCTACCCAAGGTGATGTGGAGAAAAAGGAACAAAAAAACTTTCTCTTTTATTCTTTAGATTTTACTGGACATTTCTGAGGTCCAAAATCCCCATCTTCAGCAGTTACAGTATTAGGCAAGGTTTACATTTTTTGTCTTTATATGATAAGTCGTGTTGCCTTACAAAACCTCGAATAATCGTGCCAAGAAGGTCTTCACCTCCATCCTACATTGGAATTTAAAAATAATACGAATTTAAAGTATATTTTTTGAAAGTTACCTTGTTTTCTGAGGGATTAAGGCTTAAAATGTCATTGTGAAAATGAAAGTAAAAAACTTTTCCTAATTCGAATGCATGTTAGCAGTGTTTGATTTGAACCTTTCCTGATATGTAACTGCTGAAGATGGAGGTTTTTGGACCGTCGAAACGTCCAGTAAAATCTAAAGAATAAAATACAAAGTTTTTGTTCCTTTTTCTCCACATCTTCTTGGGTAGGTGAAATTAGTCTTCCAAAAATAAACTAAACTTCAACAAGGTTCCAGAAACAAGTATTACTTTATATTTTTTAATTCATTCTATAAATAAGTTTCTTCCTACTCTTCTAAATGTTCGAGATTCTTCAAATTCATTGACTAGATAGGCGGTATTTCTGATGCTTTTAAATATTTAATTAATAATAAAACATGAAATATTGAATGTACTTCCCAGAAAAATCCTTTAGTAATATATCTGGATTTTTGACACTGACATTTTTCTGTCATTTACAAACATTTTAATTTTTCAACTGGTTCCATGGAGTTATTTGGGCTGTGAGATTCATTACAAATTACAACGGATTATTTTATATATTTATAATTCTCTATATAGAAGATAAAATAAAAATGGTCAATGTATCGTATAGAGAATTTTATATTCTTTAATATTTGTAATAACATAAATTTCCAAAAAATAATATTAAAAAGATTTTTTTCTGAAACTACTATTTCCGGTTGTCCAATTGTTACTAAAACCTTTTCAGCTCTTCATATTAATGTCAGATTAAGGAATACGTTGTTAAATTGGTCTTTAGTAACTACAGAAAAATGAAAAATAACATTGTATTGCCTATATAACGGATTCCAAGTAGACACCCGGTATAACAAGAAAATATCTTGGCTTGGGGTCACCAAAGTCTGGAGCCCATTGCCGTAATGGTTAACTCGCCACTATTATAGGTAACTTTCATTACAAATTATGCGAGAAAACAGTTTGAGCAATGATTTTTGCAAATTATACGGTTCTGGAACTGGCTTTACTGTAAAGTACATCTGCTTTCATTTTAATTGTGTAGAGAGATAAAGAAAACATTCTACATCTTTTACCTGCACTTTGTGATCGCATCGGACACATCAGAATATTTTACTACCTGGTGGGTACTAATTATCTCCCTTTCTCTTTTCTCGCTTGTCCTTTAATTTCGATGATTTCATCTTCATCTTTATTGTAGCTCATCTTCGCTGTTGGCAGTGAAAGTTAGTTCAACAACCTTTCGGCTTTCGTCCAGTGCATGAGCTGTCTGCGGTTTCTAAGTCCCTACAGTAAATATCGTACACAGCACTGTGACTGTGGCATATACATATATGTGGACAGTCGACTTTTTTATTCACTTTCACATAAGATACGTGATATGAGACCGAGATATTGGATACTGCCGGTAAGCATATGTGGTACGATATGAAGTTATGTAATAGTAAGAATGAGAATGTATCTTTGAAACATTAATAAATTTATTATCACATAATTGGCATATTTGATTTTGATGTAAAGATTTATAAACTATACTAAATTTTTAAACTAGGAGTTAAAAAATCTCATGTGGCCAGCACAATTTGTTATAAACGAGGACTATATTGAAATTATTTTTTTTCAAAGTATTTCTAATCAATTTTATCACTTTTTGATTGACAAAAAATAAACTTATCACCTCAATTCTGCGAGAAAGTTGCTAAGTCTTAGCAACATAGGAAAAATTCAAACTTATGGAAACAAATGTAAAAATCTGTCATTTTCAAGGGACATTAGCAAGTTAAACTTTGTTGCATAGTAAGTATCAATAAAACAATACTTTTAATGCCAATTGGCGCAAAAATAAACAGATTTTACCTTCCGTCACCTTTAGGTAAGAAAGGTATTGTCTTTGGTCAAAAAATTCCACGTTTTAGGGTCCATAGAATACGATTTTACTATTTTTACGATGATGTCTCTCTCTCTCTCTCTCTGTGTGTGTGTATGTGTGTGTGTGTGACAAATTTTTCTCCGACGATACCTCCAATCTACAATTCTAAAATTGTAATTTGTAATTATAATTCTTTCGTATTCCTCTTCTTTACATCCATATGAAGAGCTGATTTGAAGTTCTCAACAGTTTTTTCAATTTTTTTGTGATTATCAATATGAAAGAATATCTTATTGTCTATATGGTTTGATTATACATTTTTCTTCATATTCAATAGCTATAGAGTTAAAGAATTATGAAGAGATTAACTTTCAAAAATCGACCAGCTTTGCTACCATAGAAATAACTGAAATATTCAATTAACTTTAATTGAATGATGTCAGTGTCAAGTGCAATTTACATAGTGTATGTTCGTGTTATAATTTTATTAGATTTATAAAATCTGTTCCAAGGAACTTTCGGTATGGAATTTGTAGATAAAAGTAATAGATATATGTTCGTGTTACAATTTTACTGGATATATGGAATCTTTTCCAAGAAACTTTTAGTATGGGATTTGTACAAAAAACCCAATTCGGAGTAGGTTATCAACAAAAAAAACCGTATGCCAATTTGAAAGTATTTAATTAAATGTCATTTGACACGAGATATTGTCAAAAATATTATCTAATAAATTAGAAAACTGCGAATGACAATATTCTGTATCCTTCTTTATTATTTTTTCTCCTTAAAATTACATTTCACGATCAATTTTGACAACTTGACTTTTGAATTGAATAATGATCAGACATATGTTTCTCTGTTCATAGCCTACTCCGAATTGTGATTTTTTTAAACACGCTGTACATAGAATTGACGGAAGGTAATGTGCTGGCCACATCAGATTTTTTTAAATATCTTTTAGGTTTTCAACATTACCTAAATTGTAAATTTTGTTTCGAATAATTTTTTAAGTATACTACTACTAGTATTACATTTTTCTGCTTATAGAAATTTCAATCTGATCAATAGTTGAATACAGTTACAATTTAGTAATTTGGTATAAAAGATGAGTCCCCATAGAATATAAAGTAAAAAATAATGATTGAAATTACGATAGACATAAACGTCAGGTATACAAATATCATAAAGTATAGTGTAGTTAACTACCGAGGTCTGGAAGCCAAGATAAAAGCAATATCAAATAGCTTATCGTGTTCATATCTCGCAGATCTAAAGTACGCAGAGTATGCTTCACTTCTCTTCCGATAAGCCGAGCGGTGTCAGTCATGCAGCTCTTCACTGTTGCAGCCATATATACCCGCACTTCCGCATAAATACTCATTAATTTATTATTATTTCCATGAAAATTATTTTAATGTGATTCCGGACAAGAAATTTGTATTCCTAGAAATTTGTGCTATGTGAAAAGCATGACTTTCGAATAGTAATCATAGCTAGAAAATACTCCAAGATACTGCCTGCCTAGAATAATGTCCCAGAGGTAACATTTGTCAAGGAAAAGTAAAAAGGGTAATTTAAAAGAAATAACAATGGCAATTTTTGTCCATGATCAGATTGGTTGACTAAACGGTTGAAAACGTTGGGTGGTAGTATGAACAAGTGATTAAGGGTGATTAGCTAGGAGATGACTAGCAGTGTTTTAGCACTGTCAATCGTTTATGGATTATTTTAGAGAAAAATATTTCAAATAGCAGTTATAGAAAAATTAATTGTACACAACTTTTTTTTATTTTTCTCTAAAATAATCCATAAACGATTGACAGTGCTAAAACACTGCTAGTCATCTCCTAGCTAATCACCCTTAATCATTTGTTCATACTACCACTCGTTATATTTTTAACTCTCGTTAAGAGATATATTGGAATTATGCTAAAAATCGCATATTCAGATTTTAGTGGATAAGCACGTTTTAAGGTCCCTATAATCCGATTATAACGTTTTTACGATGATGTCCGTATATGTGTATGTATGTGTGTGTGTGTGTGTGTGTGTGGATGTGTGTATGTGTGTGTGTATGTGTGTGTGTGTGTGTGTATGTGTGGATGTTGGAAGGACGATTCCTCAAAAACTATAAGATTTCAGACCTGTTTAATTATTAATTTCTCAATCTGACATTCCTGGGAAGAGCTGAAAAGGTTTTGGTAACAATTGGACAACCGGAAGTAGAAGTTTCTTCTAAATATAGTTTTTTTGGAAATTTTTGTTATTTACAAATATTGAAGAACATAAAATTCTCCATTTAATACGCTTAAAATTTTTATTATATCTTGTATAGATTTAGAGATAAAGACACTATAATATATAGAATAATTGGGTGTAATACATCGCAGAGGCTAAACTACACTAAGGAAACCAGTTGACAAATTCAAATGTTTATAACATAGATTGTAAATGACAGATATCAGTGTCAAAAATCAACAGTTTTCGTGACATTCTGATAGCTTTTCTGGAAAGTACATTTAATCTTTCTTATTGTTTTATTAATTAAATATTTAAAATTATAGGTAAAATGCATATATCCATCAGAAATACCACCAATTTGGTTAATGAATTGGTAGAATATCTGACATTTAGGAAATTACTCATACAATGAAAAATAGATATAATTAGAATTATTTGTGTGCAGAAGATATGTTAAATACAATAAAAAACAATATTTTGGTAAAGTTCTGTAATTTTTTTTGTTATAAAACGACGGTTCTATAGCGAAGTACAATACAATACTTATACCGTGAGTATTTTTACCTCTCGCTAAGAGAGGTATTGGATTCATGCTAAAATTCGCATATCCAGATTTTATTGAATAAGCACGATTTAAGGTCCCTACAATCCGATTATAACATTTTTAAAATGATGTCTGTGTGTGTGTGTGTGTGTGTGGATGTGTGTATGTGTGTGTGTGTGTGTATGTATGTATGTATGTATGTATGTATGTCTGGATGTTGTAGTCACGATTCCTCAAAAACTATAAGACTTAAAAAATATTTAACTGCAGTTTCCTCAATCTGACATTCCTGGGAAGAGCTGAAAAGGTTTTGGTAACAATTGAACAACCGGAAGTAGTAGTTTCTTAGAAAAATTCTTCTAAATATAATTTTTTGGAAGTTTTTTTTATTAAATATTGAAGAACATACAATTCTCCATCTAATACACTTAAAAATTTTATTATATCTTGTATAGATTTAGAGATAAAGACTCTATAATTTATAGAGTAAACTAATCGTAGAGGCCAAGGCACCAAGGAAACCAGTTGACAAATTCTAATGTTTATAACATGACACATGTCATTGTCAAATATCAACAGTTTTAGTGACATTCCGATAGCTTTTTCTGGGAAATATATTTAACTTTCCTTATTGTTCTATTAATTAAATATTTGAAATTATAGGTAAAATTGTGGTAAAATGCATAAATCCATCAGAAATACCACCAATCTGGATAATGAATTGGAACAATTTTTGACAATTAGAAACTTCCTCATACAGTGAAAAATAGATATAATTAGAATTATATGTGTGCAGAAGACATGTTAAATATAATAAAAAACAATATTTGGGTAATGTCCTGCAAGATTTTGTTATAAAACGACGGTTCGAAAGCGAAGTGCAATACAATATTTATATAGCCTAATATGGAAATGGCGAGAGGTCTTGTGCTGGCCACAACAGATTTTTTAATGTGAAACATTGAATTTGTCATATCCATGGTTACGATTCGACATTTGATTGACAGCAATGTATTTGCACGTCCCATTTAAAATGAAACATAGGGAACGAATCTGACAGATGTATTATATTATGTAAGAAATTTAGCCAAGTCAGAAAACCACTCGAGAACACTAAACATATTTGGGGCACAAGATGCACACAATATTTTTTCTGCAACTAAATTTATGCTGCAATTCTGACCAAATCTGTAAGTCTTACATATCTGTAAATCTGTAAAAAACTGAAAATAACGCATCTATTTTTGTTGATAAATATAAAGTTATACATAAGAGTAGCAGCTTTCGTTGCGATTTTGTTCATTTTTTACAGATTTACAAATCTGTAAGACTTACAGATTTGTTCAGAATTGCGGCATTAATTTTTAGAAAACAGGTAAAATTATTTAAACAAAATTAATCTCTAATGACATCTTGTCAATATGACAGATAACCGCTGAATTTTCCTATAAGTTACGATTTGACATTTGATTGACAGCAATGTATTTGCCTGTCTCATTTAAAACACAAGGAATGAAATTGACAGAGTATTATATTTAAATATTGTAAGAAATTTGACCAAGTCAGAAAATCACTCGGGCAAAAGGTACACTAAATTTAATTTAGAAAGCAGGTATAATTATTTAAACAAAATTAACCTCTACTGACGTCTTATCAAATGTCAAATTCGTTCCCTATGTTTCATTTTAAATGGGACACGCAAATACATTGCTGTCAATCAAATGTCGAATCGTAACCATGGATATGACAAACCCAATGGTTCACGTTAAAAATACTCACGGTATAACATAAAATGGAAATGGCGAGAGGTCTTGTGCTGACCACAACAGATATTTTTTCTCAGACAAAATGTATCAATTTTGTGTCTGTTCTTTCTGCCCAAGCTCTTTTTCTGAAATACTATTAATTTACTGGTACTTCTTGAAGCATCTTCGTATAATCTATTTCCCATGCTCAACCACATGTGTCTTAAGTAAGAGCTTCATTATATTTTATTAAGTTGTCTTCCAAATCATAAGATACGTTCATCTCCTCATTATATTCTTCGTAGTAGAAAAGCGAAATCATCTTAATGATATCTTCTATGTCATAATGTATAATGCTGTGTGATGTATCAATATTGTTGAGAAAACAAAGATGCAGAAGAAATATCGTTACTAAATTAAGAAAGTTGTAGAATTTATCTAGATAGGTTTAATTAATCTTCCAGCTTTCTCAAGATAAAGAATTCCTGGGAACTGAACATTATGAGTTCGATTAAGTAATCAATATTATTGATTGGAATTTCATGTGAATATGACTAAATCATATTAATAATAATTATGTCTCTACTGTCTTATTCCTCACGAACATGAATAGAATACAGAATTCATCATCACAAATTGAAGCACTTAAATGCGTAGTGATCTAAATTCCAGTAAATTATTAGAAAACGTTTTATGAATCAGGCCTAGTGTTTAAAATATAGTACAATGGGGTATTCCACCATAACAAAAAAAATTAAAAAAATTCAATTTAACATAAAGTATGGCTCAATAAATAATAGTTAAAACAATGAAAACATTTTTTAAATAATTACTTTACGAGATATTTCACATTTGCTAAAAGGGAAAATTGACGTCATACAATTGTTATCTTTTTCTCGCAGCGTACTCAGAGCAGTGTGTGTGAGAAAGACAAGTATAGGGGAAATGTGACGCTACACTAATTTTTCAAAAATAAAATACTGTTAAACTAGGAACAATTAAGATTTTTTAATACTATGAATTACTTCAAAACTGAATAAAGTTTTATTTAAAATAATAAAAAAAAAATTGAGTGGAATACCCCATTGGTATAAGACATAGTTGAAATAAATAAATAAAAAATGTATCATCACGGCATATTACCCATTTCTGAGTGTGCCACAATTTGCTTTATCGCAGATATCGGTAATGATGACATATTTGTACCGTGCGGGCGATTACCAGGTGTCACCTCACGGGCACTCATTGTTGGAGTGGAGAGTGCACCACAGGGGTCACTTGGACGTGGGTGAAATGTAAAGCTAATGATGGAACTAATTTTAGGGGTTTTGATTTTTGCATGTTTTATATTTAGAGGCCTTAATGAAAAATCTGTTATGGCCAGCACAAAACAATTTCATACTCAATTCAAATTTCAAACCGCGTTATCGTAACTTTAATAAGATCAGAGTGGTGGATGTAAAAAGAAAAAAATGTAGCAAACCTTGACAATTTTTATAAAAAAAACGTCATCGATAATTTACTTCTTTCGATGTCATACGAATGTAAACTGTAATAAATAGTGAAACCTATTAGACTAAGTATTAAATACATAATATAGTTTGTTTTTTGAGTAATTTAAATATATTTCATAATTGTTTTGAGCAAATGGCCAAAAACCTAAATATGGCGCCTTTTTTTCCGGAAAATTTTAATATGTTATACAACGCATTTTTACCTCTCGCTATAATAAATAAGCACAATTTAATGTTCCTATAGAATCCGATTAGAACATTTTTAAAATGATGTGTGTGTGTGTATGTGTGTATGTATGTGTGTCTGGATTTTGGAGGGACGATTCCTCAAAAACTATAAGACTGCAGTTTCCTCAATCTGATATTCCTGGGAAGAGCTGAAAAGGTTTTGGTAATAATTGGACAACCGGAAGTAGTAGTTTCTTAGAAATTTTTTTCTAAATATAATTTTTTGGAAATTTTTGTTATTACAAATATTGAAGAACAAAATTCTCCATCTAATACACCTAAAATTTGTATTATATCTTGTATAGATTTAGAGATAAAGACACTATAATATATAGAATATTCTAATCGCAGAGGCTAAGGCACTAAGGAAACCACTTGACAAATTCAAATGTTTATAATATAGTTTGTAAATGACATATGTCAGTGTCAAAAATCAACAGTTTTAGTGACATTCTGATAGTTCTTTCTGGGAAGTATATTTAATCTTTCTTATTATTTTATTAATGAAATATTTGAAATTATAGGTAAAATGCATATATCTATCAGAAATACCGCCAATCTGGTTAATGAATTGGAAGAATCTCTGATAAATAGGAACTTCCTCATACAATGAAAAATAGATATAATTAGAATTATATATGTGCAGAAGACGGTTCGATAGAGAAGTACAATACAATACTTATATAGCCTTATATGGAAATGGCGAGAGGTCTTGTGCTGGCCACAACAGATTTTTCTGGATAGGATTTCGTTAAAAAGCTTTTCTTGTAATTACTATTACTATTACTATTAATATATATATTAGTTAAATAATAATAATTAGTAAATTATAATAAGTAATTTGTAAAAAAGAAAAAAACATTATATGATCTAAATGAAGTATTAAAAAATTTTCAAAAATTTTCTCTGCTTGAAATGCTGTCGCTATTTATTTTTTTTATTCATAGGAAAAAAATATTATAGATGAAAGTTGTAGGAAATTTTTTTCTCAACAAATTCAAAAATAACTAGTTTTTACCACCTCTAAATATAAAAAGGACCAGAAATCAAAAATACACCACCTTTTGTGGAATAAAGCCTTAAAACCTTATTATAAGATTTTGGAGGTGATTCTGATTTTATTTGTTTCTTCTACGCAGGTATACTTACGATAAACATGTATTTCTTTAGAGGAATGATAGTTTATTAAATATATTAAATTTTATTATCTACTCTGCTCTGATCATTAATGGACGTATAATTACTATAACTGTTTGCAACAATTACAGTAAATATAAATAGCCACGTATCGTGATCTGCAATAACCTTAATTTAATATAAACAATGTAGCCCTTGAGCCGTGTGTCGTGAAAGTGTAATAATCTTGCACTAATCTCTATGATCTGTTTCAAATTGGACATTCAATGCTACAGTATCATTCAGCGTTACAATCGTACATCAACCTATAATTGCTGCCGCAACAAAGATGTAATTTACTGTAATGTGCTACAGATATTGAGGCTTTGAGAAAAAAATAATTGATCAATAGAAATTAAATATTTAATGAGGACAGTTAGGTTAATTGCTCTACCTTATTTTGGATCGAAACCTCATATATCGATAGTTTAGTGCAAAACGTCGCAACCTTCAAATATTTATTTATTTATTTATTTATTTATTTTATTTTGGCCATTCAACAGGACAAACCCAATAACAGAATGGCACTAACATACAAAAAGCAGAACAACAATATAAAACAATTGAGTACACGTGAAATTTACATTTTTTTTTTGTGTAATCATCTATACATGACTATATTCTAAACAGGTATAAAAAATAATTTAATTAATAGAAGTGATAGAAGTGATGGTACTGGCGATTTGATTTCGAAATGTTGACATATTAATATTGAAAATATCAATTGAGGTATTAATAATATATTTGTTGAAGAAAAATGGCAGTCGATTCATAGCACAATTAAAAGCAGCATTAGACCTATTGAAACCAATATAAAAAAGTTCAGATGTTCGTGTAGTATATGATGGGACACGGAGATCAAGACAACTTAGCAACTCAGCACAATCTATTTTATTATTATTAAAAAAAAAATCTGTTGTGGCCAGCACAAAACCTTCTGTTAATTCGATGTATCCCATAACAAAAGTTCATTGGAAAAGATTCTATGTATCATGGAAAATTGTAACACAAACGTACTATTTTTTTTATAAATTCCACGTCAAAAGTTTTTTCGAGAAGATTCTATACGTCCAATAAAATTATTACATGAACATACTATATAAATTGCACTTGGCACTTCCTTCTTTCATCTTCAGCTTTTCCCTATTTTATCAAGGGTCGCTGTATCTTACTCTTGTCTTCCACTTATTCCTGTCCAACGCATCTTCTTCACATAGATCTTCCTTTCTCAAGTCTTCTGCGATACAGTCTTTACATTTTCTCTTTAGCCTTCCTCGTACTCCCGGTATTGAAAGTTTCAAACTTGAGGCGAGGTTGCAACTGCAAGTCACTTCAAGGAGCACTATGCCTTATACCACTTTCTGATCCTATACTTTCCATCTTTGGTTTTGCACTTGACACTGACATCTGTCATTTTGATTTTTTTGAATATATCAGCTGTTTCTTTGATAAATAGCAAAACAGACTGATTTTTAAAAGTAAATCTCTTTGTAACTCTATATTTCTACATCTATTGAATATGAAGCAAATTGTATAATCAAACCGTATATAGAATAAGATATTCTTTCATATTGATAATCACATAAAATGTCGAAAAATGATATTTAACTGCATTTTTTTAAGAAAAACTATTCCGAACTTCAAATAACGGAACTTCCGGCTGACCAGTTAAATCCAAAATCTAATCAGCTCGTCATAAATAAATAAATATATCATCACGGCATATTACCCATTTCTGGGTGTGCCATTATCTAAACATATGTAGACATCGGTAATGATGACGATATATTTTACCGTGTGGGCTCTTACCAGGCGTCACCTCACGGGCACTCATAGCTGGTGCGGAGAGTGCACCACAGGGGTCACTTTTGTGCCATTTAAAATAGAGAAAAGAAGAGAAGAGAAATACGAAAGAATCATAATTCTTGTATTAATTGTAGTTTTGAAGTTTTCGTCGGAGAAAAAATTAACTCTCTCTCTCTCTCTCTCTCTCTCACACACACACACACACACACACATACATACATACATACATACATACATACATACATACGTACATACATACAGACATCATCGTAAAACTAGTAAAATCGTATTCTAGATACCCTGAAACGTATTTATTCATTAAAAACTCACCATCGAATTTTTTGACCAAAAACAATACCTGATCTAAAGGTGACGGAAGGTAAAAGATGTATATTTTGTACTTACAGTACGACTAATTTATCGTTATTTTCCATTATTCTTGAGCTATTGCTTCAATATTATCTATTATCTATTATTTTTTACTGTCGTTTTTGTAAATGAATGCCCTATTTTATTTCTATATTCCTTTATACAGCAGTATGGTATTTTGTTTGGTTACATGTCAGAGCTGTTATATGTCAGATTGACTTGTGGAGTGGTGGTTAATGTGTAAATAACTAAAGCGCCATTAATTCCTGACTAAACGTTCCCATTAAGAATATAGACAAGTGACATTTCTCAACATTTTATAGTTAGAAATTCGGACAGCGAGCGTTTTTTCTACTTTGTCGCGCATGAGCGGCAAAGTAACATTTTGCGTTGACAAAAGCAAGCGCAAATGTCTACATTGTATATAGGGTGTAGAAAAAAAATATATATTTTTGGCCCGTTATATGGCGCCCGGTAAACGTTTTACAATTTAATCTGTGCAGCAAAAATTGAAAACCGCTTTCTTTTTACCCCTGATGAATAATTCTGAATTCCATTCAATTTGTTTCGCAGTGCAAATGTTTAATGAAGGGCGCGATTGTCCGATGTTTCTCTCTGCTCTGCTGGTGATGAGATGTGAGTATTGTTTTTAAACGGTGGAAATGATTAGGTGCGTTTGTCTTTTATTTTGCTGCGGTTGCTCGTATGGGTGGTCTGTGGTTTTATGCGTGTTTAAAAAATAATTATTAGAGGGAAGTAGTTCGTTAAGAACTTAATGAGGTTTTTACACATTCCTGATACAGGTTTTTGTGAAATATTACTCCATATTATATCAGCGATATTGCAAGAACTTGTCTGTCTTTTTGCGCCATGTATTCTATATACATACATATTTGAACAAATTTGTGAAAATACATGTGGAAAATATCTTGTTGACAATTTTTTTTTTTTTAATGAAGTTTAAATGTTAATATTGGTTTTTATACAATTTTCTCTCTGGTATATGTTCGATTTTGAAATTCTGGATCCGACCAATCAGTATCTATCACGTGACTTGTTACTGCTTGTCATTTGACATTTCATCAGTTATCAGTTTAGATTTTAGCCATTTTATTTTCATAGCCATGAATTTGTTAGACGCTCATGAACAAGATGATTTTTAATAATATTGGGAATGTTTCGTACTATTGTTGATTTGTATAATAAATAAATAAAACAAACTCAAACTTAAAAAATCTGTTGTGGTCAACACAAAACCTTCCGGCAATTTGATGTATTTTGTACAAATCCGATACCAAAAGTTCCTTGGAAAAGATTCTATATATCCTGTAAAATTGTAACACGAACACACTATTTTTTACAAATTCCATATTGCAAGTTCCTTTGAAAAGATTCTATAAATCCAATAGAATTATAACACGAATGTACATTCTGTAAATTGCACTTCATACTTTCTCATTCTTATCCAACGCATCTTCTTCACACAGTTCTTCCTCTCTTAAATATTCTGCTACACAGTCCTTCCATCTTCTCTTTGGCCTTCTTCGTACTTCCGGCATTGAAACTGCAAGTCACTTGCGAGGGACACTCTGTCACTTATGTTACTTTCTGATCCTATGCTTTCCACTTTGGTTTTGCACTTGACACTGACATCTGTCAATTAGAATTTTTTGAATATATCTGCTGTTTCCATAATTTTTGCAAAGCTGACTGATTTTTGAAAGTTAACCTCTCTTAATCTCTCTATAACTCTATATCTTTTGAAAATGAAGGAAAATGTATAATCAAATCGTATAGGGAATAAGATTTTCTTTCATATTAATGATCATAAAATGTCGAAAATTGATATTTAACTGCGTTTTTTTCCAGAAAAACTGTTAAAAACTTCAAATAAGGGTACTTTCGGTTGACCAATTATAACCAAAATCTAATCAGCTCTTCATATGGTTGTAAAGAAGAGGAATATGAAAGAATCATAATTTTTAGAATTGTAGTTTTGGAGTTATCGACGGAGAAAAATTTGTCACACACACACACACACACACACACACACACACACACACATATATATATATATATATATAGTAAAATTAGTAAAATCGTATTCTAGGGATCTTAAAACGTGCTTATTCATTAAAAACTTACCACCGAATTTTTTGACCAAAGACAATACCTTCCTTACCTAAAGGTGACGGAAGGTAAAAACGTAGTTCGTCTGTTAGGCCGTGGTTAGGCCTATGAACACATTGATTTGTCAACGGATAGTATCATAGTTTGTTTCTAAAAGTGAAATAACAAGATGTTGAACAATTTTTCAAATATACTCGTATGAGTGTGCATGCATATAATTCCTTGCTGTCCCTCGTTGCATTGAAATTGCGCAAACTTTTTTATTTTTGTAAAATTCATTTGCTTTGTCGTGCAAATTACAGCTTATTAACAAAATACAAAATATCAATTTGTACCTGTGAATCCATCTTTAAAATGTCAACAACTCACAAACAGAAAAGACAGCTGACGGATGACGTAAAGTTATACTTTACCGCTATATTTAATAGATCCCTCTTGTGATTTGTCGAATTTCTAAATTCATAAACCAGTCGTAACACATTATACATTTTACTCACCGTTCGATTTCTCGTTTAATAATTTCATACTAAAATAAAAGAAAAAACTACAAGCAAATTATTGGTTCGATAGTACAGAAACAGGAACACAATTCCAATTTACCACTTTACTTAATAACGTATGTCTAGTGTATTGAAAGGAAAACCACAGGGGTCAAATTGTAACAACATTATAGCTTGTTAACTTTTAAAAATGCATTGAGTGAAATTTGACACAGATTTTAGCGCCAAAGTTTAGTGACCGGTAGACAATCTAATTCAAATCATTAGCTATCTATGTAGCTAATATGGGAACGGAAAGATAAATATTTCATCATATTCACTTTTCCCAATTTGGAGGTGGCATAATTAGCTAATTTGATTTATTCTGTGTATCCTGCACGATTCTGTGTTTCAGAATATTACAATATTATAACCTGTACAATATTACGCAAGAGAAAAGATTTATAGAGTAGAAACTCGGCACATAAGGTGCAATTTCACGACAAGCCGAAAAGAAGATATTACTTTGAAATTTTCCTTTTTTGGAACTCATATTTATAATAAATACTTATACCATATAGAGATGCATTCGAGCCGGGCCGGGCCGGGCTTTGAGGTTTGGATCGACTCGGACCGAAAATAAAAATTACCGGATCGACTCGACAAAAAAATTAGCTAGCCCGGCTCGAAAATTGACTCGAAATCGGGCCGGGCTTCGGGCCGGGCCGGGCCAAAGCTCGAAATTGGGTGCATCCGGCATTCCTAATGTTGATTTTTATGTTAAGGCGAAATGTTTAACATTTTTCGTGTCAAATTTATAAAAAACCTCTACATTCTTATAAATTTCAACATTAGATAACATAAGTAATTAAAAAAGAGACCCTTCTAGTGTAAGTTTGTTATAAAAATTACAGACCTACGAGTATTTAATACTTTGTTTACCAAAGAATTTAACAACTTTTTCACAAATCTTATATAAAAAAATATAATTTTAATTTACATAAGGATTTTTTATCTAACTTTGTTTCTGCTCAAAAATCATCAAACAAGAAATCATTATGGTAGGAACAAAAATCACTTTTTTTAAGTATACGAGTAATAACAATAATAATAGTAACATCACAATATAATTATTATGCTTTAATGAATAACCTTGAATTCTTGAAGTAAAATAATACATTTTTATTTATTAATATATGAAGTTTGTTGTTACTAAATCATTTTGATCCTTTTTAACTTCATCCATTTTCATTAAAATATTAAGGAAACTGTGCATTTGATTGAAGACTTTTCGGGTCGGCCCGAAAAGCTCGGATTTTGGGGCCGGGCCAAAATCAAAAGTCCGACTCGCCTCGATTTTTGAAAATGATTAGTCCGATTCGGCCCGATAAAAAATATCTTCGGCCCGGCTCGATGATCTACTCGAAATCGAGGCGGGCTTCGGGCCGGGCCAGGCCAAAGCTCGAAATCGAGTGCATCTCTAATACCATATTTCTTGTTACACTCTAAATGAAAAATTCCTAAAGTATATAACACTAGTAATTTTGGTAACTTACAGCCCGATTCATAAAAAAGTTTAAGCTAATCCTCATATTTGGATTAGTGAATTGTATTCTATTCCGGTATTTAAAATTTAATTTTCATGATATTATCAATAAAGGTAGATACTAGGAATAGATTAGACTATATTTTAAGTTATAAACTGTCAAAATTAGAGTAGAATTCGCCAATCCAAAAATGAGGATTAGCTTAAACTTTTTTGTGAATCGGGCTGTATGAGTTTAAAAAATTGGATAACATGTATGCTACTCAAGAATAAAGACATTTTATTTACTGACACAAATTATTATGACTCAAACTTGTTTGTTGACAAGTTACATAAGTTAGCAGTGTATTGAGAAATATCTATACGTGTACCTAATATACCAATAATTTGATTCAAATCAAGGAAATATGACCTAATTTAGCCTAATCGAATATGTTCAACAAAAAGAACGTTGACCCCCTTGGAAATAATTATTTACGAAATTGATTTTCTAAACATATTAATATAGTTCTTTTTTATGTATGACAAATATGTATGCAATAATAAGTTGATGGCTTATCACCTTAATTAAGTTATTTTAAATTTACTGTACTTAAATGTTGATGCTTAAAATAATCTTAATATCTGGCACTTTTTAAATACAAGTAAAATTATTAACAAAATACTAAAGGCTATACACTGCAATATCTCAAAATTAAAAATTTCGTCAATTGGCACTAAAAGTATGATTTTATTGATACTATGCAGCAAAGTTTAACTTGCTAATGCCCATTTGCACCGCTGATACTTAAATTTTAATAAAAGTACAATAAAGTACAATATGATGGCGACACTTGGTGAAACAATTTAAATAAGATATTTAAAAAATTACACTTAACATGTTTCACAAGATTTGAGTCTCTTATGCCCAGTTGCACCGATACCACTTAAGAATTTAAGTTTAGTTTAGCCTTAAGTTTAGTTTTATTTCGTTGCACCGTGCGCTAAACTCTCCATAAACATCTTAAGGCTTCCATAAATTTAAGCCTCTGAAATTGACGGTTTATCTTGCACTTAAGTAAGTAGTGAGGTTATATTGAATGGAAACGTTTTTAATTTCTATCAGAATCATTGAAGTTATTGATTTTATTGTCGATGATGACAATTTAGATGCATTGGATTTAATTTTATGCGGAATACCAAGGCAAATATACGACAGAGCTGAGTATTGCATTCATTTTTCTTTCAATGTTTTACTTATTAATTTAATTAGTTGGCACTTCGTGTTCGCTTTCTTTTTTCGTCTAATACCATTTTTGCTAAAAACAATAAATATATTTAATTACACTTCAATTTTAAAAACTATAATTCTATTTGAATCGAACTTACCAATATAACCTCCAAACTTTAACATAAACAAAATCTCTAAATTTTATTTTTCTTGTTACTAAAAGTACAATTTAAACAGCTTAAAAATATATAAACTCCACTTACTCAAGGTTATTAAAAAAAATATGTGTGCAACAGTAGATAAAAATTAAGTGATACTTAATGTAAGTTCAGTTTTATTAAGTGTAAATTTAAGAAACGTCGGTACAACCGGGCATTAATCAACCTCTCAGTCAATTATTATCAGAGGCTCGCTCACTCAATCAGTTTTTATATATCTTATTTAAAATGTTTCACCAAGTGCCGCCATACTATTGTACTTTATTGTACTTTTATTATTTTGGCTGGCTAAGCTCACGGCGATAGATGGCTCTGCTGCTCTGCATATATCTATTTCAGTCTCTGATAAATGACGGAGAGGTTGGTTCAGAGGCTGAAGTCTTGTGAAATATCTCAAGTGATATTTTTTTTTTAAATATTTAATGTGTGATTTTATTACATTGTAACTGTTAAATTTATTTTTACCTAGCAGCTATGTTAAAAATAAACATAAAATTAATATTAATTTTAAACATTCGGCAAAAATATTATGTATTCAACAATAAAAATTCACTGCCTATATTAAATTTAAAGACTCGGCTTCGTCTCCTCTATGAAACGACTATACATCGTATATATTTTTTGGCACTTATATCCCTTTGAATATATATGTTTCGACTGTATGTAATTATTACTGAAACCAATGAAATGTTTTGGAGTAATTTGCACACTATTTAGAACATTTTAATCGTTTGTATCATTTTATAGAAAAGTAAATATATTTTCGCGTTTGCTGGTTTGCAGTGCTGATTGGAATCTGATCTGTCCGTGAATGTATCGGGGCGTTGCTTTGCGCTTCAGTTGTTCCACAGCCGCGTTGATGCTGCGATCGCCGATACTCACCTGTTATACATCACTGTGTTTCCCATAACGTCACGATAACTATACTCTTCCGCCTCGCATAGCGTAAGGACAAGACGATCGGATTCACTGAACACCACCAAAACAACTATCTTTCGTTTTAATAAGTGTTAGAAGTACTTTCGTACACACAATCAGATAGGATTAGATACGTTAAGATACTATAGTTATGGTTCCGAATAAAATATGTTCTCTGGAACCCAGGCATGTATTTGAATAAAAAGGATAGAATATTAATCTAAGCAGAAGTTGCAACTATCATTAGTATTTCATGCACAACATATTTTTTTATATTTCAATGTTTTTATGAGTCTATAAATGCACTAAAAACATGTCGTTAAGAACATCTATAAACGCACCATTTTTGGCGCTATTCGTTTTCTAAAGGTGATATGACTGCTTTCAAAATTGACAAGCAGAGTGAAGGTCTTGGGTTCGAATCCCGATGGCTGACATGATCTTTTCACAATTTATATTTTTCATCTAAGGGCCAGTTTTACAATCTCTGGTTAAAATTTTAACTGTCAGTTAAATAAACAAAATTAAAACGAAATGAACAGTTAACTAACAATTGACATATTTTCTTTATACCGTAAGTATTTTTTAACGTGAAACATTGGGTTTGTCATATCCATGGTTACGACTTGACATTTGATTGACAGCAATGTATTTGCCCGTTCCATTTAAAATGAAACATAGGAAACGAATTTGACATTTGATAAGACGTCAATAGAGGTTAATTTTGTTTAAATAATTATACCTGCATTCTAAATTAAAATTAGTTTTAGAAAAAATATAGTGTGCATCTTGTGCCCAAGTAGTTTTCTGACTCCGCTAAATTTCTTCCAATATTTAAATATAATATTTCTTTCAGATTCGTTCCCTATGTTTCATTTTAAATGGAACGGGCAAATACATTGCTGTCAATCATATATCAAGTCGTAACCACGGATATGACAAACCCAATGTTTCACGTTAAAAAATACTCACGGTATAATAAGCGAGATATGAGATATTTTTCAAAATAAGCGAAAACATGTTTTAGCCTATATCTCAATGACAAAAGACGATAGATTTTAGAATTTAGAATGCAGGTATAATTATTTAAACAAAATTAGCCTCTATTGACGTCTTATTAAATGTCAAATTCGTTCCCTATGTTTCATTTTAAATGGAACGGGCAAATACATTGCTGTCATCATATTATATATCAAGTCGTAACCATGGATATGACAAACCCAATGTTTCACGTTAAAAAATACTCGCGGTATAATAAGCGAGATATGAGATATTTTTCAAAATAAGCGAAAAACATGTTTTAGCCTATATCTCAATGACAAAAGACGATAGAAAATGCCTTTGGTGCCTATTATCCTATTAAAGTTGTCTCAAAAAATGGGCCTATAAAATCTACATCAATAGGCTATTCCACATTTTTTAAATTTTTTTTCTTGAAATACATAAAAATATAAGACCATATGTGAAAGTCCGAGTTAAAAATTCCTCCAAATAAGCGAGATATTAAGGTCCGAATTTTAAATTTGCTTTGTGACGTAGGTAATGTGGATATACCAGAAGTAAACAAACAGTGGTTCACAAACCACGAAAAATTGTTAAACAAATTATAAAATAATGTATATTTAAATTGTAATATTATAATTCATTATTAGAGACATAAAACAAATTATTTCACTTAATTTATTTCACTTTTTTTCTCATTTTATAAAAATAAAGAAATTAGAACGTCACCCGAACAGCAACCGAACAGATCCGACACACCCGAAGAAGTATATTCTTAGTTAGGTCAGGGCTTTTCAAAATCAGAGGTCACACTTGGATCCTATTTGCTCAAACCCTCGTGCACATGTCCTGCATCATCAAAAGCAAAACTCCCCGTGTCTTCTAGAAGGAATAATTTATAATAAAAGAAATATGGTTTTCCTTATCCTTTAACTATTATCATTCTTATTTTCAATAAACTTTTACTATTTTTGATTACTGTGGAATAGCCTATTCTAGCGTACATAATAAGGAACTCGAATTTGTTCCAGCCTGTACAATAATCTAATGTGTAACCTAGTAATCTGCTTTATTCCCATACAAGCAAAAATGATGTTCTTATCCTGTTTTATAAACGAATTAAGCTACACCTTCTTTCTTCACACACATTTTCTCTTTTTCTTTGTTTCTTTTGTGTCTTGGTTGTTTTTTCTGGTGTGTTTGGTGTAAGGTAGGCGCCACCTGGCTCGTTGTTTTTACCATTTCTTGCACGGCGGTGGTTTTTTCCGCGTGTCAAACCGTCTACTGTGGTCTTCCGCCGACAAGGACGCTGATCACTCAGCTGTGAACAAATAGATGAAATTCGCTTCTCAACGATACAATACTCGCTGTTAGAATAATCTTTTTACACTACTTTTTGCGGGAATAGAAGATATATTTAGTCTTTGTTGGAACTTCGACAAAATTTTTCAATAAAAATAAAACATAAATAGACTATATGGCATAAAAATAATTACATATTTATATTTCTGATGAAATATAAATAGCAGTGCTTGTATCACAAGACATACGAGAGTGAATTGAAAAATTAGTGGTCCAACACGAAGAGGGCATACTAGTCGTAGGTATAATTTTTTTTTTCTTTGTTTACTACCATATGGTTTCATTTATATTTGACAGATATACATTCAGGAAATGTAAATTTAAAAATTTTTGGAATACTGATTTAAAAAATATAACACTAGTTAAGTTTCAAAAATAAAGTTATATTTACTATACGTATTTCGGTCGACTAGACCATCATCAGGTAATAGTAACAGAAGAACACGAACGTAATACAATTGTTTACAAATTTCATACAGAAAATTACTTGGAAAATATTCTATAAATCCAATAAAATTATCACATCAATATACATTATGTAAACTCATATATAAATACTAGGAATGACGAATTCCAATAATTTTGGTACCCGAGTACCCGATACAACTACTCGGATAGTACCCTTTACCCGTTAATTACCCGATACCCTTTAATAACCCGTTATCCTTTAAGTACATATACACAATTCGTTAATTTGTTAATTACAATTACCCTTATATTAGCAGTTTACTTTTTAATAAACTTCATAATTATTGTTTACATATATTTATTAAATAAAAAGTAATACAAATAAATAATATACTGTATCTCTATAAAAAACTTAACATAAATTATATTAATTACCTATGGTATGGTAAAAAAATCTCTTCTTTTAGATACAATCTTTCCGGCAGCTGAAAACTGCTGGGGTAATTAACGGACAGCGGGTATATTGCGGGTAATCAGATAAGAAATTTTATACCCGGGTACAATATTATCGGGTAGGTTCCGAGTACCCGGATACCCATCGTCATTCCTAATAAATACTCTAAAAATGCGCACACTTACGTAACATTCTCTTTAAAATCAAATAATATTACTACCAAGTTTATATCTCTACCCATTTTTGAATTATTGCCCCAAAAGTCAATATACCCTATACCCCACATTTCTTCAAAATTTTCAAAAATCTAATTTTTATTAAAATATCTTTCAGAACTCATATTATTAATTGGAAAAATACTACCTTTTTTAGTTTATGTTCTGTATTTATTAATTTAATTTTTATGTATCTAGATACTTCTTAATGCGCTGATTCCAAATTTTGAAACCGCAGGTAGGTATCTCGTTTCGTTCTCGAGATATTTAGATTTCAAGTTTTGCTCAAAATTTCCCATTTTTGGGTATTAACCCAAAAATGGGTAGAGATATGAATTTGGCGACATCACCATCCGAATCTACGGGCAAAATTACATAAGTACATCAATTTTCAGAATTTTTGAACACCGCATACAATCTCTAAAGCAAAATAACTGAAAATGGCCAAAAATCGAAAAAATCTAAGGTGTACCCCTTACGATTTTTCCAGATTTTGGCCATTTTCAGGAGTTTTCAAGCTTTTATTCATAAAAAATGAACCGGTTGGACAAAAATTATGAAAATTAGTATACTTATGTATTTTTGTCCGTAGAATCGAATGATGATGTCGCCAAATTCATATCTCGACCCATTTTTTATTTTATACCCAAAAATGGGCAGTTTTGAGCAAAACTTTAAATCTAAATATCTCGAGAACGAAACGAGATATCGACCTGCGGTTTCAAAATTTGGAATCAGCGCATTGAGAAGTATCTAGATACATAAAATGTTTTTTTACTGTCATGTGTATGACGTGTGTATTCTGCTCTGTGAGTTTATCTAATATTGTGAAGTATATTTACGTTTAAAAATTCTAAAAACTGTGAAGTGAAATTTCTAAGTGTTGTGCTCTACTCTTCGTGATAGTGAGAATTAACATTGTGCACTATATATCTCTAAAATCACTAAAATAAATCGATATAAAATATTTTTTTTGAAGCAATCCTACTTATTAGTATTGACTTGTTTACAAGGCCATACATCGTTGTCTAATTAATATTGCTTAAACATCAACTAGCAACTTTAAATATACACAATGGTCAACCAGTGCAGCATTTGTGATAGTGGTGTCAGTGGAAGATCTGGGGTTAAATGCGCTGGCGCCTGTAGAAATCTTTTTCATTTCACCTGTCTTCAAAGTACTGCCGAGGAGATAATATTTATGACAAATAATGCCAAAAATTGGATTTGTGATAGCTGTTCGAATGGAACAAAAGCAGTACAAAATAATGAGCCAACTTTGAAGGATGTGATGGATAAATTATCTGAGTTACAAACATCGATTGTATTTTTTGGTAACAAGATTGATGATTTTGAAGCAAAAATAAATCTATATGCTGCTAAGATAAAATTAATAGAACCTCTGCAAAGAGAATGTGACATGTTAAAAACACAAGTGCGTATTCTAGAACAGAGGTCTAGAATAAATAATATTGAGATAGTCGGTGTGCCGGAAAAACACAATGAAAATCTTGGAAAAATTATAGAGAACATAGGAAATACAATAGGATGTCCTGTAATTAATACAGACTTAGATGTTTACCATCGAGTATCACCCTTTCAACCCAATAAAAACAAACCAAAATCCATTATTGTTCGTTTTGTATCAAGAATTAAAAGAGATAATTTCGTAGCCTGTGCTCGTAATAAAAAAATTGCTTCAACTGATATAGGTTTTTCTGAAGGTACTGCAACTAATATTTATATAAATGATCATCTTAGCCCGGAATACAAACTATTGTTAAAAAATGCCAAAGATGTTGCACGAGAAAAAAAAATTAAATTTATTTGGGTTAAAAATTCTAAAATATTTGCCAGGAAGGACGAACAATCACCCATAATTCTCATTAACTCTGAATCCGATCTTAAAAAAATTAAATAAGTTTATTACTAACCTATCTTAAATTATGAATATTTATTACCAGAACACACGTGGAATTAAAACCAATATTTTAAAAATTTATAGTGAAATATCAGCATGTCATTTTGATGTAATTCTTTTTACCGAAACATGGTTAAATAATTCAATAAATAATTCGGAAGTATGTGATCCTAATAAATTTATATTATACAGACGAGATCGTGACCCTAATTATAGAAGTGAAGGTGGTGGTGTTGTGATAGCGGTTTCAAATCTGTACCAATCTAAAATGCAAAATTCGTGGTGTAGTGAAGCAGAAGACATCTGGGTAACAATAATTCTAAATCATGTGAAACTTCATATGTGTTGTGTATACATCCCACCCAGTGCTGACGACAACTTGTACCAAGCCCACTTCGACAAACTGACTGAAATTATATCAGACCATCCCAATGACTTATTTGTGATAGCAGGTGACTATAATTTGCCCCTTATTCAATGGAACCTCAACAATAAAAACTCTTATGATCCAATTATTTTAAGGAGGTCTAACCGTAATTTAAATTTTGTAGACACTTATAATTTAAATAATCTGCAGCAATACAATAACATAAAAAATGTAAATCAAAGAGTTTTAGACTTAGTTCTCAGTACTATAAATCTATCTGTAGATATATGTGACCCACTTGTTTCCCCTATAGATAAATACCACCCTCCTCTCGAAATATTCCTTGAATTACGTAACAATACAACTTTACTGAATAAAACCTTTAGTATACTCGATTTTAATTCATGTAACTACGAAGAAATTATTGTAAAATTATTTTATACAAATTGGGAACAGTTACTATATAACGATAACGTTAACAAAGATGTTGAAGTTTTTTATAATGTATTAGAATCTTTATTTCGTAACTTTGTTCCTTTGAAAGAGATTAATAATAAAAGATTTCCTCCATGGTTTTCTAAACCGTTAATTAAAATTATTAAAGAAAAAAATAAATTTCATAAAAAATGGAAAACAAATCGTAATATTTCTGATTTAAATTCATATAAAATACTGAGAACTAGATCGAAAACAATGATGGAGTCTGATTATAAAAATTATGTTAGCAATATAGAAGAGAATCTTAAAACTAACATTAAGTCATTTTGGAAATATTCTAAGTCATTAAAAAAGAATAATACCATTCCCAATACTATGCAGTACAACAACCATGAAGCTCATACTGGTCCTGATATTTGCAATTTATTTGCTGACTATTTTGAATCAGTATTCATAACCTCAAATAATACCCAAAATCCAGTCCTAAACTTAAATTTAATAAATGCAATTGGTACAATCCATATTTCAGAACAAAAAATACTTGATTATCTGGTTAATTTAGACACAACTAAAGGCATGGGCCCTGACAATATCCATCCAAAATTTATAAAAACTTGTGCTCATTATTTATCAAAGCCTTTATTTATCATTTTCAACAAATCTTTGACTACAGGTATTTTCCCCAATATTTGGAAATGTTCTAACATAACCCCCATTCATAAGTCTGGCGATATTAATGACATAAAAAATTATAGACCCATCACTAAACTATCAGTATTTGCTAAAATATTTGAAGCTATAATAGCGGAAGATCTAAAATCGTTTGCGGAAAAAATAATTATTCCAGAACAACATGGTTTTTGTACCGGTAAATCAGTACTAACTAATTTAATACCATTTACTCATTTCCTCATGAATAATATGAATCATCGCAGACAAGTAGATGTTATATACACAGACTTTAATAAAGCCTTTGATAAAGTCAATCATGAACTACTAATTACGAAATTATCGGAGCTAGGGATTCATGGATCTTTACTTCGCTGGCTTGATTCATATGTTAAAAACAGATCTCAGATTGTTGTAACTAATGGTTTTAGATCAAGAGAAATACTTGTAACATCAGGTGTTCCACAAGGCAGTCATCTAGGCCCTATACTATTTAATTTGTTTATAAATACCATCTCAACTTGTTTTAAAAATAGTTCCTTTCTGTTATTTGCTGATGACTTGAAATTTTTTAAACCAGTATGTAGTGTAGATGATTGCCAAAAACTCCAATCTGATCTTGACAATCTAATCCATTATTGCTCACTTAATGACCTATCATTGAATATAAGTAAGTGTAGTATAGTAAACTTTACTAGAAATCACTCTAAAATAAGTTACAATTATAAAATTGCTGGAAATATTCTAACAAATAATTCCGTTATTCGTGACTTAGGTATATTATACGACCCGAAGCTAACTTTCAATGACCATATTGAGTACTTTAGAAAAAAAAGTTATAAATTAATTGGATTTATATTTAGAATCTCTAAGAGCTTTCGTAATGCACTGTCATATAAATTATTATATTATTCAATTGTTAGACCATACCTAGAATTTGGATCAATAATATGGAATCCATGTTACATGTCTAACATAAATGCAATTGAAAAAATTCAAAGGTATTATACTAGAGTAATATGCTACAGACTGAATATTCAATATGAATCTTATGAAGACCGGCTTAACATACTCAATATGCTATCTTTGAAGACACGCAGAATGGTCTCTGATCAAACATTTTTGTTTAAAATACTAAATAATAAACTTGATGTTAGTGATTTATTACAACACATTAAATTTCATGTACCATCGAAATTCACTAGGTCAAAAAATTTGTTTCACTTATCACATTATAATGCGAATTATTGTATGAACACACCCATACATAGAATTATGTTATCTTTTAATAATCATTTTCATGAAATTGATCTTTTTTGTACTTCACAAGAAAAATTTAAAGCACAAATTATATCAATTTGTAATAATCTTTAAGATATACTTATTTAGCACTGTTAGTTCTATTTGAAATTAATTGTAATATTTAATGTTTAATACGTGGGAGCCTATATTGGTATTGGCTGTTGGCTCTCCTTAATTGTAAAATAAAATAAAATAAAAATAAAATAAAAAATAAAAATTAATTTATGTAAATTTTGAAATTTTTATCTAAATGTGGGGTATATTGACTTTTGGGGCAATAATTAAAAAATGGCTAGAGATATAAACTTGGTAGGAATATTATTTGATTGTAAAGAGAATGTAAAGAAGGTAAAAAGTTACCCCAGGCATATCTTCTGGTTTTAAACTCATTTTTGTTAAACACAACGAACATATCACAATAAATAATTAGGTTAACACTGAATGACAGGTGCAAACACAATGATAGATTGAATCAGGAAGCGGAACGTAAGACAACGAGAGGAGGTTTGTTTGGAACATGTTCAGTTATCTCCCTTGCGCATGTGACGCAAATTCTGTGTTTCTATTTTTCTGACTATAGTAAATATTTCTCATATAATACCATAATATATAAATCTATAAATGCCAATAAACCGAGCCCATTGAGTATCGTCATAAACTCATTGAAATAATGCTGGTATTGTTGACAATTGTTGTCGTCAGAGTACACCGCACCTGATTTATCTGATTCCGATCACTTCCTAAGTTGATGTCAGCTCGTAAACTTTACGATACATCGGTTGTTAAGTTAAAAATAAGATATGCGTAAGTGTTGCCTCATACGAGCTATGTATTACATTGTGACCAGCTATAAAAATGTTGTAATTAAGAACAAGTAATATATCTTTCTGCCACTGCAACTAATTTATCCGGAAAATCACACTGACATTTTTAATAATACAAGTCAATGACATACAGTACAGTTAGAATAGAGAAACTATATTGCTTATATATTTGTGTCGTACACCTATGCCATATATGAAGTTCATATAAAATATGATGTTTATAGTTGTATCAACACTCCTTCTATCGTGTATTAAATATAGTAGCTCACATCATAAACTGATTTTAATAGATGATATATTAATTCTTGAGGCATTTATTACCAAACATTTCAAGAGTATTCCCACAAGAAAATGAAGACTGAACTACTCAGAAATTTTAGGAATAGTTCAAAGTATATTTTTTCGTTTGTTGAATTTAAAATATTGTTTTTCTTCAAACGTCATAAAAATGGCATCTTTTGTGACTTAATTCACAAGGTAGAAATGAAATAAATAAATATCCGTAGCATACACTGAAAAAAATATGTCGTTAAATATACGATAATTATGGTTTACGTAGTACAATAAACATTGTTAATATAGTGACAACTATACTGTATAGTGTGAATTACTATACGAATATAGTTGAAATATTATAGTTAAATTAACTATAAGTTATATAGTATACGCTAATATATAAATATAGTTAGTTTTACTACAGTAACAATAGTAAAACTTACAATATTAGTATTGTATCTTTAACAGTATTGTAATGTATAATTCAAAATGTTACTATATCTATTATTGTGAAATTTACAATATTATTATTATCTCTCTAGCAATTGTAATATTGTAATGTTAATAATTCTTTTATAGTTTTTAAAAAATATTTTAAACATTTAAAAGGTATACGATAAATAAAAGAACAGTGTATGGTATTAATTATTATTTAATAAATGATAATATAACTAATACATTATAACTAATTAAACTAATTAAAAATTACAAGAGAATATTTCGTTTACATGTACAAAAAATTACAAGTTACTGATATAGTTGAAGAGATGATAGCGGCACTAGACTAAAACAGAATAATTTTTTTTCATTACATACATCAAAGTTAAATAAATATTAAAGATTTCTGAATATTTTGTGACGTGAAAATTGATAATGTCTAAATTAATAATTCCATAATAATTGAAATAGGTACCAAATTTTTTTCTCATGGATTAAAAAATATAATTCCGCTGTCAAGTAATGCTTGATCATTCAGCGACTGTAGCAAATTTCTTTCTTCTATTAGTTTTTTTTTTTTAGACAATTTCAAATTTTAGCCAGTCCCCTAATTTAGGTATCAATTCCCTAATATGTTCTTGACTTAACTGTATTAATAAGTCTACAGAATCAATTCCATTTTCTAAGACAATATAATACGTAATTAATAATAAATATACAAAAAAAATTGGAAAACTTACCTTGAAATGTTTGGCTCATGTGCATTAATTGCCACGTTTCAAGAATAGTAGTTATTTCACTCATGTTTCCGTTTATTCACCTGCACCTTATTGAATAGTAAAATTGTCTCACAACAGGCAAAATGCAAAATGATTAAATTGCGTTGTGTATTTGGCTCAGTATTCAACAACTACTAGTAACGTTACAACGTGCTGCTGTGGCGCGAAATACAAGAGTAGCTATTGTATTAAATACTATAACTATAGTATATTTTACCATAATGATATTGTTCAGATAACCACACTCAAGAAATACTATACGCTATAGTAAATATAACTATAATACCATTAATTTAACAATAATATATAGTTATCATATATATAATTATTGTAAATTGAATTATAATTATATTACAATAAATTAGGAAATATTATAACTATATTTTCGGTAAATAATATTATGTTGTAATGTAATTAGGACGATAGTTATTTTATATGTATTTTAAGATAAACTATTTACAATGCTTGTATTTAATTTATTACTATATTATTTTTTTCCGTGTATATAAAATAAGCGAATAAGAAGTACCTTGTAAAATAGAAACCTGTCATGTCGCCCCAAGTTGCACTATACACTAGATAACCTAAGAATAAAGTTACTAAAAACCTCCAACAGCTGTCAAATTTAAATTGATAATTTACAAATTGAAATATAAAGTTTATATTTAACGAAATAACATATTATAAAATAGCAGACCTACATAATGACGGTAAGAATATTTAGAATGGGGGATTCCACCATTTTTTTATAATTTCATCTGAAAATATTAGGAAAACTAAGACTATTGATGAAAATCCGGTGAAAAAATTCCTATTAATAAGCAAGTAATGGTCTCCCGAATTTTGAAAAGATTGACGTGACGTCACATTTATGTGTTTTTATATCAAACTGTTTTCATCATGAATTTAAATGTTCTTGAAATATATGCTATTTTAAGTTATATTTACATAAAAAATAAATTAATATTATAATACTGTATAAGTCTATATACTTTATAATTACAGGTGTATTTAAATTATTAAGTTTAATGCAAGAAATTTATATTAAAATAAAAACTATTTGGAAACTGCAGTACAGGAATGTAAGCCCCCCCCCCCCCCCTTTCGAATTTGAATTTCTTAACTTCCATTGGTAGTAATCCCCACCTCCTAACACGCTATTTCTAATGCATGTATAGGCAGTCTTTCGTTCGCCAATCAAAATATTTTCATATTAGTGTTGAAGCGCTATAACAAAAACCCTTTATTTCCGAAATATCTCAATTATACCATTTCATTTTTTTATTAATATTCGTTACTCAACATATACATTCGTATTTTTTTACTATTTTCCTATAATTCGATTGAGCTGGAATCCCCCATTAAAGTGATAAGAAAAGTTAATATTGTTTTTCAGCGATTCCTCGACATATCATATCCTTCAGCAATATTGTTGAACTTCCATCCAATTGAAGAACTTCAAGGGCCGTACATGACAATACTTCAAATTCTGATATAAATGCACATAAGGAGAATATAAATTGCATAGTTTTTATTTAAACTTTAAACGTCAAAACGTGAAAATTTTCACATGAATGTTTATAACAAAAAGTGAACAAATACGAAAGTATCCATAACAACAGAGCAATTGAAATCAGCAAACGTCCTTCACGTAAAATATTTATAGCGTAAGTCAAGTTGTAATGGGCTACTTGCGTGGTACTGAAAATCCAATTTTTATCAATATATACGTAATGTTATGTTAAAAACACATATAAAAATATAAATTTTATTTTTAAAAATTATTTGTTTTTTAGTAAATTAAGAAAGAAAATTTTCTGTGACGTCATTATATTTAGCTGGAGAAGGAAACCATGTTTAAAAATGTAAAGTACAGATGGCATGGCGTGCGAGAAAGTTTTAATTTGAATTTGACATTAGTTAATTTTTTTCTCTCTCTGGTCTCTCAAATACATTAATTACTTCACAAATAAACACATAGGTAATTACATGTAATTTAAAATATCGATAACAAAAAGACAAACTAAAGTACTAACCTCCAAACTATTGTTGAAACGTCAAACAGGAGATCTACATTACCGTACAAACAAACGCTATGGCTCTACGATCATTCATTGGTGCGGCGTAATTTTACGTCATACATGGCGGGAATTCAAATAAACAAATTTCATTATTTTTTTTCTGGCTAATTAATAAAAATTTTGTCAAAAGAAAAAATATGGGTAGCAAGTTTTTACCTGCTCCTCAAAAATATTAAATAAAAAAAAGGTACGCAAGTAGCCCATTATTTTATTTAAATACGCATGTTTGAAGAAAAAATTATAATGTGTCATTCGAAGTAAAAGTGTTATTGTGTGCCTCGCATGCAAGAGGAATACTAAAGAATTATAATATTTAGACACACAGACATCATCGTAAAACTATTAAAATCGTATTCTAGGGAACCTAAAACGAGCTTATTAATTAAAAACTCACCTCCGATTTTTTTGACCAAAGACAATATCTTCCTTACCTAAAGATGGGTTGCCCTCCCTCTTCTTTCTTATTTCTCTCAATAATTCTCTCTTCTAATCCTTCTCAACAACTCATCCTTATTCCTAACTCTCTCTCTACCTCAATGTCGTCGCAATCACATTTTAAAGCTTTCCAATTACTGTTTCTCCTTTCTCAAGGCAAATAAATAACTATTATCATTGAACAATGTAATTATTTATACTACATTATTGTTACTCCTTTATTATTGACTGTACCATTGAATGTCAAAAGTTTGAGTTAATGTGCACCGTTATTTAAATTCTAAATGTAAATTTCCTAACAATCCATTCATAAATGAAAGAAAATTAACACATTTCCATTGACCATTAAGTATACGAATATATTCGTTTTGTTGAGTACTGAAGCACGTTAAACGTAACCAGTCGTCATATTTTCTTCCTAACAGCCAACTCTAACAAAATAATTCCAACTACTATATCCACTTATGTGTGGAACGAAGCAAGCTCTCATGTAAACACGTATGATGTACGCACGTATGTTTTTTACAGTTAGCCTAACAAATAGATAAATCGTGAAGGACAGTAGCTAAGAACATAGTACGAACGCAAAGCTATGCCAGACTTACTGTATGAAGTTGTACGCATATTTTTAGTTTATCTCAGCTGCTTGCAAGTATATCAGAGAGATACTTTTGTTCTCTTTTGTTTTATTGCCATGGGAACAACATATTTCTTTGAATATAAATATATGCTATTTACAAATCGCACAAAACGGCTCCTGTGGTGCTTTCTTTACGACAGATTTGTTAGCCCGTGAGGTGACGTCTGCAAAGAGGCCACTATGGTACAGATATACGATTATTACTGATTAATACGAATAAAACTATTGCTAGCAGGGAAAGACATTTTTGCAGCAATGGGGTCATACAAAAAAAAAATATATATTGATTTTTTTTATATAATTAAAAAAATTACATTATTTTATACATAAATACATGAAAATAATGTAATATTCTTATACTTTTCATTCATGATTTTCTTTCTAAACATTTTGAGTCTTATTTTGTGACGTCATGGGTTTGTACACACATACAATGTTAGTCACGCACACATGTACTCGTGCACGTACTGTACATGAATGTCAGCGCAGTTGTCACATTTTTCGAACATAACCAACATTTTCAAAGTAAATATCTTTGCAACAAGTTGTTTTTGTTTAAATGTAAGTACAAATAACGAAATGTTCTAATAAATACAAATTATGTATTATTTAGATATTACCATGGTTGTATAATATTGTTCTGTGCCGTCTTGCGAGAACATCTCGTTAAGAAGCAAAAATAATAGAGTTTTTGTTCGTATTCCTAAACCTCGAGATTAATTTCCATAATCAAATTATTCAATATACAATAAAAACAAAATCACGAGTACAAAATAACTTGTCACGTTTGCTTTCAAGTCAAATAACATAAACGTCAAACGTAGTTCCATTTTTATTCGATAGGAGGGACTACGGTCACGGTCGCAAACCCATGACGTCATTTGAAATTTAAAATAAACTTTAAAAAATTATTTCTATAAAACTAGAAACTTATATGACATAAAATATATATTTCTGTAAATTGTTTTAAGTGTACTGTCAGAAAAAATAAATAAATTGGAAAATGTGGTATGACCCCATTGGGCCCTCTACTATAGCAACAATTAGATCTTAAAATTGTATGACAGTTTAAAAATATTTGAGTTTTTAATGTCCTTATTATAGTGTATGAATTAAGTTAAAATAGGAAAATATGGATCCTTGGCCTTATATTTGTAAAAATAAAATTCAGCAATGTTTTTTTATTTATCTAGTGATGCATATACTTTTGGGAAAAACAAATATGAGTTTAAAATTTCTTAATTTAACCGACTTCGCATCTTTAAAAAAATCTGTCGTGGCCAGCACATTACCTCTCGCAATTTCCGTTTTATGTTATATAAGTATTGTATTGCACTTCGCTATCGAACCGTCGTTTCATAACTAAAAAATTACAGAACTTTTCCCAAATATTGTTTTTTATTGTATTTAACATTTCTTCTGCACATATACAATTCTAATTATATCTATTTGTCATTGTATGAGGAAGTTCCTAAATGTCAGAGATTCTTCCAATTCCAATTCATTAACAAGATTGGCGGTATTTCTGATGGATACATGTATGCATTTTACCTATAATTTTAAATATTTAATTAATAAAACAATAAGAAAGATTAAAAGTGGGTACTTCCCAGAAAAAGCTTTCAGAATGTCAGTAAAACTGTTGATTTTTGACACTGA
The DNA here is from genome assembly GCA_943142095.1 of Ophonus ardosiacus. Taxonomy (NCBI): domain Eukaryota; kingdom Metazoa; phylum Arthropoda; class Insecta; order Coleoptera; family Carabidae; genus Ophonus; species Ophonus ardosiacus. The sequence continues at coordinate 8,722,825 of OW964831.1, read as the reverse complement.
CATCTGTCATTTACAAAGTATGTTATAAACATTACTATGTTATAAATATTTGAATTTGTCAACAGGTTTCCTTAGTGCCTTAGCCTCTGCGATGTATTACATTAGATTATATTCTATATATATTATAGTGTCTTTATCTCTAAATCTATACAAGATATAATAAAAATTTTAAGTGTATTAGATATTAGATGGAGAATTTTATGTTCTTCAATATTTGTAATAACAAAAATTTCCAAAAAATTATATTTAGAAGAATTTATCTAAGAAACTACTACATCCGGTTGTAATATTTTTTGTCTTATAGTATTTGAAAAACCGTAGTTCCAACATCCATACATACACACACACGGACATCATCGTAAAAATGTTATAATCGGATTATAGAGATCTTAAAAGTGCTTATCCACTAAAATCTGGATATGCGATTTTTGGCATGATTCCAATACCTCTCTTAACGAGAGGTTAAAGATGCCATGATAATACATTTATTTATATTCATTACTGAAACATTTTTTCTCAGTTTTTATAACTTCTTACAAAAAATATGTCTAAGCAATGTCTGATCATTAAAATAATATTTTATGTTGCTAAAACTATAATCATTTGTTTTTTATTAATAGTGTATATTTAATTCCCGATCTTGTCTTGTTAATGAAAACAACAAAACAAAAAAACTGATAAATAAATACATATAGACACCCGTGAGGCAATATCGATGTCTATAGGATGTAGGCAGGCATTCAATAATGGGCAAATTGATCTATAGTTCGATAAAAAATTAAATACAATATTACCACAGGCAAAAGAATTCAACAATTATAATAGATACATTTGTCAAAAATTAAACATTGTAGATATTTTCAACAATAAAACAGTGGTGTAGACTGGAATAGTTATTTATGTAACAAGAGTGTAAAGTAGTACTTTTTTGGTGGAGTGCGATGATATAGACGAAATTAGCACGAGATAAAGATACTATTTTACACACGAGTTGCATACAATATTTTTCCTGAATAAATAAAATATATCATCACAGCATATTACCTATTTCTGGGTGTGCCAATCTGTTTTATCACAGATATCAGTAATGACGATGACATATTTGTACGTGCGGGCTCTTATCAGGCGTCACCTCACGGGCACTCATTGCTGGCATATTTTTCTTACAACCGAAATGTTAGTGCTATTTTTCATTGTACTGAGTGTGAATGTGTAGGCATCTTCAAATATTGTTAATGCTATTTCTCATAATATTCTACATATTTAACTTAAACATTGGAAAGAATCTCAAAGAGAGGTTGATTAGTCTTCTAGAATTGTACAACTAGAACATGTAATATTAATGTTAAAAATTAAGTTAGGTTAGTTTTGAATCTGTTGATGAAAATGATTACTCTTGTTTCATTTGCAATGTACATTAATATTTTTTAATAAATTTTATTACTTTCATAATTATTTGGTACCTAATTATCTATTTGACAGATAAACTAACCGCATATGTACGTTGCCTACCAACGCCTATTTACTTTTCATGCACTAGTGCTTGAAAAGTGACATTTCACACACTATAAAGAGTGCATAAAGTATGTAATTTACGCACGGTTGTAGGAAAAATATTTTTTCTACACATATTTTAATGACAGTACAGTCGAACCTATTAACTCGAAACTGCAAACAAATTAATTTATTAAAAAAATACATAATTCTAAAACATTTTTAAACATCCTTTAAAACAAAAAATGGGTTCTTGAACAAAGAAGTTATTTTTTGAGCAAACTAAATATTTTATCTGTTATATAAATATTGTATTGTACTTCGCTATCGAACCGTCGTTTTATAACAAAATTTTTATTGTATTTAACATGTGTTCTGCACACATACATTTCTAATCATATCTATATTTCATTGTATGAGGAAGTTCCTAAATGTCAGAAATTCTTCCAATTCATTAACAACATTGGCGGTATTTCTAATAGATATATGAAAATATGAGATATAGAGACTACAATTCTTCTGAGGTATGTACGTGGTTTCGAATTATAAAGATTTTCGAGTCAACAGAAATTCGAATTAGAGAGGTCAAAATACATTGTAAATATAAGTATTAAATGTGCTGGGAACTCAATTAAACTTCTGCTTACAGAGAGATTCGAGTTATGGTTTACGGGGGTTCGAGTTATAGAGGTTCTACTGTATTTTACGAACTTTAATACTAATAAAATTTCAAAACAATGTACGCTGAAGTAACGCGTTAATAAAATGCAAATAATGGGGGATTACGGCTCAATCGAATTAAAGGAAAATAGTAAAAAAATACGAATGTATATGCTGAATAACGAATATTAATAAAAAAATGAAATGGTATAATTGAGATATTTCGGAAATAAAGGGTTTTTTGTTATAACGCTTCGACACTAATATGAAAATATTTTGATTGGCGACCGAGAAACCGCCTATACATGTATTACAAATAGCGTGTTAGGAGGTGGGATTACTACCAATGGAAGTTAAGAAATTCAAATTCGAAAGGAGGGGCTAACATTCCTGTACTACAGTTTCCAAACAGTTTTTATTTTAACATAAATTTCTTGCATTAAACTTAATAATTTAAATACAGCTGTAATTATAAAGTATGTAGACTTATACAGTGTTATAATATTCATTTATTTTTATGTAAATATAACTTAAAATAGCATATATTTCAAGAACATTTAGGTCCATGATGAAAACAGTTTGATAAAAAAACACATAAATGTGACGTCACGTCAATCTTTTCAAAATTCGGGAAACCATAACTCGCTTATTAATAGGAATTTTTTCACCGGATTTTCATCAATAGTCTTAGTTTTCCTAATATTTTCAGATGAAATTATATAAAAAAAAAAATGGTGGAATCCCCATTGTAATTAAGAGTTATCGGAGACGAAATTATATAATACCTTCCTTACCTAAAGATGACGGAAAGTAAAAAGAACAAAGAGACTTGTGATGAATTTTCCATATACTTAGTTTTCCTAATATTTTCAGATGAAATTATAAAAAAAAAAAAATGGTGTAATCCCCCATTTTAATATTTTCTGATTTCATTTGTATTATTGCTCAAAAAATAAAATGTTTTAATGATGATGTTGGAGGACCAGATTCATCAAAATGAATTTTCAGTGTTTCAGCTGCACAGAACGTTAGTAGAACTGACCCTTATATTATAACTCAACTCCCTATACATAATTCTTGCTTTAACGGATATGCCTTTCTGAAAATTTATTCTTCCTACGCCAGTGGTGTGCTTGCAAGCTATCAACAAAGCATTACCATATTAAATATCTTAGAACATCAATTATACTATTAAAAAAACAACGTCACAAGCAAAATCCGAAATTATAAGGTCAAAGAACCAATCAATATTTTTTTTACAAAGCACATAAATTTAGTTTTTATCCTACGATGATTGTGAACACTCCTAAACATTGATAATCATCACTTTCGTAGGAACAAAAACAATGAATTAACGACAATCGTGGTGTCGTTTAAATAAAACTGACATCACTGCAAAAAAGCGCTGTTAGTCACAGAGAAATTTACTTCGAATTATATACATAGATACAAGAAATAACTATTACAGAATATACAGGTATACTGATGCGCAATAGGATCTTCAACTATTTCAAAATATTTCTTTTTATGAAACTTCATCCAAGTTGAACTGATATGCGTCAAGTCGTCATGATTTTTTAATATTCTATGACTCATAATATCTTTTTGTTCTCAAACAGTGGAAGTTTAGCATGGTAAAAATTCTACATAACATACTATTTTCTCACAAATATAACACAAATGGCTGCTGAAATTGAAATTAAAAATTAAAATTATTGCTCCATTTATTTATAATTAATATTTTTTGGGTAAACTTTAAGTACGTTACAAGTCAGTTATGCGCAAACTTAGACAGAACGGTGAAGTCGAACCACTTGAACGTAGGTCGTAACAAAGCGTAAAAGCGCTTCACTGGTAACCGCAACCGCGTGCGTCAGTGTATAAAACGACATACGTTGCGCCAAGCCTCTACCGACGTCATCACAGCTTAAAATCGTCTTTTCCGGAAAATCTGGGCATTTTTGAAAAAATAAAACATGTTACATCAATTTTCAAATAATTTCCCATTGAATAAAAAAATTTTAAAAAATCGCTAAACTTCCTCATTGATATAACTAACTCATCATTATTCAATTCAAAGTAAAGTTGTTAAAATTAATGTTGCAATGTAATCTTTCTGAATGGGGTCCTCCACCATAACGAAACTTAATAAAATATATACTTTATATGTAAAGTATTACTCCATGAATAACGATTAAGATAAAACAAACATTTTTTGATAATTCCTTTGCGATATATTTGAGATTTGTTGTCAATTTCATTGTGACGTCACACTATAGCTATCTTTCTCTCGCAGCCTACTAAGAGTACTGGTGCGAGAGAAAGATTAATATGGTGTCGCCGTGACGTCATATTCACTTTAAAAATAAAATGTTGTTAAACTAAAAACAATTATGAATTTTTAATACTACTAATTGTTTCAAAATTAAACGAACTTTCATATAAAATAAGGGTTTGGACCCCGTTCATTTTAACAGACAACAAATTAATATTGTCACTGATCATTTTTTTATCGTTTTTTCTAATTTAAATTTATATATTTAAATAAATATATCATCACGGCATATTACTCATTACTGGGTATGCCAGTATCTACAACACATGTAGACATCGGTAATGATGACGATATATTTTACCGTGTGGGCGCTTTCCAGGCGTCACCTCACGGGTACTTATAGCTGGTGTGGAGAGTGCACCACAGGGGTCACTTTTGTGCTATCAAAAGTCTGCACTGGCAAGGATCGAACCCGGGTCACCAGATTTGCAACCAGACACTGTACGCATACGGCCACGCGACCCCTAATAAGACGCAAGAAGAAAATCTTTGATTCCTTTAGATAATATTTCTTGGCAATATGGAGTCCCGTCGCTTCGTGCCTGAGTGTCTGGTCGCGAACCTGGGGATGCCAGGTTCGATCCCGACCGACGCCAAATATTTCGAATTCTAAATGGCACAAAAGTGACCCCTGTGGTGCACTCTCACCGCCAGCAATGAGTGCTCGTGAGGTGACGCCTGGTAAGCCCCCACACGGTACAAATATGTCATCATCATTACCGATATCTGCGATAAAGCAGATTGGCACACCCAGAAATGGGTAGTATGCCGTGTGTTGGGGTTGAATGAATAAGTGGACTGTATTTTCGTATTTTATTAATTCGACAGACATAGATATTGAACAACACACATTATGATATAAGATAACAAATTAGAAACATGTCTTTTCTCGCTGGCAGTCTGTCTCTCACTGAACTCATGCAGTCTGCAGCGCGACTCCTCGCTTAACACCACGTGACATACTGTCGGGGGGAAGGGGTCACACGGCGGAGCTGTCTTTGTTTGTATGTGCACTAACATCACTCCCCCGCGTTGAAACTGATAACATAGTTTCAATATCACTGGAAATTGGAAGGGGGCACAAATTCACTGCTGCTCGGGTAGTTTTACCATTCACAGTTCGGATTGTGGCAACACGCACTCTTCCATCGGTACCGGGATGTAGCTGTAAAACACGTGCAAGAGGCCAACGTTGTGGAGCTACGTTGTCTTCCTTGACGAGAACTAAGTCGCCTTCTCGTAGCTGTAGTTTTCCGTCGCTCTTCCATTTATATCTTTGTTGGACATTCGAGAGGTAATCTCGACTCCAGCGCTTCCAAAAATGTTGAAGCCGACGTTGTAATTGCTCGTAGAGATTGAGCTGTTTAATTGGAGTGGCAGTTATGTCAACTTGTGGAATTGCTGTCAATGGGTGACCAATTAAAAAATGTCCTGGAGTGAGCGCTGATAGGTCATTGGGATCATCAGAAATTGGATATAGAGGGCGGGAATTTAAGATGGCTTCTACCTGACATAACAAAGTAGATAAATTTTCTACTGTCAACACATCATTAGAAATAACCTTTTTCAAATGGGTCTTCATTGACTTAACGGCCGCTTCGTGGAGACCTCCGAAATGAGGTGCCCTAGCTGGCAAAAACCTCCAGATTATACCATTATCGGAGAGATAATTATTAATCAACTCGGAATTTTGAAAGTCAATCACCGTTTTGTGAGCTTTACGAAGCTCTGTATTCGCCGAAACAAATGTTTTGGCATTATCGGAATGGATATGACTTGGTAAGCCACGTCTGGCTGTGAATCTTTTCAAGCAATTTAGAAAATTTTGGGTGGTTAAGTCTGACAATATCTCTAAATGGACGGCTTTCGTCACAAAGCAGACAAATACGCATACATATGATTTTATAGTACGTTTATTTCTAAATTTCGTTTCTTTTGTATTGAAAGGACCTGCCATATCAATCGAAACTTGTGAAAACGGTCGTGTGGGTGTTACTCTACATTTTGGTAAGTTAGACATCTTAAGAGTAATGTGTCTAGGTGAATATTTAAAGCAAATTATACATGATCGTAACAATCTCTTTACTGAATTTTTGCCATCAATAGGCCAAAAAAATTTCGCGAATTGCTGACAGCGTACTCTGCACACCCGCGTGGAAATGTTTATTATGATAATATAAAATTATAAGCTTGGTAAGATTATGACCTTTAGGAATGATTATTTGATGTTTATTATTGAACTCAATATTTGCCTTGTCGATTCTACCACCGACTCGTATTATTCCGTCCTTATCCAGGAAAGGATCCAGGCAGGATAATTTACTAGTTTTTGAAACAGTTTTATTTGACTCTAAGTCTTCCATTTCCTTATAGAAGACATTCGTTTGTACAGTTCTAATCAATACCAATAACGCGTTATTAATTTCGTTCGCAGATAATGAATTACGTTTTCTCATTTTTGGTTGTACTGAGCAATTTTCCTTAAATCGTAAAACATACGCGATTACTCTCTTTAAACGTTCTAAGTTCGAGTATCGCTCAATTAGATCAAAATCCTTTTGAACAGTCAAACTAATTTTTGTTTTAAGTTCCGAAATGTCATTTCCGGTAGTAGATTTTGTAACTGGCCAAGTTGTTTCAGGTTCATGTAGGAAGTAAACTCCGTTCCACCAACACGAATCATTTAATTTTGAAAGTGTAGTACCACGTGAAGCAATATCAGCGGGGTTATTCTTGCTACCTACGTAATACCAGTCGTTTTTGTTTGTCAAATTTTGTATTTTAGAAACCCGGTTTGCCACGAAAGTTTTCCATTTAATTGATTCTCCTTGAATCCAATTTACGACAATTGTTGAATCCGTAAAATAATAAAAATTAGCAATGGGCAATTCAATGGTATTTGCAACATAATTTACCAGTTTTGCCAAGAGAAGTGCTCCACAGAGCTCCAGTCGTGGTATCGAAACCCTTTTTACAGGTGCAACACGAGTTTTTGAACATAACAAACTCACTGTTATATTATTGTGACTGTCCAAACTTCTTAGATATATTGCTGCGCCATAAGCAGCTTCACTGCTATCGCTGAACCCACAAATTTGTATACTGACTGGGTCGTCGTTTAAGACCTTGCGCGGAACTTCGATTGTATTTAACTTACTTATTTCTGCTTTAAGTTGCAACCATTCTATTCGCAAGTCATTTGGAATAGGATCATCCCAATTTAATTTGGAAAGCCATAGCCTTTGTATTAGTATCTTGGCACTAATTACTATTGGTGCTACGAGACCAAGAGGATCGAAAATCCTAGCAATTGTTGATAGGATACTTCGCTTCGTCACGACATCTTCATCATTCGGTTCTTTATCAGCAATTACAAATTTCAGAGTGTCAGTTTCACTTAACCAAATGAGACCTAGAGTTCTATTATCATTTTTGTCACGTATCAAATGATTCTCTTTATCAAATGCGCTATTACAGTGTGCTAATACTGTTTCAGAATTGCTAGACCATTTCCGTAGGTTGAAGCAAGCATCGCGTAAGATTAAGGAGAGTTCATTTTTTAATCGTATGGCATCTGCCGTGTTAGAACAACCCGTGATGACATCATCAACGTATGTGTCATGTATAATCGCCTTTGCTGCATCAGGATATTTATCCTCGAAACGTAATGCAATATCTTTTAAACATCGTGTAGTGAGAAATGTCGCTGGTGCAGTACCATAAGTTACGGTGTTCAAACGATATATGTTTAAGTTTTTAGTGGGATTATCGCGCCAAATAATTTTTTGGTATTCAGAATCTTTTTTATTAACTAACACCTGCCGAAACATTTTCTCTATGTCAGCAGCTATTACAACATTGTGTTTCCTGAACCGAAGTAAAATAGCTAGTAGCTCATCTTGAATATAAGGACCTGAATGCAAGGCATTATTCAACGAGATTCCAGATGAACTGGAAGCTGAGGCATCGAAAACGATACGCACTTTCGTAGTAGAGCTTGACTCCTTAAACACCGCATGGTGTGGTATAAAGTATTCTGTATGATTAGAATTCGCGTTTTTAGTTTTCTCGCTGCAATCGATTGCTGTTAATTCAGTTATTTTATTCATGTGTCCTAAGGCTTCATATTCGTGCATGAAACTTGTATAGTTTTCTTTTAATTGTGTATCGCGTTGTAAGCGCTTTTCCGTATTTAGAAATCTAGTTAATGCATTACTGAAACTATCGCCTATTTTATCTTTATTATCATTAAATGGTAACTCTACGATATATCGCCCGTCATCGTTTCGCTTTGTAGTTTTAATAAATTTTTCTTCAACTAGATTATCAACCGTATTGCATTCTTCGTTAAATGAACAATCATCTAAATTCCAAAACTGTTGTAATTCATTATGTAAAGTTTGATCTTTTACTGCAAGATTACATAGAACCTTACCCTGATATGGTTCGTTCAAAGCACCAGTTACGATCCAACCAAACTTTGTCTCTCGTAGAACTGGTTTGTTCCGCCCTAACTCAACTCTACCGTTTTGTATTAAGTCATAAAAGATCTCTGCACCGATTAAAATATCGATATCACCCGCAATGTAATAAGTAGGATCTGCCAAATTAATATTAGCCGGAATATTCAACGGTTCTGTTGCAAACGTTTTTATCGGTATACGCTCTGTAATTTTATCAATTACTAAGAAATTCAGAGAAGCTTCGAAATCGTTATAAGTGCACGCGATTTTAACCTTAATCTGTTTAGAAACGTGTGAGATGGCTCCGTTTATTCCCATGATTTGGATAGATTTGGTTTGACAATTATTATTCAAACCAACTTTGGCTGCTAATTTGTCCGTGATATAATTACTATCGCTTCCGCTGTCAATTAACGCACGAGCCTTTACTGTCTTACCGTTTTTGTCAATAACATTGACAAGCGCAGTCGATAAAAATACGTGATTATTCTGACTCTGCGTATGTGCCGTCACTACACTCGTAATTTGTTCGTCATCCGCTTTTTTATTATCATCGTTTGCATGTAATAGTGTATGATGACGTCTAGAACATTTGTAACAATTTCGTGTGGATTTACATTGTTGGACTGTGTGTCCTAACATTAGACAATTAGTACATCCCCGTTTCTCTTTGATAAACTGTCTACGTTCGTTTGGTGTTTTGTTCGAAAAATCCTTACACTGATAAATTGTGTGTGCTTGTTTACATATGATGCAAACAACCTTATGAGCAAGATGTGCGAAAGCCTTTGGTTTAGCATGTTTGTCATTTTGACTACTACCGTGATTATTACTTGCAATTGTCTCCAATACTTGACAGCGTTCTTTTAAAAACTTGGTCAAGGCGTCTAATTTCGGTAATTCACTACCAGGTGTTGAAAGTTCCCACAATTTTCGTGTATTATTGTCTAATTTACTGGCTAGCAAATGTATTAACAGTGTATCCCATTGATCCACCGGTAATTTTAACGCATTTAACGCTCTGTGGTGACGCATAAATTTATCTAACAGATTTCGTAAAGATAATACGTTTTCGCGCGTTATATTTTCTAATTCGAATAAAGCTTTAATATGAGTATTAACGATAAGTTTTTTGTTTTCAAATCTGTCTTTGAGTAGATCTATAGCCACGAAATAGTTCTCACTCGTAACTTGAAGCGACTGAATCAATTCAGCAGCCGAACCCTTTAAAGAGAGTGTAAGGTACATGAATTTTTGAATGTTCGTTAAAGAAGCATTATAGTTTACTAACGTATTAAAAGAATCGCGAAATTTATACCAGTTTTCATAAGCTCCGTCGAACTCTGGAAGATTTATCACCGGTAATTTAACCCCGGGTGTTTCGTTCGTATTTATGTTCGAATTTGTAACTGTATTGCCCGAAGTTTGACTAGCTGACAAAGGAATGTCTTCTGTCACGCTGTGTTGTGCAGACTCGCGTTTCAGCAATTTCTCTTTACCGATACTGATTGCCTTGTAATAAGCATCTTCAAAATCCCTACGTGTTGTTTCATTTTCATTTACGTTTTCATCAGTACTTAGTAATTCGATTTGAAGTTGCAAATCTTCGAATTCATTAAGTAATTTAGTGTGCGTGTCTAAACGCGCCCTTAATTCGATTGATGAAGCATTGTCACCTTCTTTGTCTAAATAATTTAGAAATCGTGTCACGCTGCCCTTCAAAATACCTCGTTTTTTATTTAAATCACGTAAATCGCTCTCGTTATTTGACATTTCGAATAGTTTGAGATAATAATATGACAGTATTTAATAAACCCGTTGCTATGTCAGTGAAAGAACTAGGAATTGGAAAATGGGAAGCACTCACGTGTACCGTTGACCGTTGAAAACAGCTCAAATTCGTAAACAATTCGTCTTCTTCTTTGCTCGCCTCCGTGTGAAGATTGTACTTCTTCGGCTCTGTCCGCTTCCGTCCGCTACCGTTCGTTGCACAATGCAAATGGCTGATGTCGTCGTGTGGACGTCGCCCGTCCACGTGCTGAATGCCGGTTCGTTGTATACTTCCAAACACAATGTCCGAAGTATCTGGATCGAATGGACCAATATGTTGGGGTTGAATGAATAAGTGGACTGTATTTTCGTATTTTATTAATTCGACAGACATAGATATTGAACAACACACATTATGATATAAGATAACAAATTAGAAACATGTCTTTTCTCGCTGGCAGTCTGTCTCTCACTGAACTCATGCAGTCTGCAGCGCGACTCCTCGCTTAACACCACGTGACATACTGTCGGGGGGAAGGGGTCACACGGCGGAGCTGTCTTTGTTTGTATGTGCACTAACACCGTGATATATTTATTTTATTTTATTTAAATTAAAATATGCGTTTCTTTTTTCATAACCTACTCCGAGTTAATTTTTTTTAAATATACTGTAGTAGACAATGCACCCTTTCTTACAAAGAATATTAATATTCTTCTTGTTTTATGAAGTTGAGTTTAAATGTTATCGTAATCTGTTCATAGTTAAAATAATTGCGTCTGCAAATCTCTCGAATCTAGAATCTAGAGTCTAGACAAAGCAGATAATTGTCTAACGAAGCGCCGTAGGAAACGCGTAAAACACAAAAATTATGCGCAGTCATGCTACGTTATTTACTCTAACAATATGGAAACCTCGTTCCCAGAATCAGTAGGCAGAAGATAGCTATAGCTTGTTGCTAATATTTGATCCACCAATAGTCTTAGAATAACAACACAAGAATAAAATTGTCCATTGTGAAGGGTCCTATACAATTTTTTTTATCTTCCGTCACCTTTAGGTAAGGAAGGTATTGCCTTTGGTCAAAAAATTCGGTGGTGAGTTTTTAATGAATAAGCACGTTTTAGGGTCCCTACTATACGAATTTCCTATTTTTAAGATGATGTCTGTATGTGTGTCTGTGTGTAACAAATTTTTCTCCGACGATAACTCCAATACTACAATTCTAAAAAATTATAATTCTTTCGTATTCCTCTTCTTTACATCCAGATGAAGAGGTGATTAGATTTTGGTTACAACTGTTCCACCGGAAGTATCTTTATTTGAAGTTTTTAAGAGTTTTTCTTAAAAAAACGCAGTTGAATAGTATTTTTTCACATTTTATTTTTTTATATATTAAAGGAAATGCTCTTTTCTATACAGTTTGATTATATATTTTCATTCATATTCAATAGATATAATGTTAAAGAATTATAAAGATATTAACTTTCAAAAATCAATCAGCTTTGGTATTTATCATGGAAACAGGTGATTCTAATTGACAGATGTCAGTGTCAAGTGCAAAACCAAAGATTGAAAGTGTAGGATTAGGATGTGGTATGTCATAGTGTTCCTCGCAAGTGACATGCAGTTGCAGCTTGCATTATGATTGGAACTTCCAATGCGGGGAGCACGAGGAAGGCCAAAGAGATGGAAGGATTGTATCGTAGATGACTTGAGAGAGGAAGAACTATGTGAAGAAGATGCGTTTGACAGGAATGAGTGGAACAGAAGAGTAAGAAACAGCGACCCCTAATACAATAGGGAAAGCTGAACAAGAAACAGGAAGTGTCAAGTGCATTTACATAGTGTATGTTCATTCATTATAATTTTATTGGATTTATAGAATCTTTTCAAATAAACTTTTGGTAAGGAATTTGTAAAAAATAGTATGTGCTCCTGTTATAATTTTACGTGATTTATAGAATCTTTTCCAAGGAAATTTTGGTATGGGATTTGTACAAAATACATCGAATTGACGGAAGGTTTTGTGCTGGCCACAACAGATTTTTTCTGGATAAAATAAGAATTTTAGTGCAAACGCGACTTAAAAATTTTACGTAATAAGCGAGTTATGAATTTTTAAAATTTAATAATTTGGTGCATGACGTAGCAGATACTGACCAGTGATCGACAAACTGTTAGTTATAGAGAGGACAAATTTTTTCATGTTTGTATAGCTAAAAATTTTTATATAAAAACTTATACGTTATATTCACGAATAAATTATTATTAAGCATAAACAACATAAAAAATAAGCAATTTTTTCCTAATAAATTATAGAACATTGAAACAGTTTGACAATATTATGACACAAAATATGACGGCGGATGGCGTTTTGTTTTGAAGTTTCCATGTTTCAAATTTCTGACATTATTATTAATTTAATTAATATTACAAATTGATTTTATTATAAATACCTACATTATTATTGTTAATATTACTAGATAGGTATTATAATTAAACAAATTCATCAAACAAAAAATTGTTCAGTTCATAATCTTTTAAAGGTGACCGCAGCAGACGCGCGAATCTCCTTTTAAAATCAGACGACCAATCAAATTCTTAGGACCTAACGCTTCGTACCCATTTAGTAATTTGTTATTATCTAGCGAAAGTTTCCAATATGGCTTCCATAAAACAATTAAACAATTAGAATTTTGACATTCCAAAAACATTCGTTTGTCGTACCTGTATATCGACAAATATTGATATCACTTTTTCGTGGTATTTAAAGATCGATAAATGGAAAACATTTATATTAACGATAAAATTTGTGATCAGTATAATTAGCGATATGTATCGACAATTATCGATAATATGAAAGAATTTTTATCGATACCCTTCAAATATTTAATTTTTACCAGCCCTTTTTCGGTGTTAGGTGCAACAAAATAAATAAAAATAGCAGTGAAAAACGTGGAGAATAAAACACTTTAAATTAATAATCATAAACAATAACAAGATAATAAAAAGTTGAAATGAAATTACTAAAGTCGTTTCATAGTAATTATGCATACTAAAGTCAGCATTCATAAATTAAGTATATTAAAGTGTGCTTAAAATGTGAAACAAGTGCCTTCTGCCCGGAAATTGCTCGTTGCGCATATAATATCCTTTTATGCTCGCGATAATTTCATACAAAGCACCATCTAGTTTTCAAAAGAGGAAATACCATCATTTATACGCGAATTATATTTAGATGAGTATTATTTGCAAAAAATAGAAAAGCATTGGCACATTTTTATGAGATTTGTGTTAAGATTTCTAGACTTGTAGTACAACATGCAACTATATAATTAAACATTAAGGCCGCAATGATTTATTCATTTGTTTTGTCGTAAATTCATCATAAAATTCTAATCACAACACTGTAAAGTGCAATAATTTTTGCAGTAAACCTCCTTATTGCTAACCTATTCCACAAAGAGGACGGTGGGATTTTAAAATACAGTCTTTGAATCTTTCGATATTATTACTTTGTGTATGTAAAATTCATTTTAGGATTATATAGAATAGTGAATGACAATGAGATAAAAATGGGAATAAAACTTTAAAAAATATATAAAAATATATATCATCACGGCATATTACCCATTTCTGGGTGTGCCAATCGGCTTTATCGCAGATATCGGTAATGATGATGACATATTTGTACCGTGCGGGTGCTTACCAGGCGTCACCTCAGGGGTACTCATTGCTGACGTGGAGAGTGCACCACAGGGGTCACTTTTGTGCCATTTAAAATTTGAAATATTTGGCGTCGGTCGGGATCGAACCCGGTACCCCCAGGTTCGCGACCAGACTCTCAGGCACGAGGCCACGAGAATAAAGCTTCCTATGAAGAAATATAAATATATAAAATAAGCTGTTGTAATGTATCTCACAGCTCAAAAAACTACGCGGAAACTAGTTGGAAAATTAAAAAGTTTGTAATTGGCAGAAAAATGTCAGTGTCAAAAATCCAGATACATTACTGAAGGCTTTTTCTGGGAAGTACATTGAACATATCTTATTTTATTAGTAATTAAATATTTAAAATCATGAATACATACATTAGATATACGCATCAGAAATACCGCCAATCACGTCAATGAATTTGAAGAATCTCTAACATTTAGAAGAGTAGGAGGAAAATTAATTTAAAAAATATAATAAATTAATAATAAATGTAATTAGAATTTTTGTTTGTGTACCAGAAATGTTAAATTCAACATGTACGTTGTACCTAATATGGAAATGATAAGAGGTCTTGTGCTAGCCACAACAAATTTTTATTTTTGAAGTGTGAAATAAAAATGGATTTTTGCTTATATTTTTTAGAGCGCGTTTTATACTCTCTCGAATGGTTGTTAATTACATTGTACCGTAAAAAGGTCCTAATAATCTGGTAGTTGAAGGGCCCTCTAAATACACTCAATAAAAAAAAAAATTAGCATTGTTCGATTTCGAGTTGTGATGGCAAACTTATATATCTAATATGGTCGTTTGTCATGTTAGAAAATTACTCCAATGCTTTTGTCTCGTTGTAATTTATTTGTCATTTTCCTTGAAGAGTATCAGTTAATGGTGCCGAAACGTTGGAAATAATAAATTTACAGAACTAAAACTAAAAAGGTTATATTATTCCGAATGTATTATGTGTTCTGAAAGATTTTTTTAATAATTTTACAAAATATTTTGTTTTTAACGATGTTTAATTTGTCTATATTCATTTTTACCTCTCGCTAAGAGAGAGATTGGAATCATGCTAAAAATAACATATCCAGATTTTAATGAATAAGCACGTTTCAAAGTCACTAGAATCCGATTTTAACATTTTTACAATGATGTCTGTGTGTATGTGTGTGTGTATGGCTGAATGTTGGAGGGACGATTCCTCAAAATCTATAAGACTTAAGACCTGTTTAACTATGAATTCCTTAATCTGACATACCTGGGAAGAGCTGAAAAGGCTTTGGTAACAATTGAACAACCGGAAGTAGTAGTTTTTTTAAAAAAATCTTCTAAATATTATTTTTTGAAAATTTTTGATATTACTAATTTCGAAGAACAAAATTCTACATCTGATATATTTAATTTTTTTATTATATCTTCTATAAATTTAGAGATAAAGACGCTATAATATATAGAATATCGGGATATAATAAGTCGAGTAGGCGAAACTACACTAAGGAAACCAGTTGACAAATTCAAATGTTTATAACATAATTTGTAAATGACAGATATCAGTGTCAAAAATCAAAAGTTTTAGTTACATTCTGAAAGCTTTTTTTCTGGGAAGTACATTTAATCTTTCTTATGGTTTTATTAATTAAATATTTAAAATTATAGGAACCTGCCTATATCCATTAGAAATACCGCCAATCTTGTTAATGAATTGGAAGAATCTCTGATATTTAGGAACTTCCTCATACAATGAAAAATAGATATAATTAGAATTATATGTGTGCAGAAGACATGTTAAATACAATAAAAAAAAAAATATTTGGATAAAGTTCTGTAATTTTTTTGTTACAAAACGACGGTTCGATAGCGAAGTGCAATACATTACTTGTAAAACATAAAATGGAAATGGCGAGAGGTCTTGTGCTGGCCATAACAGATTTTTTAGACAGCATTAATGCAGTCGTAATGGCGTAACTTTTGTCTAATTAATCAACATTATATCTTATTATATCGTCATAATTACCGATGTCTACATATGAGTTGATAATGGCACACCCAGAAATGGGTAATATGCCGTGATGATATATTTATTTATTTATTTATTTATTTATTTATATCTTGCGATCTCCTTATTGGATATTCCTGGACACAAAAAAAGGAGTACAGGAGGTACTTTTGACTACGAACTTCATCATTATCTTTATATTATAAATTAACTTTTCTCTGTCGTCATTGTTAAAATTGTCCTGTTCTCATTTTTGTCAAATCTCTTGTTTCCAACCTTGAGATACGGATTTAAAGTTGACAGCTGTGCTCGTTTTGGTGACAGACAACCGAAATTCGCGAGATAAAAAGCAAATTCAGACGTGCAGACGCAGACACGGAGATGAATATCTGCGGGATATTTCGTACTGTGCGTATCTCATGTTAATCAGTCAAGATTATGTTACGTGTACGAGACAGGCCACTGAACCATGTGGCACTATGGGAAATTTCACATTTTTTATTAAGTTTCAGGACATTCCTTAAATGGCTGGGAGAACTCAAATATTTTCAAATACCTCTAGAAAACTTTACAAACAAGTACATACGAAGAGTCGTTTTTATATTGCCGGACTAGAAAGGAAAAGGAAAGATTAGTACAACAACAAAAATTTATTTTTCAAAATAGGCCCGTTGCTTTTGGATACAAGTATTACATCGTTTCAATAGGTGCGTTCAATAGAGTTATCAAGCTAGCGTTAGCGAAGCAGCAAAATAAAGTTAGCAAAACGTTTACTGAACGGCAACTTTGGCGCGAATATGAATATTTGACGTTTGTTCTTTTGTGGTTGTGTTGTCCAGATAATGTAATGCTACGTTGAATGGCCCACTGTGCTTTATTTTTAAAATGGATGTTCATTATCCTTCTCATTTTCTATTAATTCTCCATCAAAACATTTTACAACAAATTTAGATTTACTTCAATATAATCACAAATGTCAAAACATATCTACTGTGATGCGAATATAATTGTTATTTTCTAACATTTAGCTACTGTCTTCATTTAAAACGTGATTCAAAAACATATTTTTTATTCCATTTTAAATTTGGTGCCCTAGCAGCACTTAGCAGATCAAGCTAGCGAAGTAATCGGCGCTAGCATTTCTCGCTAGCAAAACATTAAATATGACGTCACTTATAACGTCATATAAAATTCGCTAGCGTAGCAAGCTGTTTTGCTAACTTCATTGAACGGTGCTACTAACATTTTTAATCCACTATAAAAAGATTCCTTTGGTTTGTCCGCAAAATGCATTTCAACAGACACTATAAGATCTTTATCGTCCTTAAATTTTGTTTCACTTAGTTTTTTACCTTCCGCTACCCTAGGTAAGGGAGGTATAGGGATCGTGCTAAAAATCGCATATAGAGATTTTCGTGCATAAGCACGTTTTGTTGTCCCCAGAATCCGTCTTTAACATTTTTACAATGATGTCTGTAGGTATGTGTGTGTGTGTGTGTGTGTGTGTGTGTGTGTGTGTGTGTGTGTGTGTGTGTGTGTGTGTATCTTGTGGACACGATTACTCAAATACTATGAATCAGAAAAATTTGAAATTTTGTATACCCATTCTGTACTAATGTGGGAAGAGCTTATTAGTTTTTAGTGTATATCGGATAACAGGAAGTATCTTTTATACAAGCTTTTAACAGTTTTCCTTGTAAAAAATTCATTGAATATAATTTTTTAGAAACTTTTACTAATTGCAATTGAATATAATGGTACAATCTTCAATTCTACGATAATAACATTTAGTAAATAACTCTAAATAACTTTAAATATGAATATATAATATAATTTATTTTCATATATCATTTTGCCTATGCGTCAAACAAAAGCATAATTTTAATAACAATTTTGACATATTGAAACAAATGTCACCCTGAATGTCACTGACAGGAAGAAATTACGTTAAAATTAATAATGAAACCGTGTTAAGAAGAATATAAGAATAAAATATTTAAATCTAATGAAATTAAGGTTTGTAAAAATAATATATTTTCCATCCAGCACTATAAATTAATATTAATTTACAACTATTGCGTTTTAGAGCACCTAGAAGTTGATGCTGTTTTTATAAGAAAGTGTGTGTGTGACGATTTTTCCTTAAAGTCTATTAAAATATGATCCAAAACTTCTCAAATTTGGTATTTAATACTCATATATAATTTGAAACAACATATTAGATTTTAACCATATATGATAAATCGGATAGTACATAATTTGGAGCTCTAATTTTTGAGGAACTACAATAAAACATAATCCAAAATTTCGTATTACAGACTTTTCTATTTATTGGACAACAAATTAGATTTTATTTACAAACGATTAACCGGAAGTGATTCTTTACTTAAAGCTCACTGCTATTTTAAACGTGGAATTGGCGGGAGGTCATGTGCTGGCCACATCTGATTTTTTTTTGAGATTTGAAAACAAGAAATAGTCACAGGGGCCTAGATCTGGACTATAAGGCGGATGGTCAATTTCCACAAAGTCACATTCAGCAATGGCAGCTTTTCTTGATTTGGGATCTGGATCATTATAGTGGTACAACAGAACACCTTGCGTGACAACACAAACTGACAGATATTAGAACTAATACACAGAAGAAAAGAATTGAAATTTTATCTAATTATAATTAGATATTATTTTATTAGGCAATATATCTAATAATTTAGTATAATTTACAAATCTTAATTTAGCATTTTAACTAATTCGAAATAGATAATATATATTTTGTAAAAAATCGTTAATTTAAATATGCAAATAGTTATTTTAATTACTCATTTCATTTATTTTTACTATATTTTGGCTTCATTATTTTTGTCCTACAATTTTCGATGATTTATCTATTGAATTAGGTAAGTAAATAGAAAATATAAATATATGTATTTAGTTAATTTCTTAATTTCAATTTTTTATTTCTTTAGTTCAGTACTAAATGTAATCATTTGTTTCTAAAAGTAAAAATTCCACAATAATTAAATTAATAGGTTAAAAACAATGGTTGTGACAATGAAATAAATATAACAGTGAAGATATTTGAGCATCGTTATTCGAATGACTATGAAACAATGCTAACTAAAATCCAGTATTATTTCATATTTGAAAGTTATTTGGAAGAAAAAAAAAATACATTTTTCATATGTATATCTAAATTCGTATACTTCTCGGGATCCGCATGCAAGCCGTATTTATAGAATTTACATGGCGAATAAAAGTGTTAGATTTAATATTTTTGCATATTCATATAAATCAACACATAAAAAATAATAATAAAGAACCACAGAACAAGTGGTATTTCCTTGTTTTCCAAGAATGTATTATGCCTGTAGGTATATCTTCATAGTTTTGATATACTTATGCAACATATAAAATAGTTTGCTAAGATTTCTGCTTTGTAACCTTCAAAATTAGAAATATGAGAAAGAAGTCCGGTATGCAGATAAAGTTTTTGCAGAATCTTTACAGGAGGAGCGCAACCTTGTAGCATTCTAAGATTTCTCTAAAAGGTAATCTATTTACAACAGCTTCACAATAGGAAAAGCATTTCATTTGTTCTGTACTTCTCTGGAGTTTTGGAAACGTATTTTTCAATATTATCGTTTTGATTTGTTTTTCGTAAAACGAAAATAACGTATAATGTCACATGGGAACTAGAATAATTACATTTGCGGTCTTTTATTTTGGCCTAACTTTTTTTACCTTTGCAATAAAACTGTGAAGAAAGTGCCATAAAGTTTCATTATTTTACGCGTTTGCTTTAAAAAATTTGCACTTTTTTCACACTTGTATTGTGTTAAAAATGGACATACTTTAAAAATCCATTTTAATGAAAAACTGACGGAAAAATAGTAATAATAATTGCGCACTAAAAATGCCTTTAGCAACAAATTTGTCTTTTTACGTATGTTAAAGAAAATACTCACTTTTTGTACTTACAACCTCGGAAGTGACATTTGACACACGCTATAGGCGAAAAAAATTAGCTATAGATGTCAGGTCGAGCGGCGACAAAATGGAGACGAAAGAAGGAAAACAGATGCACGCGTATACCTGTAACGTCAGTTAACAGTGTTATTTTACATCTGTAACAGATAAGTATCCAGTGTCTGTGCAGCAAAAAGTGCAAAATGGAAAAAGTGAATATTGATCTAAGTGATATTTTTGACTACATTGGTTCTTCAAGACCAATAAAGGAAGGAGAAGCTGTTTATAAAGCAGGTCATGTAACCATGTGCGGTTTGAAGAACACTGATTTAAACACAGTTTTTGGATTTTGCCTTCAAACGAGCAATTTAAATGGAGCTCCACACTTTATTGAAGTGTTATTAAAGCCAAATTTACAAGGCAAATGTACTTGTAAGGCCGGGTTAGGAGGAAAATGCAAACGCATAGTTGCTGTATTATTACACGTAAATAGGTATTTATTTTTTTATTAATTCTATTAAGAAATAAATATTAATATCAATGACTGGTAGTATTTACTCTTAGGACCAGTTCTTCAATCTCTGGTTAAAATTTTAACTGGCAGTTAAATAAACAATATTGAATCGGATTATCGACTGCAATGACAAATCTGTCATTTGACATTTCATTTCGTTTCGATTTTGTTTATTTAACTGCCAGTTAAAATTTTAACTGAAGATTGAAAAAGTGGCCCGTAATCGGGGGTGATTAAGATATGACTAAAATAACAAATTCAATTGTTTTTTAATCATTCCAATGTATTTTTATGGTAGCCATGGTAATTAGTTAGGGTGACTGGGTGACTAAAATTTTGAGTAACTATGAGCAGTCAATATTTTTATAGTTTACTTTAATAAATGATATTTATTTACTTCTTTTTAACAAATATTATTCTTACCTGGATGAAAGTCTGACTGCAGAAAATGATCAGAGCAAACTGTCACACTTTTACTAACTGGCTTACCGATTTTAAGTGCAATAGCCCACTTTTTACATAATTTAGGATCTTTTGGAAAGAAATGAATACTTTATGATGAATGATTTATAATTATTGCACTAGGGAACCGAACAATACCGTTTAGATTTACTTGTCATTGTCACTCTTAACCTTCATTTAAAAACGTTTTACACTAAAGCCATTAACTTATGTACACTATTATTTACAAACTTAATAAAATACTAGATCTAATAAAAACAATTCTTAAAATATATTCTAATAACAACAATTAAAATTAGAGCAACTTTTTCATACATGCACAAATGATAAAACCAAAGTTTTCCTTCTTTCTCTAGTTCGCAATTGGCGCTGTAGAGGTCAGCTACTTCGAATTTTTTCGCGAATAGACAACCGGAAACATCACTTTCCCGGTGCAGTGCACTAGGAAATCAAGCAAAAAACACTGACATTTTCTGGGCATTCTTCAACAAAATAATCTTTAAAATAACAAAATATAGTTTATAAAATGGCACTCATACGATTTTCAAGCATCAAAAACCAATAATAATAAAAAAATTATTAATAAATAATAAATTTGTCTACCATCAGTGACATCTGTTGGAGAATCTGTCATCTGTTGAATGTCAAAATAGAACGTAACCTTTGACAACCTTAAATATAAATTATCAGATTTTACACGTATTACATTGAAAATGAAACTACCGTAAAATAGAGACGTGCCGAACATTATTCTTTATTTAATTATTTGAAAAGTTGGTAAGTACATCATAAAATATACTTGACAACTTTTGCTTAATTTCTAGAACTTTAGGGTTAGGTACGAATTTAAATAAAATTAACTTTTTTATGGAATAACAATATAATTCCTTACAATCACCGCCGAGAAATCCGGTAATACATTTTATCTATCAACAAGTACGGCGTTACTTCCACCTAACAATTATTATTATTAATATCAGAATCAGACATTTTGACTTTTAATTCTGAAAAAAATATGCAAACAATTATGTTTTGGAATCAACAATTTACTTAACAACCGTTGCTATGAAATTGCTCCTGTGCTATTTACTTATATATTTGCGAATTTTGTACAATTATCTTAACATTTATAATAATGATTTCGTTCGTTACAAAAAGTATTGTACAAACTTCTTGCGGGAAGATGTCATCCACGCATTCGCGCAAATGAAGCCCTCGCTCGCAAGCTCGCTCGTGCCTCAAATAAGCGCTCATGCGGGAAGAGTGTCTTCCCGCACTAAGTATGTAAATAACTATTTCTGACGCGGTGCGTACACTATTTTTTCTTATTTTATAATAGTATTAAAAATTAATTTTTTTATCGGCATAATATTCTGAATTAAAAACATCTAAAAAACATAGTAGTCTGATTCTCAGCAACAAAGTAACTTGACAGTTGTTTTTTGTACTTTAAAACCTTCAAACAAATTAATTTTTGAAGATCTATTTGCAAAACGATGGATCTAGATCTAGATGATGAAAAGAACATGGAATACGATTTAGAAAATAAACAATAAAAAATGAAAATAAAAAAATCCTTGTGTCAAAATGTATTTAATGACAAAACCGTTGCTATGCAGTAACGGTTGCTATCTTGTAAAGTAACCCATTACTGTACGATTTTAAGTATATTAAAATAGTACATTACGGTACAAAATACGAAAAACTTATACAGGGAATTTATTATATCATACAACATATGGTCAGTCACTTCCATGGTTACACATTATTTTCAAAAAATGACAGCAATGTAATATTTGTCCATTTTAAAATGCAACATACAAAATTTGTAGTTTTGTATTATCAAAACTAATTTCCACTAAATTAGCCTACATACGATTAACAAAAAATCAAAACATGAATGTTGTACATCTTAACAAACTTTAGCTTACAAAAATTCATAACTTTCATGTAATAAATGTTAAAAAATACCCCCATTCACACTGACGCAATATTTTAGTCGGTCGTAATAAGAATTGACACCATTTGTGATGTGTTCTGGAGGTATCTCCTGTGATGCAATGCTATTTATAAAGTTGCATTTTAAAATGGACAAATATTACATTGGTGTCATTAAATTTAAATTAAATTCTCTGTATTATAGGGCTGGAGAAAACAAGTTTATAAACATACAAATTTTGTGACAGTTTTTTATAGTATTTTTTTTATAAATTATTTTAATTTGTATCGAATATTTATTTATTGGGGCTGTGGAATATTATAAAGATACAATATTTCTCTTTTCTAAATTAGTATACACTTTATAACAATTATTTGTTAATAACTGTGATAGAAATGTGTGCAGTGCATTAACGTTCGGTCGTTGGTAATCCAGTAGCATTGCTGAATCCTAGCCAGACAACGTATTCTAAGCATCCAGCGTCATTAGATTGATGCTAAATTGGTATTGGAGTATACAATTATCCAGGCAATTATACTCAGTCTTCATCCGACAGTGGGGCTTTCAATGAACCGAGCCTTTCCCACGTTTCTTCATTCACCAACCAAACACCCATCACAACACATCTAGGGTAGTGGACGCGGACGGTACAAGAACCACTTGCTTTTTATACCTTTAATTATACCATAAGAATACAAGGCGAAAATTAAATAATAACTACCAAGAGATTGCTGTAAGAAATAATATAATAATCACTAACATATTGTACGCTATTGTAGAAGAAACTAAATTGGGTAGTTAGTTACGAATTGTACAGATGGCGATGGTGTATATTAAATTAATGAATTTTTAGTTTTTACCTTCCGTCACCTTTATGTAAGGAAGTTATTGTCTTTGATGAAAACATTCGGTGATAAATTTTTAATGAATAAACACGTTTTATAATCCCTAGAATACGATTTTACTATTTTTACGATTGTCTCTATGTATGTATGTATGTATGTGTGTATGTAGGTATGTATGTGTGTGTGTCTGTGTGTGTGTGTCAAAAATTTCTTCGATGATAACTCCAATACAACAATTCTAAAAATTATAATTCTTTCGCATTTCTCTTCTTTACATTCATATGAAGAACTGATTAGATTTTGGTTATAAATGATCCACCAGAAGTACCCTTAGATTTTGGTTATAATTGGTCAACCGAAAGTTTTTTGAATTTTATGTGATTTTCAATATGAAAGAATATCTTACTGTCTATGTCTATACGGTTTGATTATATATTTTCCTTCATATTCAATAGATACAGAGTTAAACTTTAAAGAGATTAACTTTCTACTTTCATAAATCAGTCAGCTTTGCATTAATCATGGAAACAGCTGATATATTCAAATAATTCTAATTGCAGGTGTCAGTGTCAAATACAATTTACATAGTATATGTTCGTGTTATAATTTTATTGGATTTATAGAATTTTTTCCAAAGAAATTTCGGTATGGGATTTGCAGAAAATAGTATATGTTCGTGTTACAATTTTATTGGACATATAGAATTTTTTCCAACGAACTTTTGGTATAGGATTTGTACAAAATACATGGAATTGACGAACGGTAGTGTGCTAGCCACATCAGATTTTTGTGTATATTGTAATTACAATTTAATTATATTATTTCCATTTTATCTTGATAAGGTACTTTTCATCAGAACATGCGAAAATGCAATAGAGTTATTAATAAATTAGCTTTTTGAGAGTCCCTAGTCGCTAGAATACAATTGTATTAAATAAGATCTTTATTTTTTTTAAATTCAAATATTTTTCATTTATTTTCTTGTTTACATTATGAAAATTAATCTAAGAGATAAAAATTTAATTTTTTTTTTTTGTATTTCTAAAATTTAAAAGGAAATATTTACTGATTAAAATAAATATGAAGCAAAATATCTCAAAATTCGGCTGGCAGTAGGCGGCGCGTACCTGTCATAATACGCTCGCATTAATTCATTTGTTTAGTTCGCGTACTCTTGTAAGACAATGCGTATTGTAGTGCAATATTTTAAAGTTTTTCGTGGCATATTCATTGATATTGACAATAAATTATATATCAATCGATTCAGTATTCTTTCACGGTTATGTTGATGTATAACTCAAGTAGTGAATAAAAAGTGTGTGAGTGTGTTTTCAAGCAAGAAAAAATTCACTTTAAAACGCACAGGAACATACATACATTGTAAGTAAATTTAATATGTACATATATTGTTTTCGTTGTTGAAAATAACAGAAAAAAAATGACATTTTGTCTAAATACATTTAGATATTATTTTGTTTGGCAATATGTCTAATAATTTAGTATAATTTACAAATTTTGCTTTAGCGTTTTAACTAATCCGAAATAGATAATAAATATTTTGAAAAAAATTGTTAATTTAAATATGCAAATAGTTACTTTAATTACTTATTTTATTTAATTTTACTGTATTTTGGCTTCATTATTTTTGTCCTACAATTTTCGGTAATTTATCTAATGAATTAGGTAAATTAAATAGAAAATTTTTTGGTTAAAAAATTATCCAATTGAATCCTTTTATTGCTAACCACGTGTGCGAAAGTAACCAATCAAAACAAACTTACACTGATAATTATCCTAAGACAATTATCACTTATGTCACTAAGTTGTTAAGTAACAAACACTTTTTGACATATAATTAAAGATTAATTGTCTTAATTTGAAAATGTCATTTTCACGCTGTCAATGAAAATGACGATTTAATCAACAAAATTATAGAAGAAAACACATCAGAAAATACTGTATTAAATAAAAAACTAAATGTGGAGATTATTTATGGACTTTTGTATGTCTTATCTTCTTCTCTTTGGTCTCACTCAAAGATGTCTCATTCTTATTGCACACTTCACACTGAACATATTCATAGCCACATTCACGTTCATAACTACTAGTGACATCTACTGGGCTATGTTAGACACAAAATTCTGTAAAATACAAATTTTAGGCAAATTTAATGTTAAAACTGCAAAAAATTTTCTCACCGAATACCCCTCGATCATTGATAAATATTTATAATTTTATCACACTTCCTCAAGCTCGTTGCTTTTAGGTAACACCACCTCCGCCTTCGGCGTCGGGCTGTTACCAAGCAACGCGCTTTCGGTAACTGTCATAAAATTATTTCGTAATTATCAATGTCCTCGGGATATTATAGCTGAAAATTTAAATATATATATTTAGTTAATTTCTGTATTTATATTTAGTTCAATACATATTACGATATAAATGTAGTCATTTCATCTAACTTTGTATTTAATTTTACTATAATTTGTTATTACAAATTTAGAAAATTTAACTAAATCAGCTTAACTATAATTTAGATAGTTTTTTTTGTGCATATTGTAATATGAATAAAATAATGCAATTTTACTTAGAATGAAATTCATGACGTTGTGCTCGACACTGAATAATATTTAAATAATTTTTTATGTTTCGGATATAATTTATTATATAAAACTGTGTTGTCTGTGGTGGTATATATGATGTGTATCTGTAAATAATATAATTACTTGACGTTTTCTCCTTAAAAGACGACAGTTCTCGGGTTTATCAATGCATCTACCGGGCGTTTCCGAACGCACGCAACTATCTCGGCTGCTCTATTCATCACGATGTGACAAAACTATAAAAACCTCACACGATTTATGAACGACTAACATAAATATCTTTCCGAGGTACGTGCAGCGACCGACACAGGCTGTACACTCCAGTAGAAAAGTCACAAGAGCGATCTAGATAAGAGATTACACTCTATAAGATGAACTAGACTTAGAGTTAGTTAGAGGATAAGATCCCTTAACGCTTAACTCCTCTGTGGAACACGGGATGGGAATTGTAAATGTTTTTTCATTGACAATTTTTGCACATACAAGTCCGTCGCACTTCAATTCGCTCACTTAAATTCATTTATCATGACTTACATAATAGAATTTGTAATAATAATTAAATAAATCTATACTTTTAAATTTTTAGCTAAAGATTAAAAATTTAATGTGTAACCGTAACAGAAATCGATTTATTAATTTTATATTATTTATCAATATTGAATAACATCGTTTTTTATTGTAAATTACTACTGTATACTTGTAGACATTTTAAGGCAGGTTTACATTGGTATAGTAACTAAGTTTAGTTAATTGTACTATACAGTGTCCCACACTCTATCTTCAGTGTGGCAGAGATAGCCAATGTTATTCTTATGGAGGTTTTCTGTACCATATTGCCAATTTATCAATGTAATTTAATATTGAAACATTAATAAATTTTCATTGCTATACCAAAATTAGTTAACACTGTACAATTTAAGTTTTATGAGGGTCTCTTATTTACGCAAGGGCTTATTGTATACACCCAATATTTGTCTAAATAGTTTTATATACAGGGCTATTTGTACCTGTAATAAGTAATATTTCAATACAATATTTTAAAACCGCCCATCATACTAATCTTGATTAAATGCATTAGAAATTAAAATTTTAAAATATTATAAATTCAAATTGGCGATTACAAAGAAATAATAAAGACTTATGAACTATGTAAAATATATGCAGTATTTCTATCAAGCTTAAATATTAGTAAATTATCAAATAAGAAGATATAAATTAAATAAAAAATATGTATTATTAAACTGACCAGTGTGTTATTCAATTTCATTTTTTTCTTCGCTCCTATGCTATTTTACATCTATATTTTGTACTCGTATATGTATTAATTTTATATCTTTTCGTAGAATGGAAATATGTAACATAGGGAATTTATATTGTTGACGACGATTGTAAAATGTCCAATTAAGTACAAAAATGTTTTATATTATTTACTTTAAATTGACTAGAGTTTATATGTTAATTCATTTCATTTACCTACGCTTGTTATAATTTTATATCGTACTTATATTTTGAATTTGTATTATTTTATATTTTTTGTAAATTATTAAACTGACCAGTTCATAATTTAATTTAATTTTTTTTCTTTTCACCCACCTGTTTAGATACACTGAAAGTACACCAGTCATAAATACATTCAATGAAGTACCCAGAATAATTCATCTCTTTTTGGGCATCTATTTTGCTCTTTCTGTCTTGCAGATTTACAGCAGGTAAATATGGCAACATGGTACTCCATAAGACTCTATACTGAACATGGAGTGTGGGACACTGTATAGTAGCTAACCTGGCTAACCTACTCTCTCCGACACAAGACAGTGGATGTCTACACTTAAAAAGTATTATTGACCACTTGTACTAACTAGTAAGGCTATCACATCGAGAGGATGTATACAATTTCTCGTTATACTAGAAACAATAAGTTAAAAGAAATATATGTGCGAATTGCACAAATTGTGATTGAAGAACTTATTAGAGAGATTGAGAAGGAAAAATGTCATTCAAAAAGATTGTGGGTCAGAAAATTCCGATAAGTTTCCACAAACCTAATTACGAGGGGAGTTTTTTATGTTATCTATTATTCCAACGTTTTTCTAATAAAGCTACGCCTGCAAAAAAATCTTTTGGTAATTCTGCAAAATACGATTCCACTGCGTTTTCCAAGTCATCATTCGATAAAAAGCGACTCTCTTTCAAATGTGTTTTGAGTTTTGGAAAGAAATAATAGTTGGACGTGGTCAGGACTGTAAGGTGGATGTTGTAATTCGTCAAAGCCGCAATTGACTACTGCTTGAACAATTCGTGCTTTATGCACCCTGCAGTTTTTGTGCAGAAGCAGCATTTTCTGCCGGTTTCAAGTTCTTAATTGTGTCTTTGTAGACATGAAAATGTCACAGCAACTTGACATAAAATAATTGTCGTGATAGCATATTGTTTTCATAGCTAGGTAGATAACATAAAAAACTCCCCTCGTATTTCCCCTTCAGATCATCTTTCATTTATTTATTTTTTTCAAATCTCTTAATCAAAAACACTGCAAGGATATATATCAGTACATCAGTGTTAAACTGTATTAAGTCGCAAACTGTAAATTTTATAGTAGAGCCAAAAGCTCTGACGTACTGATATACATATATATAAACAATACTTCAAAAGAAATATATTAATCTGATTCAGTTCGAACTGTTATTCAAAGAAATACTCATAAATCAAGGCAAACATATCAATCAAATGAATTGTGTTTACACTTCTTTGTATGTTTTGTTTATTCTTTCAACTTTTCAACTCTTAACGACTTTCCTTCACGCAACGTATTCCTTATAGCTAGTGATCATCAAGTTATCTTTTTTTGGCATTAAACAGATGATAATATGCAAACAATCACACATCTAGACGCAGACTGTGATTACAGAAAAAGGTGCCATGAAATGATAACCTACAAATGGGCCCCGTAACCATGGAAACTTCTAGTGTTTGTGTACCCGTTCATTTGCGGCCTATGTGCCTTTAAATAAATGCATACGTGTGAAACATTAATAAGTGTGTATGAGCCAGTCGATTGATTAATATCGTATTCAATTTCTGCTGCAGTCTGCAGTATTCTTATTTAGATGGGACTGGTTGCAGGTCTATAATAAAAGTATGGAACTTGTTTTGTAAATGAACATTTTGCTCTATTTCTTTTTAAATTCCTGCTAGCATAAGACAAGTAGGCATATTTCTACACAAGGAATTTAAACGTCTTTTATGCGAAAAATTAACACACCCAACAACAAATCAAAATCTTTCATTTTATTGTGACGAATACTTTCAAAGACAGTAGAATGTTTCTATAGAGGAGCATCAATATCAATACTTCCTGCTTGACAAAGGGAATGACGCTTGAATTCTAGAACAAGTCGAGAAAAATATAGAATATTTCTAGAAGGATGTGGTACAAATGTAAATGGCCGTTGCTTATGTGAGTCATCAACGGAGGGGTGATTACAGGATTCCAGAATAATTCTAGAGTATTCCAGATTCATCGTTGGGTAGTATAAATAAAGGCTGATGCGTAATATTGATTTAGTTCATTTGAGAAGTTTTGGATGAGTCGATTTTGAAGTTAATAAATCGGTCAGTGAATTAGATTCTCATTTAGTGGAGTCCAGTGGAGAATCTTGCTCAATAGTTTTGGGAACAGATAGATAGTACATAGTTTGTATAGTTCCTAGATTCCTAGACAAGGCTCGCATTGGTGAGTGGTGTAAATTAAAGGCTTTTATTTATTGTGCCAGTATCATTAAATATTTTAATCAGTATTTTCAATAAATAATAGTCAGTATTTATAATAAAAATTCAGTAGGTAATATAAATAATCAGTATTACCATGGTTAATACAAAAACTTTCATTATAGTACTGAATTATAAGTAAAATAATTTGTATACAGAATAATGGTTCACAACTTGAATATTCACTTTAAATTTTGTGTTTAAATAGAATAAAAAATAAATATCATAACGGCATGTTCATATTACCCATTGCTGGATGTACCAGTCTGCTTTGTTTAAATATGAATAATAATAATAATAATAATAATAATAATAATAATAATAATAATAATTTGTTCTTATGGTATGATAAAATGATTTGTTTAATGAGTTACAATTATTTTCATGACTTATTTTGCTAAACAAATTGAAGAGTAGTTATATGTCTGATTACTAGTGAAATGGAGTATACAGGTGTTAAAAAATAAGTGTAATAAATTATACTGACCAAAATGTGTAAAAAAAAAACTTAATCAACATTGGTCCGATCTTCAAATGTTTTTGTGAAAGAGGCGTGCTAAAAATCGCTTATCGAGATTTTAGTAAACGACCACGTTGTAAGGTCATTGGAATCTAATTTAAACATTTTCACGATAATGTCCGTGTGTGCGTGTGTGAGTTTGTGTGTGTGTGTGTGTGTGTGTGTGTGTGTGTGTGTGTGTGTGTGTGTGTGTTTACTTGAATTGGCTTTCTTCGAAAAATGCATTTAAAGATTATTAAATATTTTATAAATATGCATTCATATATTTTCTATATATAAATTTATAAAATAATCTAAATTATAAGTCCAGGAGCCTATGTATTAGAGACAAACACAATTTCTTGTTACACAGTTCATATTTCAAATGGATGTAATTAACAGATAAAAGTCACTGTCAAAAAACTAATTCCAAATTAATAATGGTACGCTTTAAAAAGAAAATAGTAAATAAAGCAATAGTTTGTATAAGCAAAAAGAATTTAATATAGTTGCAGCATTAGTAAATTTGTAGGTATATATGTAAATTAATAAAAATTAAACAGCGTTAGGTGTAACAAGGTGAGAATAGTGAAATAACAAGTAAATAACTTTAATATAAACTCTTCTAAATTATAGTTTCAATATCAACATTTTAATTCTATCATCTTTGTAAGTCAAAATTCTGTTTAAAAATAATAATCATTTGTCCCATATCTCTGTTTAGTCTAGATGTCAACCGCGTAGACATTTATTGTTTTGACAATTAACTATATAAGTTATTGCCTAGACTACGTGAAATCTTGTTATTTTGCTATGGATGCTACACCCTCGCACCCTTCATCAGATATGCCTGTTGAAGAGATAACCCTTTGTTTTAAAGCAGTCGAGATTAAGGACTCAGACAGGACGGACATGTAGTCCTTGTTTAGTTTTTGGGCGTTTACGCCATGACTCGTAATTAGGGTTTATAACAGTTTAGTTTAGTTTAATTAGTTTTGTGTAATGAGTTAATGTAAATATGTGTAAATAAAGTTAGTTAAAATTTGTATAAAAATATTGTGTGTGTGCCATCCATCCAAAATATGTTCATAACTCTATCATCAAGTGTTCCAAAATATGTTCATAACTCTATCATCAAGTGTAAGTGTATAGTGATAGTGAGCGTAAGAGTGTTCCGTCTCAGTAAAGTGGTGGACAAACCAGCAAGTGTCCACCAGTTAGAAGAAATAATGTCATCGTTGGGGTAAGAAAAGAAAGTAAGAACAAAGAAGCATCTGACCCCCCCCTCCCCCCTGTTACATAGGTATTGTGTTAACCACATCATATTTTTTATTGAAGTAATGGTAAGAGAAATGTATTGGAAATAAGTGTTATTATTCAGAAAAATATCATATCATTTTTATCAGTAACTGAATCATGCTCAGTTGCACCACCGCCACTTAAAAATTAAACTTAGTTTTATGCAGTTAGCCAAAAAAATTGAAGTTAATTCCTATTGAATTTTTTTTTAATTACAGAGTAAAATTGAATTGACTAACTGAATAAATCCAAGTTTAAATAATAAATATTAGTGGTGCAACTGGGCAGTATACATATATCTCGCTTTTTGAATCACCCTTGTGATATATTTTAGTATTCGTATTCGTACATATTGCATTACGATTTCTATCTTGAACGCCTGTAGCATTTTTACACTAAAGTCACGAATTTTATTAATACCGCTTGCAAAAGCCATTAACGTAGAATAAAGTAGTTATATATAGGTAAAAGTTCGAGTTCCAATGAAAAATGGAGGTCGGAATGAATGTATATTGTGTGCGTTACGTTTTATTTATTTGAGAACGAAGAGTTTAGCAATAGAATAGACGTTAGGTTAATGATTCTAACTGCACGTTTGCAATAATAATAAATATGATAGGATTACTGTTAGGTGCTTTAATGTTTAAAATATATGAAGCAGCATATTAAACTTTCTTTTACAAAATATATGAGTTTTCTTAACTCATCTGTGAAATATCGGACAAGAATTATATTTTTTTGTTTTAATGATGTTATTTGACAGGATGCTTCAGTCTCTACTTGCTATCTCAACCATTTTGCTCACTATTGCCATTGCTAACATGAAGAGATGTAAGCTTGATAAATTAGACAAAATGGCGTTATAAAAAACGTCGAGCAGTTTAGCTAGCTTGTATATATTTTTATTAAATATAACAATATAACCTCACCTAATGCACAAAACTCAGCCCTACTTTTCCAATTATGAGTTTTGTGTGTTGGGTTTAGCTGTTGAAGTGTATTTAATTTAGAGAAATTGCAATCGAAAATGTCTAAATCACTGAAATATATACTAACTGGAACTCGCATACTCTACCTATCAGCGTACGTTGAACTGAAGCCTCATTGAACAATAATGGCTGGTCCTGTTCGCGCACGTTCGTGCCGAACCGAACCTAGCCGAATAACTCGTATCATAGCTGATCGCTTTGTTTTCATATTATGCTTCATTTATTTAAACATGCGCCACATGAAATAATTTTCGTGTACTCACGAACTGTCTCGAACCTAGCCGAATAACTCGTATCATAGCTGATCGCTTTGTTTTCATATTATGCTTCATTTATTTAAACATGCGCCACACGAAATAATTTCCGTCTACTGACGAACTGTCTCGATGTTTGCCGACTACTCCAGCAGCAGGCTTTCAATATGCTTCACAGTCACGGTTCGTACGCGCATTCCAGTTAGTATATATTTCAGTGGTCTAAATATTACAATGAGGCATGATGCCGCGTTTTATTAAATTATTAGACGTTTTACAAAAAGACGGATACAGTTATAAAAATCTGTTATGGCTAGCACAATACCTCTCGCCATTTCGATTTTAGGCAATATAAGTATTGTACTAAACATTTTTTGTACACACAAAAATTTACTTAGGTTTTTTTCTTTAATCTTTAGATATTTTTATATTTTTTAGTTCTATGGACAAGTTTTCTCCTACTTCTCAGAAAAAAACATTTTAATTTTTCAACTGGTTTCCATGTAGTTCTTTGAGCTGTGTGATATATTACAACAGCTTATATTATATATACAGGGTGTCTCAATAAGCTTGCTCACTATTGGTAACTTTTTTATTTGAAGAGATACGAGGTTGGTTAAATTAGCAAAATTGTGCCATTTTATATTAGAAAATTGGTCATGTAGACAAAATAAAAATTGTGTCAGCGGTTCCCAAAATTTGGGACAGAATATATATTTTTTAAATGGAACTGTATATTTTTTATTATCTTATTGGAAAGAGTATTTTTTCTCTTTCCAATAAGGTAATGTTGTTTATGTACAATTTTTTCAAATAAACGAGTTATTTACGTTTAAAGATAAAAATTATCTTTTACTAGTTTAGGTCAAGTAAACTATGGAAACAATTGTCTTTTATAAAATTATTATTTTATTAATTTATTTTACAGTAATAACAAAACAAAGAAAATATTCAAATTGAAAGCCATTATTTCTTTCGCACATTTAAACTCTTTTGGAAAGAGAGCCGACCGTTCTACGTAACTGGTGAACAGAGAACTTTACGGGAGAAATTATTAAACATCAAACAATCAAAGAATCAATTGTTTCCATGGCTTACTTGACTAAAAATCTAATAAAATAGTTTACAAAATTTAAATTTTTAACCGTAAATAACTCGTTTATTTGAAAAAATTGTACATAAACAACATTACCTTATTGGAAAGAGAAAAAAATACTCATTCCAATAAGATAATAAAAAATATATGGTTCCATTTAAAAATTATATATATTGTCCCAAATTTTGAGAACCGCTGACACAAATTTTATTTTGTCTACATGACCAATTTTTTAATATAAAATGGCGCAATTTTGCTCATTTAACCAACCTCGTACCTTTTCAAATAAAAAAGTTACCAATAGTGAGCAAGCTTATTGAGACACCCTGTATTTATATTTCTTTATCTCTACATCTATAGAAGATATAATAAAAAATTTACATGTGTTGGTTAGAGAATTTTATGTTCTTCAATATTTGTAATAACATAAATTTTCAAAAAATAAGATTTAGTAGAATTTTTTAAGAAACTACTACTTCCGGTTGTCCAATTGTTACCAAAACCTTTTCAGCTCTTTCCATTGTCATATTTTTTGATATATCGGCCTTCCAACATACACACACACACACACAACACACACACACACACATACATACACATACAGACATCATTGTAAAAATGTTAAAATCGGATTCTAGGGAGCTTAACACGTGCTTATTCACTAAAACCTGGCTATTCGATTTTTAGCATGAATCCAGCACCTCTCTTAGCGAGAGATAAAAATTTGAATTAACAGTTTTTAAAATATGGGGCAAAATATGAATATATATTTTTAAATGGAACTATATATTTTTGATTATTCTATTGGAAAAATAATTATTTTGTAATCTATGTAATTTTTTTTCAAATAGTCAAGGTTTTTGCAAACTATCCTCTTAAAAAAGTATTCATTGTAATAGGAATATTAATTATGTAGAAATATGCTGCCTTTCTATTGGCCACTGTCAATATCTTCAGCAAGAGAACGCGGGAATTTGAAATACCTAGGGTGGTCTTTTTTCTGAAATACTGTCATTTTGCTGTTACTTTCTGAATCACCACCATCATATAGAATTCTTGTATCCTACAGCATTTAGTACTTTTTCTGCTCTAAACAAATATGCGAGGCTGGGCTCTAGATTTCCAAGTTTTTCTAATAATTAATTTACATGAAAATACACATGTCATTAAATCATGTCTACGTAACGAACTTAAATTATCAACCTACGTTCTCTCATACTGAAGATGGATGTAAATTATTGGTTTTTAGTCGGATATTAATATTGAGATAAACTTAATACAGTAATTAACGCATCACTTTTAATTTATTTATTTTATACGCAATACCGTTACGTTAAATGGAAAATAAATTTGATAATTTATTTGCATATTGAGAAATAAAATATAGAGAGGAAAATATTTGTGCAGGTTGTCAATAAATAAATGACTAAGAAGTCTGTATAGAAAGTCGTTTATTAATGAATGATTTTAATATAAATAACTATAGGTATCACTGCTAATCAATTTATATT
This sequence comes from Ophonus ardosiacus, assembly GCA_943142095.1. NCBI lineage: Eukaryota > Metazoa > Arthropoda > Insecta > Coleoptera > Carabidae > Ophonus > Ophonus ardosiacus. The sequence continues at coordinate 8,686,647 of OW964831.1, read as the reverse complement.
AATTGATGTAGACTTGATTTAAGCTAGGTTATTTAGACTAGGTTTAAAATAGGTTCAACTTAGATCATCCTGGAGCTGTTCCTAATTAATTTTGGACCCAGTTTAAATCAAATCTAATTTAAACCAAATCTCTCTTTTAGTCTAAATTTTAGACTAAGTTTAAATTTGGTCCTAAATTAGGCCTATTTTAAACTAGGTCATAATTACTATGAATATGTCTGTTATGGTCGATTGCACCAAAGTAACTTAAATTTTAAGCATTTCCTAAATTGACAATATTGCATTCAAATGAAATGTCAAATTATTATATAGGGTGTTTCAAAGAAACTGTAAAAAATTTTGAGGGCATATAGGACTGACCAAATTCAGTAAAAAAAAGCTTTATCAACATGGGTCCGATCTTCAATAGTTTCCAAGATATGAAGCAGTGAAAAATGAGTTTTTACTTTAATTAAATAAGACTTTTTGTTTGCCTTTCAGAGGTCATCTTAGATATGCTTTTGTTTTTTTAAAAGATTAAATATTTTGGCGAGCTTGGCCAATATTTAATTTTCATATAACTTCGTAACTATTAGAAATTGAGAAAAATATTTTATATAAAATTTTATAGTTTTTTTTTTTTATTGTCTATTTACTGACAGACAAAATTTTGTTCGATCATACTATCATTGTCAATTTTTCTTTAATTTGTCATTTATCTCGGTAACAGTTGAAGATCAGACCCATGTTGATTAAGCTTTTTTTGCTCATTTTTGTCAGTACTATATGCCCCTAATTTTTTTTTACACTTTGTAACAGCGTATATATTACGGTCAAAATTTCGATTAGCATTTTTTACTTAAGAGTCACTTAAAATCTTACTTAATCCTGCACCTTTCTACCCTCACGGGTGTAAGGCGGGGGAGGGTGTTGAGTTCTGGTTCGTTGGTCTTCTCCATATTTCTTTCCACTCTGCTCTATCTTGTGTTGCTGTCTTCGTTTCTTCCCAAGTTAGACCTCTTCTTTGCGCTGCATACTTTACTTCTTCCAGCCACATTCTTCTTGGTCGTCCTCGTGGTTTCTTTCTTCCAATTTTTGCTTCAAACACCTTTTTAACTATTCTCTCCTCTCCCATCCTTTCTACATGACCATACCATCTCAGCTGTCCTTCTGCTATCTTATCTTCTATTGATTTTACTTTCAAGTTTTGTCTGTAGGTTGTGTTTTCAATTCTGTCCAGTCTTGTCTTCCCCTCTATTTTTCTCAAGAATCTCATTTCGATGGCAGTAATTTTTTCTTTTTGTCTTTGCGTTAATGTCCATGTTTCAGCTCCGTGTATGAGTATAGGTGTCACTACTTTCTTAAATATTTGTACTCTGGTCTCTTTCGGTATTTCTTTCTTTCGTAAGAAGCTGTGTTTGATGCTATTGAATATTTTGCCTCCTGTTGTTCTTCTTCTTTTATTTATTGTATTTAAATTTTTGGACTTGCTGTAGATTTTCATTTAAAATCTAATAGTGCGATTCTGTAATTTTCTATAACACCATAGAAATGTAAAAGTGAACAAAATCGCAACAATTTTTGTTTACTAATACATTTATTATCGTTTGACATTAAAAAATGATGCGCTTTTGTTGAGAGATATAGTTCTATAGTGGTATAGAAAATTACAGAATCGCACCGTAAGTCTTGGTGCAATTGGGCATTAATGTTTAAAGTTTCAAATGTTATTAATCTGAAATTTTTTGTCATGGAATAAAAATGGACTCTCCAATTTAATAAAATACGACCAATGGAAAAATATTATAACCTCGATTATAATTAAAGTGTGTGTTAATTAGCTATTAATAATCTTAACAATTAACACGTTAAAATGTCTTTATTATTAACATTAACACACATATATACTTTTAAGGCCCTATTTTAAGTAAAATTAAATATTACATTAAAGTAACATTTTATAAGAATACTCTAGAAAAATAACTATTATACAATATTATATTCTCTAAAATAGTGTTCAGATTTACGCTTTTTAGTTCTTTCGTATTTTTTTTTTTAATAATTTGAATTCTAATAGAGGGCACGAATTTCATTGGTGATAAATTCGTATAAAATCAATACAAATGATTCTTTTTTAAAAAAATATATCTGCATAATTTGTATCAAATGTAGAAAGTGTGCATCTCTTTCCATTGCGTCGTTTTCTCTTTTTCTGTCTCCTCCTTTGATTAGTTTGTGTGTGTTAGTAGAATAATTTTAATGGAAGGGTTTGTCCCATTAATGCGTTAATTGCTGACTGTATTCTTCGAACAATTTATTCTCGGCTCGACCTTGGTATGATTCTTGCTTTTCATTGTACTTTTATACCGATTTTTACTCTAGTTTTATTCTTTTATAGCAATCTGTATTACAACTGTTCCTTTGCAACCGGATTGCAGATTAATATTGTAATAGACTTGGGAAATTTTTCCGACAGAAAAATTTACATACTTCATAACAGGAATAGTTGTTAATATGTGTAATCGCTGGACGGTCGTTCAAATCTTTGTTTCGAACTTTTTAACTTATAATTAATATTTTTTTGGATAGATTTCAGTGAATTATTTTTGAAATTACATATTTCCACATAAATGCTACTGGCTATTGAGCATTGTTTGTGTACTCTACTTTTATGAAAAAAATTAATATTCTGTAATTAAAGCATTTAAATAAATATATAGGGATCTAAGTATCATTTTTGATTTAAAGTTATTGATTGAAAGTGTTTTTTCGAAATAATACCGAGCTACAATTTTTACCTCCCGCCAACCTACTTGAGAGTTATTTTTTTTCTATCCAAAAATTCTGTAGGGAGTTTTCAGTGAATAAGCACGCGTTTTTATTATTTTTACAATGATGCATGATGGTGCATATTAAATTTTATTTGAAATCGAAAAATTGTGAAAATGAAAGGACTATTTATTTTACATCTGACATTCATTGCCAACCTCGGACATTGAAGTTACCGTAAAGAACACTCAAAATTATGTGTTTTATTTCATCGGAATTATTTAGTTCGTTCTTTTTGCACATATTTTTGTCATTTTTCGTACAAATTTACTACTGTAAATCGTACACCTGCTCAATATCCTACATGTACAACAATTATCATAAGGTTGGCAACACTGCAGTTGCATGAAATCTTCGTATAATGGATTACTTTAGTGCCGATTTCTGAGCTTTTAATGATGATTTTTGTGCACTTTAGTGACGTTTTCAAATCAAAATTATTAATTAATATACAATTGGTTAACAATGTTTATTTTTCTATTATTTAACAACCAGTAAATCATTTTCAAATATTTAAACATGGTCCTGAATTAAAGTAAATTCAGAACAGTAAGGAAGCTAGAAAGATTTTATTTTGATTATCTGAAATTAAAAAAATCTGATGTGGCCAACACAGTATCTCCCGCAATTTAATTCTTATTAATTTAAATACATACCTACGTATTCACTAATGGTGCAAACTACATAATATATTATGGGATGTATTTTTATAATTACATAAGATGCGAAAAAATGGTATTTAATGGCATTTTTTTGTAGAAAAATCATTACGAGCTTCAAGTAAAGTGCCATTTCCTATTATCCGGTTTACACCAAAATCTAATGGTTTCTTTTCATAATAAAATGGGGTCGACGTCGAAATACAAAGTCTCAGAATTTTCTCAATGATAGATAAATAAAATAATGTCTCGTCTCGATATTTTTCTCGTCTCGTTTAATAGAGTCTCGACGGAAATTTAATATATATATATTTTTGTTCCATAAACTAATTATTAAATTTATATAATTTTGTATTAATAGTAATTTGAACAAAAAGATAAATATTTGTCGTTTTGTCTGTCAAAATTTGATATAACCTAAAACTTGTGCAAATTTCATTATATTATAATTTTATTAATTTAATATATATCTAGCATTTTCTAATCTTAGCTAAAGTCTGGATTACACGATGAATTTTGTATTTTCAAATGACTTGAAAAGAGTCTTTATAAGTGAAATTACAAGTATATTTACACGATCAAATTTTGCGTGAATTAAAATATTCAAGTGTCAAAATTTAAGTTATACTTATATTAAGATTTCAATTACTTCTTTATCCCATTTTGCCATTTTCAGTTTAATATCGATCACTTATAACACTACTTGAATACATCAAAAATATAAACACAAATGACATTTTACAGTTACTTGACAGTTAAAATTTCTAGGACTTTTAAGAAAAAGTAGCGCATGTTCCAGTTTTTCTTTAAAAGTTTTTCGTTAAAAGTCTATTTATTTGTCTCTCTTGCACTCATGTCATTGTGCGAGAGAGAAAACTTTTCAAGTCACTTGAAAAGAAAAACTTCATCGTGTAATGCACGCTTAACAAATTCTGGCAGATAAAGTGTCAAATACTTTATTATCTTTTTGGTCAAAAATGCCATAGCTAAAATATGTTAAATTTCACACGTTTGCAAATATACCTAACTCATGAGAAAAATAACAACCGAGAAATCTCGAAAGAGTTTTCGAGAATCGAGATCTCGGAAAATATATCTCGTCTCGTAAAATATTTTTTTAGATTTCTATCTCGTCTCGTCGAGACGAGAAATCTCGAGTACGAGACGAGCCGAGAATCGAGAAATATCTCGTCTCGACAGAATCACTAACAGACATCATCGTGAAAATGTTAAAATTGGATATTTGGGACCTTAAAACGTGATCATTTACTAAAATCTCGATATGTGATTTTTAGCACGATCCCTATACCTCCCTTACCAAGGGTAGGTAAAAAGGCTAAGGTTGTTTTTAACAAAAGCTCCTTTAGTTTCAAATTTGACATCGGTCTGAATCGAACCTTAGTCGTACGAACCACAATCAGTTCTGTACTACATACATCCAAGCGACCTCATACTTTTCATACCTTTCCTTGAGTTTTATTGTCATTAATAATTAATATTCTGCATTACCCACTTCTATATTACTACTACATAATTACACATTCGTTGCACATATTTAAAAGTTCATTATCATTTTTTAACACTGTGCACCTTACTTGAATTTTTATCACTACGCGAAAAATTTCTGAGAACAATTGATTCAAAATTTCCAATCAAATTTGCAAATATTTCACGTAGTTAGGTCCCAAGTGTTTCATGTTCTGTATCTTTCAATCGTGTATCAATTTCGTTTTCTGAATTTCAATACTGTGACGTCACAGTGCGTGACTTATTGTCTTTTGTTATGAATATGCATACTTGATTTAATAACATATTTGAGAGAAAAGAAAATTTGGTAATATGGATTATGCAAATTTTTAAATTACTATCTTAAAAATAATATGTATATTTTCTTGTCTATTGTACTACGAGTATTTCCTATTGTGTTTCTATAATGAAAGTGATATATGTGACGTATTTCTGTTATACATGAATATTATATTAATTTTTTCTATGTTGTTTCAGGTATGTACCAACAATAGATCATCTTTTTTTTTTTCGGCCCACTCATGTAAGTAAAAATTGCGAATCATTGCTACATATAAATAGAATCTTGTGGTTAACAAAATCTAAATATATTTTTCTACGAATTTCTGCTTTCTTTATCCATAAAAGGAAATAAAAGTCCATGAAATAAAATACTTCCTTATTCAGTATAAATAATAAACTGAAACTGAAAATATGTAGATCACTAGGATGGAACAATTTTACAAAATGAAAGAAATATTTTTATTCCATAATGGGGTCATTTCTCATTTTCTGACTTTTTTTTTATAATAGGTTAAATTAAATATGTCGGTGTATGTTTTACACCTTACAAGTCTTTAGAATCAAAGATATGCTTTTTATAAGTTGCATTTAATTTCAAATATTTCAATAGTTGACGACAGAGTTTCACGGATACGACAATCGAGCTATACCGGTTTAATTTGGAAAGATGATTATTTGGTTTAGTATTTATTTAAATAAATGTTTTATTTACATACCTTATACTGTACCAGAACTTTAAAAGAAATAAAAAGTAATAATAATCTTCTAATGGTACTGATCTATCGTCATTAATGAAATCTGTGAATAAAAAAGCAGATGAGCACACCCAGAAATGGGTAACAAGTAATTCGTGATGATAACGCCTACGGATTGCTGTATGGTATGGCATTCTCTCTTATTGTGTATTGTGTACCTTTCTGATAACAATGTGAGTATGTGGATCTATTTCTAACGCGTTTCTACGTGTTAGTATCTGGTGTGAGTCCTGGAAAAATCGTCCAGTGTTCCGGTCAGGTGTTCACATGTCCGCTGTCGCGTTGACCTTGAGCAAAAAGCTCAAGGCACTCGGAGGAATTCCAAAAATCCAACATCACCGCGTCCTGCAAATACACTGTACTGTGCCTACCGAGCCGCCCTCAGTGGCGTCCGTCAAGGGAGGGAGACCGGGCCAAAAATAGACCAAAAAATAAGGGGCACATCTCCAAAAATATACCAAAATGTAGGACTGCAGCTTTCTAGAAATTGGTGGATAAAAAATTCAGATTTATGAGTACGTTGTTTTAAATATTTAACCAAAATAGTCAAATTAATGTAATAGATTCTTCTATAAATAAATACGAACCTAGGGTATGTTCCAATCAAGGTTATTTAACTCTTCAAAAAGAAATACCTTTTTTTCTCAAACAAATTTGTAAAAATGTTATAATCTATAAAAATCTTATGACATTCTCTTTATTTTTTTGAATGTTGCTCCTGAATTATTTACTTCATGCGCGGGTCACGCTAGAATTATTGAAATTAAGACTCATCATTCATTTTTTTTTTTAATATTATTTTAAATAATCTACTTCACCGTTCTTTTCTTCTATTTCTTAAAAGCTCCCAGTCAATCTTCTTTTGCAATTCTTTTAAAATAATTTTTGCCAGACTTAAAATTGTCAAAGCTGTCAAATTAATTTCTGGTGACTTAAAACTGTCAAAGCTATCAAACTAATTACAGGACAACTGTCAAAGTACTGAGAGGATCATTTAAAACTGTCATACCTGGCACATTAATTACTTACGGGACTTAAAACCTGTCAAATTAATTTCAGGCTAATATAAAAACTGTCAAAGCTGTCAAATTATAATACATGATTCGAACATGTTCTCACTCACAACAATACTTTAAAAAATTGGTTAACTAAGTATTCAATAATTTAACTTTAGCAACTTAATTTCAAATAACATATAAATAACAACTGTTTAAAATTATTTTTATACCCATTAATTCTAGCATGACCCTGGTAATTTTTCCATGACCATAGTATGTTTATAATAAATATATTATTACGGTTTATTATCCCTTAATGGGTGTGACATTCTACTTGTTTCTCGCAATTTTCGGTAATAGGTTTGCCCACGGTAACAATCTCTGACGGATTTCTAACCATAAACCTTTAAATACGCATGTGTGATCCGAGATTAATTTGGATTTTTTCTGCTACGAATGTTCATTTTGGCGTTTGAATTTATGTAAATTAAATAATTAAATACAAAAAAGTATGTACTAAATAGTCGAATTACCTAGTCCCTGATTTATAGTTGCTTTAATTTTCGGACTAGTCTGATTAGTACATGACCAATTATGTCTTACCCCGAACAACTAAAATGAATCTGCGCATGCGTGTGATGCTCAACTAGTCCGGGATCGCTACAACTTTAGTCTAGTGATTATCTCTAGTAACCATGGAAATATCTTGCATCTTTCTTGTATATGGCTCTTTTTATTTTGTTATATTTAGATAAGCTTCTTTAGTTAAATAAGAGTGCTGAATTCGGCCCAATGTAACTGATTGCTATCAGCTGTTGTGGAGAATGAACCATAAAGGTCATTTTCATTCAGTTCAAAAATTGGAATTCATTTTTAAATTTGTCATCAAATGCATTCAATCCCGTTTCATCAGCACCACAGTCGGTCAAGCAATTACCAACGTATATCTTTTATTTAAATCGTCAGTAAAGTGTACAAAAATAATCATTAAAAGTTCAGAAATCGGCACTAAAGTAATCCATTATATGACGATTTCAAGCAAATAGAGTGTTGCCAACCTTATTGTACATATAAGATAATTTGGGTAGATTTAGGATATACAGGGTGTCTCTTAAATAGGGGGACATGGCTTAACCACAGATTCCTGAGGCTAAAATAAGACGATTTAACCAAACTTGCTTCTACCGGAAAGTGTACCATTTAGCCAGAATTCTGCTTTAAAGTTCTTCGAAAAAAAATTAATTTTGCTTTTAATAATCGGACGCTTTATTCGATTTGGAAGAAATTTAGTATAACAGTTTATATGTATATCGTGAATTTTTTTAAAATAAATTTAAGCTAGCAGTCTATCCAAATGTCAAACAATTAATTTTTAATGACAGTAACGAGTTGTCAATCTTCTCAACTTGTTTAGGAGTAAGCTAACATATTTATTCGTGTTATTTAAAATAATGGTAGTAAAATACTGTTAGGCCGAACAAACAGATGTTACTAGTTTCTGAATATTGCGAAGGAATTTTTTGACAACCCAAAAAACAATTGTTACTGTCATTAGAAATTCGTTGTTTGACATTTGGATAGATTGCTAGATTAAATTTATTGTAAAAAAATTCACGGTGCAGTCACTCAGGTTTTATTTTTTTCTGTCTGAACCGTAACAGATATCACAAAATAAACAGAGGGAGAAAAGTTTACTATTGAATGTATCTTTCTGAAAAAAAAATAATTTTATGTTATTTTATTAAAAAGTTACGGTCCAATCAATGTTGGGACACCTAAGTTTCATACACTAGTGGTTCACTAATAATAATAAGTATCACCTTAAAAGATGACTTATAACCGTATGAACTGTCATACTAAATTTCATCCAAATCATATAAAGCGTTCTGTTATTACAAGCAAAATTAATTTTTTTTCGAAGAACTTTGAAGCAGAATTCTGGCTAAATGGTACACTTCCCGGTAGAAGCAAGTTTAGTTAAATCGTCTTATTTTAGTCTCAGGAATCTGTGGTTAAGCCATGTCCCCCTATTTAAGAGACACCCTGTATAGTAGTAAATTTGTACAAAACATAATATGTGCACGAAGAACGAACTAAACAATTCCGATGAAGAAGATTAATATAAAACATGATTTTGAGGGTTCTTTACGATGACCTCAGTGTTCGGATGTTAGTCACATTGAGTGTCAGACTGACAGTTACAAAAACATAACCTATAAAAATAAAATATTCCTTTCATTTTCACAAATTTTCGATTTCAAATAAAATTTAATATGCAACTCGGGACTGACGTTTCGTTTTATCACTCATATGGTTCATTTTTCTCGGCCTTAAGGCCTCTGCAACTAAATTCCATATTCATAATAAAAAGTAGAACTTCAGTACCTTGATACATAAATAACTATTGTAATCTCTTAAAACAAAACTGCCACATCTTAAAATTAAAAGTCCATATTATTCACGAGAAATGTGTTGTCGTTAGAAAAAAACTCGTTAGAATTGTAATGTAAAACATGGAAATTTCCTCGTTCTACGCTAATGTCGTGTGCGTAATGGCCGGTTATCTGCTTTAATTGCGAAGATTTTAAAATCAAATGTACATTCATTTACTGAATCAATGTACGGCTTTTTTGTTCATCTTGCCAGTTCTTTATTCACTGTTTTCTCTGATTGATTCTCTCATTCTTCAGTTGCCGATAAGAGCGTTCCTAGAATTCGCGCTGCACAAGAATCCTAACTCCACCATTTTTAATCTACACACTGGAATTCTGCTGTTTGGAGATAAAAATGTTATGTGTTAATTAGTGGATCATTTTCTTTACATCTCTAGCCGAAAAGAAAACAACAACAAGAATAAAATAATTACAAATAGTTAGGAATACTCCAAAAACATTATAAAGTACTCTTTTTCCCACATCCTAAAGTAGGCACATTAAAAAATCTGTTGTGGCCAGCACAAAACCTCTCGCATATCCATATTAGGCTACATAGGTATTATTTTAACATTTAACATATCTGGTGCTCCCAAAAAATTCTAATTACATCTATTCTTTTTTTATTGTTCTAAATGTTCGAGTTTCTTCCAATTCATTGACGAAATTGGCGGTACTTCTAAATGGTATATCTTACATATATTAGGTATCTATAATTTTAAATATTTAATTAATAATAAAATAAGGAATAGTTAAGAAAAAGCTTTCAGAAATATCTTTGCATTTTTGATTCTGCAAATTTGTCAGTTATAAACAAAAAAAAATTCAACTGGTTTCTATAGAGTTGTTTGGGCTGTGAGATTCATTACAACAGAATATTTTATGTATTTATATTTCTTTATCTGTAAATCTAGAGAAGATATAATAAAATTTTTGAAGGTATCGGATACAGAATTTTATACTTTTTAATACTTGTAATAATATAAATTAAAAAAAATAATATTTAGAAGAATTTTTTTAAGAAACTACTTCTTTCGGTTGTCCAATGGGGTCATGCCAAAAAAAATGTTGCTTATATTTTTATAAAAATAGAATCTATGACACTTATTATACATATTGCAACATAAAATATCCCAAAATATAATACTTTCCATTCATAATTTACTTAAAAGATATTCGCGCTACGATTTTCTGTGACGTCATGTATCGGCTACTCACACAACGACACTAGTCACACGTACATGAAGGTCACAATGTCACAAACTTCAAACGCAAAGTTAAACGTAAGATCAGAGTACTGTAAACAAATATTTATCAAGCTGTCAGAAGGAAAGTGCGCTCTATTCAATCTTTTTTGTATTATAAAGATTTAATTATTTCATTAGAGAAATATTATTTTTAATTGCAGGTTTGTGTGCTTGATATATACTTAATTTAATACATAAAAGTGCAGTAATTGTATATTTATAATGATAATAATGATAAAACATGGTGAAGAAGAACTGTGCAGTTCCAACTTGTGGAAACAATTTATTAAAAAACCCAAAAAAACTATTTATAAACAATCTTAATTTACATTTTGTCCGCCAGGGTGAACTGGAATCGTTCAGATACATGACGTATGTGCTCACGTGACCTCATTGAGATTTGAAATTGACCCCTATTTTTAAAAAATTATATCTACAAAACAATGCACACAAATGGCGTGAAAATATTATTTACGTGTACTGTGACCGGTAGACTTCCAGGAAAAAAATAAAACAGAAAATGTGGCATGACCCCATTGTTACCAAAATCTAATCATATCTTCCCATTAATATCACAATGAGGAATCCGTAGTTAAACAGGTCTTAAGTCTTTTAGTTTTTTTAGAAATCGTTTATTTAATATCCACACACACACATACGTACACACACATACATATACACACACAGATGTCATCGTAAAAGTGGTAAAATCGGATTGTAGGGATTTTAAAATGTGCTTATTCATTAAAATCTGGAAATGTAATTTTAATGATTCTCTTAGCAAGAGGTAAAAACAAGTTTCATAAGGCATGATTTTGTCGCACGTGCTTTCTAAGGGACAAGTGCGTAAAAATGTCTTATGAAACCTATTTTATACTATTTTTTTCTAGTTTGGTTCTTTTGTCAGAATATGTTTAAAAATATTCATTATTTCATTTCTAATTTATGAACATTGATTAGGAATAGGTATTTATTATTTGATTGTTAGTTACATACAGAGTGTCTCAGGACGAGCTTACGCTATCTATATTTTGAATACTATTTAATATAATTTAACGAAATTTAGTATCTGGGGGTTATCCTACATGCCCGTTTCAACTAAAATATTTTCAAAGCAGTAGCACTTCCGGTTTGACCGGAAATTGACCTCAACTTTCTTATTTTAAATGGAATACGCTATATTTTATTTTACCATTGAATGCAGCGGAAAATTTTACTTATGAAGCAATAAAAATATTTTACTCATGATCAACTACTTCCGGCGTTATTCAACTTTTTTTGATTTTTTGTCTGAAATCCGGCACATTTTCAAAACTGTGTATATCAGGAACGAGATCGAATTTTTATAATCTGAAAAAAGCTTTTTATAAAGGATACTTTAAGCTACATTATCATAGAAGAATCCTCGATTATTTATAAAAATGTGACGGGTACGTTACACCAAAATTTCAGTTGACAAGCTTCAAAAAAGACATTTTTTTAAAATTGAACCCACCCTTTTTTGTTACATAAATGTGTTCTACGGCAAAAAATAAGGGTACTTTATGTAACATGTCCTATGTTGAAAGTTGATAGAATTTCAGTAAATTAGAAAAACATGTAATCTGAGTATAATTATTTTATTAATACGGATAAGTAAGCCATGGAAAAAACAAATAAATTCTAAATACAAAACTATGATTAATTTAATACATATTCAAACTATCCTACATTCATATGTAAGCACATCGTTACTCTCTTCAATACTTCTTCTTGTGTAGCATTTTTTATCATCCGAGGAGACATGTTGTTAAATGCTACCCTTTGTTGGCAATCTTCTTTAGTAGTTAAAGGTTTTTGATAGGTGGCCTCCTCGTTCACCCTATTTAACTCCACTTGATTTTTTTGTTTGGGGTTACATTAAAAACGTCGTCTATCAAAAATCCTGATATACAGAGTTTTGAAAATGTGCCGGATTTCAGACAAAAAATCAAAAAAAGTTGAATAACGCCGTAAGTAGTTGATCATGAGTAAAATGTTTTTATTGCTTCATATGTAAAGTTTTCCGCTGCATTCAATGGTAAAATAAAATATAGCGTATTCCATTTAAAATAAGAAAGTTGATGTAAATTTCCGGTCAAACCGGAAGTGCTACTGCTTTGAAAATATTTTAGTTGAAACGGGCATGTAGGATAACCCCTACATACCAAATTTCGTTAAATTATATTAAATAGTATTTAAAATATAGACAGCGTAAGCTCGTCCTGAGACACTCTGTATATTATTACTTCATTCATTGTAGATCTTCTAAAAATAATACTTATTTTAAAATGATAATTGTCTAGAAATGTAGTTACCAACCTAACAGAAATTATAGGCTTGAGTTCTTTAAGGAATGCTACCATTTTCTAAATAAGTAGTAATCCCCCTTGTCTGCAAATTTGCTCTTACTTTTGGAATATTGCAAAATACAACACGAAATCATTAATATTCTACTAAAGAAACTAATAAACATCACATGTGATTGTGTGATTTATTAAATCAATTGTCACTTCAACACTAATAAATTCTGCACATCCTGCAGTGTCTTTACTTATTCTGTTGTCATTTTGAAAACAACATACGTCAGAGTGCGTTGGTAGTTTTCCAATAAAAATAATCCAAAAACTTGAACAAAATCTTGATGAATTTTATATCTTCGTGGAAACCAAAATTGGCAAAATAGATGGCTATCAAATGAATGGAGATTTAGTAGTGTAGATGAATGAGATCATTATATTTATGAGACAGGTTTATCTCTGAGCTTCTTCACTATAAAGAATAAATGACTCAACTACTTGAATTAGTTTAGATTAAATCGGGATATTCAATCTTCATAATTTTATTAGAACATTCTTTTTAAGAATTCTGATCTTATTGACATTTAATTTTTTGTAATTAATTTATTTGTATTTATATTAAGTTACAGAAAACTAAATATTTTAGAAATACTTAGTACAAGTGATATAAAATTCTACCCGTACACGGTAAAAAAAAACTGCTTTAGTACCATCCTTTTTATTTGTAGAACTAATTTTTATAATGACAATATAGTTTTTTTATCATGTGGATGATGTGTAAAGTCAAATATGGAACTATTTGTTTGAAGAAAATATTATGTGGCTAAACAAGTACTAAATTATTTTGAGTCATACGTTAAGAGAGAAGTTACAGCTATCATTATCGTTTCGTACAAAATAATGTTTGTAAAATTAGAACATACAAATGACACTTAAATCCCTTTGAATTCCAATTATGTACTATGTATATTCTATATCTACTTCAAATGATATAAAATTGAATCCCGAACAATTTTCTCTTCGAGTAATTCAGACGGCCGGGGTTCAGAACGGATCGACTTAAAACTGGGAACTATTTAGAAAGATATTTCCAAATTTCAAATAGTACCTTTGTGGTTTACTGTCCGTGACAACTTTGAAAGTCCCTGAGGTGACGCCTGGTAAACGCCATCAACGGTATAAACATTTCATTATTACCGAAATTTACGAATAGAAGCAAATTGGCTCACCTAGAAATGCACCAATAAACATTAATTTTAAGGGACACTTATGCCCGGTTTCTCCACAGCAACTTAAGTTGTTGATTATTAAAGTGCTACTTAATTGTAAGTAGGACTTATATCCCAATTGCGTTGCACCAGCAAATTCAAATGCGAACTTAACTTATGTCACAAATTACATTGGCAACAGCGTAATGTTGTTCTATGATTGGTCAATTTGAAATTTAGCGATTCAAAATAAAATACCGGCTGTCAAATGTCAAAGCTGTCATTGTGTTTACCAGGGTTTATATTTGTATTCATTCAACAATATTCGATATGGATTTACAGGATTTCCCTAATTTTGACGACGTTAAACGTCGTGGATACTGTGATGGAAGTCGATATTATCGAAAATGGTAGGACTCCGCGACAAATAAGTATCAGAATTGATTTGTTCCAAATATATTATTTATTTTTAATATTTTTATGTGCACCACCGCCAGTCCTATAAACTGAAGCCTTTTTCTTCGATGTCGTCTTCCTTGCGTCAGTCTACATATTTCCACACATTTTATTGCCAATGCAGCGGCAATTAATTTCCAGGTGTTATCTTTTTGAATATTGGACATGGACACCGCAATGATTTTTATTTTTAATATTTTCTTTAAATCTTTGTTTCTACAATCTTACAGATCAATTTTCTTCCTCTTTGCTATAATTTAATCGTTTCTTCTTTATATCATCTAATTTTCTTGCCGTAACAGCCCAAAACGAAACAAATTTACCGCGACTTACCGATATGTCAACTGATATATGACACATAACCACATAAGTCACCGATTTTTTCGACTTACATTTAAGTGCTACTTACGTCTCACATTTTGACATTTTTGCGTGGTGCAACAATTTAAGGTGGAACTTAGGAATAAGCAACGACTTAAGTCGTAAGTTGCTCTGGAGAAACCGGGCATTAAAGAATAGTAATTTACGTAACAAGTCCTGAAAGTGATACTTTACTGGGTGAGCAAGCATATTCCAGAGCGAGCCGTAGGCGAGCTTTGGGAGCTTGTGAGCCCAGTATAGACACTTTCAGGTCATGTTGGGTACAATATTTTTTTTGCGATCCTGAAAAAAGAATAAAAAAGTATTATTTAATTTTTACTGCGAGCAAATAATAAATAAATAAATAACTGATCTCCATGGAAACATTTAGCTTTACCGGTCCCGGGATCGGTAAAGTACTTTCCGATCCCTTATAGACAACTTTCCGAGCTAGCTCAGTAAAAAAGGACTTTCCTGTCTAAATAGAGATCAGAAAGAGCTCATTTTCTGGGCGATCGCGAAAAAAAAGATCGAAATTTTGACAGCATTGCTTAATAAATCATTTAACATTTCATTTCAATACAATATTGTCTAAGGAACGCTTAAAATTTAAGTTTCGTTGGTGCATCTGGCCATTATTGAACCACATGAAACCACACCGTAATAGGCTGTGGCTTTGAACGTATTGGACACGGCGTGAAAATAGCAACCATTCACAGCTAATTCATTAGGCACGGGCTGAAATAAACTTTTTTTATACTCGTAACCTTCAAAATGACATTTCTCAAATGCCACACTTGACCAGGAACAACTGCTTCCGATCGACTCGAATGTAAAATTTGGAAAAAACATTGACCCGTTTGGGGCATTCTAAAATAAATCGGTCTTAATAATAATAAAATTTTGTCTATAAAATACAACTTACATGGATTTTCCTGTATTAAAAGTTAAACATATAGGAGTAAATTAATAAAATTCTTCCAATAAATACAAACGTCAAATGAAACAAATATTTCTAGTAAAACAAATGGTCATTGCCTACTTATTTTTATGTTCGCTTTAAAATAAAGATTTTGAATTAATGATGTATTTTTTAAAATACTAGTGCTCGTGCAAAAAATATTGTACAAACCACTTATGTGAAGACGTCTTCCACGCATTCGCGCAATTGGCACCCATGTGGGAACATAGTCTTCCCACACTTAGTTCGTAAATAACTATTTTCGTTTCATCAACTTTTGGTGAAAGCTGTTATTGTATAAAAATGAATAACATAAAAAGTGCCTTTATATATTTCTGCAGCCTAAATTTTCAGTCGTAGAAAAAGTATAGTATGATAGGTACATGATTTGTTTTATAATTTTTTTAGATACTCGTTTTTTACTCGCTCCGCTTATGTTCAAATAGTTGTAACTAAAGAGGCGTTTATAAAACTTGTTACATAATATACTATTATACTTTAGTTAAAATAAAGCAGACTGCAAAGTAATTATATTTAAATATAGCTTTAAATTAACTCATTTATGTATTCTAGGTACCTGTTTCTATTAAACACAAAGTACTTACGTCTTAGGAGCAATAAGTAAACGAAAGAGATATAAAATAAGAGATATAGCAATTTAGAACAAGGTTTATGCGATATTTCTTTTAAATTTGAAAACTTTAAGTGTAATAAATAATATATGATTTACAATACAATAGAAGTTAAACTAGTCGTACTATTAATTATGAAACTATACATATTTAATACAAGGATATACGAATATGGTTATCATATTCATAAACTGATCCTTTCTATTTATATTTTTCATCCTATAAAACATGAATATTCTTTTCTTCTTGTTAAGTTTTTTACGGAGTAATTTATGGTAATAGTTTTGCCAAACTTAAGATTAAAAAACTGACACCCAAAATTTATAGAGCAGTAAAATATACTTACAAGTTTCAAAAAAATAGAACCCAATATTAAAAAGTTGTGCAGTAAAATTTTATCCGTATTAAAGTTGATATATGGTAAACACAACATAAGCAACAAGAAAATAATTCTATGAATCAACCAAACGGTGGGAAAAAAATGAGTACAGAGGATTTTTTCAGGTACGAGTACTTATAAGGAAGGATTACTGATTGTTGCGAGAGCCAAGGACAATGATTCAGAAATAGAGATAGCTGTGCTGTAAGTGAATCAGTTTTTATCTGATTCTATTTTCCTTGTTCAAGGAACGAATCATAATGTTTAACAATAGGAAATGAATGGAGATATTTACGTGATGTATATAAATTAACAGTTAGTTCATAAACATATCTTAAACTAAGAATACAGCTACAACATTTATATTTAAATGGATCTATTTTATTTATTTGTTTACATGTATATTTAAGCGGGCTCATCTGCTAGGATCATAATGTCTCCTTGCAAGGCCGTATCCAAGAAGGGGGATTCGGGGGTTCAAACCCCACCTGAAATGTAAAATGAAATACTAAAAAATTTAAAGAAGTCTAACCAAGATGTTAGCGCTATCATAACGCGTCCCAAACTGCGAGTATAACATTCCCAATTGCTTTTTACAATTAAATAAAGATATACGTAAAGGCCAAAATATTGTTTTATTTTAGGAAGTGTCTACCGTACTGTCCAGACAGAGCCGCAATAAAAATTTGTGAACTGTCGCACCTGAACGGAATCTAGCGGACAATTCTAGCGGCCCCTTCTCGAATCTACCTAAAAACCACTGTCTTCCAATTAAGAATTGTCAGTTAGGTATTGTTTTGGCTTTGGTTCACTAATTTTTTTTTTTTTGCTGCTCTGTCTGGACAGTGCAGTATACACTCCTTTTAATTTATTATTTCCCCGAGAATTGTATACCGGGTGTTTTTTTAAAGGTGTACATAGAAGATTACAATGGGAAATCAGTTTTTTTACAAACTGTTGCGCCCCGTTTTGACTGACAACAGTAGTTGTGGTATCAGTAGAAAGGTAAAAATTGTATCAAATGACAACAAATAAATGTAAATTATGTAATATTTTAGTCCCATAAATTAATTATTAAATTTGTCATTTGATGCAGAATTTTTTTATTTTTCTTTTGATACCATAACCATGGTTATCAGAAGAAACAAGGATAACAGTTTGCAAAAAACTGCACATGTTAATCTCCTTGGAAAATAATATAATTATATAACCAGAACCCCCTCCGAAATGAAAGCCTGGATACGGGCCTGTATCCTTGACTCGCTCGTTTCGATATTGGAGCTACATCACTTCTTGATGGTCCCCCATTCAAGTGATAACTACTGGCTATGTTACTTGAATTGCGTTATCGAACGGATCGGTACCAAAACTCGCTGCCTGTCGTAGCCCTTATTTTTATGTTCTAAATTTCTCCGAGGTTTGATAAAAAAGTAACGAGAATTTCGGGCATTATTCGTTTTTAATTAAATAAGCTCATTTTTATCTTCCGTCATCTTTAGGTAAGGAAGGTTTTACGATGATGTATGTATGTATGTATGTATGTATGTATGTATGTATGTATGTATGTGTGTCCGTGTGTGTATGTGAGAGTGTGTGTGTGTGTGTGTGTGTGTGTGTGTGTGTGTGTGTGTGTGTGTGTGTGTGTGTGTGTGTGTGTGTGTGACGAATTTTCCTCCGACGATAACTTCAATACTGCAATTCTAAAAATTATAATTCGGGTTCGATCCCGACAGAAGGTAAGGAAGGTTTTACGATGATGTATGTATGTATGTATGTATGTATGTATGTATGTATGTGTGTCCGTGTGTGTATGTGAGTGTGTGTGTGTGTGTGTGTGTGTGTGTGTGTGTGTGTGTGTGACGAATTTTCCTCCGACGATAACTTCAATACTGCAATTCTAAAAATTATAATTCGGGTTCGATCCCGACAGAAGCCAAATATTTCCAATTTAAAATGGCACAAAAGTGACCCCTGTGGTGCACTCTCCACACCAGCTATGAGTACCCGTGAAGTGACGCCTGGTAAGCGCCCACACGGTAAAATATATCGTCATCATTACCGATGTCTACATGTGTTGTAGATACTGGCACACCCAGAAATGGGTAATAATCCACCTGAAGTATCCTTATTTGAAGTTTTTAACAGTTTTTCTTAAAAAATGCAGTTAAATATTATTTTTCACATTTTGTGATTATCAATATGAAAGAATATCTTATTCTCTATACGGTTTGATTATACAGTTTCGTTCATATTCAATAGATATAGAGTTATAGAGACATTAAGAGAGATTAACTTTCAAAAATTAGTCAGCTTTGTTAAAATTATGGAAACAACAGATATATTCAGAAAAATTTAATTGACAGATGTCAGTGTCAAATGCAAAACCAAAGTTGAAAGTATAGGGTCAGAAAGTTATGTGTGAATGTGAGTGTCCCTCCAAAGAGAAGAAGATGGAAGGACTGTGTAGCAGAAGATTTGAGAGAGGAAGAATTGTGTGAAGATGTGTTGGACAGGAATGATTAAAAGAGAAGAGTAAGAAACAGCGATCCCTAATAAAATAGGGAAAGGAACTTTCGGTATAGAATTTGTAAAAAATAGTGTGTTCGTGTTACAATTTTATAGGATATACAGAATCTTTTTCAAGGCACTTTTGGTATGGGATATATACAAAATACATCGAATTGACGGAAGGTTTTGTGCTGGCCACAACAGATTTTTTTGATAAAAAACAATAATGCCGCAGCCACCCTAGGAGATATGACTCTTTGTGAGTTATTCCTCTTCCCCAAAATGAAAGGATAACGTGTTACGATTATACAGGAGATAAAGGTAAAATCGCCTGAAAAAGCAAAATGTGCAATTTATAAGTTTAGTAGATTGGAAACAACGTTGATATATTTATAATGGGACTTACTTTGTAGGAGACAATTATTAATATTCATAAATAAATTATTACTTTTTTAAACAAATGTAAATTGTCAGTATTTTTTTATCACACCTTCTTCTTCTTCTTCTTCTTCTTCCAAGCGTTATCCCGCTGGAGCAGTATGGATCTGAATACACCTCGTACCACAATAAAGTTTTTTGTACGAAACAATAACTTCTTCCTCTATTTATAATGTTACCTTTTTTGTTAAAATTCGTGCTTACACTTCCACCACGAGGCCATGAATATTTGTTATATCTTCATCAACATATTCCAAAAAAAAAAAAAAATCGATTTGTTTGTGCAGATTTGCTACTCCTGAACACTATTTATTTAATTTCTATATCATTGTTAAAAGCTTAAGTAAAAAAGCTAATGGAATCTTAATGCCCAGCAGGTGATGTTTTCTGTAATGAATAGAATTCTTTGAGTAATGTATGTTGTTCTCGTCTCGTGCTCTGATTACTGCCGAAATTTAAAAGTAAAAGTAGTTTGAACCAGGCGACCTTACAAACCTCGGCGCTTGGTGCTTGGTGCTTGAATTCGTATCGTACGTTCACTTTCGATCTTTCATACGGCACGCAATACCTACTGCAAGTATCATATGAAACACCATTGAACATTGAGAAAGGAAGGAACGGTTTTCAAGATCATAACCTGCTGTATACAGCGCAACAGCTGCGCACAGCATAAGCGAATGACATGAAAACCAAGATTAATATTAGATAAAGCAGTGATTCGAACAGTAACAGCTAATTGACAGTGTTTTAGAAAAAGATCACCTCAGGGATTTCATTCTCCCGCGTACAGAATTATTTGAGAGGGTATCTGTCATAGTTATAAAGAAATGTTTATTTCGTAATATTCCATAGACGCCGTTAAAAAATATGTATTACAGTAACTTTATGCTTCTAACTTTTTTTGGGACGCTTATGATCCGAGTGTAAACATGACAGGATCAGATAGGAACGGCCAATGAGGGATTCCACGATTTTTTGATTTTTTTATATGTTACAGTATTTTTAAATGAAGAAATTCCCTAATTTATGTTTTTTTTTTTAATTTGGCTTCTTATGGAAGAAAAAAAGGCAAAAATTCGGCTGTTGTGGCCAGCACAAGACCTTCCGTCAATTCGATGTATTTTGTACAAATCCCATACCAAAAGATCCTTGGAAAAGATTCTGTATATCATATAAAATCGTAACACGAACACATACTTTTTCTTACAAATTCCATACCAAAAGTTCCTTTGAAAAGATTCTATAAATCCAATAAAATTATAACATAAACATACACTATGTAAACTGCACTTGACACTTCCTTCTTTCTTCTTCAGCTTTCTCCAATTTTATTAGGGGTCACTGTTTCTTACTATTCTCTTCCACTCATTCCTGTCCAACGCATTTTTTTCACATAGTTCTTCCTCTCTCAAGTCTTCTTCCATCTTCTCTTTCGTCTTCCTCTTTCGTCTTCCTCGTACTCCCGGCAAAAGGTCCTTGGAACAGATTCTATATAATATCATGTAAAATCGAACACGAACACATACTATTTTTTACAAATTCCATACCAAAAGTTCATTTGAAAAGGTTCTATAAATCCAATAAACATACACTAAGTAAAATGCACTAGACACTTCCTTATTTCTTCTTCAGCTTTCCCCTATTTTATTAGGGGTCGCTGTTTCCTCTTCTCTTCCACTCATTCCTGTCCAACGCATCTTCTTCACACAGTCCTTCCTTTATCAAGTCCTCTATGATACAGTTCTTCCATCTTCTCTTTGGCCTTTCTCTGAATGTCACTTGCGAGAAACACTATGACATACCAATTTTTGATCCTATACTATCCATATTTGGTTTTGCACTTACAACTGACATCTATCAATTAGAATTTTTTGATTATATTAGCTGTTTCCATGGTAAATAGCAAAGCTGACTAATTTTTGAAAATTAATTTCTTCGAAATGCTTTAAATTTAAATCTATTGAATAAGAAGGAAAATGTATAATCAAACCGGATAGAGAAGAGTATTTTCTTTAATATATATATATATATATATATATATATATATATATATATATATATATATATATAATAAAAAAATGTCAAAAAATAATATTTAACTGCGTTTTTTTAAGAAAAACTGTTAAAAATTTCAAATAAAGGTACTTCCGGTGGATCAATTGTAACCAAAATCTAATCAACTCTTCATATAGATGTACAGAAGAGGAATATGAAAGAATTATAATTTTTAGAATTGCAGTATTGGAGTTATCGTCGGAGAAAAATTTGTCACACACGGACACACAAACACACACACACACACACACACACACACACACACACACACACACACACACACACACACACACACACACACACACATCATACAGACATCATCTTAAAAATAGTAAATTCGTATTGTAGGGACCCTAAAACGTGCTTATTCATTAAAAACTCACCACGGAAGACAATACCTTCCTTACCTAAAGGTGACGGAAGCTAAAAATATATATAAAACATATAGAAAAGAAATTTGCGTCAATGACACAGTTATATGAGAAGAAATAATTATGTATATAATTTATATAAAAATTCGATATGAACGGAATCCCCTATTGCACAGATCAACTGCCAATATAAGAAAGGTTGCGTAGCTTTAAAACTTATTTGGGCAACTGTTATATGTTATACAGGTTGGCCAGAAAGGGAGGACGTTTTTTAAAACGTCACAAAATTGATACTTTTTGCTTAAGAAAAAAATTATTGACAGATTTGAGGTTCGTAATGACATAGCATTTGACAAAAGCGGAAAACATCTTGCATGTGGTGCCCGTTATCATTAATGCATATCTGAAGGCGTTCTACGAAATTTACAAACACTCTTTCCACTCTGTTAATTTGGGTGATACGTACATACGAACACAAACCCCGCATATTGGAAGAACAGAAAGAAGCTATTCGCGTTTAAACTCATTTTGTAAGAACCACAACCGGATATGTAATAAACTTGATATATTCTTCTATTCTTGTTACATTATGATTTATGTTTAATAGAATATAAAAGAATGAGGCTAAAACTCTTCCTATGACATAGGTCTATAAAATATGATGTATATAGTTTAATGTTAAACCAACAATCGGAAACGACAAACGACATTGTTTACGATGTTATAAAAATTTCCAGTTGATATGTTTAGGCGAATATGATAATGACCTTGAATCTATTGTGAAATTCATTGTGATTGTGCTTGGGTAATATTTTATGTTAATTCCGGATGAAGCATAGAAATACAGAGTATAAATTTCCAAACAAACAGTCATATTTCTTCCTAACGCGTCTTATATTACGAAGAGGCTATTGTATGAATAATATTACAAGAGAACATGTGTATGATTATAATGTTTTCAACAGCTTCTAATTTATTGAACAACGGTTTGCTGCAAGACGTATTGTAGCAACGGAGAACACATTCATATATGAAATTTCTGGGAAATATATAAAAGTACTCGTATTATCATTTTACACCTATATATTTCTTTTAAATGAATATATGCTCAAAAAGTGATGTTGTTGAATATAGGTAAATGTCATTTTAATGTTTTAAACAAAAAGGGTGCGATTCAGTGGGTTGTATTAGGCTGTTTTAAGATCTGTATTAAGAGTTGTATTAAAAAACCTGATTCAGTGGCTTGTATTAGACTGTTTTAGAGTGTTTATTTTAATACAGGTGTATTAGTTGCCTAGGAAATTAAAACACTTCTTAGAATGGGTTATATCTGTTTTAAGTATTGTATTAACCTTAATTCATAATGTCAAATATGAAATATTGAAGTAAAATTATATATTTGACTCTTCATAAAGTATACTAAAGCAAATATTGAGCTTAAAATGATATAATAAAAGAGAAAATGAATAATTTAAAAATTTGAGGTTAGTATGAATAAATTCAGGCAAGTTACAACAATTATTTATATGTTGTTTATTTTCTGAGTTTGTTTAAATAGGTGACACAATACGTGCTGTTGAAAGATTTGAGCATGTTTGGCGTGTTGTTGATTGTAGAAGACGAAGAGACGAAAGTGATACTGATTATCAAAAAATGTATTTCAGCATGTAATAAATTTGATTCGAATTGACATATCTGGGTTTGGCGGTGATGTACCTCCACCAGTTTTAGTTTTTCTTTTAAATAATGCGCAATTTCACTCTTTGAATTGCATTTCAATCAGTGCCGGATTACCCATTAGGCAGAGTAGGTAATTGCCTATGGGCCCCTCACATTTTAAGAGCCCCGCTACATTGAATTAAAATAATATTGATTTGATTTTGATTTTTTTTTATTACAAACAAAGAAATCCTTAAAGAAATTTTGATTACAACAAAGAAATGCTTATTTACAATAATGGAAACTTCATTACAATAATAAAAAATATCAATCAGCACAAACATCACTTTTATTTCTTTGGACATTCCAATTTACCACTTCAAAATGATGCAGCTTTTTTATTTTTCATTATTTTAATGTCATTTCCCTTATTTTCAATAATACCGTTCCGTTTAGTAATTGGCTGTATTAAAATAATCTTTTCTTCATTAAACCAATCGGTTCTGTAATTCTTTTCCCTGACATTTTAATATGCTAAAATTTAAAATATAGGTCATATAGTAGTGTAACATAACCTAAAACAACACAAATACAAAATATTGACGTTTCAAATGCCGCCAATTTCGCATTTTGACAGTTATTACAGTGTTGCCAAGTGTAATTTTGTGTTTAAACTAAAACAGCTTAATACAGACCACTGAATCACCTTTGTTTTAAAATGTGTTTTAAGCTAATACAGTGTTTTAGTTAATACAAGTGTTAGTACAGACTTTAATATAACCCACTGAATCGCACCCAAAGCGTTTAACAGGAAACAATAGTAATAGCTTCAGTTTCGTGTTTTATTATAATACAAATACTTATCCATTTTGTATAACTACAATGGCCAGATTCGACGTATAAGTTCAGATATTTTAGTGCTTCATAGTACTTAAAATTTTTTCCATTATTGATTGTACAATTTAACTACGTCTACTAACTACTTGTATTATTTTTAAAACGTTAGCTTGGCTCATTAAAAGTTTTCATTGAAAACTGTATACAGATACTCACGGACATAATGGGGTATGTGACTAAATTTTGATTTTTACATATATGATACTAGACCAAAAAATAAAATACCAGTATTTTTTTAAATTGATTAATTATTCGTAGTTTACGAGAAAATAATTATTAAAACTTTGGAGAAGGGATCTGTGACGTCAGTAGGATAGAATGATAGAAGAAGACAGTTAGGCTGAGATAGATATATTGTGGTAGGCGAAAGTGACAGAAGCTGTCACGTTCGCCATTCCATAACCTATCACAACATATCTATCTCAGTCTAACTGTCTTCTACCATTCTACCCTATTGACGTCACAGATCCCTTCTCCAAAACATTAAATTGCTAATACCAATATTATTCAAACTAATGTTTTGTTTTTATTATTATAATGAGAAGCTATAGAGGTTTGTTTTTATATATTATGACTTATATATTGAAATTCGATTATGGTCACATACCCCATTTTTGCATTTTTCTGTTTATTTTTTAATTTTTCTGTGATATTTATAAAGAATAGGAATAGGAGCACTTATTAAAATTTATAAAAACTAAATAACTTCTTCTATTTTAGTTATATTGAAGTTAAATATTATGAGTATTTATTGTTATTGGCGACACAGAAAAATAACTCTCTAGTACTACCCTCCGAGATTTTTACGATGATGTCTTTGTTTGTGTGTGTGTGTGTGTGTGTGTGTGTGTGTGTGTGTGAATGTGTTTGTGGATGTGTGTATGTATGGAAGTATGTGTGTTTGGATTTTGGAAGGACGATTCCTCAAAAACTATAATACTTTAGGCCTATTTAACTACGTATTCTTCAATCTGACATCAGTGGGAAGAGCTGAAAAGGTTTTGATAACATTTGGACAAGCGGAAGTAGTAGTTTCTTAAAAAAAATCTTCTGAATATTATTTTAAAAAAAATTGTTATTACAAATATTGAAGAGCATGAATTTCTTCATCTAATACACTTAAAAATTTTATTATATCTTCTCTAGAATTAGAGATAAAGAAAACATAATATATAAAATAATAAATCGCTACACCAAGGAAACCAATTGTCAAATTCAAATGTTTATAATTGAAAGATAAATGTCAGTGTCAAAAATCAACAGTTTTACTAACATTACTCAAATCTTTTTTTGTAGGAAGTACAGTTAATATTTCTAATTAATTTATTAATTATATATGTAACAAAACGGAAATGGCGAGAGGTATTGTGCTGACCACAACAGGTTTTTTAGTAGGTATTGAAAAGGTTGAAAACCACTGGTTTAGGTGATAAATACTCATAATACCAAAATTCACAGAGCGCATTAACATAAAATACTTAACCTAATAATAATAACAATAAAAGCCCACATAAATTTTGCACAAAAATAAAAAAAAGCATAAAAATTTGAAATATTTTGCCCCTGAGTTTAAATTTATTTGCCACATACATCCCTTTAAATTTCAATAATTTAGTTGTATTTTAAAATTAATATTTTTTTCTAAATGCCTCATGTGCAAATGTACAACAAATAAAATTGCAGCAAATTTTTCACGAAGTTCATCTGACAGTAGGCGGCGCATTCCTGTCACAGTAGGTTCGTATCGTTCGCATTAATTCATTTGTTTACTTCGCCGTGTCATATAAATAATGCGTATTTTAGTGCAACATATTAAAGTTTTTCGTGGTATATTTATCGATATTAATAATAAATTATATATAAGTCGATTCAGTATGCTTTCGTGGTTATGTTGATATATAATTCTAGTAGTGAATAAAATAAAATGTGAGTGTTTTCAAGCAAGAAAAACATCGTCTGGGAAACGTTTGGAGATACGCATATAGTAAGCAAATTTTAATATTCGGCCCGATTCTGTAAGAAGAGTTACTAGAATAAAGTTACTATAATAGTCTTTAAAATGAAGGTCAGTTACTACTACAGCAACTTGTTATTTTTTGTATTTTCTAAGCACAGAGTCATTACAGTTTTAGATACTTAGTTGTTAAACAAGTTATTACGCTAGAGACTAGCCAAACGTAGTATTTAAGGTGTAGTAACCTTTCAGAATGATTGGAAATTGGATGAATTTTGAATTTCATAGAGTATTGGCAGATTTGGAAAATCGGTATATATAAATAAGTAACTGCAAATAATTTTCGGTAACGTTTATTTATGAAATTCGAAAATTTATTTGATAAATTTATATTATTATTTCACAGAAGAAGAAATAGGTTAGAAAATAGAAGGGTAAGAGACGAGAGTAATCCTTTCTTAATTTCGGATGTACAAGATCTAATTGAAGAAGTAACTCCGTTAGCGGAACCTTTAATAAGATCATCAGGCGTACCTATTAATTTAAAAGTAAGCTGTACATTTTTCTTGTCTCCTTTCTTTGTATTATTCAAAATATTTGTAAGTTCTTCCCATGATAATTTAACCACATTAGTTTTCAGAGGATGTGTTTTCATTTCGAGCATTATTTTGTGGTTTTCTAAATAAGCTATTACTATTTCCAACTGTTCGTTGGTTGTTCTTGAAGCCCTAGGATGCAAAAAGATATAACACTTGTTCACTTGTAAACACAATTCGTGTTCCTCATTTCACTGCTATCTTAATAACTAAGTTTGCTTAGTTACTCTGGTAGTAACGTTCCTAAACATGTAATTACAAAATACGAAATATGTGTTCAGTTACTAGGATAGTTGCTATCAGAGTAACTTCATAGTAACGTTGCTAACAAGTAACAATATTAGATACTTTTTACAGAATCGGGCTGATTGTTTTCGTTGTATGCAATGCAAATAACTTTATTGTAAATAATATAGGTTAGATACGTACATAATGTAATATGAATAAAATAATATTAGTAAAAAAATATAAGTGCATATTATACTGTTAAGGAATTCTGTGTAAAAAAAAACAACTATATTTTCTGAAATGGAACTTATAAAAGTTGCATTTACCATAATATTTATAAACATAAAGTGCCAAACATTCTTTCTATTCTTCTAATAAAATTCTACTTCTGGGGTGCTTCTGGGTGTCTTCAAGTCATCTAGTATGTATATTTTTTTTAATTCCAAAGATTGACGTAACTATTTTTACCTTCTGTCAACCTACAAACATAGATAATGGGAGTAATGTGTTGGGTTTAAAAATTTGATAGTAAGTTTTCATTGGATAAGCACGATTTAGGTTCTCCACGGCATTACTATTTTTACAATGTTGTCTGTCTGTGTGTATGTGTGACGATTTTTTCGTCCACGATAACTCTTCCAAAAATTTCTATTTTTCGTATTTAAGCTTTCTACGTTCATATAAAAAGTTATTTGGATTTTGGGTAAAATTGGACAAGCGGAAATAGTATTTTACTTGAAGCAAATAACAGTTTTTAATGAAAGAGTATATTAAAATATAATTCAAAACTTTTGAATTTTAGTATTTAATACTTTTATGTCAATGGAAACAACATATTATATTTTGGCTAAAATTGATAAACCGGAAGTGATACTTTACCTTACCCGAAACAGATTTTCGCGAAAAAAAAAATACTAAAATATTATCCAAAACCTCACAAATTTAGTATTTGAAACTCGTATATGATTGAGAACATGACCTAAAGTTTTAACACATATTCATGTTTCGTTTTAATTTTACCTTATTTTACCTTATTTAGCCTATAGAAAAATAACTGTAAAAATCAAAATTATTTAAATTTCAATTAAATTTTTATCATTATTTTTGTTATGTAAGGATATAAAATGATTCCATTGTTAAATTCAGAAAAAAATGCCATCCCATTTAAAAATATATAACTTTGTGTTGTAACTTGAGAACTACTGGTTTAAAAAAGTATATTATGTGGCAAGTGTGTGAAGCTGAAATTTAACATTTCACACACGTGTTACATACTATACTTTTTCTACGACCTTGCAATAAAATATATTTTTTCTTCACATTGTCACTCTTTTAACATAAAGCCTCTGTATTATCGACTTGTGTAACCATGGTTACCAACGTTACGGGTGTTTAACAGCTTTCTTTTATTAAAATACAATTCAGTTTGTAATATTTAAAATAATGAACGGTGCGTGAAGTAACACTTCACGCACAGTGTGCAAAAAATCAAACTTCACACATAAAAATTGATACGTGAAGTACTCACTTCACGCATGGGAGTAGAAAAAAATATTTTTATCTCTAATTGGATATCCCCCTTGGTCTTCTATAAGATTGTCTTATAGTATTTTATTGAATCTTTAATAATATAGAAATTTATATAAATAACGTAAATTATTTTTCTATTGGCTATGATTGTCGTGATGTATGTACTCCGACGTCATAGGAGTTGGAGGTTGTTTTTCAATACTATACTCTGTTTTTAAACTATAGACATTAACTAGAAATTCTAGTGAGAAAATCAAAGCCTGAGATTGGCTGCCGCGTTATTTCGTGAAGCCACATTTAACCAGACGAAATTTCAAGTTAACCTTCAAACGTAATTGAAACGTCAAACTCTCAGTAGTTGTCAAATCACTTGTTGAATTTGCACGTGTTTTTTGTTTCATTTTTTTTTGTGATATTTCACGAATAAAAACATAATAAATATGTAACATATAAATTTTTTTTGAAAGAATTACAAAAAAAATAATGCAATTAATTAATTTATAATTAAAAGTTATGTATTTATGATTTTATATGAATAAATTAAGTAGATTATCTATAATAGTTTTGGTTAATGAAAATATAACCTGGAAAGTATAAATGCTGACGTGACCTTCATTTTAACATTTCAATTCCCCTCCAAATAAATCTAGTGACTTTTTTTGGTAACTTCTAGCGGTGTAAATGTGACTTCGTCTAGTGCTGTCTATAGTTTAAAAACACGGTATAGTTCTGACGCCAATCTTTTTATTTAATTATTTACGAAAATAACAATAAATTATTATTATTTTTGTTATTACTTTCATTTAAAATACTTTTTAAAAAACGTAAAAAAGGTTCATTGAGAGCTGGTGAGGTGCAGATGTAAAAAGCAACTTAGAACACCCAGCTATAGTTAATAAACAATGATTTCCCGTGCTCTGAACGCATATAAACCTCCTGCGTGAAACTTGTGTGTATCCAGTGTTAATTTAAATACAGTTGATAATAATCTTTAGAAAATCTTTTAAGATCCCGCAAATTTATTCCCGGCCTTATGGAATCCGCAGTAAGCTCATCATTTTTATCTCTCGGTGGTTATTTATACCTCTCATGTAGTCGACGATTTAATTAAGTTAATAATTTGATGCGTCGCGCTTGGCGGCTTGTTTTTATGCCACCAATTAGTGTTCTGATTTATACTTTTCACTAGCATGAAATAGTGACGAGTTATTTACTTCTGTCAACCCACGGAAAAATATCAGTAATGTAAGGAATATATTGCCGCAAGAACAGAAATTATAAATGGGAAGGATTATTAAAATAAAATTATCAAACGGCAATTAAATGTTAAAATAACTGTAACCAGCTAATCGTTGTAATAGATAGTGTAATTTTCCTAATACCACATCAATGAATTTCATATTCATTAAGGAACCTTTCGAAAATTCCTAAAGAAATTATGGGGCTTCCACCATATTATTACAGCATGTGTCGTTTATATTAAAACTGTTATTAGTTTTTAAAATATTCTTGTTTTTAATGCCCTGAACTTAAAATCTGCTCTATTTTAATTTTTACTATAATTTCAAATTTTCTGCTATCGCAGTAGAGATAAAGCAAAAGTAAACCAAAATAACAATTAAAATGTTGTTCGTAGGGTAATCGCTCAATAGCAGCTGTAGACACGTGTTTCGCTCTTATTAGAACTCATCAGTACAGCATAGCTAGTTAATAAATGGACATTAACTAGAGGTAGTAATAAGAAATCGACAAATTGTAACAGCACCAGTAAGCAGCCAAACACGCATTTGTTGCTTCGGTCAGCATTTCCACGGATTTATGGATAAATACAAAAACTAGTAAAATGTTGTTCGTAGGGTAATCGTCCAATAGCACCGAAGCAACAAATGTGTGTTTGGCTGCTTACTGGTGCTGTTACAATTTGTCGATTTCTTATTACTACCTCTAGTGATTTCTTATTACTACCTCTAGTTAATGTCCATTTATTAACTAGCTATGATGTACTGATGAGCTCTAATAAGAGCGAAACACGTGTATACAGCTGCTATAGGGCACCTGCACGTGACGTTTCAACATGGCGGCCACCAGCTGATCTTGGTCAACCAAACCTTCAGTTTGCATTGTGTCTTACGGAGAAATATCGTGCCGTAAGCTTTTATTGTGTTTTTATGGCATTTATTGTTTTATTTGGGAAAAAACTGATTAGAGTGTGTAAAAGTGAGTATATGAGGAATGTTTTCCGTAAAAAATAAGTCAGGACATTCTTACTATTTAAAGAGTTCCAGGTTATTAAATTAAAACTAACCCAATCCTATTTTTTTGTGTATACTTTTATCGCATATAAAATAATTTAAACATAATCGGATAGAAACATGTTGTATGAATGTTTAAATATATGTAATTTTCTTTAATAATATATATATATAAAAAACATGAAAAAATATTTTTTAAATGTCAGAATTACAAATTTTTAATGAAGTTTTTTTTTAGGAACTGAATATATATATATATATATATATATATATATATATATATATATATTTTTGTCTGTTTCTCACAAAGGTTTAAAAATTAGATAGGTAATCAATTATTGATTTCATATTGATTTTTAAAAGGCATTTATAATCCTCGTCAAAAAAATGTCAATGTATAAGGATCCACATTATGTATACACTTATCGATTTAACGTACTTTGGCTTCCAAAGATTAATTTTTGACGTATAAACTCAATAAACTCATTTATATACAATAAAAATACACAATATGACAATAAGAAAAATGCACTCGAAGATAAATATATATATATTTCAAATTTAATTTTCTTTATAAATTAAAAAAAATCTAATAATTCAATTTATTTTAATTTCAATATTCATGTTTTCATTCAACAATACACATAAAAAAAACTTATACAAACTCAAATGAATGTAATACAACCTGATGCTACATGCTACTTATTTCAATTTAATATTTTTAAAAATATATTTATAAATACGACTGCTTTGTTTTACTAGTAAATAATTCACACACTTATCTTTAATTATGGCTAATTACATTTTAAAATAGCATGTATAAATTTAGAAAAAACTGAATTTCTTGTACAGAAAACACATTCGCTGCATAAGACGCAATGTTAAACTGAAGCTTGGTTGCCCGAGATCAGCTGATCATCCGCCATGTTGTGACGTAGGTGCAGGTGCCCTATTGAGCGATTACCCTACGAACAACATTTTACTAGTTTTTATAATTTTACGCTCGCGATATATGTATATTTTCGTTTATTTACCTTGGGGTCCAAGTAACGGGTCTGGTGGATGGTTATAAATTACCGCCGCTGCGACGTTGTATTTATCCACAAATCCGTGGAAATGCTGACCGAAGCAACAAATGTGTGTTTGGCTGCTTACTGGTGCTGTTACAATTTGTCGATTTCTTATTACTACCTCTAGTTAATGTCCAGCTATTAACTAGCTATGCTGTACTGATGAGCTCTAATAAGAGCGAAACACGTGTCTACAGCAGCTATTGAGCGATTATCCTACGAACAACATTTTACTAGTTTTTCTAACTTTACGCTCGCGATATACATATGTATATTTTCAAAATAACAATTGTTTGAATTTATGATACCATAGGCTGTAAATGGCAAACAAGTCGTACTTTTACCTTCCGTCACCTTTATAAGGAAGTTTTTAATGAATAAGCACGTTTTAAAGTCCCCAGAATACGATTTTACTAGTTTTACGAATATTGATTTTCTAATCTTAATAGATACCGAATAGCTCTCCTAAATTTACACAAGTTTAAGTTTTCAAGTTCTATTATACATAAAATACGTATACCGTGAAAATAAAATAAAATAAATAATATATATTTACACACCAAGTGAGCTAAGATAATGTTTATTCTTCGAGTGAATAAACATATTTAGCTCACGTGGTTTATACAATATTTTATTCAATTTTGACGAAATAATAATAAAAACCATTCTAATATTTAATTTTGACAATCGTCGATGATAGACGTCAAGTCATCTATTTAAAAAACATTATTGTCTGTCATTTGTGTCGTGAAAAATAATGAAAATGGCTGATAATGTCAGATAAGTACTGTGATGAGTGTTGTTTTCGTGCTTCACGTTATTTTAAATGCATTATTTGTTGCAGAGTGAGTTAAAATTTTGTGTGAGTTTTTTAATTCATTTGTGAATAAAATGTTATCTATAATTATTGCTATGGAGTTAATAATGACAGTTTAAAACGTCAAAATTGAATAAAAAATAGGTACGTGCGAAAATAAGTTTGCGCATGAGCATTTATAAAGCTTGAAGTTTTCAAGCCAAGCCAACCCATGTTTCCATCAAGCCCAAGCCAAGCAAAACATTTAAAAAGCTTGAATTTTCAAGCCAAGTTAAGCTTTTTTATTGCAAGTGGCTTGGCTTGGTGAATCCCTAGCAGCAATATCATGTTTGATATTTTAAATGAAATGGATTAAATCTCTATGTTATATTATTTTGAACTTAAAGCCCTTTGAATTAGGAGCTGTTACCTAATATTTTGATATTTAGATTCCTTTGATTATTTTAAAAGTTTTCATTAATATATTCTTCAACTTATTTCCATAAGTGCTAATGACCTAAAATAATAAAACGTTCGCAGAATTTAAACTGACTTCATTATCTCCACAGTATTTCTTGTTATTTAATATTGACAAAATGATTTAACACTTAGATATACAAAATAATCAGTTAACAACCTTTCTAAATTTTATTATTTCTGGTTTTTATCTGTCATGAACTTTTTATGTTTCAAAGTAAAGTATGACGCATTTACAAAACAATGGTCAAAATAATAATTCCAAGTTCTAATAACCCAGATCTCTGAACATTACTTAACAATGGTGAAAAAGTTAAACATTCTTCAAGAATGTTGTCATTTATGTACTTAATTTTTATTCTGAGAGTATCTTAAGGCACCGTTACGGTAAGTATAATTTTAGAAGCATTAATAATCACCATTTTTATGAGCCTAACGGTGTCTTCGCAAAAAGATGCGATATTTTCATATTTATGGACATGAAAGCAGCAATAAAAATAAATCCGCATATTCGTCTGCTGTATACACTATTTGAAAATCAATCAAAAGGTTACATGAATTATGCATTTTGATGTTTTTATGGAATCAAATATCTTTTGGTATTCCATTAACCTTTACTTCTAGATCCTATATGCATTTATATTAAAAATGTGAATTTTATCTTTACAAAAATAGTGTTTTAACAAGAATTTATTTTAATCAAAAACAAAACTGTAAATTTTGACAAATTGACAACTACATGATACTTGAAACTTGTTCTTTGAAATGTGAAACATTTTTTACAAATGATTTTACATGGATAATTTAGAATTTATTATACAGACGATCGAATTATACCTAGCTGACTTTTAACAAATTGAATTCGGAAAATATAATTAATAGTAATTTACGAAACAAGACCTCTACTGGGTGAGGAAGCATATTCCAGAGTGAACCATGTTTATTGTTTACACTCATAAAAAATAAATTTTTGTTTTGATATCTAGTTTAATATTTAGATTTTAAACTCAAAGGATCGGCATAAAATAATTAAATGCACTTGGACTATGAAACTTCAAAGATATCTCTCAACAACTTTACCACAGATTTCAGTAAGTCTGTAAAATTTTTAGGAAGACCCAGGGATTGGGTTTTTCTTTTTGACGATATAATGCAGCAATTATTTATATAAATATTATATTATGTCAATACACTAAGCGGGTTTCAGAAATATCCAGTTAAATTCAGGGTATCGAACCCGAACCTGAATCGAACCAAAACCGGAACCAAACCGTTACATTTTAGGGAACCCAAACCGAGAACTGAACCTCAGATATATTTTTAATTGAACCTGAGTCGAAACCGAACTGAGTATTAAAATTCAGGTTCGGGGTTCAACTCCGGTTCAGGTTAACTTTTAGTTCGAAAAGTAAATACAGCCGATAATCGACGTCTTAGTCGTCTGCGTTGCTGTCTGGGATGACTTTTCGTGAAAATTGTGTTCGTTTTTTGTTGTGTTTTGCTTAAATTCCGGCTCTCATTTTACATTATTTCGAA
This sequence comes from Ophonus ardosiacus, assembly GCA_943142095.1. Lineage (NCBI taxonomy): Eukaryota > Metazoa > Arthropoda > Insecta > Coleoptera > Carabidae > Ophonus > Ophonus ardosiacus. The sequence goes on along the minus strand of OW964831.1, from coordinate 8,651,258 downwards.
CCTAAACCGCGAATAAAACCGCAAATTTTATTAATGCTTGAACCAGAACCACACCCGAACTCATCTTTCAAAAAACAAATTAACCTGAACCTAAACCGAACCCAGTTTTTGGCTGGTTCGATGCCCTGGTTAAATCCAGTTCCAAAGTAAATTGAATTATAACTATGAAAACATATCATATTTCCCAAAAAATCTCCTTACATTTGTTTAATTTTTTAAATTGACTGTGGAAGTAAAATTTAATAATTTTTTTTACGTCTGTTAATAAAAGTACACTTTTTTCATTAAAATGCCCCGCCTTCGCACGGGTAAAGCTCGAATAACGATTAGCTACACGTGTACCAGTAATTTTTCACATTTACTTCGGAGACATGTGCTGCGTAGTGAGCCGGCAACCTGCCTCGCATCGTACATGTAACAGGCTCCCTCCCGATCCGCAGCGCCCTTTTCTAAACATATCTCGGGTACTTTTACTTATGTACATATGATGTAAGCTATCTCTCCGACAAATCTGCTAACGGTTAAAACTTAACTATAGATACAAATTTGATTTTCGCAGCAAAAGGTAGTCTATGTCCTTCTCCAAAGTCCAATGTATCCCCATACCAAAATTCATCAAAATTGATTCAGCGGGAGAAATGATCGATTCTCCGTACAAACCTTCATCCCCTATTTTACTCCCTTCAAGTTTTATTTTCGCGATAAAAGGTAGCCTATGTCCTTCTCCAAAGTCCAATCTATCTCTATACCAAAATTCATCAAAATTGGTTCAACGGCAGAAATGATGGGTTCTCCATTCAAACTTTCTTCAAGGTCCAATCTATCTCTATACCAAAATTCATCAAAATTGGTTCAGCGGTTTAGGCGTGAAAACGTAACAGACAGACAGAGTTACTTTCGCATTATCGCATTTATTATATTAAGTATAGGATGTAAAAAAAATTTATGCAAGACTATACTTTTCATTCTTGTTACATAAATAACTATTAATTTGTTTTATGATATATTATTGCTTTTTATTCAATATTATCATTAACATTTGCTGCGAGTAAAAAAAAAATGAACATGTTACGTGTTTCATTTATTGCTGGTAACATTTTGGGTTTCTTTATAAATATAATTGAGAGTTAAAAAAACAAGATATTTCACACCTCGTGTGCTAATTACTGGGAGTGGCATACATTTTTTTCTACATCTACCTACCACTATTTTTTTTATTAAAATTAAAGGTGACGTGACATGTGAGATTTATATTTAATTTTTGTAGTTATCTACACAAATTCTGTTGGTTAACTTTTGATATGTAGTTTATTGAAAAATTTTTTATTCATCGTCATTATTAAAATGTTAGTTTGGTATTGAGAATTCAATAGGTAAAATATTTTATAAGTGAAATATTGGAAAAAAATATTGATTCTTATAAATAAAGAATGGATAATTTTTGAAAATAAATTACAAGACCAAAAAGTTTGTGACGTCAAATGTCAAAAATTTGGAACAACCAAAATTGATTAATGGCTTATTTAAATTTATATTCTACTTGAAACAATAAAGAACTTAATTAAAATATTTCACACTTCCTTTTTGGTATTTTATGTAGCACACCTTCCATTTAATGTGCGATATAATAACTATTATTATCTATAATAAATTTTCTCTCATCTTTAAATTCACGTTACTGTCACTTATTTGCAAATGTTCAACCCATGCATCATTATATTTGGCAAGTACACGATAAGCAAATAATTAATGTCGTATAACTGTTTAGTAAACGGTCGTTTTCGTTTCTAATACGGCAAAATAGACCTAAATTTTCTCAAGAATCTATGTGTAGGCCTATACAGTCCATAGAACAATGCGTCAATATATTCTAGATGACGACACAACAATGAAGAATCAGACAAAAATAATATTCAACAGAAATAGAAATTATAGACAATTAGAAGGATTCTTTCTATTTGTTCCTATGGGAAAGAGAAAAGTATTGAAAATGAAGCACAAAGCAGAAAAATATATTAACAACTACACTGCGTTTAGAAGTCATTTTGTGTAAAATTTAATACTTAGAGAATAAATAAAATAAATATAAATCATCACGGCATATTACCCATTACTGGGTATGCCAGTATCTACAACACATGTAGACATCGGTAATGATGATATATTTTACCGTGTGGGCGCTTACCAGGCGTCACCTCACGGGCACTCATAGCTGCCGTGGAGAGTGCACCACAGGGATCACTTTTGTGCGATTAAAAGTCTGCACTGGCCGGGATCAAACCCGGGTCACTAGATTGGCAACCCGACACTAAACGCACATGACCACGCGATCTCATATACGTGGAGAAAAATATAAAAATTCTTGCAACAGCCTTTTCACATTTGAAACATAAGGCCCTTAATAATATTTGAACAGCTTATTATACAGAGTGATCAAAAATAACTGATTCAGTTGGCAAAACTTGAAAAATACTTGAAATTGGTAATATTGATATACCCAAATCATTCAAGCAGCCAATGCACGTCATCACTTAGTGTAAAAACCTTAATGCATTAAAATCACTAATAGTGAAAAATGAAATAAAATTTCACTCATTTTTAACCGTCAAAAAGTGTATAGCCTTATATAATTATTATTAAGATGAATATTAGAGTTCATTGCTTATCGTATATGACATGAATAATATATAAATAATGTATATCAACGTCATATTATTCGTTTAATTGTTGCTATAGTTGGCAACATTGATAATTTGTATGTTCATACTGTCAAAGTCATTATTTGAAAAATATTTATATCGTGTTTGAACATTTTTGTGCGTTGTAAAGGCATATTTATAATAAAGTAATATTAAACGCAATGCTACGACGCAACGTGACCGTTAACGCAAACACAAAATCTGTTAATCTGCCAAATGTAGCATTTTTAATCAATCAGAAGAATTCGGTAGATATATTTCTTTGAAATTTGGCTCACTTTTATTTATTGGTTAGTATTATAAAATAATTTAAATAGAAATGGACACTGACGAAAATATAGTATTTATTTTGTAGATGTGACAGTTCATGACCATGTCGATAATACAGATTGCAATCTGTAGAACTCTTTTCATAAAGATTCTAAAACCTCTGCAAACGTACCAGTATATGATGTCACACATCTAGTTACTTTTATTCAATTTTTATTAATGACGTGCATTGGCTGCTTGAATGATTTGGGATCAGTGTCAAGTGCATTTACATTGTATGTTTGTGTTATAATTTTACTGGAAATAAAGAATCTTTTGCAAGAAACTTTTTGTATAGAATTTATACAAAAAAAAAAAAAAAAATAGAACTGACGGAAGGTAATACGATGGCCACATCAGATTTTTTTAAATAAGAATAAATTAAATCAGTATCTCACATGCGTTTACATAACACATGTGGACGCATTGCAAAATACGTTTTTCTATAGAAAGTTTTTGGGAGTGGTCATATCAAACTTTTTTATCATTCACAATTTCTCTTCTTTCTAATGTTACATAAAATAATCGAGCAACGAGCATCTCTTAATTGATGCTCAACTCTTTGTGTGAAATTGAGAACGCAGTTTTTTGTTTGGCATCCTACTAGATCTGCTTTTTAACGTTCGTAGGTTTGCAATAAATATTCATTCGGAATAGCTAATTTTATTGTTGTGTTTACAGAAATCTAATCGATAGAACAAAGACACGTGTTATTGCATAAATAGAACAAGATTCGTATCTTTACAATGCCTGTTCCATTGTGACGTGTTGTAGTTTTATTTCAGCTGCTTGTAGAAATGTAGAAAGAAATAAATGTATCATCATGGATTTTTCCCTATTCATAGATTTGCAGGTAGTCATTTCAAATTTTTGAAAAATAATTTTAAAATAAGGGATTTTGTTAGCACTTTGTCTCTTATTTAGAAGTAGAAGAGGCTAATATACGTCAATAGACAAAAGGAGGTGGTGCAATGCTTTTTAACATTTTGAATAAGTTTAAGTACAAGTAGAGAAAAGTAGAGCATACACAATATAAAATATTAGCCAATCGGAGTGCTGGATAAATAAATATATGAACTTCAACATTTTAGGAAATAAAAAAGTAGGTAATAAATTATTTAAATTCAATTAACAGTTGACTATTATTTATGACACAAAAGTATAACTGTATTATTACAAATCTTTTAATAGCTACATGACTAGTTTCGCCTACTCTTGTAAAAAAAAAACTCCTACAACAAATACGTATTTAGTTTTCAAGATTTTTATAATTTTTCTACTTTCTAAGAATATTATATGTCTAATAGAAAATGCAAATTAATTCTTATAGTCAATCTGTTGGTAGATCTGGAAAATCAAGTTTTTAAAAAAGTTTATGTAATTTAGAAGGATACATTTAATATCTGAGTAAAAGTATGACGACGGTGTCTTTTAGCATTTTAAATTGCAAAAGTTTTGTTTAAGAATATCCTTAAAGTTGTAACGATCCAAACTTGGAAAAAGTGTGACGTATTATAAAATTGAGAAATTAAACTTTTTAAAATTAAAAACAAAGTATAAGATGATTTATAAAGGGCATGCCTAATTTAAAACTTATATTAGTGGAGTTATTTTGATTAAAAATGAAGGTATGTTCGGAAGCGTTTCGTTACAGAGGCATAGTCCTTTGAAGGTACACCTCATCAGATACATTATTTTAATAACTGTGTTACAAGTTACACTATAATTTTTTTATTATACGTGCATCATAATCGCTCTTTAAAATACGCAAAAGCCTGCGTAAATCGACCATTAAAACACGCTAAATTTTTGAGTTACCTAGGTAACGAAAAATGACAATAAATATGAATAACAACTAAAACAATGAAAAAAAAATATTGACTTGTTGACTTAACGTAAACAATACCAATAATTGCTAACTGTCACCTTGTAAATGCTCAAACTCACTAGATAAAAAACAAAACCGTATGATTTGCAATAATTTTCAGTTTTAAATGGTTATGATGCATTTATAATAAAAAATCTGATGTGGCCAGCACAAAACCTTCCGTCAATTCGATGTATTTTGTATATATCCCATACCAAAAGTTCTTTGAAAAAGATTCTGTATATCCTATAAAATTGTAACACGAACACACTATTTTTTACAAATTCTATCCCGAAAGTTCCTTTCCCTATTTTATTAGGGGTCGCTGTTTCTTACTCTTCTCTTTTAATCATTCCTGTCCAACGCATCTTCTTCACACAATTCTTCCTCTCTCAAATCTTCTGCTACACAGTCCTTCCATCTTCTCTTTGGAGGGACACTCTATCACATTCACACATAACTTTCTGACCCTATACTTTCAACTTTGGTTTTACATTTGACACTGACATCTGTCAATTAAATTTTTCTGAATATATCTGTTGTTTCCATAATTTTAACAAAGCTGACTAATTTTTGAAAGTTAATCTCTCTTAATGTCTCTATAACTCTATATCTATTGAATATGAACGAAACTGTATAATCAAACCGTATAGAGAATAAGATATTTCTTTCATATTGATAATCACAAAATGTCGAAAAATTATATTTAACTGCGTTTTTTCAAGAAAAACTGTTAAAAACTTCAAATAAGGGTACTTCCGGTGGATCAATTATAACCAAAATCTAATCAGCTCTTCATATGGATGTAGAGAAGAGGAATACGAAAGAATTATAATTTTTAGAATTGTAGTATTGGAGTTATCGTCGGAGAAAAATTTGTCACACACGGAGACACACACACACACACACACACACATACACACATCATCTTAAAAATAGTAAATTCGTATTCTAGGGGCCCTAAAACGTGCTTATTCATTAAAAACTCACCAACGAATTTTTTGACCAAAGACAATACTTTCCTTACCTAAAGGTGACGGAAGGTAAAAATAACGTATGATACACGTATATAAGCTAGCCTTTAAAGCACTACGACATTAAAGACACTCCGCTACGCGTCGTGGCTTTAAACTTGTCGTGCGTGCTTTAAAGGCTAGCTTATACACTGCTTATTTAGAAGCATTTTTATCCTTTCTTTTGTTTCTGTGTCTCAATCAGAGGCGTCTCATATGGAGAAGCCTTAAACGTTTTTCATCGATAGTTTTTTTACCTAATAACATTTTTGACATTTATACCAATAAAGTATTACATAAAATGCAAAAATACATGAACACATGATAACCATTATCGGTACAATATCCATAAGTAAACACCATAAATGCATATTCTCCAGCATAAAAAAATTCTATTTTACTTTCACCATTAGGTAAGGAAGATCTTTGTTCAAAAAATTCGGTGGTGTTTTTTATGAATCAGCACGTATTAGGGTCCCTAGAATACAATTTTACTAGTTTTACGATGATATCTGTATGTGTGTGTGTGTGTATCTGTCAGTGTGTTTGTATGTGTCACAAAAATTTCTCCGATAATATCATTTTTTGACATTTTGTGATTACCAATATGAGAAAATATTTTATTATTATAATCATGGAAACTGCAGATATATTCAAATATTTCTAATTGGCATATGTCAATGTGCAAGTGCAATTTACATATTGTATGTTCGTGTTATAATTTAATGGATTTATAGAATCTTTTCCAAGGAACTTTCGGTATGGTATTTGTAAAAAATAGTATACAGGTGTTAAAAAATACGTATCTCAAATTATGGGGGCATATATTACTGACCAAAATGAGTAAAAAAAGTTTAATCAACATGGGTCCGATCTTCAACTGTTTTCGAGAAAGAGGCCATTTTGTATTAGCATCGAAAAAAAACAGACTAAGATAGTGGTCAAACAAAATTTTGTCTATGCCAGTAAATAGACTATAAAAAAACAATAACATATTATATGAAACATTTTTTTCACTTTCTAATAGTTACGATGTTATTTGAAAACTAAATATTGGCCAAGGGCGCCACAACTTTTGTCTTAGCGCAATTATTATTCGATTTTTTGTGAAAAACAAAAACACATCTAAGATGACCCCTGAAAGGTAAACAAAATGTCTCATTTAATGAAAATCGTATCTCTTACAGTTTTCGAAATAGCAGAGATAAACACAGAAAAAACTCATTTTTCATTGCCTTTTATCTCGGGAACTATTGAAGATCGGACCCATGTTGATTAAACTTTTTTTACTCATTTTGGTCAGTACTATATGCCCTCATAATTTGGGACACTTATTTTTTAACACCCTGTATGTTCGTGTTACAATTTTACTGCATATATAGAATCTTTTCCAATGAACTTTTCGTATGAGATTTGTACAAAATCCAAAGATTTGACGGAAGGCAAATATGCTGGCCACATCAGATTTTGTATAAAATGTTTATCATCTATCTATTTCTGTTGTATAAGCAGTTAATTTTTATGTTCTCGTACTTACTGTCATTGAGTAAACACATACATATAGGCATTGCATTGCATTGCAGTATAGACAGTGCACACTTGCAGTATGTAATTGTAGTGAGATGGGACCTCACATACAGCGACATGGACAAATCACTTCTAAACTCATTATAAATTGCCACGTCCAGACATCTGTACAATAAAGACGTATTGTATGTTATAGTTACCTACCTTCTTATAATGAAGCTAATTTCTCTAGAATGTATTTGCCACACCCAGGAATATAGATGGAATATATACATTTAACATTTATGTTATGTATACAGGATAATGCGTGCATACATTGGAATCTCGAGAACTGCACAGAAAAAAAAAGAATTGAAATTTTGTCTAATTATATTTAGATATTATTTTATTAGGCAATCATGTTTAATAATTTACTATAATTTACAAATCTTACTTTAGCATTTTTACTAATCCGAAATAGATAATAAATATTTTGTAAAACATCGTTAATTTAAATAAGAAAATAGTTACTTTAATTACTTATTTTAATTAATACAATTTTCGGTAATTTATCTAATGAATTAGATAAATAAATAGAAAATTTAAATACATATATTTCTATTTAGTTCAATACTTATTACGACATAAATATAATCATTTCATCTAATTTTGTATTTAATTTTACTATAGTTTGTTATTACAAATTTAGAAAACTTAACTAAATCAATTAACTTAGATATTTTAATGAAACATGTTAGTAGGCTGAAAAATAAGGAATTTATTTAGTTAATTTAACTACAATTTAAATGTTTTTTTTTTTTACTTGTAATGCCCAGTTTTATAAACATCGAATAACTTGCTGAGTTATTACTTTGAAAGTAAATTTAATCGATGAGTAAATAAAAATGTCTGTTTTATAAAATAAGTTGCAGAGTAAAATAAGTACTTGCAGAGTAAATATTTTATTCTAGTGATATACCGACAGAGACATTATTCAAACGTCAAAATAAAGTGTCATAAAGTGTCAGTTCTCATTAAAAATGGAAAAAAGAGAGAATGGCGAAATAATTATACTGAAATAGATAAGCGAACATGTTAGAGATAAAAAAATATATTAGTATTATTGAAAACAAGCAGACAGACGTAGCAAGCGTCAAAAGCAAAAATAGTGCATGGGATGAGATTTGTAAAGAATTGAATGCAGTTTCACAAATAGGTCCTCGGAATAGTGTTCAAATGAAACTGTTATATGGCACATTGTATTTATGTTGGCTTGGAATAGTTGGGTTTTGTACAGGTGTTAATAAGTAATTTTTACAAGGGTATCCACTATCCCCTAACAAGTAGTAATTACCAAATTCTCCGTTTTCAAGTGTAGCTCTTATTAATGAATTGTTAAATATGTTGCTGTCGTGTGCGGAACCAGGCCATCTAGCAACAACATCCGTTATTTTTAGATTTGCTGAACATACTATTTGACAATTCACAGAAAACCATCCTTTTCGGTTTCTATCAATTTCTGCGTTCTCTATAAAATAATTAATTTTGACGTGTCAAATTTATTCTACAAAATAAAATTTACTTCCTCGAAAATCAGTGGAGTAATTTATTCCATAGATTTACTTAGCTAGTATTTTTATTCTTGCTTTATAAAACGAAAATCTCTGGAATAAACTATTTTACTTTGAGAATAAATTTTACTTTGCCAGTAATTTACTTATCCGTCTTTTATAAAACTGGGTATTAGTCGGTTAAATTATACAAAAGTTACTCCATTAGAAGGCTGTTTAGTGGGGCATTTGTTTTTCAAAAAAAGAAAAATATGCACAGCTCATTGGATATACGCGAAAATCTTAATTTTGACTGAGACAACCCGAATGCTTTTCTGATCGACACCAAACTTAAAATTGGGGTCATTACAAATAAAAATTGGCTGGTAGCATAAAAAACTTATTAAGATTGATTAGCAAGCAGTTAATTAGCAGTGTTTTATCTCTGGCAATCGTTTATGTATTATTTTAGAGAAAAATACTTCAAAAACAGATATAGAAAAATTATTTGTAGGTACTTAGTCAGAAAAAATAACTCTGTCTGATCCAGCAATAAAACTATAAATATCGTAATTATGACAAAGCGGCATATCGCTTCCTGTTTGCTTTATAATAATGGATAAAACAGGCCATTATTTGTGCCGCTCTTTTGGAATAAAGACATGAATCGCCTAGTACATCTACCTGCTCTGAGTGCTCTATATAGCAAAATAAATAATCTTAATATTCCTTTAACATAAATGCTGTTTTTGTTTGTAATAATTTCTTATGAAAATGAAAACTGTAGTACCAAACATTTATGTTAAAGGAACCGTAAGATTATTTTACTATATTTTATTATACAGAACATGTCTTCATTTCAACAGAGCGGCGCAAATAATAGCCCTTTGACTTCTAATGTTACAGTGCATACAGTGAGCGATATGCCGCTTTGATATAATTATGATATTTATAGTCTTATTGCTAGACCCGATAGTCAACTTTTCCGACTATACGCATCTTTTATTTAAAGTATTTTTCTCCAAAATAATCCATAAACTCTTGATAGAGATAAAACCCTGCTAGTCACTTGTTCAAGCTACCAGCCTTTTTTTATAAATCAAAATCTCAAAAAATAATTAAAACTTTATTTTTTTTTATTTATAAATAAATAAATAAATATATCATCACGGCATATTACCCATTTCTGGGTGTGCCAGTATCTACAACACATGTAGACATCGGTAATGATGACGATATATTTTACAAAAAAACATACCTTTTTTTATTTATATGTATATTATTTTGTAAATTCATGCAAATAAAAATTATAATATAAATTGCGCGAAACCTTGTGCAATTTCTTGCTTAATAAATTGTCTGGTGCATAGCACACTTTATACATATTTATTCTCGTCTATCTTTTGTTATTTTTCTACCTCTTTCAATTTATGAATCAAATCTAAGGTTAAGACAACAATAACTTAGCAGCCATGACACTATTTACTGCTGACATCTGTAGTTTCCATAAATAAGCTCATTCTTTGAACACCCACTTATTCACAAGTCTGGAAAAAATGTTTCCAATTTTGCAGACGATGTACATTGTACGACAGGTGTTATATGTTATATTTAATTATTTAAGGACGACCTGTATTATAATTTACATGTGAAGGACATGAAATAATAATGCAGAGGATGAGAGAATTTTTATTGTTAGCTATAAAGCGTGATATACACAGGTTATTTTCTTGTAGGAATTTTATAACAGATTTATGCATGAGTTTCAGTTGAGTTTTTCACTATTTTTTAGAAGCTCTTTCTGATTTGAAAACGATCTGTTCATTAAATCTTAATTATTAATATTTGCAATTACTTAAATAGGGCTGTTGCGAGAATTTTTATATGACTTCTAAGTATTAAATTTGAAAAGATATTGTTCTTTAAAGAGCCTCAAATTTGAAAATATCACGAAATATCCTTTAGATATTTTACAATTAATTTTTGAAATTTGGATAAAGTTTTGAATAAGTCACGTGATCAGAAACAGAATGTGACGTCAGAGTACATACATCTTCAGCGGTTCTAAGGTGTCAAGTGTATTGTCAAAGTTGTCAAACAAGTGTCAAATAAGAATCACGACCAGAACTTTAAAGTAAAATATATTATCAATTTATATAATAAATTCAGTTTTTATATTTTATTTTACCTCAACTCTTTAACACCCCTTAACAATCGTTCTGATATAAATTCATTGTCCGATTTAGCTTGAGTGTAATTTGAATTAGCCATCATTACTTTATTATTCATATACCTACATTGAGCAATGTCAGCGTCAAATGTCAAATTAAAAGATTTTGTTATTAACATGTGACAAACTTTAGCCTACGTTTATTTATATAAATAATATGAATAAACGTAGGTGATGGAAAAACTATTTTCCTATTCGCTATTAATGATGTAATGTATGTGCTTCTACGTCACAGGAGTGGGGGGTAGTTTTTCAGGACGCCAATCTTTTTATTTAATTATTTCCACAAATAATAACAAATTATTAAAATAAAAATTATTACTAAGAAAATCATTCCATGAACTTGCATTTAAAATAGTTTTTGAAAATGTGAAACAGGCTCATTGATCTATTTCAACATGGTCAAAAATATATATCATTTGCCATTAGAACTATTTTTATTAAATTATTTTTACCTTCCGTCACCTTTAGGTAAGAAAGGTATTGTCTTTAGTCAAAAAATTCGGTGGTGAGTTTTTAATGAATAATTACATTTTAGGGTCCCTAGAATACGACTTTACTAGTTTTACGATGATGTCTGCATGTATGTATATGTGTGTGTGCATGTGTGTGTGTGTGTGTGTGTGACAAATTTTTCTCCAATACTACAATTCTAAAAATTACAATTCTTTCGTATCCTCTTCTTTACATTCATATGAAGTGCTGATTAGATTTTGGTTATAATTGATCAACCGGAAGTTCGCTTATTTGAAGTTCTTCACAGTTTTTCTTGAAAAAACACAGTTAAATATCATTTTATGATTATCAGCATGAAAGAATATCTTATTGTCTATACGGTGTGATTATACATTTTCCTTCATATTCAATAAAGATATAGAGTTAAAAAATTATAAAAATTATAAATCAGCCAGTTTTGCTGTAATAATAGAAACAGCTGATATACTCAAATAATTCTAATTGATAGATGTCAGTGTCAAGTGGAATTTACATAGTGTTATAATTTTATTGGATTTATAGAATCTTTTCTAAGGAACAATCGGTATAGAATTTGTAGAAAATAGTATAACGTCGATGATTCTGAAAAACCTACTCTGTGAAAAAAGGTACTTTTACAGGAATGTCAAAAAACTATTTAAAAAATTAGGTGTCCGTTTTTGACCGCTGCTCCTTAAGTATGTTTTTCGTTATATAGTTATAAAGACAATTGTTTGTTTTAGTTTTGAGTTTCTTCCATTTTCTTAATATTTTTGTATCAAGATTGACAATGAAATTAAAATTGGGATTTCGAGGCAACCATAAAAAAATGCTAAATTATTTTCTCGCTAAAATTTCCGGTCATTTCTAATGGTATGTTTCAAGTAAACTTATAATTTAACATATTATTATAATGCGATGAAGGACATGTGAAATTGCATGGTGTATTGTTGAAAATAATTAAAATTGATGATTTTTAATATTGAGAAAATATGACAAACAATAATTTAATTCTATTGTTTCAGGTATATTCTTGGACACATCAACATCACCATTAAATTTTAATGTAAGTTTATCTGCATATTTATTCTAAGTATTCTTAAGACTGCTTTCGAAATCACCAAGCAACCTTTAGTTCTTTATAAATTTTCAAATCATTATATCTAATTAACAGTTGGAAATTGTTATGTGTTAAATCTCTTCAACAACTAGAATCTTCCTTTTGAAGAATCCAGACAAGTTGTTGATGGCAGAGCCTCTACTGGACGATTGCGCAAACGCAATTAACACGAGAAACTGCCGCTGATAATAGCCGATGGATTGAGAGACTCTGATTATATAGATTCCTAAATCTTGTTAATTGTTAATGTATTCTAATGTCGAGAACGCGGGAAAATAAAAACTAACAGTATGTTTTCATCGCATACTAATGACATTCTTAGGATTTTGAATAGCAAAGATGAGAACATTTCAATATAAATTATTTTGTATCATCTTAAGTCAATATGACAACTTGGAATTTGATTAGCTTTTAACAGAATAATTGAGAATTACGACAGTACATAATTTATTTAATGTGGTTTTATAAAATAAACCAATTGTTTATTTACTTTGGCCTGGTTTTTCAATCGGTAGTTAACTCTCAGACATTTGTTAGCTAATAGTTAAAAATGGAAATATATTTTTCAAATAATAGTTAACTCTTCAACACAAGTTAACTAGGCGTTCCAAAATCAAGAGTACCGAGTAGTGGAGTAGGAATTAGAGTAGGATAACGTAATTTAAAAGTGTGGTGTATTGGAGCAAAAAATTGAAACTAAATTAAAAATAATTTTAAAAAATTAACAAAACTGCTTATAATTACATTTATGCACGGACGTATCATAATTTGACAATTATACACGAATTTCTTTGACATAAACGTCATTTTATAGCCCGCGGGCCTTATTATAGGCCGCCGGGGTATAATGAAACGTCAAACCAAATTATAACCTACAATATAAACAATTTAAACAGGCAACATGAAAAGTTTTTATACAAATCGAAATTTTTTATTTTCTTTAATGAAAAATGAAAATTAATTTTGTGATATTTATATGGAAAGCACGAAGATACACAAAATAAAACTCAAATGACATAACTAATAAACAAACAATAAACTGTTGTTCTTCACTTTCATAGCAACACTAGATACTGGATGTACGACGACAAATTCTTTTCGATACAATTTTTCTAACACTCATAATTTGAAAATTTTCGTCCGTGCATAAAGTTTTGTATGTACCACGAGCGTAACTTGATTATATGGCCTTTGGCGTGTTTTTATCCCTCGGCTTACGCCTCGGGCTCAAAATCTCGCCGCAGGCCATAAAAGCCTCCTTACGCTCTTAATACATAAATAACTATAATGTCAAGCCCGTATTACAAGCACACTTTTATAATAAAAGCATTTTTATGGAGCACTCCCCTCATAATATAATGTGAAATTACGCTTCATAAAAGCGCTTTTATTATAAAAATGTGCTGGAAATACAGGCCAATATGTTTATTTTCAACCAAAAGCATGTTTTCTTCCTCAAGAAGGCAAATTACTTTCATATGTTGGGAATCGTGAGTATCCATGTTTGAAAATATTGTGAAGTAATTTCTGTACCCTCCTCGATAGTAGCGTAAGTAGAGTATCACTTTGGAGTAAACTCAAGCTGTTTTGGAACAGGTTAAGAGTAAACTCTGAGAGTAAGGTTGTTAGGTTTGGATCGACTTTGAGTAATTTCGTACTCTTAAGAAGGATTTTGGAACGCAGTCCTAGGAGTTTACTAGCAGAAAAACACAAGTTTCAATAATAATTTACCTAAAGTCGATCTTGTTATGTTTGGATTGGAGGGGGATTGATCGCCGTAATGTCAAAACTGATAGTATTATAATATAACCTATATACTGTGTTAATTTTGTTATTCACTAAAATTGAAAGTATAAACATTTATTTAACAATAATAAACCAATTGAATAATTACAAAAAAATATAATGGATAAATATTTCTCTTTTTATTGTCTAAAAGCAATATGATGCAATAAATTTTTGCAATTTTAGAAACGTCAAAACCATCGTAATCATTATCATACATGAATGGCATGAATAAAAATAATTATAAATAAAAAGGTTAATTTGAGCATGGTTGTTGTAATTTTGCCCGACCCAAAAAACCCACCCGGGTTTTTTAAAAAAACTTGTTTTTAGGTTAAAATATTCTGACATGTCCTTGCGTTTGACGGAATAAGTGACGTCACAAACAACCGTAGCGGGAATTATGAATTAAAAGTATTAATGCCGGAGATACACTACAAAAATGAATTATCATTAACAGTTAGATATAGTATGTTCAAGGGAAGTTGAGACTATTGACAGATGTCAAAATTGCGCCTATTAACAAACCCGAAAATATTGATTGCAGTAAGCACGTGCTACTTATTGTTTTGTACTATACCAGTACTATACAAGAAGTAGCACGTGCTTACTACATTCAATATTTTCTGGTTTGTTAATAGATGCAATTTTGACATCTGAGAACAATCCCAACTTTACGTGCGTAATACTATATCTAACCGTTAATGATCATTAATTTTTGTAGTGTGTCTCGGGTATTACTATATTTTGAATATTTTGTATTTCATTTGTACAGCAGTATGTAACTTTTTAAATAATTGTTGGACATCCAACTATTAAACCACTTTCTTAAAATCAAATCTTTCTTATGTTTATGAATAGAAAGTCCAAATTTTTAACAAATTAGTGACATCATCATCATCATATCAATTTGTACGACTACCACACATATCGATCTAATATTCGATCCAGTTATATAAAGCACTCTGTCACCAGTGTCCAACACCTCTCACCACTATGTATGTTCGTCATCAGAGACAGAGACTCGGTTAGGAGTTGGAGAAACGTAAACGTAATGCAATGAGTGGGTAGAAGTAGCTGTCAAAACTGCTGGAACGTTTCTAATCAAGCTCCTGGCCCACGCCGGATCGAATAAATTAATATCTATAAATTCGCGAGAACCAGGATGCGTATTTCGAAACGCTACGCGAGAAAGTGGAGGTGATAAATTTGTGAATTAATACAACAAAAGTCAATTTTTGACAAAAAATAGATTGAGTAATGAAAACAAATAGTTATTTTTTGTACGAGACGATAAAATTATATTTTATCGACGAGAGGAAAGTTTAATTCACGAGCGATTTCGCGAGTCGATAATTTAATTTTATCGTTGTGTATAAAATTCTATTTTTTTCTATAGCAGATGTTAAAGAAAAGAATAAAAAATACCAATTATATATTATTATTAATTGAACACAATTTTAAAATCACAGTATGTATGTGGGTTGTTATGGATTTTGTACGTAAATAAATAAGAATTAAAGTATTTTATCTACCCTTGCTGTTAAAATGTTACTTTATCTACCTTTGCGGTTAAAGTGCTACTTTATCTACTATTATGAGTAGATAAAAGCACAGTTTTACATCTGCTATAGAAAAAAAATATTTATACAGGATGTTTCAAAGAGTGTAAAAAATTTTAAGGGCTATAGTACTGACCAAATTTTGTATAAAAAGCTTAATCAACATGGCTCCGATCTACAATAGTTTCCGACTTATAAGGCAGTGAAAAATGAGTTTTTACGGGGTTTACCTCTGCTATCTTGAAAACTATAAGAGTTACGACTTTAATGGGCCCATAAACCATAACAAAAAATAATAAAATGAACACTTTATTCTTAAAGTACTACTCAAAAAATAACGATTAAGATAAAAAAAAAATTTTTTTTAATAATTACTTTGCGAGATATTTAAATTTATTTCCAGGTCCACAGATGACGTCACACTATTGGTGTCTTTCTTGCGCAGCCTAATACAGAAACTGGTGTGAGAAAGATATCTATAGGTTCCTTTAAATATCAAATGCAGTTATACAAAAAACAATTATGACTTTTTGATACCACGAATTGCTTCAAAATTAAACGAACTTTCATTTAAAAATATATTTAAAAATTGGTTTATGGGACCATTAAATAAGACTTTTTGTTTCTACACTGTTGCCATTTCCATTAGTGATGTTGAAAATGCTAAGTTATGAAGAAGCGACAACACGGCAGGGTAAGGGACAAGGCGGAGAGAAGGGGAAAAAATGAGCATCAGTCCATTTTTATTTGACGCCGAGTATAGTGTTGTAGACAGTTTAAATTACAGAATGGGGGGGGGGGGGTTATACTTTTGACGTCACATGCAAGAAAGAGAGAGTTGATGTAAGAGTTGTGATGGAAGATCATAATATAAACAAATCATCGCCATTTCTTCCGTCACTTGTGTTTTGTTATTTGAGTTCTACATAATTCAATCAGGCCAATCTGTAACTCACTGGTTAATTTTTAACAAATGGTTAAAAAAATTATCCAATGGATATTGATTTGACAACTAGAAATCCAATGTTTTGTTATATGTCAACATACTTGATTGGTTAATTTTATTAACCGCATGTTGAAAATTAACGACTGTGTTACAGAATATGCCCGAATATCTTCGTATAGCTGTGGAAATAATTTCACATTTGTCATGTATTGTTTATAATTATAGCAATAGTGACTGTTACAAAGACCTTACACTCACTTCATTTTTACCTCCCGCTACCCTTGGTAAGGGAGGTATAGGGATCGTGCTAAAAATATCATATCGAGATTTTAGTAAATGACCACGTTTTAAGGTCCTTAGAATCCATTTTTAACATTTTCACGATGATGTCTGTATGTGTGTATGTGTGTGTGTGTGTGTGTGTGTGTGTGTGTGTGTGTGTGTGTGTGTGTGTGTGTGTATGTGTGTATGTGTACGAATTTTGTTTGCACTCTAACTCAAATACCATCATTCAGAAAATTCTGAAACCTTGTATTTTTACCCTATTCTAATATAAATAGAAGCCATTAGATTTTGGTGTAAATCGGATAAACGGAAATCGTACTTTACTTGAAGCTCATAATGGTTTTTCTTCAAAAAATACCATTAAATGTCATTTTTTCGAATTTTATGTCTTATGAAAATTAAAGATTATTGAATTTTCTACAGGAATACATTAATACTTTTTCTATATATTTTACAGATAAATTTAAAAATAATTTTTTTTATTAGTCGCGAAGCCTAAGATAAAAACTATTTCTTTGTTACACAGTTCATTTTTTAAATGAATGTAACTGACAGTAAATGTCACTGTCAGAAAACTTATCACTTCAAATTAATAATAGTGACATTTTAAAAAGAAAATAGTAAATAAAGCAATAGTTTTCTGCAATGGAACAGTTTGCAACGTTAGTCAATACGTAGGTAGGTATGTATTTAAATTAATAAGAATTAAATAGCGGGAGGTTTTGTGTTGGCCACATCAGATTTTTCATATTTGTCACCATCTTGTTTCAACTGTCCTCATGACAGCGATTTGTTTGTATTATAACAGCTGAGTCACGTGTAGGCCAAGGAAAATACCAATAGATGGCAGTACGAAAATGTGTCTGTTTAACCCTTCATTAGTGATATTTGTAATAAACATTAATAGTGCAGCATGCCAAGTATCACAGAAAGGTCTCTAGTTATTATTAACATCCTTTTCTAAATAATGCGAAAAAATATGAAACAATATTTTTCAGAAAATTAATTTGTCAAAACCGTAACATAAAGAAACATGTCCCAAATCATTAAAATTGTGCCTTATGATACACCCTGTATATCGCTGTATCTTGCAGTATTTCCTGATCTTATATTTATTTCTTATTTTAAAACAATAAATATTTAAAAATTCATTTCCCGCTATGATACTCGTATATCCACTATATTTGTTCCGGATCATTTCTCTTTCACCACGTGTTATTCACGTGTGCTCGCTAAAGATTACACGTGTATTTCACACTCTCTGTATTGGTATTTCCTCTTATGGTACTCTTACGTTACGTTACATCAGAAACAAATAAAAAATATGAGTAACTGATATTATTTATCCGGTTGCTGCGACGTACAAGAAAATAATTTATAATGCTTTTTTGACGTGGTAAATTGATTTAGAGATGAATTTTGCTAATGAGCTGATTTTGCATTTTTTAAAAAGTATTTTAAGTGAAAGTTTATGCAATATTTTTCATAGTAATAAAAATAATAATAATTTATTGTTATTTTCATAAATAATCAAAAGTGGCGCCAGAAATAGTCATGAAAACAATCTCCAACTGCTGTGACGTCATTCATAGCTAGTAGGAAAACAATTTACGTTATTTATGTAAATAAAAGTAGGCGATAGTTTGTCACATGTTAAACTATATGTACTGTGACGTTACATTCTGTTTCAGATCACGTGACTTTTTCAAAATATTACACAAATTTCAATATTTAAAGTATCTAATGGAGATTTCGTGATATTTTCAAATTTGAGGCACTTTAAAAGACAATGGCTGGTAGCACAAGCCCTGTTTTAACTAAAACACTGTTTTAAGAAATGTCAAATTCAAATTTCAATATTTAATTTCACCTTTATGTTTAAAGAACGATTTTTTTAAAAATATTTATTTGAATACAAACTATGTTCTGCTTTAAAATCATATTTTGATAAATTTGATACTATTTATTTTTGTTATTAAATAATGAAATCTGACATTTCTTAAAACAGCGTTCTAGTTAAAACAGGGCTTGTGCTACCAGTCATTATCTTTTAAATTTATTATTTAGAAGTCATATAAAACACCCCTATTGCAATTAATTATTTCCATTGTTCTAAATCCGTATACAAGTTCATCATCAAATATTTAATGGCGTCCTCCAATGTCGCAAATTAGAAAATGAGTTATGTTATGAGTTATTTATATTACTAGTGCACCTGAAAACAATCTGTTAAGGACTGTAATTTTTTTAATTAATTTTTGAAATAACCATGTTTTTAATACGATTTCCTCATCCCTAATATCTACGTCGCATATTTATTATATTCCAAATTTTCGTACAGTCAACTATTAATACTATCTATTGTGGCCAGCACAAGACCTTCCGTTAATTTGATGTATTTTGTACAAATCCCATACCAAAAGTTCATTGGAAAAGATTCTATATATCCAGTAAAATTGTAACACGAACATAATAATTTTTTTACAAATTCCATACAGAAAATTCCTTGGAAAATATTCTATAAATCCAATAAAATTATCACATGAATATACATTATGTGTACTCATATATAAATACTGTAAAAATGCGTACACTTGCGTAACATTCTTTTTACAATCAAATAATATTACTACCAAGTTTATATCTCTACCCATTTTTGAATTATTGCCCCAAAAGTCAATATACCCCACATTTAGATAAAAATTTCAAAATTTCCAAAAATCTAATTTGTACCTAGATAATTCTCAATTTTTTTTCCAATTCCAAATTTTGAAACCGCAGGTCGATATCTCTTTTCGTTCTCGAGATATTTAGATTCAAAGTTTTGCTCAAAACTGCCCATTTTTGGGTAATAATCCAAAAATGGGTCGAGATATGAGTTTGGCGACAACACCATTCGATTCTACGGGCAAAATTACATAAGTACACCAATTTTCAGAAGTTTTGAACACCGCATACAATTTCTAAAGCAAAATAACTGAAAATGGCAAAAAATCGCAAAAATCTAAGGTGTACCCCTTACGATTTTTTCAGATTTTGGCCATTTTCAGAGGTTTTCAAGCTTTTATTCATAAAAAATGAACCGGTTGGACAAAAATTATGAAAATATCTATACTTATGTATTTTTGTCCGTAGAATCGAATGGTGATGTCACCAAATTCCTATCTCGATCTATTTTTGGGTTAATACCCAAAAATGGGCAGTTTTGAGTAAAACTTTAAATCTAAATATCTCGAGAACGAATCGAGATATCGACCTGCTGTTTTTATCTAAATGTGGGGTATATTGACCTTTGTGGCAATAATTCAAAAATGGGTAGAAATATAAACTTGATAGTAATATTATTTGATTATAAAGAGAATGTTACATAAGTGTACGCATTTTTAGAGTATTTGAACAGCTGCGTGAATTTTTAGAAATAAAAGTATTGAAATAAAAATGGATAAATGCTATATAAAAGTTCCTTTGAAAAGATTCTATAAATCCAATAAAATTATAACATGAACATACACTATGTAAATTGCACTTGACAATTCCTTAATTCTTCTTCAGCTTTCTCCAATTTTATTAGAGGTCACTGTTTCTTACTCTTCTTTCACTCATTCCTGTCCAACGCATCTTCTTCACACAGTTCTTCCTCTTTCAAGAGTCTTCTGCGATACAGTCCTTCCATCTTCTCTTTCGCCTGCCTCGTAATCCCGACATTCTGATCCTATACTTGCCATATTTGATTTTGTACTTGGCACTGACATCTGTCAATTAGAATTTTTTGCATATATCAGATGTTTCCATGATAAATAGCAAAGCTAACTGATTTTTTAAAATTAATCTCTTTATAATGCTTTGACTCTATATCTATTGAGTAGGAAGGAAAATGTATAATCAAACCGTATAGAGAAGAGCATTTTCTTTAATATTTATAAAACATAAAATGTCAAAAAATAATATTTAACTGCGTTTTTTGACATTTTATATTTTATAAATATTTAGGAAAATGCTCTTCTCTATACTGTTTGATTATATCACTACAGAAACGTATTTTTTATAAGATGATTGGTAGATTTACGTCATACTTGTCAAATAAAACGAGATCTTTCATGTAACCATAGTGATAACGAACGGTACCGTTTCATAACGGACGAGTTACAGAATCCCACCCTAGATGAAGTATCATAAAAAAATTAAAAATAAAAGGAGGACCCCATTGAATATTTAGAAATCTGAGAAAATATCTTTTTCTACTCCCATGCGTGAAGTGAGTACTTCACGTATCAATTTTTATGTGTGAAGTTTGATTTTTTACACACTGTGCGTGAAGTATTACTTCACGCACCGTTCATTATATTCAATATTACAAACTGAATTGTATTTTAATAAGACAAAGCTGTTAAACACCCGTAACATTGGTAACCATGGTTACACAAGTCGATAATACAGAGGCTTTACGTTAAAAGAATGACAATGTGAAGAAAAAATATATTTTTTTCACTACTAGCCTAGGAACCCACTATTATTTACCTTTATTTCACATGAGAAATTGTTTTTCACTACCGCTTGCTTGTAACCATGGTAACGTAGGTCAATAATAATTTATTATTAACCTTGGTCTATAATGCAAACTGTCACTTTTCAATCAAACTCAAGCCTCCAAATCCCAATATTATTTAACTCATTAAACTCAAGAAAGGTGTTAAGTATATAATTTAAATTTGTCACTATAATTTTAAATTGACCTACGCTGCCGCCTCGCCTGGCCACTGTGCTGTTTTGGTGAAAATGTGAAATATTTGTAGATGTAGGATTGAACAAATCACTATTTTTTTGTATTTGTAGGTAAATACATTTCAATAGATTTATTTAAAAATAATAATAAACTAATAAGGCTGCTGACTGCAACAGCACAAAGTGTTTTTATTAAATAATTAAATCAAATACAAATCAAGGCCCATAAATGAGGTTATCAAACCAGCGAAATGAGCAAAACGTCAGATAAAAACAAATGCAGCTTACTTTGTTTTTGTGAATATTAACAAATAAGTAACGTTATTATTCCTGTCAAAATTATTATTATTATCAATAAAAAAAAAATCAAAGAGAATTTATGTGCTAGTAGTGAAAAAAATAGTATATAAACCACGGGCGCCTTATATCCCTCGGGCTTCGCCCTCGGGTTACAATAGGCGCTGGGTCAATAATGATTATCTTCTCAACCTTGGCGTATAATATACTATTATTGCAAGGTCGTAGAAAAAGTATAGTATGTAACACGTGTGTGAAGCCTATTTTACATTTACATACATCTCCACCCTCATGTAAAAATTTCAGCTTCACGCACTTGCCACATAATATACTATATCATATAGAAATGCGTAAAATGTGTGCAATGCGTTCTATATTTATTTAGAAAGGAAAATTTTTGTGATTGTCTAAATTGTGAAAGTGACATATTAAATTATATTAATTATCTAGAGTAATTATTAAGAAATTAATCTTGTCTAATATCTGCAACAAACAAAATAATACAAGACATTCTTGTTAAACTGCGATATCTAATACCTACTTCATTTATCCGTGATATAAAAAAGTACAAGAGAAATTCGTTCTACTTGTTATAGACAGGTAACAAACATGCACAGTTTGTTGTATAACGCTTTTCCCATTTATGAGGGTAGCAGGTACATTATACTTTCATATGACAACCAACCTACTGTTCCGAGAATGAATATGTCATTTATATATTATGCAAGAATTTCTTATATATATAGAATGCAGAAATTCCACGTGTTTCTTGATACGTATTAAATATTACAAGCAGTATTTATGTTTGTGCAGAACAGTAATTTTGTGACATTACATTTGATCGTAAAATAGCATTTTGAACTATTACTATTGCCAGTTGTTGAGACAGTATTTAGGTCTTTCGGATTAACTGCACATAATTTTTACCTCCCCCTACCCTTGGTAAGGAAGGTATAGGGATCGTGCTAAAAATCACATATCAAGATTTTAGTAAATGACCACCGTTTAAGGTCCCTAGAATCCATTTTTAACATTTCCACGATGATGTCTGTTTGTGTGTGTGGCTGTGTGTGTGTGTGTGTGTGTGTGTGTGTGTGTGTGTGTTTATGGATTTTGTCAACGCTCTAACTCAAATATGGGCCATCCAGCGAATCAAGCGGTTTACGTCATAAATACAATATCACTAGAAACAATGACGTCATATGTTAAAAAGTTTACATGAGCATTTAAAACGGATTAAAATATGATCTGTGGGTTGTCTTCATAAATCCAAATCTTTCTTAAAAAGGTAACACGTCTGGTATAATTTTTTTCCAGCGAAATCCAATTTTATTTAAAATATTCTGAACGATACTGCTTACGCCGTATAAATACGCAACAAACTATCTAGTATTATGTGAGATACTTATAAAAAATGCAGAATACTGCATCATACCATTGTTTCTTTACATTGCGCATAGCGTTTGCCACACGCTGTACATATAGATTTAATTTTCAAATTATTACTGACAAATAGAATGAAATATTACCTCAATATTACAATTCAGTGAAAGTAAGAGCCCACCAATCTATTTTGCATTTTCAAAATAAGTCAATAAATTAACTACAAGCTCTTGAAATTGACATGACAGAGCATTTGACATTTTTTCAATGAACAACGAAACCAAAAACAAAATGAAATCACAATACAGGCTGAAAAGTATAATATAGACGTATAATATTTAGTAATATTCATGTTCAGAATTACCAATATTAAAAAAAAAATAATCAAACGTCATTTTACAAAAATTTACAAAATTTTACTTAATAATAATATATCCAAATACAAATACATAATAATAAAAAACCAATAAAATACCGTTAATAAAATATATTTAAAAAAATAAAGAAAATTTCAAAAATCCCTAAATGAAGACGTAAACCGCTTGATTCGCTGGATAACCCATACATACTATCATTCAGAAAATTCTGAAACTTTGTATTTCTTCCTTATTCTAGTATGGAAAGAAGCCATTAGATTTGGATGTAAATCATTTAACCGGATATTGAACTTTACTTGAAGCTCAAGCAAGATAGTTTTTATATTTTTTAATATATGTAGGTACTTAGTTTCAAAAATAATATTTTATTTAAAAATATAGTACAATGTACATTTCAAGGTTTAACCTCATCATCAGGTAGAAAAATAAATCATTTATTGTACTATATTTTTAAATAAAATATTATTTTTGAAACTAAGTACCTACATATATTAAAAAATATAACAAAATGTTTCAAATGTATCCTACAAATAAAAGTATAAAGATAGTTTTTCTTCGAAAAATACCGTTATCTGTATTTTTTGCGATTTGTGTGATTAAAGATTATTAAATTTTCTACAGGTATGCATTCATACTTTTTCTATAATTTTATAGATAAATATACTGTCAAAGAACCTATTATTTCAAATTATTCAAATTAATGGTAACATTTTAAAAATGGTAGGCGCCCGCACGGTACAAATATGGCATCATCATTACCGATATCTGCGATAAAGCAGATTGTGGTACACTCAGAAATGGGTAATATGCCGTGATGATATATTTATTTTATTTTTATATTTTTATAAAATTATAATAGTAAATAAAACAATAGTTATATTATACGAATGAAAAGGAACATAATATAGTTTCTAGCAACAATAAATATGTAGGTACGTATTTAAATTAATAAAAATTAAATAAAATAATAATACTCAGTTTAGTTTCACAAGAAAAGTATATTTTTACTTTATTGTACAATTTTGCCAGTTTCGGCATCAGAAATACTGGCGGGAGATATAGTACTAGCCACAACAGATTTTTTTTATAGTTGAAGTGTGCAAATTTTGAGCCCACGATCGTTTGTTTACTAAGTCACAAGTATCCTGGTGTCCTGAATATATACGTCACTTGCTTGATCGTCAAATATTTATAGCCGTGTATTGTTTCGTGGGCGTGGTTACTACTCTATTTCTGATGCAGCGACACGATCTTAAGATTGTTGCAATTTGTTATGCGGGAATGTGACATACATACATCTTTTTTTGCTAACTATGCAGTGTAAAAAATTGTCACAACAATAATTACTTTCATATCATCTGCATTTAAGAGACATTTTGTCCCTTTTTACCTCTTGCTAAGAGAGGTATTGAATTCATGCTAAAATTCGCATACCCAGATTTTATTGAATAACCACGATTTAAGGTCCCTAGAATCCGATTATGACATTTTTAAAATTATATCTGTGTGTGTGTGTGTGGATGTGTGTTTATCTGTGTGTGTGTGTGTCTGTGTGTGTCTGTGTGTCTGTATGAGACTTAAAAAATATTTAATTGCAGTTTCCTCAATCTGATATTCCTGGGAAGAGCTGAAAAGGTTTTGGTAACAATTGAACAACCGGAGGTAGTAGTTTCTGAGAAAAATTCTTCTAAATATAATTTTTTGGAAATTTTTGTTATTAAATATTGAAGAACATAAAATTCTCCATCTAATACACTTAAAATTTTTATTATATCTTGTATAGATTTAGAGATAAAGACACTATAATATATAGAGTAATTTAATCGCAGAGGCCAAGGCACTAAGGAAACCAGTTGTTCCAATGTTTATAACATAGTTTTTAAATGAAACATGTCAGTGTCAAAAAACAACAGTTTCTGTCAGCTTTTTCTGGGAAGTATATTTAATATTTCTTATTGTTTTATTAATTAAATATTTGAAATTATAGGTAAAATTGTGGTAAAATGCATATATCCATCAGAAATACCGCCAATCTGGTTAATGAATTGGATAGAATCTCTGACATTTAGAAACTTCCTCATACAATGAAAAATAGATATAATTAGAATTATATGTATGTGTGCAGAAGACAACAGATTTTTATATATTCTTATTGAATATGTGAATTATTATTTATTTTTGTTTTCTCTTTTTTAAAATAGTTATTTGCTTAACTATTCTACAGATTCTTAGCTGCCAAAAAAAAATCGCACTTTTACTGTCAATTGGCAAAATAAATATTATATTTATAATTATTTACAGTAAAATTAATCAAAATATACATTGTGTTTTCTTGTACCTAATCATATAATTTTCAGAATTTTACTGGGGGGGGAGCTCTATATCCTAGTTACGCCACTGCTTGTCATTTAGCGTTTTACCAGTTATCTGTTTAGATTTTAGGATGCGGTTTTATTTTCATAGCCATGAATTTGTTAGTTGTTAGCTAATAAACAAGATGATTTTTTAATAATATCGGGAATGTTTTTTTTAATAAAGAAATAAAACAAACACAAACTTTAAAAACGTAGATGGTCTGTCGGGCCGGGTTAGGCCTATGAACACATTGATTTTTGTCAACGGACAGTACTCGTATCATAGTTTGTGTCTGAAAGTAAAATAAGATGATCATGAACAATAATTCTTCTAATAATTACGCAAACATTTTTATTTTCTACAATTCATTTTCTTTTTTTTGAGTCCTCCTCTATGCCTTACAAAATATCTTAATCACTTTTTTCTGTATCTTTTCACCTACACGAATAAAATGCACTGTTCCATTATCTTGATACACCCTGTATATAGTTATATTCCAAATCTAAATTTATAATTTCTAAATTTGTATATCGCTCATAAACCTTCATAAGTTTATATTTTAAAATCTAAATTATAAATTGTAAATTCTTAAATTAAATTTATCATAAACGAGTCCTTATGGTCCAAATAGTATGTACTCGGATTACAAAAACCTTTATCATATTTTTTTTGAAATAGACTGTAGCTTGACATTTGGAATTAAATATAAATAGAATTTATTACTATAACAGATATAATTCCTGTCTCATGCTCCTCAGAGGAAAAAAGATAATTCGTATTGAGAATAAATTCAAGAAGAAAAAAAGTAAAATATAGTGTTATTTTATGCAGAATGTGTGTGTTAGTGTAAATTACTATTCTTGAAGTAAGTCAAACGTTGCTGTAAGCTTTAACACTTAGTGTCGACATAAGCACCATCTGTTAATTTTCACACACTAGTTGCGTAATAACCAATCATTGCAAAACACAATCATCTGTATAGCTTTTCAGAATTTCACACATTTTATGGATTTCCGGCCGGACTTTTATTGCCACACCAAAAATACGTATTTCAGACAGAGATAATATTAAATTTATATTAATTTGTTCCAAATTTATATTGTGGTTTCTACATCATTAAATATTTATTACAATAAATTTTCCCAGCAATATTGTTTCAAAATTAATATATATTTTTTTTAATATAGCTTATATATGCACACTTATCAAATATATTTACGAGTATTGTGGGTGGGTTTTGGGTGTGTGTGTATGTGTGTGTAAGTGTGTGTGAGAGTGTGTGTGAGTGTGTGTGTGTGGATGTGCGGCTGTTGGAACCACGGTTTCTCAAATGCTATAAGACTTAAAAAATATCTAACTTTAGTTTTCTCAATTTGACATTCCTGGGAAGAGCTGATTAAATTTTGGGACAACCGGAAGTAATAGTTTCTTTTAAAAAATCTAAATATTATTTTTTTAATATTTCTGTTACTACTATTATTGAAGAACATAAAATTCTACATCTGATACATTTAAAATTTTTATTATATCTTGTATAGATTTAGAGATAAACGCACTGTAATATATAGAATAATCTAATCGCAGAGGCTAAGGCACTAAGGAAACCAGTAGACAAATTCAAATGTCTATAACATTGTTTGTATAAGACAGATGTCAGTGTCAAAAATCAACAGTTTTTCTGGGTAGTATATTTAATCTTTCTTATTGTTTTATTAATTAAATATTTAAAATTGCAAGTAAAATGCATATTTCACTGAAATATATACTAACTGGAACTCGCATACTCTACCTATCAGCGTACCCTGCACTGAACCCCATTGAACAATAATGGCTGGTCCTGTTCGCGCACGTTCGTGTTGTACCTAATCTAACCTAGCCGAATAATTCGTATCATAGCTGATCGCTTTATTTTCATGTTTATGCTACTCACATACATTTTATTTAAACCTGCGCCACACGAAATAATTTCCGTCTACTCACGAACTGTCCCGATGTTTGTCGACTACTCCAGCAGCTAGCTTTCAATATGCCTTCGCAGTCACGGTACGTACGCGCATTCCAGTTAGTATATATTTCAGTGGCATATATCCATAAGAAATACCGCCAATCTTGCTAATGAATTGAAAGAATCTCTGACAATTAGGAACTTCCGCATACAATGAAAAATAGATATAATTAGAATTGTATGTGTGCAGAAGACACTATAAAAACAATATTTGGGTAAATTCTGTAATTTTTTGTTATAAAACAACGGTTCGATAGCGAAGTGCAATAAAATACTTATATAGCCTAATATGGAAATGGCTAGAGGTCTTGTGCTGGCCACAACAGATTTTTTTCGACCAAAGACAATACTTTCCTTATCTAAAGGTGACGGAAGGTAAAAATGAGGACTTTGTCTTCGAAAGATAACCAAAGATAACTAAAAACACATGCAACTCGTGTAAATTCCCGCTATGTGTGACGATTAATATTTAAAGTAAACAGTAACAAATTGTTGGCAGGAGCTGTGCAGTAATTAGATAAACTGTTCACTGAGTCACCAGTAGAAGATTAAAATGGGTCTCTGAGAGAGCAATAGCAAAATAAAATAAAAAATCATCTCTTCAATGGTATTTCTGTTGCAGAATTATTCCCTTCCTTAAAAGTATTTATCTCTAGGCAAGAAAATGGTTTGCAATTTCTAGTCTGCAATCCTATGATATCACATTACAGGGCGCGTCTTGATGTGGGTGTTCTAGTTAACATTTCCTAACAACTCCTGCAAAAGTAGGTTCAGGTTCTGCATTTTGTCTAACGGGGTAATTAAAACTAAGACGAATACCGTCTCTCCGTAATGACGATTTAATGATAATTATACATGCTGTCTGCGTAGGCAATGGTTTTTTGGGAAAATGTAGGTTTGTTGGTTTTGTTTTTATGCGTGGATGGTATTTTTTGGCGACATAAAAGTTGGCTATGTTTAAATAAACATTAGAATGGGACGAGAAACATTACTATAAAAGTAAAAACCGATTTAAAAGTATGTAGATAATTGTTACACTACTTTCAACGATGATTTCTCATTAATTATTAAAAATCAACATTTACAAATTGAGCTCATAATTTGCAATAATTTCAGAGTGCCATTGAATTACTGACGTTTTATTTGTTTTTTATTTAACATTATTTAACCTTTGACATATTATTATTATAATTACTTTTGTATTCATGAATCATTTTGTACTTTCTTTAGTGTTTAATTATACTTTTAATAATTATATAATAGTATATTATACGCCAAGGTTGAGAAGATAATCATTATTGACGCAGCGCCTATTGTAACCCGAGGGCGAAACCCGAGGGATATAAGGCGCCTGGTCAATAATGATCTTCTCAACCGTGGTTTATATACTATTTTTTTCACTACTAGCACATAAATTCTCTTTGATTCTCTTTGATAATAACAATTTTGACATGAATAATAGCGTTACTTATTTGTTAATATTCACAAAAACGAAGTAGACTGCATTTGTTTTTATCTGACGTTTTGCTCATTTCGCTGGTTTGATAACCTCACTTATGGGCCTTGATTTGTATTTGATTTAATTATTTAATAAAAACACTTTGTGTTGTTACAGTCAGCAGCCTTATTAGTTTATTATTATTTTTAAATAAATCTATTGAAATGTATTTACCTACAAATACAAAAAAATCGTGATTTGTTCAATCCTACATCTACAAATATTTCACATTTTCACCAAAACAGCACAGTGGCCAGGCGAGGCGGCAGCGTAGGTCAATTTAAAATTATAGTGGCAAATTTAAATTATATACTTAACACCTTTCTTGAGTTTAAAGAGTTAAATAATATTTGGATTCGGAGGCTTGAGTTTGATTGAAAAGTGACAGTTTGCATTATAGACCAAGGTTAATAATAAATTATTATTGACCTAGGTTACCATGGTTACAAGCAAGCGGTAGTGAAAAACAATTTCTCATGTCAAATAAAGATAAATAATAGTGGGCTCCTAGGCTAGTAGTGAAAAAAAATATTTTTTAGACGACCATTGTGATAAGTATGACATATCAACGTAGTATCCTAACACTGAAAGTTGAACTTATCACATTAATGTTACGATATATTTCATATCGCAATAGTTGACACGGTTGCTAGGTTACTATGTCATTATTTTCTGGCTACATATTTATTCATTTGTCAGCTGTCAGTACGTTTGAACCTAAATTTCAGTTTTGTAGAAAAAGTAAAATTTATTTAAGCTCGTCTAAAAAATAATGTTCATAACTTGTATGAAATACAAATATCTTAGCTCGTGTGTGTTGACTTGCACTCCGCTACGCGTCGTGCGTCAATTTACACTCGCATGATATTTGGTATTTTTCATAACTTGTTACGAAAATAACTATCTTGAGGAGAGTAGAATTATGAGATCTGTGAAATAAAAAAATTAAACATCAGTAATTCAATGGCACTCTGAAATTTGCTGTAAATTGCGAATTTTAATTTGCGTTTTTTCGTAAAGTTGTGTAGTTTTTAATTCTGTATAATTTTTTTATTTATAACTTTTCTCTAAATTTAATATTATGAGTCGCGCTTTATAAGTACCTATCCAATATTAGGCAACTACCAAAAAAATTTGTTCTTATCTCATAAAAATATCTATTTCATGTTTTACAAAAGAATAAAAGGAATTAAAAATAAAAATTTGCTAATACAAATTATAAATGTTTAAACAATTTAAAATCTAACAAAACTTGTTCATGGATTATAAATCATTTTTCTTTAGATTCATTTTATAGATAAACCAAATAATACATAACTAATTAAATATGAAATATGTACCTATGTAATTTAATTCCCAAACAAAAAAGGCCAAGCTTAATATGAGAAAAAAACTCGTACATCAACTCCGTTGAACAGTAGTTGTCCAACAATAATTTTAATAATGAAACAAATATAAAACGTTTGAATAATTAATGGCCTACTAGACTAATGTTCTCCTATACGCCTACAGGATAGTAATTATCATAAATTGATAATTTCTGTTGATTAGTTGCTCTCAATTGTTTTGATGTAGTTACTTCGGGCTTTTCACATTCCCAGGGAATTATTTTCCATTTAATTGTTTTGTTTCTTGAGGTATTTGGCAATATTAATATTTAAACATCAAATGCAAATGACATTTGGATAGATTACTAAATTAAATTTATTTTAAAAATTTAGCAGTGCAGACACTAAGATTTTATTTTTTTCTGTGTGAACCGTAACAGATATCACAAATTACACAGAGAGACAAAAGTTTACTATTGAATGTATCTTTATAAAGAAAAATAATTTCACGTTTTCGGCATTGCCATTAAAAAGTTACGGTCTAATTAATGTTGGGAGACCTAAGTTTCATACACTAGTGGTTCACTAATAATAACAAGTATCACCTTAAAAGATGACCTATAACTATATAAACTGTCATATCAAATTTCATCCAAATCAAATAAAGCGTCCGATTATTATAAGCAAAATATTTTTTTTTTCGAAGAACTTTGAAGCAGATTTCTGGCTAAACGGTACACTTTCCGGTAGAAGCAAGTTTGGTTAAATCGTCTTATTTTAGCCTCAGGAATCTGTGGTTAAGCCATGTCCCCCTATTTAAGAGACATCCTGTATATAGAAAAAGTATTAATGTATTCCTGTAGAAAATTCAATAATCTTTAATTTTCATGAGACATAAAATGCGAAAAAATGGCATTTAATGGTATTTTTTAAAGAAAAACCATTATGAGCTCCAGCTAAAGTGCCATTTCCGGTTATCCGATTTATACCAAAATCTAATGGCTTCTTTTCATATTAGAATAGGATATAAATACAAGGTTTCAGAATTTTCTGAATGATAGTATTTGAGTTAGAGCACTAACAAAATCCGTACACATACATACACATACACACACACACACACACACACACACACACACACGCACACATACACACATACAGACATCATCGTGAAAATGTTAAAATTGGATTCTAGGGACCTTAAAACGTGTTCATTTACTAAAATCTCGATATGTGATTTTTAGCACGATCCCTATACCTCCCTTACCAAGGGTAGCGAGAGGTAAAAAGAAAGCAAATTTCATGGCCATTGCTACTAATAAGCTGAAATTTTGAAATTTCTTTTTAAAATTGTGAGGAAACCAAAAACAAAATAAAACATGTATATATGCAACTTTTTATTCTGTTCAACTTTGAAGTCTACAGTTTTTGCCATAAAATAAACAGGGGAGCGAAAAATTTCATAAAACTAAAATCCTATGTTATATCCCTATGTTCACCCTTAACCAACACCAACCTGTATAATATTTTTTGGTTTTTGAATTTAAATTCTTAAATTATATTCTAAAATTAATAATTCTTTCCTAAATGCTTAAATTATGTGTAAAATATAAAAATAAAATAAAATATCGGGAAATTCGGCTGGCAGTTGGCGGCGCTTACCTGTCACAGTACGCTCGCTAGCTTGCATTAATTCATTTGTTTTGTTCGCGAACTCCTTTAAGGTGATGCGTATTATTGTGCATTGTCTTATAGATTTTCGTGGTATATTCATCGACATTGACAATATGTTATATATCAATCGTTTCAGTATTCTTTCGCGGTTCTGTTGATATATAATTCAAATAGTGAATAAAAAGTGTGTGAGTGTTTTTAAGCAAGAAAAAATTGCTATGGAAATGTATGGAGCCACATATTGTAAGTAAATTTAAATATTATTTTCAATAAATTTGGAGTTATTAATATAAATATGTCATATGAATATGACATTGTTTGTCAAGAAATATATGCATAATCGTTTTGAGTAGTTAGGTTAGGTTAGTGATAAAAAAATATGTTTTGTTTACAACAAATAAATAGAAAACTGTGTATCTATCAAGTAAAATGGGATGTACAGAGTGTAATTAAATCACTATATGTATCTAGATAGAAAATATAAATAAATGAATATATCATCCCGGTTTATTACCAATTTTTGGGTGTGCCAATCTGTTTCTATTTGCAAATTTCAATAATGACAAACTATCTGGGTCGTTGGGTGCTTACCAGGCATCACCTCACGGGCTGCCAATTCTATAGCGGAGAAAACACTACAGAAATAATCGAACCCGGACACAGCACACAGTCGCACGACTTCTTAAATATGGATAAATATCGATTGTTAGTGTTCGAAACGGTTTTCAGATATATTTGTGTTTTTTATATTATAAAGGATGAATCTTGCAAGACAGTACCCCCTCCCCCTCCCTTTACTTTTTATTATTATAGTAGTATTCATACAAAATATTATTTTAAATATACTATTTAATGACATATATAGATATTTTTTTATAAAGTCAGGTTTACAAGATACGACTATCGGACTATCAACTTATATATTTTACTAAAATATAAACCACCATTTTCTTCTCTTTTAAAGGATGTAGAAGTTTGTATATTATTTTCATATACAAACATTTATATCGTTGACAAGAGAAAAAATGGCGGTTTATATTTTAGTAAAATAATTATAGATTGCTAAAATATCTTTCAGAACTCATATTAATAATTGGAATAATACTACTATGGTGCCGAAACGTTGGGTTTTAATATTAAATAAATACAGAACTTAAACTAAAAAAAAGGTAGTATTATTCCAATTATAGATTGCTATTTAAAAAATAAAAAATCTGATGTGGCCAACACAAAACCTCCTATTTAATTTTTATTCATTTAAATACATACCTACCTACGTATTTACTAACGCTGCAAACTGTTCCATTGCAGAAAACTATTGCTTTATTTATTATTTTCTTTTTAAAATGTCACTATTATTAATTTGAAGAGATAAGTTTTCTGACAGTGACATTTACTGCCAGTTACATTCATTTGAAAAATGAACTGTGTAAGAAAGGAATAGTTTTTATCTTAGGCTTCGCGACTAATAAAAAAAATTATTTTTAAATTTATCTGTAAAATATATTGAAAAAGTATTAATGTATTCGTGTAGAAAATTCAATAATCTTTAATTTTCATAAGACATAAAATTCGAAGAAATGGCATTTAATAGTATTTTTTGAAAAAAAAAAACACTATGAGCTTCAGGTAAAGTGCCATTTCCGGTTATCCGATTTACACCAAAATCTGGCTTCTTTTCATACTAGAATAGGATAGAAATACAAGGTCAGAATTTTCTGAATGTTAAAAATGGATTCTAGGGACCTTAAAACGTGGTCATTTACTAAAATCTCGATATGAGATTTTTAGCACGATCCCTATACCTCCCTTACCAAGGGTAGCGGGAGGTAAATTGATAGCCGTATCATGTAAATCTGGCTTTATAAAAATATCTATATCTGCAATTAAATAGTATATTTAAAATAATGAAATTTTTTATGAGCAATTTTTTCCATTATAATGAAATAGTTATGGGTTGGGGGGGGGGGGGGGGAGGTGCGTCTTCTCATACTCATCCTGTATGTACATATGTTTATAAAACTTTAAGATCTTACTTATCCTGAAGAAGGTATTTTATTATTATATACCGAAATGTAAGCATTAATGCTGTATAACAATATGACTGATATTTCTAGTAATATTCAACATCTATACTCGTCATCAAATGAATTTTTTCCCTTCGCCGCACCCTGTCTCTTGCCCTACGCTTTTACCGCTTCGTCATAACTTAGCATTTTCAACATTACCCCTGAATTGGCAACAGTGAAGAAATCTCCATTCCATACTTATTTGATGGCAAATATAGTAATTTTCAAGTTTGAAGTTTGACGTCAGTCTGAATCGAATTCGGGCCGATCGAATTAAAACCAGTCAGCTATAACGCATATAGCCTCGTGTCCCCATAGAAAATACCAAACTCATAATTATTAAAGTCCAGTTTAAGTTTATAGTAGAAAGTCCACCACAAAGCCAAGTAAATATATAAATCTGAAAGGGTAGACCGATTTTCTAACCGCAATACCATTTGAAACTATTCTTAACCAAGTTGTATTACTTTCAATAAGTCCACGCTCTGGAAATAGCTGGTAGTACAGGTCACAGAGTTCACGGCACCATCCATCTCTATAGCCTGATTTGGCTGTCAACCAGCGAAGGCTGTGTGACGTCATGGCATTGGAGTGAAGTCGTTGCAAGTGGAAATGCAAGTGACGTGAAGTGAGACATAAAAGGAGTAATTGATTATGAGTGCTACTACTGTACTGTTTGTAGGAGTGGACATTTTTAACCCTTGAACTTTCTACAAACTGGAGCAAGGGCCAATATGATTTATTATTTATATAGACACGTATAAACATGTGAAAATACAATTCGCCTACTTATAAAATAATAATAATATATTAACTTCGTTGGGGTTTTACACGAGATTATATTTTTTATATAAATATTTATAAACTATAGGGAAATTAAAGTAGTTAGGGTAGATTAAATATACAGTATGTCCCATTTAGAGGTGCCACCATTGGGATCTCGAGAACTATAAGAGATGCGATGTCGGTAATATGGAACTTTTTGTGCGCCTTTGGGAGGCCATCTCAGATGTGCTTTTATTTTTCCAAAAATACTCATAGGGCACTAGATAATGACGAAAAACTGAATATTGTTGATTTTTTCTTTTTCAAATAACTTCTAATCTATTAATAATTGAGAAAAAAGTTTCAAATATAAAAGATAGATATTTTTATTAACTAATCAGTGGCGTGCGAAATAAATTTTTATATCCATAAATTTTTTAGATATAACACAAACTTATATTTTTTTAAATGGAACCCATATCTGATTTTAGTCTCAAAAAAATAAATATTTTTTTTCTCTTTTCAATGATGTAAGGGTTATTATGTTTTATATTTGTTTTGCCTTCAAAATTATTATTTTTTTCTTATTTTGTATTAAATTTACAATTATTTTGAAAATATTGGTAGATTTCTATTTGGAAATACTCCTTGTATTTAAATAATTTATTTCGTTAAAAAATTTTGCTCAAAACTCGATCAAATTAATTTTTATAAAATTTTGTATCAGGTCGCCCTTGGCACATCATAGTGTAATTTGTAATTATGAGTCTAGAATGAAAATATTAAGTAATAAAGGCATAAAACAAATTATTTTGATCAAATACAATATAATTAATAAAAATAATAATGTTTTTTTTGGGAAATAATAAGAAAATTCAGGAAAATAAAGAGAAAAATTAAATTTTATGAGCAAAACAAATATAATACATAATAACCCTTACATCATTGAAAAGAGAAAAAAATAATGATTTTTTTGAGACTGAAATCAGATATGGGTTCTATTTAAAAATATAAGTTTGTGT
Source organism: Ophonus ardosiacus (assembly GCA_943142095.1). Classification (NCBI taxonomy): domain Eukaryota; kingdom Metazoa; phylum Arthropoda; class Insecta; order Coleoptera; family Carabidae; genus Ophonus; species Ophonus ardosiacus. The sequence continues at coordinate 8,614,417 of OW964831.1, read as the reverse complement.
TATATCTCGAAAATTTACGGATATAAAAATTTATTTCGTACGCCACTGGTTAGTTAATAAAAATATATATCTTTTATATTTGAAACGTTTTTCTCAATTACTAATAATTTAGAAGTTATTTGAGAAAGAGAAAATCAACAATATTCAGTTTTTCGACATTAGCTAGTGCCCTATAAGAATTTTTGGAAAAACAAAAGCACATCTGAGATGGCCTCCTAAAGACGCACAAAAAGTTCCATTTAACCGACATCGTATCTCTTATAGTTCTCGAAATCCCAATGGTGGCAGTCTGATAGCAGTAGCCATGCCAAATTTGAACAAAAGATAAACAAATGCTTGACATTTTACCTGTCTTCTTAACCTTGCTTATTCCTATTTCATTGATATTCACATATCTTCTTATAACTTCATGTTGTAAACAACATTGAATTTAATAAATGAACAACACCAAACAACAGAACATTTTCTGTGCATATTACGAGATATCTTTCCTAATTAACAACGTGTGGGACATAATGCTCTAAGGTTTTTATATTTACGGAGAAATACATTCTATTTGCTCCTACGCTTCGCAAGAATTTGAGCGAATTTGAAATATCAACGTGGTATTTTACATTGCATGGGAGGATGCAAATTTGACGAGAATATGACATTTAATAGCAATGATATGTACGACAATATTACATGCACAAATTCGTGAATTTAAATAATTTATTCCATAACTGTTGTGACGTTTGCAATTTAAACGCTTCGAATTCGTAATTACACTGGTTATCTTTCAAATAGGGGGACATGGCTTAACCACAGATTCCTGAGGCTAAAATAAGACGATTTAACTAAACTTGCTTCCACCGGAAAGTGTACCATTTAGCTAGAATTCTTCTTCAAAGTTCTTCGAAAAAAAATTATAATAACAGAACGCTTTATTCGATTTGGATGAAATTTGGTATGATAGTTCATATGGTTATGCCATCTTTTAAGATAATACTTATTATTAGTGAACCACTAGTATATGAAACTTGGGTGTCCCAACATTGATTAAACCGTAACTTTTTAATGGCCACGCCGATAACTTAAAATTATTTTTTTCAGAAAGATACATTCAATACAGGGAATTTATTTTAACATGCAACATATGGTGAATTATTTCCATGGTTACTCACTAATGTCAAAAAATGACAGCAATGTAATATTTGTCCATTTTAAAATGCAACATACAAAATTTGTAGTTTTGTATTATCAAAACTAATTTCCTATAATTTAGCCTACATACGATTAACAAATAATCAAAACATGAATGTTGTACATCTTAACAAACTTTAGCTTACAAAAATTCATAAATTTCATGTAATAAATGTTAAAAAATACCCCCAATCACTCTGAGGCAATATTCTAGTCGGTCGTAATAAGAATTGACACCATTTGTGATGTGTTTTGGAGTGCTGCAATACTATTTATAATATTGCATTTTAAAATGGACAAATATTACATTGCTGTCATTTTTTGACAATAGTGAGTAACCATGGAAGTGATGAACTATAATGTTGCATTTTAAAATAAATTCTCTGTAGTAAACTTTTCTCTCTGTGTTCTCTCTATTTAATTTGTAATATCTGTTACGGTTCCGACAGAAAAAGATAAAACCTTAGTGTCTAGTCTGCACCGTGAAATTTTTAAAATAAATTTTATCTAGCAGTCTGTCCAAATGCCGAACATCTAATTTTTAATATACATATCTATCACTGCACATATTTTATTTATTTTTATTTTGTAACCTGCAAAATCGAAATTCTGACGATTCAAAAAATATGCTTTTCTTTGTAATTTTGTTTAAATTCCATGGCTATCACTACAAACGATCAATATTTATAAATTTCAAATTGGACTTTACTGCTTATTAAATATGTAAAATAAAATCTAATTAGTGATTTATGTGTAGAATTAAATTTTCTACAACATTTATTTTAAACATTTTTGCGCAAGGAAAAACTGATTTGCCATGTTAAACGCCTATGGCCCGCTTTATAATGGGCTACTTGCGCACCTTTTTTTATTTCATATTTTTGAAGAGCAGGTAAAAACTTGCTGCCCCTATTTTTTCTTTTGACAAAATTTTTATTAATTAGCCAGAAAATAAATAATAAAATTTGATTATTTGAATTACCGCCATGTATGACGTAGAATTACGCCGCACCAATGAGTGATCGTAAAGCCATAGCATTTGTTTGTACGCATAATGTAGATTTCCTGTTTGACGTTTCAACAATAGTTTGAAGGTTAGTATTTTAGTTTGTTTTTTTCGTATCGATATTTTAAATTACATGTAACTACCTATGTGTTTATTTGTGAAGTAATTAATATATTTGAGAGCCCAGAGAGAGCAAAATGTCGAATTCAAATTAAAACTTTCTCGCACGCAATGCCATCTATAAGTTACATTCTTAAACATGGTTCTCTTCCTCGGTTCAATATAATGACGTCACAGAAAATTTTCTTTCTTAATTTACTAAAAAACAAATAACTTTTTTAAAATAAAATTTATATTTTTATATATGTTTTCAACATAACATTACGTATATAGTGATAGAAATCGGATTTTCAGTACCATGCAAGTAGCCCATTAACCACCTGTATATATCATCGCGACAACGTGCCAATATTTTTTTTTTTATTCAAAGATATCGGTATTGATGTTGACATATTTGTACTCATTGCTGGCGTGGAGAGTGCACAACATGGATTACTTTTGTACCTTTTAAAATTCGGAATAATTTTAGCATCCGTAAAAATCAAACCCGAGTCCCCAGATTCGCGATCAGATATGTTGTGGCCAGCACAAGACCTCTCGCCATTTCCATATTAGGCTATATAAGTATAGCATTACACTTTGCTATTGAAACGTCGTTTTATAACAGTAGAACTTTACCCAAATATTGTTTTTTATTGTATTTACCATGTCTTCTGCACACATATAATTATAATTATATCTATTTTTTATTGTATGAGGAAGTTCCTAAATGTCAGAGATTCTTCCAATTCGTTAACCAGATTATTTAATTAATAAAACAATAATAAAGATTAAATGTACTTCCCAGAAAAAGCTATCAGAATGTCACTAAAACTGTTGATTTTTGACACTGATGTTGATATCTGTCATTTACAAACTATGTTATAGACATTTGAATTTATCAACTGGTTTCCTTACTGTAGTTTCGTCTACTCGATTTATTATATCCCGATATTCTATATATTATAGTGTCTTTATCTTTCTTTCTCTGTATTTCAATTGTTACCAAAACCTTTTCAGCTCTTCCCAGGAATGTCAAATTGAGGTATTCATAGTTAAACAGGTCTTATGTCTTATAGTTTTTGAAGAATCGTCTCTGCAACATCCAGACATACACACATTCACACATCCACACACCCACACACACACACACACACACACATACACACACATACACACACACACACACACACACACACACACACACACACACACACACACACACACACACACACACACACACACGGACATCATTGTAAAAATGTTAAAATCGGATTCTTGTGACCGTGAAACGTGCTTATTCATTAAAATCTGGATGTGTGATTTTTAGCATGATTCCAATAGGCAAAAAACTATCGAAAAGGGGAAGAATATTGGTCTTGTCTGCATATGCAGAAATGGATAATATCCTAGTAGTGGTCAGCACAGATTATATAGTGAAATTAAATATTTCGAACTATCTATAAACGAAACATTATTGCACAATGCCATTTTTACGTGAAGAATAATATAGAGATACCTTTTATCATTTAACTATTCTGTTTTGTTTCCATTACTAAATAGTTCACTTTCATTTTGAAAATATTTCAGTATTAATAGGATCATTATCATTATAGCTGGTGCATTTCAGTTCAGAAATGTAGCACCGTTAATTGAAAGTTTTTAATACATGTCAACATAATCTATTCTCTATCGGACAATGGTTCTCTACAACAGGCAAGCACCTGATAGAATAACCTTCACATTTTCAATACTTCGTGTGAGATAGGTTAGTCCGTTCAAAAATCCAAACCAGATTTAGCAATCTATATGGAGTGGAGTAAATGCCAAACACAGTGGATTGTGTGAATTGTTTTATAGATTTGTGTTTTGTTTTCAGCTTTTTTGTTTTAATTTAGTTTAGATAGGCGTGTTAGAAAGGCGTCAACTATTTGTTTTTTTCGTTATAAATTACTGTTACCTTCAAATTTACAAAAAAGACAATTTAAATGATAACTATTATTATTATTAGCAGTATAAATTCAATTCATGCAGATTTATAAATTATTTCAAATTTGACGTTCTTTAAATACGAGGGTCGCGCTAGAATGATTGTAAATAAGATAATCAGGATGCCATGAAAAACAAAATTTGCACAAATTTTAAACAGTTCTTTGTAAGAAAATAGCGTTGTTTAGATAGTTGTATAGATGTATAATCAAATCGTACAGGGAATAAGATTTTCTTTCATATTAATGATCATAAAATGTCGAAAATTGATATTTAACTGTGTTTTTCCAGAAAAACTGTTAAGAACTTCAAATAAGGGTACTTCCGGTTGACCAATTATAACCAAAATCTAATCAGGTCTTCATATGGTTGTAAAAAAGAGGAAAACGAAAGAATCATAATTTTTAGAATTGTAGTTTTGGAGTTCTCGTCGGAGAAAAATTTGTCACACACACACACACAAACGGACACACACACAGACACACACACACGGACACACACACAGACACACACACGGACACACACACGGACACACACACGGACACACACACACACACACACACATGCAGACATCAATGTAAAATTAGTAAAATCGTATTCTAGGGATCTTAAAACGTGCTTATTCATTAAAAACTCACCACCGAATTTTTTGACCAAAGACAATCAATAGGTACCTTCCCTACCTAAAGGTGACGGATGGTAAAAATGGTGGAGTATATTATTGTCTCAAGGATTTTAAAAATAAAATTTTAAAAAATAAGAATCGTGTAGGTATCTTATTCTTAACCATTCTAACGTGACTCTTCTCGTATAATATATTCTTAAACTATTTAATATTTGACATATGCTATGCGTAAACTTTCTATATTTGTATAATAAACTTTTGTTGCGTCCATTATAAACACATAAATCATGTTTAACAAATATTTTATCATATAGAAAGCGTAAAATATAGTGCAAATACAAATAAACTAACCAAATGGTTAAAACGAATGGAATGACGGTATCTTATAACTTATAACGCATATCCTTATTTATATGATACTGATCATCTAACAAGGAAACGGCGTGAAAGTATTTTAATAATCATATTTATATATACCAGGAACTTGATTTTATCTAGAATCTACCAGAAGTAGAAGATAATCAATATAGATACACCTGTGGAAAGAATCTGGAATGTGAGATTACTAATTTTATTAACTCTAGATATAGATATGTACAAGAGCACTCAACTGTTTCATATTAAGGAGCAAAACAAAAAAAAGTATTTTTGCGAATAAAAAATTAAGTGGTAACTTTTCTTAAACATAATCGCGTTACAAATACAATTAGGATGATTTAGAACATTATCTACATAATCTCACGGGTCCGCGAAGCTATTTTGGAAAGAGCACCGCATGGGTAATTTTGGTTCTATTTGAAAATTGGAAATAATAAGAAATTACAATCACTCGTTTTTACCTCTCGCTAAGAGCGGTATTGGAGTCATGCTAAAATTCGCATATCCAGATTTTAGTGGATAATCACGTTTTATAGCCGAGACAGACGACAAAAATTAATGATCATTAACGGTTAGATATAGTATACTCACATGAACTTGAGACTATTGACAAATGTCAAAATTGCGTCTATTAACAAACCAGAAAATATTGAATGTAGTAAGGCCGTGCTACTTATTGTATTGTACTCGTACAGAACGAAACAATTAGTATGTACTTACTACAGTCAATATTTTCTGGTTTGTTAATAGACGCAATTTTGACATCTGTCAACACTATCACCTTAAGGTTCGCATACTATAACTAACCGTTAATGATCATTAATTTTTGTCGTCTGTCTCGGCTATTAAGGTCCCTATAATCCTATTATAACATTTTTACGATGATGTCCGTGTGTGTGCGTGTCAAATAACTCCGTAATTATAAGAGATATAAAAAAATGTTTCATATAGAAGTTACACTATTTAATAAGACAAACTTAAAAATGTTTTCAGTATAAAATTCAAGATGGCGGTTTTCAAAATATTAATAGCAACTTTCTTATTTTAAATGGGCGCCTTATTGGATTTTCACATGATTAAATAGAACTTTTTTTTCTCTTTTCAACGATGTATAACAAAGTATGTTTACATTAAAATTTAATAAAGATATTAATTATTTCAATTTGATTACTAATCAAATAAGCTTAAAAACAAATGCAAGTGAATAAGAAACAAAACAAAATTTATTATAACAGTGAACTGTCATAATTAAATTTGTATGTATTCGGTTATTTAATTTAATTAGTGAATTTATTTATTACATATTTAAAATGCCTACTTTTTCAACATTAGAGCAGTACGATATGTTAATAAGGAGTGAATAGAAAGAATTAAAAAATATAAAAAAATATGAAGAAGATATGTTTTTTGTGGGTATCAGAAATGTCAAATATGTACAATATTTATATAGCCTAATATTGAAATGGCGAAAGGTCTTGTGCTGGCCACAACAGATTGACCACAACAGAACTGAAATAATCGATCACAATCGCATTCAGTCTTTTCGATTATCCGTTAGCATACAATGGGGTCCCGTGGCCGCGTGCCTTAGTGTCTGGTCGCGAACCTGGGGGAACCGGGTTCGATCCCGACAGACGCCAAATATTTCCAATTTTAAATGGCACAAAAGTGACCCCTGTTTGGGCACTCTCCACACCAGCTATGAGTGCCCGTGAAGTGACGCCTGGTAAGCGCCCACACGGTAAAATTTATCGTCATCATTACCGATGTCTACATGTGTTGTAGATACTGGGTAATATGCCGTGATGATATATTTATTTATTTATTTATTTTTGTTAGCATACAATTAGCACGCTACTGGAATATCTTTAGCTCATTTTGAAACAATGTACCTATAGGTGGACAGATAATATTCTAAATAACATTCTCTTGTCGAATTTGACAGCAAACCGATGTGTATGTACTTTTTGTTGCAAAACTGAATGTAACGATTGTATTTTGTGTACGAGATATAATATTTTGTAAAATGTTACTTACCCAGAAGAAGATGGAAGAGTGCACCGAAACGTTGATGTTTAGAGAGAATAATAATTACTTTTTGACTGAGATTTCGAGTAATTGTTAACACCTAATCTATATATCGCAGTGGAAAAATTTCCCCCCATTCTAAATAAGACTCTTTAAATCTCGAACCGTTCTTTAGAAAATTTCTGTGTTTATTCCCTATTATTCAAATGAAAATGAAAAGCATTTAACAAAATAATTAGAACTTATTTGTCGTTTAATTCTGTAAAATACACTGTGTATAGTTTTGATAGAGTGTCTGTACATATCTATCGAAGCGTTCTAGATCAACGGATCAGTGTTGTGCTAGTATGGTATGCGTCATCGAGTTCTTAGCTGGTGGATCTGCCTACACTGAGTGTAACATGTAAATAGCGGAGCCTACATGGTGTGTCCAGATCCAGACCTCGCAAGGTCCAGAACCAGCGAAACACCCACGCAACTACAGTGCATCTCAACAGCGATTTATTACCAACCAACGACACTTACTTACAAATTCGTCTATTAATTACACAAACTTTCATGCATTTTAACAATTCGTACAAAGTGGTATACATATATAAAATATAGGATGTAATGACCACTTGTGCATCGTGAATCCCAAATTTGAATTTAGTCAGACAGTTATTTATCAGAAAATATTCCGTTGCCCATTTACAGTCAAGAGTGTCCTATAAATGAAATGGCTAAAAGCACTCTGGCTGAGTTACTAACAATTTAAACTTATATGAAATTTCTCTAAATTTGAAACATCCGCAAATCGGTTCAGATCTCTTTTTTCATTTGAAATTTCGACACATATTAAATGCGCAATAATGTTTATCTTTAATCATGTCGAAATTTCAGAAGAAAAAATGAAAACTAAGCTGATTAGCAGATGATGCAATTGTTAATAACTCGCGAACCTCTCATCGGAGAAAAAATCGTGTAAAACATGACATGGAGGAGAATTCCAAGCTGAATTAAAATTTTTAAATCGCGGTATCGTATCTTTAACTGTGTGAGAGTGGTTATTTAAGTTATTTAAAAATCATCGATAATTTACCTCTTTCGATGCCACGACGAATGTAAAATAACAAAACCTATTAGACTAAATATTAAATACTTAATATTGTTTATATATTGAGTGATTTAGTTTTCTTTCATAAATTGTTATTCTAGTTAACCATTTTTGAACATAACTCTTTAAGAGTTCACCCTAGATAAAAATGCAAGAGCCCTTTTTATACAAAAGAGTACGATCTTTAATTTTGTATTCTTGTAAAATTTTGATACGGGTCACTGTTTTCGAGAAAATAGCCAGAAACTTATTGCTTGATCCAAGATGGCGGCTCACGCCGAGCCTCCCAAGGTCACAAATATTTTGTCCCCGTCTCGACCTAAACTACATATGTTAGAATCGTTTTTACCCCACCTTTTATAAGGCAAAGTTCTTTTTTGGTTTTCATTGACTGCACTAAAAGTGCAGTTTCTAGATTAATAAAAAAAAATAACTATATGGTACATACTATTTACAATGGGGTACTTCACACTAATTTTTTTATTATTTTAATTGAAGTTCGTTTAATTTTGTAGCAAATCGTACTATTAAAAAGTCTTAATTGTCTTTAATTTAACTGCATTTGATTTTTAAAGTCAGTTTGACGTCACGACGACACTCTTATCTCTCTCTCTCGCTCCGCACTAGGCAATAGTCGGCTGCCTGAGAAAGACGTCACAGCGACACTGACAATAAATTCCAAAATCTCGCAAAATATTAAATAAAAAAATGTTTTTTTATCTTAATCGTTATTTATTGAGTACTAGGTACCAAAGAGTGTATATAATACTTATATTAATACTCGTTGGTAGTACATTGTATTTTTTATTATATTTTGTTATGGTGGATGACCCCATTGCCCGCACTGTGTGATTCAAAAATAAAGTCATCTGTTTAAACATCACCCATTACCTAATATATAATATAATTTCATATTGGGCTTCCAAATTATCAAGAGATGGTGCTGACGCCAAACGTCAAAATTCAAACGAATGGTGCATTTTTCGCTGGCTTCCATAAGAGTACAATTGGTGTGCAACTAATTTTCGTAGTTTTTAATTTAATTTCGGATTTAGTATAGTGTTTTTTTTTTTTTTTTTTGATAATTTCGGTAGAATTGAGTTTGATCTTTCTTGTAGTAACAATTTAGTGATAGTTTTAATAATATTTTAGTTAATAGGGTTAATTTTAGTAAGTATTTGTAGGTTAAGAGTATTTAGTATATTAGTTTTTTTAATAAAAAAACATTTGATTTCCTTTATTTAGATTGTATTTCATTGCCGTAGTTGTACATATATTAATTTCTATCTACATAGCTTTACTTTTATTTAATTGTTTTTCTTTCATAATGAACTATTTTCTTTGCTTAGATTTAGATACTATTTGTAGATTTGGGAATTGTAGTGTATCATCTAGAAATATGGTGGAAGGCCAGCAAGTAATAAATAGTGGCCACATAATATTATGTGGTAAATATTTTCGGAGAAAACTCCATCGTAACTTTAACCTATAAATTGCATATCTCCTAATTTGTTCATTAATTTTTTAAAAATCAAAAACTTACCTGTTATATTAGCAGTAATTCAGATCCTACTAAGAATAAAACAATAATAGCCGAAGATAAAAGCGTATTAAAATTCGTATATAAGTAAATACAATCCCTGAATAAAACAACCTCCTTTGTACATGTACACTTCACTCAGTTCAGAAATCTGCCACCAGTGGCGCATTGTAATTTTGGAAGCCCAATATGGGGTTGATGGCGAATTTTTGGTCCAATATCAAATTCGACCGCCGATAAACTTGAAAATTATTTCCGTTTCTCAAATATCACAAAAGTATGATATTCTTTTAACGATAACTTTAGGATTCCATGAGGCAACGCCTTCAACGATACAATATTAGCCGCTCCTGAAAATGAATAATAAGCTGTGATGATAAAAATATTTATTTAGGTATTTATAATAAAAGCTGAGGTGATATGTTTATATGCGAATCACTGTACCATCAATAGACATTATTATCTATTTTGTTATCTAAAAAATTTTCTACTATATTTCTGCCGTCAAAATATTTATAACAGGCATTAATCCTTCTATCTAAAATCTATGGAAAGTTTGTTATTTTGAAAGCGAATCTGATGCTATCAGAAATTCGAAACTTATTTGCGTCAAAATTTCTAGTCAAATGATATTTAAACAGAAGCGAGCAAAAAACTGCAACAGGAAACTTTATTTAGTTTTTTGTTGCTAGGCAACCATAGTTTTTTACCACAGTTGTTAGCATTAGTTAAAATAATTTTTTATCTCGGAATTATCCACAATGGAGAGTGACCTTCACTGTCAAAACTTTTGTCGTGTTTGAGGTAAATATTATGGGACAAATATGAACATTTCCCAAGAATACAAATGCAAACATTTATTTTAGTCACTTTGTATGCTTTTGTCCTTGTAATGGTCATATTTAGTTTTATTAGCTATAAAATAAATCTACGAGCACGAGGTTTAGCTAACATTGTAGGAGGAATGCTAAATTAAATATCCAAATAAACATTCAAAGTTTTTTACAAAGTAAATAAGGCAAGTCAATATTTGAGAGACTTCAATGATCGCGGAGAACACCTACCTTCAAAAAATATTTCACAATATGTACTTCTAATTATTTTTTCTACAGTCTGTTTACAAAGTAGGCATTTGCGTTCGCTTTTGTCAACACAAAATGTCACTTTGCTGCTCATGTGCGACAAAGTAGAAAAAGCGCTTGCTGTCCGAATTTCTGACTATAAAATGTTGATAAATGTCACTTATCTACATTCTTAATGGCAACGTTTAGTCAGGAACTAATGGCGCTGTAGTTACTTACACATTTACCGCCTCCACAAGTCAATCTAACATATGACTGCTCTATCGGTATATTACATAAATATAAATAAATAAATATATCATCACTGCATATTACCCATTTCTGGGTGTGCCAGTATCTACAACACATGTAGACATCGGTAATACATAACCGAACAAAATGCCGTACTCACTCCTGTGTAAAGGAATATAGAAATAAAATAGGGCATTTATTTACATAAACGAAAGTGAGGAAAAAATGCATGGATTAGATTGAAGCAATAGCTCAAGAAGAATGGAAACAATAAATTAAAATTAAAAAACATAATCATTATTTATTGAGTAGTACTGTAAATGCAAAGTGTACATTTTATTATTTTTTGTTATGGAGAAGGCGAGTGTAGATCTTGTGTGTGTGTGTGTGTGTGTGTGTGTGTGTGTATATGTGTGTGTTTTGAGCGCAAATGGACATTATCGATTTCGAGAGAATGCAACAACCTCTCAATCGACAATATCCCATTTTGTGCTTTCATTGTACAAATAACCATTTGTAATCATAACACATGTTAAATGAACTAAAATATAGTTTAATCAAAAATTAAGAATTATAACAAGTTACAATTTTTTGATCAACTGGTTTAGTTTTTACAAATAAATACTGAAAATCCCGAAATTTGAAAAAATCTAAGGTGTACCCTTTAAGATTTTTATCATTTTCGGGAATCTTTTCTCGGTTTCTATTTACATATCTATTTATTTTTGCTGTGAGTGCAGCTAACGTCATCATACCCGGCACTAGTTGTTATTACAACACATGCGTAGTATATTTTAAATGAAACAAGTTACAAAAGTTCAGTGCATTCGTGCATTGTACACAATACTTTTTAGTTTTTACATCTCAAAATATATTAATTTTAAATGGCACAAAAGTGACCCCTGTGGTGCATTCTCCACACCAGCTATGAGTACCCGTGAGGTGACGCCTGGTAAGCGCCCACACGGTAAAATATATCGTCATCATTACCGATGTCTACATGTGTTGTAGATACTGGCACATCCAGTAATGGGTAATATGCCGTGATGATTTATTTATTTTATTTAAAATATATTAATTTGACTGACTCCATTGGCAAGACCTGACGATGGTAGTAAGTGCAAGAAAGTACGCACTCAGGAAGGTTCAGTTCACTCGAAAAGTATAAATTAAACAATCAACTAGTGCGCACTGATAATATAAATGGAAAACGAGTTTTGCACGCAGTGCAAAAAGTTCGTATTAAACAAATAAATGGAAAACGCTATTAGATTCATTATTTACAGATTATTTATTACAGTATTAATTGGCATTGTAGCTAAAATTTTATTTTATTTGGCCCATATATAATTCAAGTAAAAACTAACGTAATTTTCCTTTTTCTTAATATTATAGATATTTTGCGGCTCTCGTGCTACGTAGCATATTTTCTGAAATATTTTATTTTTTAATGTCAAACGAAATAATTCATAAATTTATTAACAATAGAAGAAAAACAAATAAAGTTTGAAAAGAATTGACGTCATTTGTCAGAGTTTAGAAATAAGACACCATAAAATTTACAGTATTTTTTAAGAAAAATCGTCGAATTATCCAATCTTGATAAATTATAGAAATTTAATAATAAATTTGAGTTATTATTATACTGTTAAATATAATTTAAAGTTACGTTATAGTGTGGAAATATCTTTACTTTAAATAAAAACTTCCTCCAATATTATTAGAAATATGTAATACCATTTAAGTCACGATAAATGAATTTAATAAATAGGTCAACTAATATGGATTAGGGCTCACGGGCACTTATTGCTGGTATAGAGATTGCACTTAGGGGATCCTTTTGGGAAACATAATTATTCTTTCCTTAATTCATTTTTTTATTTCCTGTTCTCAAATTTTTATTTTCCTATTTTCTTTGTCCAAAATTCTGCTGGTTCTCTTTTCTTTTAACAACATTTCTCTCTTTCTCCCAATTATATATTTATTTTAATCCCATTTTCTCTAATTTATTATTTCATTCATTATTTTACATTTTCCTTATTCTCCTATTCGTATTTTCCCTGTTCTTTTTATTTTCTCTGTTCTTGTCGTCCTGCTAACTCTCTTTTTTCCCTAAATATTTAATTCTACTTTGATTTATCATTTCATTTATTCATCGCCCATTTTCATTATCCCCTACTCATATCTCCTATTTCCCATTTTCTCTTCTCTTTCACGTTTCACACTCCTGCTAACTTTTCACTGTCCGCTCCTCTCTCCTGCAATATATCCATCTCTCTCGCACACTCTCCCCCCACCATGAAGGCCACTCGGCAGCCCAGCAGCGCCACATGCGGCAGTCGGTGTTGTGCTCTCGATTGGAGTGTTCCGTACCCGCAAAGCTCCGGAGTGCAGTGATGTTCTAGTGCATCTGTGCCCCTAGTGCAGTGATAAGTGTTCCACAGATTATTGTACGTATACGCACACACGTGCTTTTGTTGATATTTATACTACAATAATAAGGGATTTTAAGAAAAGATAGGATTGTATGTGTCATTTTTGGGGAAATTTTGTGAAAAATCGGGGATGTTCGCACTCAAAAAAATTTTCATACATTTTACATTTTATGCAGAATATTTATATGTATGTAATAGTATTTATCAAATATTATACGTAACACCAAATTTTCTTAAGTATGCCCAGGTAATACTTTAAAAATTCTTCTATATCCCTACATAATTAATGCCTGAATTTCTTCAGTTATACTCTAAAATTTTTAAATATTATTTTCTTCGTAACTATTTATTTAAGTATGACCTGGTAATACCGAAGGTAATACCTTAAAAAATCCTATTTATTTCTATTTTATTTATATATAATCTTCCGGAATTGCAATAATATTTAGGTATACCTATTTAAATAGGTATTATATGTCATACCTTAAATTATGTACCTATATCAATTGACAGTCAATTATAAAATGAAATCATATTACAGGGAAAAATTTGAAAATTTTAAATTTAATTTTACTATAAAAAAACTTATAAACTATATTTTGTTATGTTTTATTAATGTTACTTATATTAATAAGTAATATTTTGTCATGATGACATATTTACATAAAAAAATTAGGATTTTGTTTTCCACCAAATATTCGAAATATTTTCATACTTAATTTTTTTCTGAAAAAAATAATATATATTTCTAAATAAATTATAGTAGGACAACCATTGAAAATGTCCATAAACTAATAATAAAATATGTTTAATATTCTATAGGATACAACATTATGTAACAAATTTAATTCTTGGAAAATATGCCATGTGTCTTTGCTACGCATTAAAATCTCCATTCATAGTTATGCGTTTCCCGTACATAGAAATATATGAATTAATATGTATTTTCTTTCAAAGAAATAATTAAGTTGTTTTTCTTCTAATCAAATTGTTTATCTAATTATCTCATTTACACACCATTTAATTATTTTAAATCAATTTTATTCAATTATAATTATTACAAACAATAAATAATAACAGTAATTAAAAGTAAATCAACAATTATTTTTTGTGTTTTTAAAGTAGATGAAATAAATTTAATATAAAACCTAACATATATCTGAACTGTTAAACTAGTTAATGACAATTCATTGAATACTTTCACTTTAAAATTGGTTAATTAAATAGTTTTCCTCTGAATCGAACTATAATTTAACCAATTTTGTTATATAAACACTATTATAATTTTTAACGAATTGCTATTTATAGAGTTCGAAATTTGTTTAGAAATTTCAACGCCTGGTTACGCAAGTATATTAGAATATTTTTAAATAATTTAAAAGAAAATAGGCGAATAAATTTTCATAAATGTTTAGAATGACTTTTACTTATTTTCTCGTATTGCTACACTCTTAAAGAAAGTGTTATACATTTTTGATTATTGTAGAACAACAGTAATTATTTTTTTGCATTCGTGCTTCAGTTATGCAACGCAGGTGACAAGTAACGCTAATGTAACCTTCGTTTGTTTGGTTAACAGTACATAATAATTAAAATTCACGATACGCTTGTTAGCCACAACAATTAGTAATTGGGAGGATTGATTTATGTAACTAATTGTTTGCTTGCAAATAGTTCCTATACAATAATAGATACTCATTGTTAAATAGAATGAAAGGAACAGAAATATAACTCGCAAAAAATATAATTTATTAGAAGGTACCTCAGAAATATAAGGTATTGCTAAAATAATTCGCGCACTGTTTATCGAGGGATATCGTAGCCGAATATTGAAATGTAGGTACTATGTCCACAAATATTTCTTTCGAGAAAAGCTGCTTCAAAAATTTAAAATTTTATTGTCAAAAATGGATAATTAATACACTTGTTGAATTTGTTTTGTTTGTATAGTTTCATTTTCGCTGAGTTTGAATGCAATTTGTTACATTATAATTTTTATATATTTTTGAAATATAAAAGGACCTAATTGGACATGGTTCAAAATAACAGTAAATTTATAAAAAAAAATCAAATAAAGAATTGTTTTGTATCATGCCCACACTTTTATTATTATTTTTATTGTCCAGAAGCACGTGACAGAATCATGAAATCTTATGGACTCTTGACTTGATTCAAAACAATTCGTAGTGTATGTCATTTTAAGGGACATGGTATAAAACTATGTCTGTTTAAAGTATTTCTATTGGCCATGGTACAAAAAAATACTTTGAAACCTAATTTATTTATTTATTTATTGAAACTAAACAGGCACAAGGGCCTTATTACATAGTTTCATTATAAACTTACTTATACACTAAATTAACTTACTCTGAAAAATACTTTCAAATACTTAACTAATGTAACTATATTATCTGTATATATATCTACATTATTGTTATTAATATTATTACAAATTAGGCAACATCTTATTAAAGGGGATTTTTTCCTAATTTCTAAGTTATATCTTTTAATATAAAATATATCTTTTGGTTTCGTAAAAATATACATTGGAACAAAAAAGGTAATTTTGATAGTAAGTTAGGACACTGAATAATATTCTGAACTATTTTACAAATAAAAATAATATCTGAAATGTTAGTCCGGTTTCTAATTTCAAGAAGTTAAAAATGCTTAGTAGTGTGCTATATGGCATGAAAGTTGGATAAGTTCTAAATTTTTTAAGTATAGATATCTTAAAAATTTCTTTTGAACTTTTTCAACTCCTTGCTAATCACCCTTAATCACTTGTTCATGCTATCAGCCCATATTTTTTTACCTTCCACCTTTAGGTAAGGAAAGGATTGTATTGGGTCCTTAGAATACGATTTTACTAGTTTTACGATGATGTCTGTTTGTGTCTGTGACAAAAATTCCTCGGACAATAAGTCCAGTACTATACTACATATTATATTTCGTGTTCCTCTTCCATATGAAGAGCTGATTAGATTTTGGTTATAATTGGTCAACCAGAAGTTTCCTGATTTAAGGTTCTTAACAGTCTTTCTCGAGAAAACGCAGTTAAATATGTTTTTATTTGATTATCATTATGAAGGAATATCGTATATAATTTTAAGCTAGGCTTAAACAAAAAAATGCAAATCGAAATTTTGCCAACAATATTCAATTACTCATTTGACGTTTTTTTAATATGTTATTATGTATGAATACGTTTATGAATGTGAGGTGAAAGAAGTGTGCATGGATAGGAATGTGTGGCGAAGGATGATTGTTGCGTAACTATTATTGTGGTCCGGATGCGGTTATTCGCTACCGAAAATCGGTCACATTAATATGTTCTTGTATGCTCTTACTTTCATCCCTTTTCTTATTGTTTTCGGGTTTTTGCTAATCCACTAAGTGGGAAACGCGTTATTTTATGTATGTATGTAAGTATTTGACGTTTTATTTCGATATGATATTGTCAATTTAAGGAACACTTAAAATTTAAGCGTCAACGGTGCAACAGGCCATAACTTTTCTAAATCAGCCAGCTATGCTATAACCATGGATATGGGTGATTATTGTAATTGACAGATGTCGGCGTCAAGTGCAATTTATCCATAGTGTATGTTCGCGTTATAATTTTATTGGATTTATAGAATCTTTTCCAAGAAACTTCCGGTATGGAATTTGTAGAAAGTAGTATATGTTCGTGTTACAGTTTTACTGGATATATAGAATCTTTCCCAAGGAACTTTTGGTATGGGATTTGTACAAAACACAGAATTGGCGGAAGGTAATGTGCTGGCCACATCAGATTTTTTTCATGTATCTTTAATGAAATTTTATTATTTAATACACATAATATCTTATCACTATTTATTAAATTTTCATGTAATTAAAGTTGTTATAAGCACAGTTATTTCTTGGATGGGTGAACAACAAACATGTTATATTTTTATTTATTTGTTACTTCCTGATACATTTACTGTAGGTATATAAGTGTATGGGGATGAGAAAGTTTTCATTGCAAATTTTGTAACTTTTTCAATATTTATAAGTTGCTGATAAAGATGAACTTTTGAAAGAGACATGCCTTACCCGGGATTCAAACCCGGAACCCTTGGGTTGTAAGTCGACTATGTTGCCCACTACACCACCGGGGTCGGCTAAAACATGTTATAAACAAATACATTGACAGATCATAAAAATTAATATATTCCCTGTAAAATATTTTCATACATTCCGTTCGTGTAAGACATTTTCTTGTCATGTATTGTGAGTATGTTAATATGTACGTGTTTGGCATATGTCAATTTTAACTAACCCGAGCCTCTTACACTAAAGAATGGTCAATATTTATGTTAAGTTATGCAAATCTTTTTATAATCATTCGTGAGATTTTATCAGGTCTTTCAGTTAATATGCGGTATTAAAATCATATAAATTTTCCCCAGGCGAACTACAACTAGTTCTAAATAGTTTTTGTCTATTGATACGTAAATCACTAATGCTTAAGATTAGTAAAAGGACAATAGATTAAATAACAGCTACATTTCATTGCGCAAATATATACATAACACTATAAATTGTAGAAATAACAATCTGTGGATATAAAATTATCTATACAGGATGTAACAGAAATAAGCACATTAAATTTTACCAGTGATAAAACTCGTCGAGAGCAACAATATTTGTTAGTAACTTGTTTTTGTAAACCTTCTCGTACGTTAAAATCTTTAAAGTTTTGTAAAAAAATTCATTACTTGTCGAAAAATATTTTAAAAAAAATTGAGAATTCAAGAAAATGTTACTAAGAAATATTGTTACTCTCAACGAGTTCTGTCAATCCCATTTTTTTTCTGTTTCACCTGTATGTTTCGAAATTAGAAATAGTTTTTCCAAAAAATAAATCGCGATTTCGAAAAAAGTTACTAAGAAATATTATTTGTATTTATTTCTGTTACACCCTGTATAATACGCATACCTTTTGCAGAAGTTGGTGTAAGTTCATTTTATACTTTCGAAAATTAATGATTTAAATAGGTTATTTAAAAAAGGGGATTTTTTTGAGGGTTACAATTTGGTGTCCCAATTTTAATATTCTCGGTTAAAAATATTATTCGAAAAATTCGCTAAATTAAATCATTCATTTTGAGGGTTGTTGTTTAGTGCCACTGGTCATTACGAAATTTTTAACAAATATCTGATGTGGACACCACATGACTTCCTTGTACGCCTGTTACACTATACATATTTTGTTAATAATTAAAATATGTATTATAACAGACCCAATCATAAAATTGCACGTATTTTTTGTCCTAATTCATAGCAAACTTAATTACAGGAACCAAAAAGTACATCTTTTAAATTTACATATCTCGCTTATTAAAGAGCTAATTTAATCATACTTGATGTTTTCGACGCAGAATTCAATTCTCTAAAACTTTTATTTGAAGCATTTATTATTAAAATCAAAATAACACTATTAAGTAATTTATTTGTTATGACATCAGTTACGTGATTAAATAATTTATAAACTTTATTAAAAATTCCGTGTCAGCCAGTGTTACTAAAAGTATACTTTAAGAACCTTGTCCTTAATTTTACGAATTAAATAAAAAAAAACCCCCAAAAAAAATCCCTTTTTTACACCTAGTACATTTTTTTCTACACTCGTTAAAATTGTGACTGGTATCAATGGCGCTTCATCTTAATCTTAATCACAGCATGACAAGTTGTGATTTTGATCGATCATATTGGACACGTCATGAAGCCAGCAATCACTAACAACTAATTCATTAGCTACGGTGTCAAGTTAGCTGCAGCTAATAGTTCCCATTAAGTAAAATTAATTACCCCAAAAAGTATATTTCTTTATTCCTACTGTTTTAATCTGCAGTCATGGAAAAAGTATAACACGTGACTACTTTAAAAAATTTTTAGACTCTCGTTACTTATAGACTCGCTCCGCTCGTGTCAAAAAAACTTTTAGCTAGAGCGACTTTTATAAAACTTTGTATTATATTATTTTGTATTTTCTATTTCTATACCCATTAATAAAATGTGACTTAACGTCCTAGTTTTCGTGGTGCTGAAATCTTCTTAATCACAATGTGAGAAGCTGTGGTTTCGATCACATTGGACATGGCGTTAAGCTAGGAACCATTAAGAACGGGATAAAGTTAGCTTCACTACTGCATATAACGCAGAAAGCAGCTGACTGCTTTCATTGTGTGCAAATACATAATCTGAAAAGTATGTTTCCCTATCTCTGCTGTTTTAATTTGCAGTCGTAGAAAAAGTATAGTATGCGACTCGCTCTAGTCAAATAAAAATTATAACAAACGAGACGTTTGCGAAATTTGTTAAGTAATGTACTATTTTATTGTGTACATTTAAAAGATTCTTCAACAATAATTTATATTTAGTAAGACACTGGTATTTCGTAAAAATAAGGAAATAATATACCATTAATGATCTACAAATGGAAAACTTATAGCAAAACAAAATAGTCATTACATACAAATTGCTTAGGTTCATAAGAGCATACATTTTAAAGAAAGTTCAAAAAAATCTGTTGTGGCCAGCACAAGACCTTCCGTCAATTCGATGTATTTTGTACAAATCCCATACCAAAAGATCTTTGGAACAGATTCTATATAATATCATGTAAAATCGAACACGAACACATAGTATTTTTTACAAATTCTATACCAAAAGTTCATTCGAAAAGGTTCTATAAATCTAATAAAATTATAACATAAACATATACTAAGTAAAATGAACTAGATACTTCCTTCATTTCTTCTTCAGCTATCCTCTATTTTATTAGGGGTTGCTCTTTCCTCTTCTCTTCCAGTCATTCCTGTCCAATGCATCTTCTTCACACAGTCCTTTCTTTCTCAAGTCTTTTACGATACAGTTCTTCCATCTTTTCTTTGGCCTTTCTCTGCGTGTCACTTGCGAGGAACACTATGACATATCAATTTCAGATCCTATACCTTCCATATTTGGTTTTGCACTTCCAACTGACATCTGTCAATTAGAATTTTTTGAATATATCATCTGTTTCCATGATAAATAGCAAAGATGACTAATTTTTGAAAATTAATTTCTTTATAACGCTTTAAATATACATCTATTGATTATGAAGGAAAATGTATAATCAAACCATAAAACCCTGAAACGTGCTTATTCATTAAAAACTCACCACCGAATTTTTTGACCAAAGACAATACCTTCCTTACCTAAAGGTGACGGAAGGTAAAAATGACCTGAATAATTTTTGAAGTTAAAGCAATATAAAATATATGTTGCATATAAATTTTTCATTTTATCTGTTCTTGTAACATTAAGCTAGGCGTGCTAAAAATTAGTCCTAACAAGTGTTATTTATAAGTGTAAATAACCATGATCTAAATACATTTCACCTTGTCATAAATGTACCAAGATTTAACCACAAAAGTATTTAAAATGTAAAAGATTTTATTTCATCATACGAGTAGGTGTAATTTACATATGTATAGTAGCTTCATGTATTACTCAGAAAAAGATGAAGTCAACATTCAAAATATACAAGACACGAATTAATTTACAAAAAAAAAAAAATACGTACATAAAACATTTTTTCGGTATATTTACTTTTATAAATTTTCTGAGAAATTAATGATGTATCCCCATTCTTGTATGTTAGATAAACAAAACTCTCTATAAATCACACAGTTATACGTATTTCAATTCCAGAAACCTGTTATATAAATTTTTGTAGCAGTGAAAACAGATAAATTTACCAGTAACCGCCTCTTTAAAAAACAAACATTAATTTCCTTCTATCTAGTCGAACTACGTCATCAAGACAAATTCGCGTCGTAAAAAACAAACGTCACGATCATAAACTCACTATCCAGGTTGGTTGTGGGCAGACATTTGCCACCAGCGCAAGAACAGTTGACATTCGAAGTGAGCAGAGTGATTCTCAAACAATGATTGGAAGATTGCTATAATTGTTTTCTTCATATTTGACTTTGACTAGAGGTCAGGCAATTTTTTTTGGAATTTTGAATATTTCTTTGTTGAATCAGTCGTAGAAAAAGTATAGTGCGCAACATAAGCGTGAGCCCTTTTTACCTCTCGCTAAGAAAGGTATTGGATTTATGCTAAAAATCGCATATCCAGATTTTAGTGAATAAGCACGATTTAAGGTCCCTAGAATCCAATTATAACATTTTTACGATGATGTCTGTCTATGGATGTGTGTGTGTATGTGTACGTGTGGATGTTAGAAGGACGATTCCTCAAAAACTATAAGACTTAAGACCTGTTTAACTATGAATTCCTCAATCTGACATTCCTGGGAAGAGCTGAAAAGGTTTTGGTAACAATTGGACAACCGGAAGTAGTAGTTTCTTAAAAAAAATTCTAAATATAATTTTTTGGAAATTTTTGTTATTACAAATTTTGAATAACATAAAATTCTCCATCTAATACACTTAAAATTTGTATTATATCTTATATAGATTTAGAGATAAAGACACTATAATATGTAGAATAATCGGATGTAATACATCGCAGAGACTAAACTACACTAAGGAACTTAGTTTGTAAATGACAGATGACAGTGTCAAAAATTAACAGTTTTAGTGACATTCTGAAACTTTTTCTGGGAAGTACATTTAATCTTTCTTATTGTTTTATTAATTAAATATTTAAAATTGTAGGTAAAATGCATATATCAATCAGAAATACCGCCAATCTTGTTAATGGATTGGAAGAATCTCTGACATTTAGGAACTTTCTCATACAATGAAAAATAGATATAATGGGCCCTTAAACCAAATTTTTTAAATATTTTTAAATGAAAGTTCGTTTAATTTTGAAGCAATTCGTGGTATCAAAAAGTCATTGTTTTTTGTATAGCTGCATTTCATTTTTAAAGAAACCTATAGCTATCTTTCTCACACTAGTTTCTGTAGTAGGCTGCGCGAGAAAGATACCAATGGTGTGACGTCATCTGTGTCCTGGAAATAAATGCAAATATCTCGCAAAGTAATTATTAAAAAAATGTTATATATTTTATTATTTTTTGTTATGGTTTATGGGCCTATTAGAATTGTATGTGTGCAGGAGACATGTTAAATACAACAAAAAAAAAAAACAATATTTAGTTAAAGTTCTGTAATTGTTTTATTATAAAACGACGGTTCGATAGCGAAGTGCAATACAATACTTATATAACATAAAATGGAAATGGCGAGAGGTACTGTGCTGGCCACAACATATTTTTTTACGTCTGTGTGGTTGCTGCACTCACCTGCGGCTCTTATAACAAACTGTACTCTCGTTGTTCCATAATATACAGTGTGTTAAGAAAAAAAATTACTCTGAATAGGCTATGAACAGAGAACCGTATGTCTGAAGTCAAGTTGTCAAAATTGATCTTGAAATATACATATAGGTAACAATAGAATATTCTCCGTTTTCTAATTAATTCCGTTTCTAAAACAAAATTCAAGAAGGATAGCTTTGATTTATTTAAATAACATTTTTGACTATAGAATCAATTATTGATACCCCAAGTCTATCTCCACCCATTTTTGGGTATTTGATTTGAAAACACAAAAATGAAATATGTTCAATATTTATTTTTTATGATGAATGTTCCGGCGGATTTTTCTCTTCGTTTGAGAGTCAATCGCTTATATTTATGTAGGCGAGCAATCGCCTACAACATCTACCTACCCTACGCGGTCTGCACATAAGGGTCAAAATTGCCAGTAATCATGTTGGCGAAATGAAAGAAGTGTTAAATTGATTGAAACTTTGTTCATAAATATTGTGACGTTTATGTTTGTGACTGTAATTAACTGATTGAAATGTCACACAAACGTAAATAACATTGAAGACATTATTATGAAGGTCTTTAGTACTGAAAGAAGTATTTCAACTTCCTTAAAAGTATTGACAAAATAAAAAGTGAAAGTAATAATAGATATACTCATCGTTGGAGTACGATTAGGAATATTGGTACTCCTATAACTAGAATTGGTCATTAGTTGTTCTAAATTATAAGAATGTGATATAAATATTACTACTATATTAATTAAAGTTCGTATTATAATCAGTCGTCCGGAATTTCCCGTATACCTTCTGGTTTTATATACGCCTGAGGACGTCCGGGAGTATTAAAAAATATGTCCGGAGTTTTCATTCCGTTTACATTAGTCATTTTGTCTCTGAATTATGTACTTTGTAATGAGTTTGTTAAAGAAATGTTAATTTACAATATTCATTCAAAAATACTACATACATGTTGTTAATATTGTAACAGGGGGGAGGGTCCCCTAAGTATCTAATTACTCTTTCTTCTTACCCCAACTATGACTCTTTTTCTTCTTTGCCGAACGGTGACTTTATCTAACTGGTGGACACTTTACCGAACGACTACTGCTTTATTGAGGAGGAACACGCTCTTACGCTCACTATCACTTACACTTAACACTTGATGATAGATGATGAACATATTTTGGATGGAAGTGCCACACACATTTTTATACTACTACTACTACTACTACTACTACTACTTTTATTTACACATATTTACATTAATACTAACTTATAATTATTGATTACACTCTGAACACAAACTAAACTGTTACATAATTATATTCTAACCCTAATTACGCGTACTCGCGTACACGCACCAAACTAAACCGCCGACTACATATCTGTCCTGTCTGAGTCTTTAATCTCGACTGCCTTAAAACAAAGGGGTTATCTCTTCAACAGGCATATCTGATGAAGGGTGCGAGGGTGTAGCATCCATAGCTAAATAACAAGACTGCACGTATCATAGGCAATAACTTATATGGTTAATTGTCAAAACAATAAATGTCTACGCGGTTGACATCTAGACTAAACAGATATTATGAGAGAATAATGATTATTATTTCTAAATAGAATTTTGACTTACAAAGATAACAGAGTTAAAATGTAGTTATTAAAACTGTAATTTAGAAGTTTATAATAAAGTTCATTACTTGTTATTTCACCATGCTCACCTTGCTACAGTCAGGGAAATGCAACTTTCGCTCCGCATTTTAGGCGCGAAAATAGTACTTTCGCTCCGGTTTCAGAAAAAATATATTTTGGCCGATTTGAGCATTTGGATCATTTTAAATTTATTCGTAAATGCTTCAAATAATCTTTTACATATTTCTGAATTACCCCGTTACACCTTTATTATCAAATTTTCACCCATTATAAATTCATGCATTTTCTCAAGTAATACCTGCAGTTGTCCAGTAATACCTGTAATTCCTCCGGCAATTTAATTCCATCTTATATATGCCGTATTTCCTTCACAAGTTACCCCTTTTTCTTTTTACTTCCTTGTACGAAGTAAAGGAAGTATTGTAATCGCGAAAAAAATCGGTTTCCAGATTTCAACGGAAATATCCATTTTGACCATCCCTGAATCCATTTTGACTAATTTCGTCGTGACGTCTGTACGTACGTATCTCGCATAACTGAAAAACGGGAAGCCGTAGAAAGTTAAAATTTTGTATTTAGGACTGTTATAACATCTAGTTGTGCACCTCCCTTTTTAGTCATTGCATAACTTTCAGAAGTGGTACTTTACTTGAAGCCCATAATAGATTTTAATGAAAAACTATATTATAATATAATCCAAAACTTTTCAAATTTGGTATATAAGACTTTTATGTCAATGGGAATAACATAATAGATTTTAGGAAAAATGGTCTACCCGGAAGTGGTACTTTACTTGAAGCCTATAGTAGATTTTAATGAAAAACTATATTAAAATATAATCCAAAACTTTTCAAATTTGGTATATAGTACTTTTATATCAATGGGAATAACATAATAGATTTTAGTTAAAATGGTATACCCGGAAGTGGTACTTTACTTGAAACCTATAATAGATTTTAATAAAAAACAATATTAAAATATAATCCAAAACTTTTCAAATTTGGTATATAATACTTTTATATCAATGGAAATAACATAATAGACTTTGGTTAAAATAGTCTAACCGGAAGTGATACTTTACTTGAAGCTATTATCAGTTTTTCTTGAAAAAAATGGTGTTATTTTGAAATTAATAATAAATGCTTCAAATAAAAGTTTTAGAGAATTGAATTTTGCGTCGAAAACTTCAAGTATGATTAAATTAGTTCTTTGTATAAGCGAGATATGTAAATTTAAACATTATGTACTTTTTGGTTTCTGTAATTAAGTTTGCTATGAATTAGGACAATAAATAACAAAAAAATAAAGAATTTAATGTCAATGTCAAATTATGTCAAATACGTGCAATTTTATGATTGGGTGTGTTATTATACATATTTTAATTATTAACTAAATATGTATAGTGTAACAGGCGTACAAGGAAGTCATGTGGTGTCCACATCAGATATTTTTTTATACTTAAATTGATCTTCCTAATTCTAATTCTTTTCCTTTTGTTGTAGGATGCAGTGGTGGTGAGTGATGCCGGATGTGAGCCGCTCGGACTCCCAGCGCTCCGACACGTCCACGTCGCTCCGCCCCCGCGTCTCCTTCAACAGGGACGTCCACGTCAAAAGGATCGGTACTGTACCATACCAACACTCAATCTTCTTCTCTAACGACAACTAACTAGGTATCTACTATTTCATTATAATAAATATCATTCATCCATTTTGGAAAATAGTCAAAGCAAAAACTACTGACGTGAATACTAATTAATTTTGGTGGAATTTAAATAAATGGCCAAACTTTGACGTCAACTTAATCATACTGCACTATTACATTAATATATTTAATGGTGATCTCAGTAAAAATAAATGTCAACTTTTGCTTTGGTTGTTTTTATAATAATACAATAAAAAGAGGAACTGAAATAAAGGATTAAATGTAAATTTGACTAATAATAACACTCATAATTATTCATTCCTCTTATTAGCCCAACGTCATTGATATTTGTACTTCTTGATATACGAACGAAAGTATGAAGTGTTAGTATATACTATACAGTATATGAGCCCTAATCCATATTAGTTGGCCTAGTCGCTAAAATTTTATTATGTTTAGAAGATATATAATACAAATAATAGTGAGTTATTGTAACTTCTAAGATGAAAGAACGTAAACGTTAATCTTATGTAGAAAACACTTTATTTTAGAAATAAAGTACTTTCAATTTCAATGTTTACCGCATTTAATTCGTGTATTCACGCTAACGTTAACGCTAAAAGCAACACAAACGAGTTTATATCCACACTTTTCACTGAAACATAACCTCAAAAGATAAATAACGTGTGACGTTAAACGCTCGCTATTTCATAACGTCTCCCTTATTCATATAACCTTATTAGTACGCATGCACTCGGGCTGCCACGTGACTTTAAAGTGCACGTTATTTCTGCGTTGAAGCTGCAATAACTCCCTAATAACTGACGTAATTATCGGTATTTTTTTAATATTATAGATATTTTGTGGTTCTTGTGCTGCACAGCAAGATATATTTTCTGAAATATTTTGTTGTTTTAATGTCAAACGAAATAATTCATAGCTTTACTAACAATACAAGAAAAACAAATAAAGTTTGAAAAGAATTATTGTCGTTATTTGTTTGTCAGAGTTTAGAAATAAGACACCATAAAAAATTACTGCAATTTTTAAGAATAATCGGCGAATTATCCAATATTGATAAATAATAGAAATTTGCTAATAAATTTGTGTTATTATACTGTTAAATATTTATGATTAGAATTTTCATTATTTTTCACGGCGCAAATGACAGACAATAAAGCTTTTTAAATAGATGACTTGACATCTATCATCAACGATTGTCATGCGCAGTCTACTAACTGATTAGTTTTTTGTTTTGTCAAAATTAAATATTATAATGGTTTTTATTACTATTTCGTCAAAATTGAATAAAATATTGTACAAACCACGTGAGCTAAGAATGTTTATTCACTCGAAGAAATTAACTCACTCGCCCTTACGGGCTCATGAATAAACATTACCTTAGCTCACTTGGTGTGTAAATATCTATTAAAATTGTACCTTTCCTCCAAGAAGACCGAAAACAGTTTCTAAAGAAACAATAATCTAATGAACGTATTAAGTTTGAAAGACGTACAAATTTCATTGACGAAGGGTTTGTATTTGTATTAATTCAATAAAATTTATGTAGAAATCGTCATCTAAAAATATGTATGTAATTGGTTTATAGGTACATGTTTATCCTGTACATTTATGTGTTGTATATTACAGTTGTTAATCCATCACCATCATATTAATACCGTAGGCCGCATTTTTAACGCCTGTAGACTTTCTTACTAAGAATAATAATAACTACACTTTATTGCGTTGAATTTCAAACAGTCCGTTATGTAACCTATCGGATGTGTCAAATTATCAAGTCTCAATACTTTTTATTGTTCGATTAAACAATATAGCGTGTGTACGTCTCCGGAAATGCCTTGCTGGCTGGAAAAATAACCCAAAGGCACCGACAAACAGAAAAAATAATATATAATTACCCAAACCTGTTCGCGAAACGGACTGTCATCAGCGAAAATAGACTGAAATTGAGACAGATATTTACTCTAAAAATATCCTGAAGATGGTAAAATAACAGTGATTAACAGGTGGTATCATAGTTTGCTTTAGAATGGTTAAATATTGTAAATATTTTTTATTTAAATAACTTGGCGGTGGTTTTTTAAACTGTATTTTACACATCATTAGTAAAATCTATACTACAAGAAGTATTTACTCGTATTATTAAGATATAATGAAATTTATATTTAAGGCGTTGTAAAAGAAAATGATACAAATAACATATGTCTCAAACATTAGATAATAAGCCAGTTTTACATTTTTTAAAAGTATTTTAAAGTTTATGCAATATTTTTTATAGTAATAAAAATAATAATTTATTGTTTTTACGTAAATAACTAAATAAAAAGATACGCTCCAAAAATAGTCATAAAAACAACCCCCCACTCCTGTGACGTCGGAGTACGTACAACATGTCATTCATAGCCAATAGGAAAAAAATATGTTATTTATATAAATAAAAGTAGGCCATAATTAAACAATTAAACTGTACGTACTCTGACGTCACAATGACTGGTAGTATGAACAAGTGATTAAGGGTGATAAGCTAGGAGATGACTAGCAGTGTTTTATCGTTGTCAATCTTTTATGGATTATTTTAGAGAAAAATACGTCGAATAAAAGTTGTGTACAATTAATTTTTCTATAACTGCTATTTAAAGTATTTTTCTCTAAAATTATCCATAAACGATTGACAGCGCTAAAACACTGCTAGTCATCTCCCAGCTTATCACCCTTAATCACTTGTTCATACTACCAGTCATTGTGACGTCAGAGTACGTACAGTTTAATTGTTTAATTATGGCCTACTTTTATTTATATAAATAACATATTTTTTTCCTATTGGCTATGAATGACATGTTGTACGTACTCCGACGTCACCCTTAATCACCTGTTCATACTACCACCCATTATGTTTCATATCACGTGACTTTTTTCAAAATATTACACAAATTTCAATAAATAATTGTTCAATATCTAATGGATATTTCGTAATATTTTCAAATTTAAGACTCTTTAAAGAACAATATCTTTTAAAATTTAGTACTTGGAAGTCTTATAAAAAATTTTCAACATCGAAACGATATCTAAGAATAATATTTTTATTTGGAGAAAATGGTACAAGTGCCTCCTCTTCGAATGAATATAGTCCGCATTTTATTGTTTAGAACTATAAAAACTTGTCCTTTAAAGTTTTACATTACTAACTTTAGTTCAATCGATTTAATATAAATTTTATAATGGACTCAATTTTGTGAATTTTTTTTAAAACAGTAGACTTTTCCTTTGTAATTCATTTTTTTTTTTTTCAAATAACGAAGCATTTAAATTAATAGGAATCTAAGGCCGTTTTCATAATCAGG
Source organism: Ophonus ardosiacus (assembly GCA_943142095.1). Taxonomy (NCBI): domain Eukaryota; kingdom Metazoa; phylum Arthropoda; class Insecta; order Coleoptera; family Carabidae; genus Ophonus; species Ophonus ardosiacus. The sequence continues at coordinate 8,584,749 of OW964831.1, read as the reverse complement.
CTCACTTTAATTTTAATTTAAACTGTTAAAGTTAGAGATGCACTCGATCTCGAGCTTTGACCCGGCCCGAAGCCCGCCTCGATTTCGAGTCGATCATCGAACCGGGCCGAAGGTATTTTTTATCGGGCCGAATCGGGCTAATCATTTGCAAAAGTTGAGGCGAGTCGGACTTTTGATTTTGGCCCGACCCGAAAATTCGAGCTTTTCGGGCCGGCCCGAAAAATCTTATAGTTCAATCAAATGCACAGTTTCCTTAATATTTTAATGAAAATGGATGAAGTTGAAAAGGGTCAAAATGATTTAATAACTACATACTTCACATCTTAATAATAAAAATGTTATTTTACTTCAAAAATTCAAGGTTATTCATTAAAGCGTAATAATGCTATTGTCATGTTGTTATTATTACTATTGTTACTATTCGTATACTTAAATAAAAGTGATTTTTATTTCTACTATAATGATTTCTTGACTTATTTTTGAGTAGAAATAAAGTTAGATAAAAAAATCCTTATGTAAATGATATCTTTTTGTATAAGATTTGTGAAACAGTTTAAATTTTCGAGCGCCTTTGGAAAACAAAGTGTTAAATACTCGTAAGTCTGTAACAAACTTACACTAGAAGTGTCTCTTTTTTAAACAACTTATGTTAACTAGTGTTGAAAGTTATAAGGATGTAGAGGTTTTTCATAAATTTGGCACGAAAAAAATTAAACATTTCGCCTCACATAAAAATCAAAATTAGGAATGTCGGATGCACCCAATTTCGAGCTTTGGCCCGGCCCGATTTCGAGTCAATTTTCGAGCCGGGCCAGCTAATTTTTTGTCGAGTCGATCTTCGAATCGGGCCGGCAATTTTTCGGGCCGAGTCGATCCAAACCTCAAAGCCCGGTCCGGCCCGGCCCGAATGCATCTCTAAAGTGAAGATAAAGCTTATTATGATAACGGCACTAAGGGCTCACTTTAAGACTAATTTAATTATCTTTAAGACTTTATCTTTCACTTGAAGTAATGCTAAATTGCATTCTAAAGTACTAAAGTTGTATTATGTAAACGAACACAACTTTAATGTTAATTTAAAGTGATACAATGAAGATGAAGTTTATTACTTTAACAGTTTAAATTAAAATTGTATTCGTTTTTATAATATTACTTTAGCACTTTAGTGAGCACTCTAGTATTACTTTAAATTAAAGATAAAGTCTTAAAGTAATTTTAATTTAAAGTCTTAAAATGAGCTTGTTTATGAAAACAGCCCTAAATACCTTATTTTCGTTTTAAAATTGGTCTTAAAATTGACGAAAAAATTGATAAATGTAAAACAGGCTTTAGTTAATTCATTAATCCGTATTATTTTTTTCCTTCTCTTCGTAACATATAAATATTTGTTAGTACTCTTGCGCTATACCAAATGATAAAGTTATGTTGTTAATAGTCGATAATTATATCTAGTTCCAAGAACTAGTGAGTAATTAAAGTAATATTTTGCATTTTAATGAATATACTACTCCCACGTCCAGTAATTATATTAGAAATAGCGCTCAGAGTTTTTCTAAATGTACAGTTTTTTTTGTAAACATTTCTGGTTTTTGATATTTAACATATGGTTGAATTTTACTTTCAAATTACTTTATTTCTCAATTGTACAAGGATATAGACCCGATTATAGTTTTTACAAGACAGAAATTTATAGACTGATTTATAAAATTAACAGTATATTTAATTTTAAACTACAAAACGATAAAATCAATATGTAAATATGTAAAATATCCTTAGCAGGAAATACAAATCAGTGTTCCAAGTATTATGAAGTGTCATTTCAGAGAAAATCTTATGTTTCACTTTAGTTTTAAGTGCATTACGTCAAGTAAAACAAACATGTACAAGAAATCAACAATAACAAAAAGCCAGCAAGCAAAAAGTGGCAATCAATAAAGGTCGCACTTGCATTAACATTCAACATACCATAACACTCGCCTCTGTTTTACATTGTTCATAATCTGAGCAAGCTGTGGGCGATTTAGTTTTTCACACTCTTGAACTAAGAGTAGGAAACTTAACTATTACAGCGGCCTTGTAAGGCAGCGCTAACAAGAAAGGGTATTGTAATTTTTAGTACAAAAAGATTAGTACTAGGATACATTTTGACACATACACATTTGCTTTTACCATGTGCCAAAAAAAAAATTACAAGCAAACGTTTTATAAGGTAAACTCATTGACCGTGAGAGTAATTTATGGTGTTATCTATCTAGCCATGAAGGAAAACAACTGGAGTTATACAATAACCAATTATGTCCAAAAATTTAAATTTTTCTGGAAATATAAAAACTGATCATTTCAAAACTGTCCAATGTACATATAGTAAACATAAAAACCAGACGTTCAGCTTGAAATTTTATTCTATGGATCCATCATTTATTACAAAATTTTAATAAATCTGTACTTGTTTTTTTTTTTATAGGAATTTTGCAATTACCCGATAAAAATTATAAAAATAAGAATTTATGGCCGGTTGCACCAATATTTAATTAGGAATAAACAACAATTAAAATAAGGAAGTGTTTATTGCATTGTCCAGACAGAGCCGCAAAAAAAAAATTAGTGAACTCTCGCATCTGTGTGACAGGGGGGAGGGAGAAGAAGATGATTCTGTTTACTCTTTGTTCTTACTTTCTTTTCTTACCCAACGATGATTTTATCTAACTGATGGACACTTCACCGAACGACTACTGCTTTATTGAGGAGGAACACGCTCTCGCTCACACTATCACTTAACACTTGATGATAGATAATGAACATATCTTAAATGGATGACGGACACAATATTTCTATATTCTAATTTTTATTTACACATATTTACATTACTAAATTATTATTATTGATTATCTGAACACAAACTAAACTGTTACATAATTATATTGTAACCCTAATTACGCGTACTCGCGTACGCGCACCAAACTAAACCGCCGACTACATATCTGTCCTGTCTGAGTCTTTAATCTCGACTGCCTTAAAAACAAAGGGTTATCACTTGAGACGTATATCTGATGAAGGGTGCGAGGGTGTAGCATCCATAGCAAAATAACAAGATTTTACGTAGTCTAGGCAATAACTTATATGGTTAATTGTCAAAACAATAAATGTCTACGCGGTTGACATCTAGACTAAACAGATATGTATATGAGAGAATAATGATTATTATTTCTAAACAGAATTTTGACTTACAAAGATAACAGAGTTAAAATGTAGTTATTGAAACTGTAATTTAGAAGTTTATAATAAAGTTCATTACTTGTTATTTCATCATGCTCACCTTGCTACATCTGGACCAGACGAAATCTGGCGGCCACTTCTCGAATCTACCTAAAAACCACTGTCTACCAATTAGGAATTGTCAGTTAGGTATTGTTTTAGTAAATATAACAATACCTAACTGACAATTCATAATGAGGTATTCCACCATAACAAAAAAATAAAAAAAAATCAATTTAACTTAAAGTATGGCTCAATTTTTTAAACAATTACTTTACGAGATTTTACATATTTGCTAAAAGGGGAAATAATAGGCCCATAAACCATAACAAAAAATAATAAAATGTACAATTTATCCTTAAAGTACTACTCAATAAATAACGATTAGGATAAAAAAAACATTTTTTTAGTAAGTACTTTGCAAGATATTTGAATTTATTTCCACGGGTACATATGACGTCACACTATTGGTATGAACTTTCATTTAAAAATATTGGTGTCTCTTAAATAGGGGGACATGGCTTAACCACAGATTCCTGAGGCTAAAATAAGACGATTTAACTAAACTTGCTTCTACCGGAAAGTATACCATTTAGCCAGAATTCTGCTTTAAAGTTCTTCGAAAAAAAAAAAAATTTTTTCTTATAATAACAGAACGCTTTATACGATTTGGATGAAATTTGGTATGACAGTTAATATGGTTATGTCATCTTTTAAGATGATACTTGTTATTATTAGTGAACCACTAGTGTATGAAACTTAGGTGTCCCAACATTGATTAGTCCGTAACTTTTTAATGGCCACGCCGATAACATATATTTTTTTTTTTTTCAGAAAGATACATTCATTAGTAAACTTTTCTCTCTCTGTTTAATTTGTGATATCTGTTACGGTTCAGACAGAAAAAAATAAAACCTGAGTGACTGTATCGTGAATTTTTTAAAAATAAATTTAATCTAACAGTCTATCCAAATGTCAAACACCTAATTTTTAATGGCCCATTATCTTTCTCTCGTAACGTACTCAGTGCAGTGTATGTGAGAAAGACAAGTATAGGGGGAATGTGACGTTACACTGATTTCTTGAAAATAAAATACTGTTAAACTAGGAACAATTAAGATTTTTTAAAAAAGTTTTATTTAAAATAATAAAAAAAAATTAAGTGAAATGTTTGAGAAATGGCCGTTCTGCGCATGTGCGACAGTTCACTAATTATTTTTGCGACTCTGTCTGGACAGTGCACTCCCTTAAAATAATGGTACAACTTGCCAATAATATTTAAAAATTAAAGTTACATATTTATGTATATTTTACAACTATATTATTTTATTTGAAATCGTCATTAAAGTGCACAAAAATCGTGATTAAAAGTTCAAATCCATTATATAATAGGTCTGTTCGTTTGTATTACACTAACTTGTACAAAATGTACCGAGAATACGTCACAGTGTAGTTTAGTGCAACGTAGTACAGACTTGTTTTCGAAATTCAAACGAACACTAATTAGACAAGTTAGTGCAGATTGTAGGTTAACAATCAACGCCATTTATGAATATAATGTATAATGATTTTTCCATTTAGTTAAAATTTATTGCAATTCTTTCAATATGAAAAATCCATTAATGCTTATTTTTTGTACTAAATGTGAATTACACATATCTATATCGATTTTAATAGTTTTCAGTTAAATTAAAACTTTTTTTTAATATATATTTTGTATGCAGTGATATATTACTTATTTTTCCATTTTACTTCTTTGGTATTCTTAAAACACATTTCCTTTGATTCATTTTTAGAATATAGAATAAGATTTTGCAGATTAATGAAAAAAATATAGTTACAAGCATACACGACAACCTATGTGACAAATTGTGACGTCGTTGTAAACACTGCGCACTGCACTAAGTGTACTAGCTCGGGAGGTAGTACAGTTAAGACAAGTTAGTGCAACATGCACGACTACAAACGAACACAGTACAGACAACTTCGAACACACAAACGAACATATTTTTCAAAAAATTACAAGTTAGTGCAGCTAGAACCATACAAACGAACAGACCTAATGATTTCATACAACTGCAGTGTTACCAACCTTATGATACATATAAGATAATTTAGGTAGGTGTACGATGTAGGTAAAATAGAAAATTTGTCCGTAAAATATATGCAAGAAGAACGAATTAAATAATTCCGATGAAAGACGTTTGGGATAACACACATATGTAATTTTGAATGTTCTTTACGATAACTTCCGGATGTTCGCAACACTGAACATAAGTTCCTTTGACTGACAGCAACTGACAGATTTGTCAACATAACCAATAAAAATAAATATTCCTTTCATTTTCACAAGTTTCTCTGAAGTTTTTTCTTATAACCCCATTGTAATTTAAAATAGTCAATTTCACTTGACGCGTTCTGAAATTAAATTGACTATTTGAATTACATATGATACGTTCCAAAGTGGGAATAGTGTAGTTCAATAAAGTGATACCTTTTCATTAAAAAAATTATCCAAAAAAAGTTTATCTCCGGTCGGTTCTAAATCAAAACGTAATAACCCAAAATGATTTACATATTCCGTAAAAAAATGGCTACAAGCAAAATATTTATCCCCAAGGTTAAAATATCGTTCTACCTATTTTTTTCTCCCAAATTAATAAATTCTAAAGTGTCTGTTTTTGTAAAGAGATAAAAATTGTGGTATAATTATAGGTGCAGTTATGCTATATGTGTTTTATATCATATGCGTCATGTAATGTTGGAAACCTGAGATGTTATGGGAACTGAAACTCGTTTCGTTTGGGAAAGCTAGGGATAGGAACGTTACGAATCTATGAGTTATGCGAATCGTAAAATGATCTAAGTCAGCAACATAAATTACCCACAGCTAGGCTTATTGTGGATTTTATAGTTGTCAACGAAGATATTAGATTAGAATAAAAAATTTATAGTGGGAATAAACTCAAGGTGACCGGAAGTTGAAAAACAAATACGTTTTTCAGGAAAACAAATTTCAACAAAAATATAATACATACATCGAATAAATATCTAATTATTTATCTGACGTGATGAAGATCGGTCGGCTCCGGTGTCTCAATGTTACTTTTAAACACTAGTGCTTAAAAGTATGGCAACGAAAATGATAATCAAAAAGTTGTTATAAAACGCTAGTACCTACAAAAAAATTGTAAAATATACGTAATAATATAACTTTAATTTTTAAATATTATTGGCCGGTTGTACCTTCATTTTAATTGTAGTTTAATTCCTAATTAAATATTTGTGCAACCGGCCATAAATTCTTATTTTTATAATAATTTTTGTCGGCTCCGGCGGCTCAATGGTTAGAGCAACGCCTCTTAGTCATAAGTGCGCTCGGGGTTGTGGGTTCAAATTCATATTACAAAAAGCAATAATACTTTTATAGTAAATACTAGTGGTGGGATCCGGATAGTTTCGGTTTCGGATCCAAAAATATCCGGATATCCGGATAATTGATTGTTGAACTATCCTGATCTGAGTTTCGGATTTTGGATCCGGATCTGAGAATCGGATTTTGGATCCAAATCTGAGTATTGGATTTTGGATTCGGATCCGAATATGAGTATGAGTATCGGATTTTAGATATGGAATTTCAGAATCCACATCGGTTCTCGGATTCGAATATTCTCAGTATTGAACCCAATGCTAATATTTGAATGTATAAGTATTATCATGGAGTTTTAAAACCAAATAAATCTGATTAGGAAATAATCCACAATAAATTTTTGTTTGATATAGTTAATAGAATTGGATACAGAATTAAAATTCGGATCCGGATGCGTAAACAAAACATCGAATCCGGATCCAGATCCAAGTTCAGATCCGAATCCAAAAGGGATCCGGACTCAAATCTGAATCCGTATCCAAATCCGAATTAAATTTACGGATATCCGCTTCAATATCCGAGCATCGGATATCCGAGAAACCGGATATTTTGAGATCCGGGTACTCGAATCCAAGTTTTGCCGGATCCTCACAGCACTAGTAAATACCTATATAGACTGATCTTTAGAATCAAGTTAGTTGGTTAGTACTTGAATGGATAACCTCCTGAAGACATTTTTTGCAACTGTTCAGCTTGAGATGACCATAATACCATTTACTGAGTCCAAAAAAAGAATCGAAGTAATAATTTGTAAGAAGTCTCCTCTGCACCAATTATGTTTCTCAGGTCCGGACAGAAAATTGATCGCGGTCATTTTGGTAAAATCAATTTTTAATATGGATTTCAACTAATGACTATCTAGGCGCCCTATTGCATATCGTTAACGAAAAATTGACTGATCTTGTTTTCTACTTTATTTCATGTAGATTTTTTGTACGAGTTAAGATTGTAAAATTGACCTCGAGAATATGCGATCTGAGGTCGTAAAGTTAAATATTATTACCTAAACGGAAAGAACGAACAAAGTTGATTCAAAATTCGGGACACCAGAAGTTGATTATGCGCATAAAATGTGCAAAGAAATAATAGCATAATACAGAGACTGGACTTACCGGCAAAAGTGATGTTGGTACTCATCGTATATGTATGAAGGACTTCTATGCTAGTGTTTTATGAAATATTACAAATCACTTGTAATTTATTGTCAATGTAAGAAAAATATCAACCATAAAGGGTTTAATATATTCTTTATTCCATCGTTGTTTTACATAACATTCAATAAAGCTGCTCTATTTCGACAATTAGATACCTTACTATCACTCCAACATAGAGAAGGAAATGTAATAAACGGAATGTTCAAAAGCATTAGAACTGTCCAAAGCATTATTCTGTCATCCATCATTTAAAATTTATATATTTTACTAATCAATTTATTATAATCTATAATGTTAGATTATTTTGGACACACATGCATTTTATTCCAGAAATCGCTGCTTTGATTTATTTCCCTGTGGAAGTAGTTCTAGAAAGAAATATTAAATTAATATAAAATCTTTAAATAAGAATTCTTTTTATTCTTACCACTTGGTTTACTGAATATACATCCCATAATTTTGATATCTGTCAATTTAAATATGAAAACAATTTATTGTAAAAATCAGAACATACTAGGATTATTTTTTAATAAATAAATGAAGTGCACATTAATTTTAATAGACAGGAATTTTAAGGAGATTACAGTCAATTAAATGTTGATACGATTAAAAAATAGCTGTAAAAATATAGAATGATTTATAAACAAAATCACACGTTTACACATAATTTTATTTTAAAGTGCAAAGATAATTAATGGAGATTTATAGCTTGCATCTTTTTCTTATTAATGTATCATTGTATATCTCTCTTTATCTTGTTATTTTTATATAAGCTTCTTTAGTTATAGAAGAGTGCTGAATTTGGCCCCAATCTGTCTCAACTTATTGTCGGCTCGCTTTTGTTTTAACATTGCCAGTAGGCAATTAAAAAAAGTTATATACATATACTTAACTATTCTGTTTCTTTACTATTTGAGATTCAATTTGGCTGAAATCAATGTTATACAAATTATTTTTTCGTATTGAGAGTTAGTGAGAATAAAGTTTTACTTTTTCTGTCGGTGGCGATGAAAGTATTATTGGAACTAATTTTATAATATAATTTAGAAATGTGTTTAGCATGTATTTAAACAATATGAATAAGAATATTAACAAAGATAAAGTTGCAATTATCGTTATTGTTTCGTGCAAAACAATAACTTTGAACATAAAAATGGTACTTAAATCTCTTTGAAATTAGGTTTATTTATTCCTCCATGAATTTAGTAATAAATTACAAAAGAAATAATTGAATTAAAAAAACCAATTTGCATCTGCTTGGGTGCAATTGTTTTATAATATGCTCTGTATAAGCCTACAGAAATTTCCTTATAAAAAAGATCTTAGTCAGCCTTGGATCTATACTTGAACCTGATGACAACGCTTGTGTCCTTTGCTTCAGATCATAGATCACTCGTTCTTCATTTGTCTTGGCCTCGCCTGTAGCTGAACAACTGAAGGCGGCATACATTTCCATTGTTATTCGAAATATTCAAATGCTAATATTAGTAAATTCTCGTGTAGGTGATTGTCAACTATTTAAAACTCTTCAGCGAAACAACAGATAGTGACAGTCGCAGATGCTTCACTCTTAATGACATTCAGTTGTTTTCTTTTTATTGGCGATAGTGTTGTGTTTACAGTGTAAGTTTGTTGTTTTCACTTAGATTGTTTGTTTGAATCAAGTGATCCATGAAATTGGACATAATTTTATGCTACTTTTTGTTTCTCAAGGACTCGAATTTTCATTTACATATATTTCACTTAAATATTTCTCTACTCTTGCGACATCTTAAATATTGTAATTATAAATTAGACATGAATGAAACTATTTACAATACACTTACACACATGGTTATTATAAATGATTTTTCCTTATCACTTTTCACTTTTCGTCCGCAAACCTTTTTCGTACGCTAAGCCTACTACGATTTTATGATTATTGCAATTGTGTGTACCACCGGAGTTGTAAATAACAAATATCAAACGAGCAAATAAAAATATTATTTTAATGATAAATTTAATTTAAACATGTGCGCAATTAATAATGAAATTATCTATACTAAAAATTATTAATTTTGACATGACTAATTGTTAATTTAAGATGCCGCTGGATAGAGTTGTTTTCGAGGTTATTTTGTTGGATTTGTTTATTTTCACCTGTCAAATAGTGTTGATGTGTCTGTGAGTATAGTGTGTCTTCCTTCAAATTAAAACAGAGCTAAGAATTAAAATTTTGTGAAAATGGCAGAAGATATACATTATCCAATCATTATTCATATAATAAATAATAAGATTTTACGAATTTAAAAAAACGTGTATTTATTTCTAGATCTATTACGTAAAGTAAGGGAGACAGAAAAATGTAATATGTACCTCGGCAAAAAATGCGTATTATAGCCTCGCTTGTTTGCTTTACCTCGGCTTCGCCTCGGAAAGCAAACTCAAGCTCTGCTGTAATATACAATTTTTTTTGTCCTAGGTACATAAATAACTATTATTAATGTATGTATTCGTACAGTGATAAAAGAACATGATCTAAATTTTGTTATTTCATTTATGACCGTATTTATAAACACTCGTAAAATTTTAAACGGTTCGTTATATTTTTATCCAATAAAAACAGTCGACATCGAAAGAAAAATCGAAATTTTATTTGTCAAGTTTCATTATATTTGTCAAAAATTATAACGAACCGTTTTGAAACTGTACGAGTGTTTATGAATATGGGCATGACTCTAACAGAAGATAGTTTTTTGATAGTTTATCAATGAAACAATAGAACGTCATTGTAGTATATTAAAATTATCATACATACTATTAAAAGCAAATTATTTATCGCAAAAAATATCGTATATTCCTAATTAATATATCTACTACAAAGAATTTTAAGGATTAAAACACATTTTCTTCCGCGTTTGTTTTTTTTTTTTAATAAATATAATTGAGAGAAAACGGGCTAAGTGCCTTGGTAATTAGAATGGGGGATTACACCATTTTTTTTTATAATTTCATCTGAAAATATTAGGAAAACTAAGACTATTGATGAAAATCCGGTGAAAAAATTCCTATTAATAAGCGAGTTATGGTCTCCCGAATTTTGAAAAGATTGACGTGACGTCACATTTATGTGTTTTTATATCAAACTGTTTTCATCATGGACCTAAATGTTCTTGAAATATATGCTATTTTAAGTTATATTTACATAAAAATAAATTAATATTATAACACTGTATAAGTACACATACTTTATAATTACAGGTGTATTTAAATTATTAAGTTTAATGCAAGAAATTTATGTTAAAATAAAAACTGTTTGGAAACTGTCGTACAGGAATGTTAGCCCCTCCTTTCGAATTTGAATTTCTTAACTTCCATTGGTAGTAATCCCACCTCCTAACACACTATTTGTAATGCATGTATAGGCGGTTTCTCGGTCGCCAATCAAAATATTTTCATATTAGTGTCGAAGCGTTATAACAAAAAACCCTTTATTTTCCAAATATCTCAATTATACCATTTCATTTTTTTATTAATATTCGTTATTCAGCATACACATTCGTATTTTTTTTACTATTTTCCGTTAATTCGATTGAGCCGTAATCCCCCATTACCTATATCTGTGAAAATAGGGTCGTCCGTTACCTATTGCAACAATTAAGAACATGAGTCATTATTTATATTTAATAAGACCTTAAAACTGTATTGTATGTTGGGAACTCTAAGTTTAAAAAAGTTATTAGTAGAATGCCAAATACAAATCACAAGAGTTTGTATGAAAGTGAAAGATATGTTGTAAAGTAATCCATTATACAACGATTTCATTTCAAGCTTATGATAATTGCTATACATGTAAGATAATTTGGACAGGTGTACGATGTACAATAGTAAATGACAAAGATATGGGCAAGAAGAACGAACTAAATAATTTCGATGTAAAAGCACAGAATAGACATATACAGAAGCGACACTCCTTGTCAGCACCATTGTTGTTGCGAATTGACGTTTATGACCTTGAACTTTAAATTTGTTGGCAAATTTATGCGCGAAATTCAAATTGTTTTAAATGGTATAAGATAAATTAGAACATAAAAGTACTCAAATTTTAATTTTATTAACGAATTAAAAAGAAATCAGATAAAATTAACATATAATTATGTTTTTATTAAACAAATACCTGAATTTTACAAATTCATTACAATGCAGAATTTTCTTTATCTTTGATGTGGAAAACACAAATATCAGACTCGATGAATATGTCCCATATCCTTTTCCATCAAATCTTCTCTTTCACAGGCTTTCACTTTCGAGATAAAAAAAAAATGAAACTTCAGTGCCTTGATACATAAATAACTATTTAGCAATTCAAAATTAAAATTAAAACATTGTTCTTTAAATTTAAATGAAGTTTCATAAAAGTGTAGAAAAAATAGCTTGTAATTTTATCCACTATCTGTGTAGTCTGTGAAGATGATGTCTAGGTGTATGTTTTGTTTGCAGTGTCCAGGGAGAGTCCGTCTGTGGTGGTGGGAGCCGTTAGCGGAGACGGGTCGGGGCACCTGGTGGCCCTCCCCGTTCGCAAGGAGCGCCTGGGCAGAAAGACCAAGCGTCAGCTCGCTGCAGAAGCTGCCAAGGTCATACACCAGGTTGATAACGTACACTGCACTGCCGACAACTCGGGTAAGGGACACTAATTAAAAAGTAAATCATTTGATTGGTTAATGGCCATTGCACCGCTTATAGTTAATTTTTTTCTTTTGGTTAAATAGACAATATCGTATCGAAACAAAATGTCAAATGATTTGTTAATGTCCATTTGCGCCAACAAGGCTTAAATTCACGATTTAAAATATACTGGTTGTGCCACTCTGCACAAAACGAGGGTCTAAAGCGATACGTTTTTTCCGCTAGAGGCGCAACGTGAGAACGACCCAACTGACACCTGTCATTTGCGCGTCATTTTGAAAATATTACATGTTATATCTTATAGAAAGGTAAATAAAACAGGTTTTGAAGTACATATTCGTATTATATGGAATGTAATATAAATATTTTGTTGAAAGATATTGCAATTAATGCAAAATGAAAAGAAAATTAAATAGAAAATGTTTCATTCCTGGATGTGAAACCGGTTACAAGAAATCCACTGAAAAAGAATCTCTGTTTGCTGCTCCACTCGATATATCACTTTTTAAAAAATGGCAATGTGCAATTAGTAGAGATGATCGCGAATTAAGATTGAATGATGTTTGTCGAAAACATTTTCGGGAAGAAGATATTATTACCGAATGGAAATCTGGAAGCGTACGGTTCTATCAATTTATTTAGTTTTTCCAATTCTAACAATGTACCTATTGTTTCAGGTTTCCATTAAATATATAAATTTATATTAAAAATAAATTCATTATGCATTTTATTTTTTATATTTTATGTAAAAATAGTTAGCTGTGGTAGGGTCATTCTCACGTAGCGCATCTAGCGGATTATTCAAGGAAACACGTATCAAGCGGACCATCAGAAACAATGAAAAACATGACAAGTGGCATAACCAGTATATTTTAAATCGTGCTTAAATTTTAAGCTAGGCTTAAACAAAAAAATGCAAATTGAAATTGTGACAGCAATATATTATAAATCATTTGACATTTGACGTTGGTGCAAACGGCCATAAGATGTTAACAATTACTCGAAATATCAGTCAAACAGCATTTAGTCTTACAACACTGACGTTTCAATGCACAATTGCACCGTCTTCAAGCTAGTAAAATATAACATATCATTTACACAAAATATATTCGTACTTAAAATTAGTTCTATACATCGTACAAACCGTTGATAAAAAGCGCAAACGTCGATGTTGTGTTCGAACTTCGAAGTAGTAGTTAAAAAATCATGCGCACAGAGCAAAATTCATCCGGGCGAGTCCAACTTGTGAAAAGGATATTACGATGTTTTAACTTAACAAATAACAGATGTATAGCCATCGACCTTTAAACTAATGGACCAAGTGTCTCCTATTCTTTTATTTTTAGAATAATGCTCCAACATAAAAGGATAGAAATATATATTCTGTCCTTCAACAGTACGGAAGTTCTCAGTTAAAGTATATTGCGCATACGTTCGTACTCACTGTACATCTTTTTCAGCCATATGTAAACCTCTATACATCGCTCTCTATCACTAAATAGTTGTCAAAATCTACATTTGACGTTTCGTGACTGTTTGTGCATTATTTACTTTTTTGGATAACATTTACAATTATTTCTGTCAATACATACGTATTTGTGTTGTGAGGTGCGTATGCGACATAATAATGGGGAAACGGTGTATTTCGTGCAGTAGGTACGTACGCGGTTCAGCTTTGTCATTTCATATGTAAGTTCTTATTAATTATTACTTGTCCCCTATAATATAATATGTATATAATATATTGTATTAAAAATATATAACAAAACTAATTATGCACAAAGAAATTAAATCTATAGCCTTAGCGATTATGCACCAAGTATAACAAGTTAGGGACAAATCAAATTTTTCATTTTACCGCGTTTTCTTAACTTCCGTACTGTTGAAGGATAGAGATACTGTGTCTGCACCGTTATGGCGGGAAAGCGTTTTGCTCGTACGCTGCGTCTATTAGTTTAAAGGTCGATGTGTATAGCGAACGGATACTTTTTAAAATTTTTGTAATTGTATTTTTTTTGTGTTTATTATTGCGATTGATATTGTACAGTCAACATTTGTAGGTTAGGTAGTACAACTACTACTGTGCTGATATGTTTTTTCTCTAAACGCGCGGACTCTACAATACACTTCACCACTTTTTCCTTCCATTTCTTAAAAGCTCTCAACCAATTTTCTTTTGAAATATTTTCAAATTAAAAACTATCAAAGCTGTGAAATTATAAATCTTTGAGTCGAAATTTCGTAATTTTACTCACATCCATACTTTGACTTTATCTTAACTTTCGCAATTTAATTTCAAATGTCCGAGAAAAAACAAATTGTTTAAAATATTTTGTTTTCCACGGCCTACCTGATTTTCTTATCTATAATACTAACGTGACCCTCATACGCTAGTTTTCTTTACTCAGATATCGGTAATAATAGTAATAATTAAAGTTAATTAAATTGAATTATAATTGCAGCAAAATCTAAACCTTGACCAATAAACATTGTCACAATACATTGATTTTAATTACAAATACTGAACAAAAATCTGCTTTAAAACAAATCAGTAAACCATATAAATTGTTATTTATTGTATCCCCCAACTCCCAACCTTTTATTCTAAAAGAATAAAAAATAATACTAATAATATAACACTTATTATCAACATTCTTTCGTTGTCCTCTGTAGGCATCTTACCAGAAAAATTCTACACGCTCCCCGCTCGCCGAAAACGCAACTCCGAATCCCCCAATTCATCCCAAGAACGCATCACTGTCCGGAGAAAGAGCGAAGAACTTGGAGTCACCATCACTCCCCCAAAAAAGCCACCAAGAACTTTCGCAACGAAACCCCAGAAGCACAAACCTCTTTTCAAGCTCTTCTCTAAATCAGAAGAGAAAAAACCTAAGCTACAACGCTCCGTTAGTGATGCTTCGAATTTAAAATCGAACTCGTTCGAAAAACTCCGAAAACGAACAGGTAGCGAAACAGAAAATAACTTTACTAAGAAAACTCAACTAAGTCCAATTATTGAAGTCGGTACACCTAAAGAAGATTATTTTAGCGCAAAGAAAGATTATTTTAGTAACAAAGAAAACGTAAATAAACCCCCCAGAAAGAAATGGAACAAGCCTGAAGTTAGAAAAGAATTAAAAGACAAAAATGACATTCCAGAAGTGGTTATAATAGATGTTGATAAAGCAGAAAGTATATCCCAAAAGAAAAAGAAATTAAGTTCAAACTCTTTCAAAGATAAATTTAAATTTTTGTCCTCTAAAAAACAAAAGGCACCAAACCCTCCAAAACAACAACCCATTAAAGAAACAATTGATGAACCCGATAATATTCCCCCACCTTTAGAAAACAAAACAGCCCCAAGAATTCAAGGCGCGATAAAAACCCTAGAAGAATCTTTCGAAAAGTCCCCAGATATGATCCATAGTAGCCAACAGCCAGCCACAAAAATCCCTTTAACTCGTGGTCACACTGTCGACACTATGATCCGAAGATTGCAACGCGATAAGTTCTCCCCTCCACCAAAAACCAACACTGTTTTGGTTACACCAACTGTTACTGTAGCCCACAACAACAATCAACCTTTTTCTTATACCCAACCTAGGGAAATGAGCCCTGAACGATCATATTCTCGATCGAAAAGTCCTCCTTTTGACAAGCCTTCTAGTCCTATTATATACGCCCAAGTTGTCGTTGGAAATGGAGATAGCGAACCGAATAAACAAACTATTCATACTGCATATAAAAAACAGTTTCAACATTCAGATTCCGACGAAGGTTTAGGGTATGAAGAATCAGGTTTTGGGAAGAAATATACCCAGTTTGGTGATGAAAAACGAGATGAAGAATATCCAATAACACCTAAATTTAAATCAAATGGATATGGCAGTTATGATTACGAATTTTCCAAGTCAGAACACTATGTAGACTCTTCTGCAAGAGGAAGAGGAGACGGAATGGATTCCCGCAGAAGAGAAAGCCTTACAGAACCCCATTTAATAGAAACACCAAACGGCAAGAGTGATTTAAGCTACAGAAGAGATCTTCTAGAATCTCGAATCAATTCCCGAAGACTTCTCCACAATGATTCACCAGAATTTCCATCAAAATCTTACAATCCGAGAGTCAGCAAATACGTTTCTGAAACCACTTCAAGATATTATCGCCATGGTTCTTCTAGTCCTGTAGGATTTACCGAAAACTATTCGTCTGAATCTAAAATAGACAGAAATGGTGAAAAGCTTTTTTCGGAAAACCGTTCTAAAACTCTTTTAGGAGAAAGAGATCGATATCCAGAAATCCAAGACAGATATGACCGATATGAACACGAACCTAAGAGTTTAGATTCACAAGTTAGTGATTACAGATCTTCGCCTGAAAATGTTGGACGTAAATATTATGCTAGTCAAGAAAGAGATTATAAAAGTCTACACCACAATAGATACAAATCAAAAGGCGACAAAACTTTGATAAAAGATAGAGATCTCTACAAATCAAACCCAGAAATTAATCGAAGACACGAATCTTCTTACAAATATGACGACCACAACGACATCACTTCAGAAACTTACCACGATTCCTTACGCCGACAAAAAGACTCCAGAAAAGAAGACAAAACTGAGAAATATTTCGACGAACGCGAACGCAAGGACAAATTCGGCGACTCCGGCATAGAAAACGACTTCCGAAGAGATTCTGGAGAAAATGTTCGTGTTAAATACTACCGGTCCAATAATGAAAGTGAAGACGAAGGCTTCGCAAGTTCTCTTCTCATAGCGAGCGAAAGACAACACACAGAAGACAACATAAACGGAAGAAAGATGCGTAAAGATTACGATTCGGATAAAGAAAGGTATAACCGTAAAGAAAATGGGAAGAAACATGATTATGTACATAGAGAAAGAAGTATTGATGATGGGTCCCATTATGACCCCAGGATTGATAAAGATTTGGATGATAAAAGAGGGACCTTAAAAGTGGAGAAGAAACCACCCAAACCGGCCAAAATGAGCAGCCTTAAAAAGGTAAGATACAAAAAATAAGTCTACATATACATAGCATAATGGACCGAATTCAGAATTTTATTTAAATAGTTTTTATCTCAAGTCCTTTTTTAAGCTAAAAGGAGTAAAAAAAGAATTTGAAAAACACTCGCCATGTTACACAAGATTTCAGCCTCTGAATCAGCCTCTCGGGCCCAGTAAGTAACAGACGCGGTTCGCTCTTATTGGAGCTCATCAGTGTGGTGTAACTGACGTCTCTGCAAAAACAATTCACTAACTGGGCACGGCGTAAAATACTATCTCATACACGATATATGGTTTAAGAAGTAACTAATCACATGTAGACCCATCTGACCGACAGGTTAATTCAAATGTTGAAATCTTGTGAAACATAACGAGTGTTTTTCTGATTCTTTATTAGACATTGTTTCACCTAGAGTACGCTATTGTGCTTTTGTTAAGAGGAATAAATTCAAAATTTCTCTATTTCTGATAATAGTAAAAGGAGTGTAAGGTTAAATTATAAATAACACTAATAAAATTACCCCTTAACCTTAAAATTTAATTTTAATAAAACCAGGGATGGTAACAGAAACCAGAACCGGAACCTGTACCGAAATTCGAAACAGATACAAAACCGGAACCGAAAGCAAAACCCATTTTTATTTATCGGTTAACCGCATTATATACAGGTCTCTTGTTAGTTGTTAAATATTGTAAATTTTTATTATTAAAATACTTATGTATAAAAAAGTAAAAACATATTTTTGTTTTTTGTCGAAACGTATTTCAATTTTCAACGTAGTACCTCAATCGAGTGGCACTCGAAATCCGTTACATGTTACCTTTACATAGGCATTTAACATGGGAAATTAGTATATTTTGAATATTTGCTTCCCATTAAAATTGATTGTTATAAAACTTTGTGCTCGTGTTTGTGGACACTTTTTGCATCATTATAATAATTAATTGTTCAAAATTAATAATATTATTCTCGTAAATTACTTTTGCAAAACCGAAACCCTTTGAGTAAAACCGGTATACCAAAACCGATTGCTGTATAAAAACCGAAACTCAAATCAAAACCGAATTTTTATTTTCACGATGACCGAAACCGTAACCGAACCGATATTTTTTATGGTTACCATCCCTGAATAAAACTAAATATTCTTTTTTATTTTTTCTTTGTACTACTGATGATGAGAACTTTGTTCTTGAAATATGTAGTTCTTAGGACCTCTGACATGGTTGACATGTTGAGTAATCTTGGCTACTCGTTTAATTTTTTCTTGTTGTATTACTAATGGTGAAAACTTAGTTCTCGAAATACGTATTTAATTTTATTAAAATTAAATTTTAAGGTTAAGGAGTAATTTTATAAGTGTTATCTATGTTTCTCATTGATTAGTACTCAGCCTTGTTTACATAAAATATATTTTTTAATAATTTCATCCCCTACAACTTTAGAATTTAACATCTTCCTTGTAAAAAATGCGATTCTATTATCTGTTTTCTTCTTCTTTGTCTAGGTGAAACAACTCTTCACGAGAGACAAGAAGAAAGACAAGGACCCACCTCGTATGGTCCGCGAAGAAAGCCTTCGAGCCAGGTACAAGGAATACAGGGGCAGCAATGAAGCTCTTAATCGTGCAAGAGAGAAGAGAGATGCGTATTCCGAAAGAAATGACAGCAGCTTCGATAGCCGAAGAGAGTATGACAGCCGGGCTGAGAACTCCGACAACTCACAGGTTAGATACTTATCACTTTAATAATAATTCGTATATCTTACCTACAATCTACAATACAAACATAATAAATATATCACCAAAGATTTTTTTATGTCATTTATATTATATCCGTAATAATTTACACGTATTTTTTGGTATAGCATCTCTTCTGTAATTTATATTGCGGCGTCATTTAAATTTCAAACCGGGTATGAATCATATTCTACATGCGCATAGGTAAATAAAGGATTTCCAAAGACACAAATTTAAAAACGTTTTATACAATCTAATATCTTATAAGATCTCAATAAAATTTATTTACATATTCAAATTAAGGCTAACATTTTAAGTTTTTATTTATTCAAAATCCAGAGGCGGATTTCTCAATAAGCCAAGTGGCTATAGGTTAGGGCCCCACAATTTCGGGGTGCCAAATTCGTGACAAATTTTCAATAAGTTACACATTTTTTTATATTTTTCTTAAAATTATATTCATTAGTAATTTGCTTTATATAACAAATATTTTTTAAATATAAATTAATCACAAATTTAATATTTAAAAAATGTTAGACTTACGTGCCGTAGCAAATTTTATAATAGGTAATGGTTAATAATAATAAAATACTCGAAATCTGTCATATAGCATTTATTCTTACAAAACCAACGGTTTGGTATCTTTATCATCCATCAAGATAAGTGTTTACCGATTTCGAGTAATGGGCCCATAAACCATAATAAAAAATAATAAAATGTACACTTTATTCTTAAAGTACTATTCAATAAATAACGATTAAGATAAAAAACAATGTTTTAAATAATTACTTTGCGAGATATTTAAATTTATTTCCAATGCCGCAGATGACGTCACACTATTGGTATCTTTCTCGCGCAGCCTACTACAGAAACTGGTGTGAGAAAGATATCTATAGGTTTCTTTAAAAATCAAATACAGTTATATAAAAAACAATTATGACTTTTTCATACCATGAATTGCTTTAAAATTAAACGAACTTTTATTTAAAATTAAAAAAAAAAATGGTTTATGGGCCTATTGTTAATGCTTAATCTACACCACAATCAAGAAATTTAAACATTTTTGCAAATTATAAAAAGTAATGCCCGGTTGCAGAAACGGTAATCAACGCCCGTTCAATCAAAACGAACAAATTCGAATCAGTTTCTATGTTTTGCTGTCAAAAATTCGCGCTGCATATGTCACTATTGGTATCTTTCTCGCGCAGCCTACTACAGAAACTGGTGTGAGAAAGATATCTATAGGTTTCTTTAAAAATCAAATATAGTTATATAAAAAACAATTATGACTTTTTCATACCATGAATTGCTTTAAAATTAAACGAACTTTTATTTAAAATTTAAAAAAAAAATGGTTTATGGGCCTATTGTTAATGCTTAATCTACACCACAATCAAGAAATTTAAACATTTTTGCAAATTATAAAAAGTAATGCCCGGTTGCAGAAACGGTAATCAACGCCCGTTCAATCAAAACGAACAAATTCGAATCAGTTTCTATGTTTTGCTGTCAAAAATTCGCGCTGCATATGTTCGTTTTGATGTGCCGTTGATTATGAACAAGTTGATTATCATTTCTGCAACCGGACATGAACAACAGAAATTTAAAAAAAATAAATTTAGCATAGCACGCTAAGTTTAATTAAAAAGTGTATGGAGAGCTTCTTGACTGGATGGATGTTTGGGATGTTTGAACAAAAGTCCTGGATTGCAGTCAATGATAATTTATTTCAATATCGGCCTCTACCGGTTTCGGCAACTCATTTGCCTTCTTCAGGAGCTATAAATTATATTAATGTACATAGTGTTCATCTAGTTTTCCAAATTTTTGTTACAATTACTTACGTGATTTTGTTTTAATAATAATAGTAAATTTTATACAGAGTGACATTAATTTTTTTAAATATATAAATAAATAACACGAAACAACATACATTTGGACGTCAACAGTTAAAAAAATAAATAGAAAATAATGATAAAATATATAAAAAATTAATTAAAAAGGTTTCGTATTTATTAAACTGTTAAATATCATATAAGAATCAATAATAGCAACTCATATATATCTTTAAATTCTAAATATAGTCATAGTCTTACAAAAATAATATTTTGTCGGTTTTTAACTATATTCATTATAGCCCAAATACTTTATTTATTTTAAATTTACAATTTTTTGTTTTTACATTTTTCTTATATATTATATATTATAAAGTATTAAACACACACAAACATCCAAGCCCCTGGTGGGAATCGAACCCACGACTTCAGGGTCCAAGCGGTGAAGGTTGCTTTGTGCGTTGCCAGAGACACGCCGCCTCAACACGCTCGGCCACCGAGGCGGCTATTTAGTCTTACAAGAAGTAGTTCTTATTTGAAAGGTTTTATTTATATGGTGACCCGAGTTCGATCTCGACCGACGTCAAAATTATTTCATACCTTAAATGGTAAGTACAGTAGTTAGTGGTGCACTCTCCGCTCCAGCAATGAATGCCCGTGAGGTGACGCCTGCTAAGCACCCGCACGGTACGAATATGCCATCTTCATTACCGATATCTGTACAAAGCAGATTGGCAAATTTGCTGTAATAGGGTCCTATACCATAGTCATATTTTAACTATCTTAAATAAGAAGACGAAAATATACATAAATTAATGAGTATTAGTGAAAAAATTTTCTTTAAATATTAACTAAGTCACAAACTATAAGCGATTGAACCTGATTACTAATTGGGTATGACGCGTTAGGTACTAAGAATTTGATTGGTCGCCTGATTTTAAAAAATAGATTCGCGCGTCTGAAGCGATCACCTTTAAAAGAATATGAAATATCATGTTGTTCTATAACCTAACAAAACATTTAACAATTTTGTATTTGATGAATTTGTTTAATTATAACATCTAGTAATATTAACAATAATAATATATTTATAATTAAATCAATTTTTAATATTAATTAAATTAATAATAATACTAATTAAATTAATATTGAAACTTCAAAACGGCCAACATTAGCGCCATCCGTCGTCATATTTTGTGTAATAATATTGTCAAACTGTTTCAATGTTCTATAATTTATTAGGAAAAAAATGCTTATTATTTACTTTATTTATACTTAATAATAATTTCTTCATGAACATAACGTATAAGTTTTTATATACAAACATTTCAGCTATGCAAACATGAAAAAAATTGTTCCCTCTATAACTAACAGTTTGTCCCATTGTTTGTCGATCACTAGTTAGTATCTGGTACGTCACGCACAAATTCTTAAACTTTAAAAATTCATATCTCGCTTATTACGTAAAATATTTAAGTCGCGTTTGCACTAAAATTCTTGTTTTATCCTGTTCTTACAGAAAAAAAAAATAAAAAAAAAAGGTATAGGACCCTATTAGAGATGCACTCGATTTCGAGCTTTGGCCCGGCCCGGCCCGAAGCCCGCCTCGATTTCGAGTCGATCGTCCAGCCGGGCCGAAGATATTTTTTATCCGAATCGGGCTAATCATTTTCAAAAATCGAGGCGAGTCGAATTTTTGATTTTGGCCTGGCCCGAAAATTCGAGCTTTTCGGGCCGGCCCGAAAAATCTTAGAGTTTAATCAAATGCACAGTTTCCTAATATTTTAATAAAAATGGATGAAGTTAAAAAGAATCAAAATGATTTAATAACAACACACTTCACATATTAATAAATAAAAATGTATTATTTTACTTCAAGAATTCAAGGTTATTCATTAAAGCATAATAATTATATTGTGATGTTGCTATTATTATTGTTATTACTCGTATACCTAAATAAAAGTGATTTTTGTTCCTACCATAATGGTTTCTTGTCCTACTTTTGAGCAGAAACAAAGTTAGATAAAAAATCCTTATGTAAATTACATTTTTTATATAAGATTTGTGAAAAAGTTGTTTAAATTCTTTTGTAAACAAAGTGTTAAATACTCGTAGGTTTGTAATTTTTATAACAAACTTACACTGGAAGGGTCTCTTTTTTAACTACTTATGTTAATTAATGTTGAAAGTTATAAGAACGTAGAGGTTTTTTATAAGTTTGACACGAAAAAAGTTAAACATTTCGCCTTAACATAAAAATCAACATTAGGAATGCCGGATGCACCCAATTTCGAGCTTTGGCCCGGCCCGGCCCGATTTCGAGTCAATTTTCGAGCCGGGCTAGCTAATTTTTTTGTCGAGCCGATCTTCGAGTCGAGCCCGTAATTTTTATTTTCGGGCCGAGTCGATCCAAACCTCAAAGCCCGGCCCGGCCCGGCTCGAATGCATCTCTAGCTGTAATAATAAATATTTATTTTGGAACAAATTATAAATTAAGATAAATGTAACTATGTTTTATAAAAAATATTGTTAATTATTATTATTATCCAAATTTCGTGTTATATTCCGTGTGTATTTCCAAATATTGCATCTATCTTATTCAAGTTAGCAATAAAATATTGGTGGTTATATTTGATCTGATATCGCGAAATAGTGAGAATCTCGTGTTCCACCTGCTTGAGTATGTGTAAGTGAGACAAGGCCGGCGCCTACATTGCTCAATCGCAATCCATTCCGACCCGACCATATGGCGAACCTACTGCGCCCTATACATACGCCGAGACGTATAAGGAAACGGCACGGTCGTCCAGCCACTTTACGTAACGATCTTCTTCCAACAGAACAGAACCGAGCTCTGTATTACAACACAAACACATTCAAATTCGATCAAAACACAAAACTAGAATACTAATTAGGTACTGGTGCTACAATCTTTTGTATGTTCGAATGTATTGTATGCTTTTCTTTTGTGGTTTTCTGCAAAGAATAATTAATTGTTATTCAAATGTTATAACAATAATTCAATAGTTTTGTGCTTTGGTATCAATAATTATTTCAACCTTAACACCAATTTTCTTTAACTATATTAAATAAGAAGGCGAAAATATACATAAATTAATGAGTATTAATGAAAAAAAATCTGTTGTGGCCAGCACAAGACCTCTCGCCATTTCCATATAAGGCTATATACCTAAGTATTGTATTGTACTTCTCTATCGAACCGTCGATTTATAACAAAAAATTGCAGAACTTTAACCAAATATTGTTTTTTATTATATTTAACATGTCTTCTGCACACATATAATTCTAATTATATCTATTTTTCATTGTATGAGGAAGTTCCTATATGTCTTCCAATTCATTAACCAGATTGGCGGTATTTCTGATGGATATATGCATTTTACCTATAATTTCAAATATTTCATTAATAAAATAATAAGAAAGATTAAATATACTTCCCGGAAAAAGCTATCAAGAAGCCACTAAAACTGTTGATTTTTAACACTGACATATGTCATTTTCAAACTATGTTATAAACATTTGAATTTGTCAAGTAGTTTCCTTAGTGCCTTAGCCTCTGCAATTAGAATCTGCTATATATTATAGTGTCTTTATCTCTAAATCTATACAAGATATAATAAAAATTTTAAGTGTATTAGATGGAGAATTTTGTTCTTCAATATTTGTAATAACAAAAATTTCCAAAAAATATTTTTTAAGTCTTATAGTTTTTGAGTAATCGTGTCTACAACATCCAGACATACATACACACATACACACATCCACACACACACACACACACACACACACACACACACACACACACACACACACACACACACACACACACACACACAGACATCATTTTAAAAATGTTATAATCCAATACTTCTCTTAGCGAGAGGTAAAAATTGTTTAAATATTGATTAGGTCGCAAACTACAAGCGATTGAAATTGATTACTACTTGGGTATGACGCGTTAGGTCATAAAAATTTGATTGGTGATGATTTTAAAAAGGAGATTCGCGCGTCTGCTTCGGTCACCTTTAAAAGATTGTGATCAGTAGAAAATTTAATAATTTTTAACTCTTTTAGTAACATAAATTGCGAAAAATTACATTTACAGGTATTTTTCGAAAAAAAAAAAACTATTAAGCTTGAAGTAAAATGACTTCTTCCCATATTAGGTAGACATACAAAATTTTCTGAATTATAATATTGAAAGCGTTGGCAAAATCCATACGCAGATGCACACTCACACACATTCAGACATCATCGTGAAAATGTTAAAATCGGATTCTAAGGACCTTAAAGCGTGGTCATTTACCAAAATCTCGACATGCGATTTTTAGCACGATCCCTATACGCTATACCTCCCTTACCAAGGATAGCGGTACGTAAAAGTTGGTACACCCAGCAATGGGTAATAGGCCGTGTTGATGATATATTTATTTATTGCAATTTCTACATTAAATCATTTAAGCATCAGTAGGGGTTTCCACCATTATCAAAATAATAAAAAATAACACTAGTACACTAAAATATATTACAATACATTCATGAAAACACTAACTAAATGTTTAAGTATGTTTCCATTTTTTTTTTTTTTAATGCATGAAAACATTTTACTACGTTTGAAACGCTGCCAAATTTGTGACGTAAACGCCCGGCACGGTTTTACAGTTTAGTAGTAATAGATGGCAGCACATTCAAATTGTAACATTACATTTAAAAGTATTTGAGGTGAACAGTTATTTTAAAATAATTAAAATTGTAAATACAATTATTATTGTTTACCTTATCGTATATTAGTGACGCATTTTCTATATTTTATAGACTTTTATATCTCGTCCATCTATTGAGCAAAAAATCGGCGGGAGCGTACGCAGTTATTGTGGCTTCGGTAAAAATTAACCATTTAAACAAGATATGAAAAATACTGTTTTCAAAAATTTTTTACACAAAACCTGTTATAATAAAAATGTTTATTTATTCTAATATATATATATATATATATCACTTTTCATGAAGAATAACATATAAAAAAATTGAAAATTAGTGGAAACCCCCATCATCCTTCGCTATAATTTTTTGTTCGAACATTTAAAATGAAATTACGAAGAAATCTCTCAAGAATTAAGGCAGAACTGAAGAAGTTGTAATTTGGAACTCTCTACTAACGAATAGTATGAAGAATTTATATGAACACTTACAAACGAAAATTTGAACAAAAGAAGACGCAAAACTTTTTTTTAAAAGATCCTGAAATTATTTTGCAGATTGGCACACCTAGAAATAGGTAATATGCCGTGATGTATTTATTTATTTGAAATTATTTTGATTTATCATCATATGAAAATTTCAAGAATCTACATTGTCAATTAATAATAAGAAATAAGAATGATACTCAACTTACAAAAAAACAAAAGTATCATTATATTCTCGGATTGAATATATTACGATTGACTTCTTTCTGTCTGAAGTAAAAAAATCCTTCTTTGTCTACTAACGTAAAATATCGCTTTCAAAATTTTTGTATCTCTACAAAAAACCAATTAAGCTCTCCCGAAAAGGTACAACCAAACACAAAATACACAAAAAAAATCTCAACACATTTAAAATTCTAAATGTATTTCAGAGCTACGACTATAGCAATCGTCGACGTATGTCTACTCCTAGTCCTAGTCCAACACGAGACCGCAACTCTCGAGAACGAGACAATCGAGATATTCGAGATTCACGAGACAATCGAGATATTCGAGATTCACGAGACAGTCGAGATTCGAGAGATTCACGAGATACCAGAGATTCGCCACCAAATCATTCCCCAAAACACGACAGCTGGTTTAAGAGTTTAGATAGATTTTCTTCAAAGAAAAAACAGCAAGAAAAGATTACCAAACAAGAGGTTAAAGAAAACCACAAACCTCCCCCCAAAAATTTAAGATTCTTCGGAGATACAGATCTTGAATCTGACACTAGTGTTAGGCGAAAATCTTCTTTAAAATCGAGACCTAACCTTCCCAGTTACAAATCAAATTCCTCTACAAAATCCCGTAGTCAGTCAACAAGAAATCTTCACAATATTTCTGAAGAACATAGTCATTCAGATGGAGACACTTTACGTAAATATAAAAGTTATAAATCAATGCAAAATATTTCAGAATCTGATAGAGATGTTAAAGGTTCGAGATCAAATTTAAAGCCTCCAATTTCGCCTAATAGACGAATGGATACTTTGAAAAATGAATCAAGGAAAACGGAAAGTAGGAACAGAAAAAGAAGAGGGGAAATTAGTTCGGTGGAAAGCAGTACAGAGGGAGACAGCAGTCAACAATCGCAAAGGAGTGTTGTTTATTTACATGCTGCTACGGGTGAGAAAAATATGTGTTTAAATAATGCTTACAACTAATCAACCTTCGGCCTTCGCTATATATTCCTATTGAAGCACGCTACTTTCACCTCATCCACATTCATTCAAAATCTTTTTCGGAAATATCCTCGCTCTTAGCACACTATAACATCCATCTACTTACATTCCGGACGTGCACGTAAGGGCACACCTTCAATCTTAACAATATATCTGTAACCTAATGCAAGAACAACCAGTGTTACCATTTCGTAATTTTTTTAAATGAGTTCTTTAAAATGAAAAAGAAAAATGCCAAGAATATCTTCCTGCGAAATTTGACATTCTGTACTACTATTATTGATTATAATTTTTTTCACAGACCATATACACTTTATACAAAATTGTTTTAAATAAAAATGTCAAAATTCGAGCAAAAAAATGGAAAAAAAATTGACACACTGGTGTTGCTATCTGGTTTATGGAAGCAAAACTAAAAATGCTGTCCCGGTAACCGCCATTTGCGTTTCCGGGGCCTGATTTTTTTTCTATTGGCAACTCAAATCACCAATGAGGGCGTTGCTGTCGCAAACGAAAATGATGGACGAAAGAAATGTTATTTTGTGATTAAATTTGTCAAATATGAAAATTTATTTAGAATCGCGAAATTCTGAAATTTTTGGAAAATGCACCTGAATTTTAGAAATATAATCTTGGTTTCTATCTTCACTAGTTCTAATTTTCCCGCTAGATGTCTCGTACATAATTTGAATTACCTGTAGATTCCTGTTCAGTAAGACTATGGTTGTTATAATTTATAAAAATTTAGCGTTTTAGACGATTACACGATATTATTTGTCACAGATTAACATTGGTTGTTTTTACATTAAGTTACAGATATACAGGGTGTAAATTTTAAAACGGGTCATAGGGCTATAACATAGAAAAACAGTTTTTTAGACGCCAAAAGTTTCTATATTAATTTATTGAAAAAATAATTAGTGCATATTATAAAGAAAAAAAATACGATTTTTTTAATGACAAACACATTACATTTCTGTTTCATATCAAACCAGAAAATAAATTTAAAAATTTGTACAATTAAGAAAAAATAGCAATAGCCATGAAACTGACAGTAACAAAACATTGTCATCTTTTAATAACATGATAGGGGACAATTAAAGATTAAAGTTATTTATTTAAGAAACAATTATATTTATTGTAATAGGTATTTACAAACTAAAGATGATTTACATTTAATAAGAAATAAGTTATAAGAAACGAGAAAAACTGCAAACTACAATGGAAAAATAATTTGTATTTTTTCTTCATGGGACATATTATCCATGATTTCTTGTTAATAAAACGAAAATAATAATAATTTAACAAATAATGTCCAAAAAAAGTTTGCAATGACAGTCTTGTCAAAAATTGTTTTTTTTTGTTTTTGTCAGTTTCAAGGCTAATAATATTTAGAAAAATTGCCGCTAAAAATTCAAAATTTTATTCAAACAGTACGTATATGCGAGACAGATATTTGGAAAATCTTATTTTCCCATGTTAAACCCCAGTAAAACTATATCAAATCACTCCCCCTCACTCTTTCAGAAACATCTTTCTAATCATACTTCTTGCACCAAATTATTCCACACATAATATTTTCTAAAATACGCAAATAATTATGCTTTCTTCCATTCATTCCGAATAATCATTACCTTATATTAAATTAGACACTAGCATTCTAATATAGACATTTAACCGAACATTTCAAGATATTATTCAATATTCATGAAAACGTACCAAGGAGACAAAAATTTTGGACAAATACTTTAAGTGGACTAGTACAAAAATGAATTTCTTTTATTTATTATTTCGTCACAATACCTGCTTTTTTTCAGAAGACAAAAATTTTGGAGAAATTCTTTTATGATAGTGAATATATTTTATTTATTATTCCCATAACAGACTACTTACGACATTAATCTACTTACAAGCATTTACATTCGAAGTTCTCTTCAGACAACCGAAACATGTCAACGAACTGACTTTCAACAATATTTTAGTCAAGATAAAAATATTTTCTTCATTATTTTAGTTGGTGATATTCCTGGCCCGGGTTACTTAGTCAGAAACGGTCGTCGGGCTGCTTCCAAAGAAGACCTCATCTCCAACGGTTCTTCCAGAATGCAGACCCAAACTAAAACATTATCCAGATCATTTTCAGTTCTTGCTCCCTGGAAACCCAAACACGCTAGCGAAGGCTACGATATTGACTATAGTCAACAATCCAGACCTTCAAAACAAATGAGGAATGGATCTTCAAAAACTGGAAGCAAAACTGCGAAAGAAATTGCCAATCAGAAGAAAATGTCAAATCAGAATTTATCCACTTTGAGCAGAAAATCAAAATCTAAAGAAAATGTTTCTTCACAGACTTTAAATAGAAGAAAAGATGAAAAGACTACAACTTTGTACAAGAAAAAGGATAAAAATGCTAAAGATAATATGAGATACTCGAGGGATGATAAAAAGATTTCAACGAAAAGCATGTCTGTTGAATCGTTAGGAGATAGGTCTTCTATGAGAAGCAAAGAAGATGGAAAGTTTATTTCCAGGTCTGTGTCGATGCCTAGAGATCCAGAAAAATCAGCTGGATGGTTTAAAAAGAAGAATAAAAGAACTGCAAGCACGCAAAGACTTTAATAATCAAATAAGTATTAATAACAACAGTGCCATTTCAGGGAAAGTAGATCTTCCTCGAAAGGTTCTCTCAAATTTAATCCTGATTAATTTCTGAGATGAACTAATATACTACTTGGTATATTTTCAATTTCTTTTCATTACGAATTCAAGTCCTAGTGAAAGGGAATCGAAATTCATTAATTCGTAACAAATTTTGGGGCCATTTTGCTTTTGGATTTCGGTGTTTAGCTGTATATAAAGAATTCTAATCGTTTTTATAACAAAGTTAGTGTAACTTTATGTAAATTATTTGGTGCTATTTGTAAATATTCATCGCTTTTTGTAATTCGTATCATATGTACATTATGTAACTGCATATTGTACTTTTGCAAGTCATTCATAGTTACCAAAATTTGCTAAAATGCAGTTGAGTGGGGAAGTTTAGCGAATATTAATTATTGTAATTTTTAGGGAGTGCTTAAGAAATAAATAGTGCAACATTATTTTCCAGATATTCTCGCTTACTTCACATTCTTCATTCATTCATCCGCACATTTTTTTTTTTTTTTTTTATAAAAGTGGGTTTGTAATACAGAATGGGGTTATCCACCAATTTTTCTTTATTTTATATTATGGAAGTGTGGAAGAATTATAGTATTTAAATCATAAATAATTTGTAATATATGAGGATAATTAAAATTTGATACAAAATTCGAATTTCGTTCAACGTCATTCTCCATGAGACCGGAAAGAGAGAAAACTGTTACAGACATTGGCGCCTCCAAGCGAGCAGTGATACAAGCTTGTTTATATTTATTTTCAACCAAAGACATATTTTCTTCCTTAAGAAGACAAATTAATTTCAAGTATTGAGAATGGGGTCATACCACATTTTCTGTTTTATTTTTTTCCTGCAAGTCTACCGGTCACAGTATATGTAAATAATATTTTCACGCCATTTGTGTACATTGTTTTGTAGATATAATATTTTAAAAATAGGGGTCAATTTCAAATCTCAATGAGGTCACGTGAGCGCATACGTCATGTATCTGAACGATTCCAGTTCACTCTGGCGGACAAAATGTAAATTTAGATTGCTTATAAATAGTTTTTTTGGGTTTTTTAATAAATTGTTTCCACAAGTTTGAACTGCACAGTTCTCCTTCACCATGTTTTATCATTATTATCATTATATATATACAATTATTGCACTTTTATGTATTAAATTATATATCAAGCACACAAACCTGCAATTAAAAATAATATTTCTCTAATGAAATAATTAAATCTTTATGAAACAAAAAAGATTGAATAGAGCGCACTTTTCCTCTCACAGCTTTATAAATATTTGGTTAGTTTATTGTGTTTAACTTCGCGACCTTCATGTACGTGTGACTAGTGTCGTTGTGTGAGTAGCCGATACATGACGTCACAGAAAATCGTAGCGCGAATATCTTAAGTAAATTATGAATGAAAAGTATTGTATTTTGGGATGTTTTATGTTGCAATATGGATAATAAGTGTCATAGATTCTATTTTTATAAAAATGTTAACATTTTTTTTTTTTTCGGCATGACCCCATTGTGACCATCCACGTTTGAAAATATTGTGGAGTAATAATTTTTATACCCTCCTCGATAGTAGGATAAGTAGAACATCCTGGCTGTTTAGGAACAGGTTGAGTAAACTCTGAGAATAAGGTTATAAGTTTTAAAACGAGTTTCGTACTCTAGAGTAGGGTTTTGGAACGCAGCCATTGTGGTATGAATCCGCTATATTTCTCTCTCTTTCTTAGTACTATAATTGTCTCACTTTCCTATTGCAGGAAGTGTGACGTAGTAGCCATGAGTGAATTATAAATTAATTGTAAGCTTATTCAAATGTATATAACACTGTTTATATTTTTTCAGAACTATTTAAGTGTTATAAAGTAATTTATGCCTAAATATTGAAAATCTTATAGTGGTGGAAGACCCCCATCATTGTTCCACAAATTGGGCGAACCATTTTCATTATTTCATTTCAACATCATTTTCCCAATCATACATTAAATCATTCCAAACACACATGCAAAAATCATTTGCTTTTCAATCATGCAGATACAAGCACTCCATTATACGCACTTAACCAAAAAAAACTTTAAATACATTCATATTTTTAGCATCAGTAAAATTACCAAGAAAATAATTTAAATTTAACAGAGCTAAACTTTTCCACAGTTATTGGTGAATTCATTTAACTTTTCACGTTATAAGCGTTAACTATCATCGTGTATTTGTTAATAGAATAAAATGAGGCAAAATAGTTAAAATGAATTTACCTGTAACACTATTTTAACATGTAGATAAGAAAATAAGTTAGTTGTACGTTTAACTGTATGCTGTATTAATATTTTTATAAACTAAAATAATTTTTAAATAAACTAGTAATAATCTACCCATGTTTCCGTTTTATCTTTATAAACAACTAGGTTTCGTGATATTTTCATAAACTATATCGTCACCATTCGAAAATCAGTTAGTATAACTAAAAAATGTTCTCCATTACATATATTTTATATTTATTCGTTGTTCTTAATTGTGGAAATAATTGTGAAAATGAGGTTTGCATAAATTTTTATCTAAAATACAAATCCAAAAGCAAAATTGTGTATTACGTTATAGAGTGGCAAAGAAAATTACAACATAGATTATCAAAATCATACAGATGATTATGTTGTTCGACCAAGGGATATAGATATCGTTACTAGAGGTATTATTTCGGATACTAGGACAAATATGAGCCCTAGAATTGTTGGAGGAAATCCAGCAGATGTAGGAATGTTTCCATATCAGGTTAAGTTAATGAATTTTAATTTGTGTATGAAATATGAAGCTTTATTGCCGTTTTAGGCTGCAGTTTTAATATATTTGGACAAATCAACGCGGTATTATTTTTGTGGGGGAGTTTTAATCAATTCTAACTTTGTTTTAACTGCTGCGCATTGCTGTGAATCGTAAGTTTTTTATTATTCATTATTGTGATAACTAAATGGTTTGGAAGACACTACAAAATGTGGTCTCATGTAAAGTGAAAAAGAAATGATATGTACACTTATATACAGGTGACGCTTAAAAACTGGTACCTCAAAATAACTTTATAATTATTTTTTAAATTTCGGGGCTTACAAATCGTGGTATTTGGCATGATTTAGCGCTTCTGGTTTAACCGGAAATGACTGTAAGAAAAAATTATGAATAATTAACCTGGAAGACCATGTCAGATAGGTTGTGATAACATTGATCATTTTTTTTTTTTTTAGCAAAACATGGAATCTCACAAAAATAACTTTGGTACTTTTTAAACAATGGACTTAAATATTACTCAATATTTTCTCATCTACTTTCACGGCCTATCTGATATGGATTGGCAGGTTAATTATTCATAATTTTCTCTTACGTTTTTATAATTATTCAATAAAAATATGATGTGGCTAGCACATTACCTTTCGTCAATTCTATGTATTTTGTACAAATCCCATACCAAAAATTCCTTGGAAAAGGTTCTATATATCCAGTAAATTTGTAACGCGAACATATACTATTTTCTACAAATTCTATACCGAAAGTTCCTTGGAAAAGATTCTATAAATCCAATAAAATTATAACACGAACATACAATATATAAATTGCACTTGGCACTGACACTGTCAATTAGAATTATTTGAATATATCAGATGTTTGCATGATTATAGCAAAACCAATTTTAACCAAAATCTAATCAGCTCTTCATATGGATGTAAAGAAGAAGATTACGAGAATTATAAATTTTAGATTATTAAAATATCTTTCAGAACTCATATTATTAATTGGAAAAATACTACCTTTTTTTTAGTTTATGTTCTGTATTTATAAATTTTAGAATTGTAGTGTTGGAGTTATCGTGGGAGAAAATTTTGTCACATACAGACATCATTATAAAATAGTAAAATCATATTCTACAGATCCTAAAACGTGTTTATTATTAAAAACTCATCACCAAATTTTTTGACCAGACAATACCATCCTTTCCTAAAGGTGACGGAAGGTAAAAATGCACTTCAAACATGTTGAATTCGTAATTTTACGTAGTTTCCAAATATTTAAAAAATGTATAGGCTATTCTATTAAATATATAAAAGTTGTTACTTCCAGTTAAGCGGGAAGTACTACCATCATGCCAAATACCATGATTAGTGAGCCTCTAAGCCTAATTCATAAATATTTAAAGAAAAATAATTATAAATAAAAGAATTTTTTGAGTGGCCCGTTTTTCAGAGTTACCTTGATAACTTATTATTTCGTTTATTTAGTGCTCTGAGATTTACTGTCGTTTTGGGAGGTACGAACTTCAGAATAATCGAACCAACACAAATTCGAATAAATGCAACTTTGAAAATAATTCATCCAAAATGGGATAATACAACTCTGGCAAATGATATATGTTTAATAATGCTGTCAAAACCAGTAAATTTTACAGGTAAATACATGACTTTCAAAAAGTATTTAAAAGTAATATTTAAAATTTGCTACAGATTATGTGAGACCAATAAAAATTTTGAATAAGCCAAAAACAGAATCTTTAGGGCTTTATGCAACTATTAGTGGCTGGGGACGCTCAAATGATAGTAAGTTACAAATCAATAATGACATTAATAGATAAATGATTTAGGTAATCCATGATTCACAAGATTTCAGCATCTGAATCAACCTTTCAGTCATCATCAGATGCCGGCCGTGCCCAGCTAGTAACCACAGACGCGTTTCTCCCTTGGGACAAAGAGATGGCAGTTACACCACACTGATGAGCCCCAACAAAGGTGAAATGCGTCTGTGGTTACAAGTGCACCTGATGATGATCAAAAGATTGATTCAGATGTTGAAATCTTGTGAAACATTGCGAGTGTTTTCTAATTCTTTATTAGACATTGTTTCACCTAGAGTTCGCTATTGTACTTTGTTTTATGTTAATCCGTTTCGCGATTTATTTTATAAAAATACGTTTTTGAAATTATTGTAATACTAGCTGACCCGCCCGGCTTTGCACGGGTAAAGCTAGAATTACGATTAGCTACACGTGTACCAGTAATTTACACATTTACTTCGGTGATATGCGCTGCGTAGGGAGCCGGTAACCTGTATCGCACCGTACATGCAACAGGCTCCGCCCACTGCCCTCCTAGCCAGCACCACACCTAACAGCGCCCTTTTCTAAACATGTCTCGGGTAATTTACTTATGTACATATGATGCAAGTTATCTCTCCGACAAATTTCGAAAATCTGCTAACGGTTAAAACTTAACTATATATACAAAGATAAAAAAATAATTGAAATCATCCCCTATTGTACCGCATTGACGGATGATTTTTCAAAAACGCCAAAACTTTAATTCTTACCAAAAGCATAAATAAGAATTTTTATATCCCTAACTTGAGAAATGATGTTTTATTTTCGCGACAAAAGGTAACCTATGTGCTTTTCTAAGATCCAATCTATGTCTATACCAAAATTCATCAAAATTGGTTCAGCGGTTTAGGCGTGAAAACGTAACAGACAGACAGAGTTACTTTCGCATTTATTATATTAGTATGGATAAGACAATATCAATTGTTAGTGATTGAAGTAATATTGTATAATATTTAAGATTCCCTAGCAGTCAACAATGAATTACGATACATCAGTGTTCCTATAATATCAACGTGTGGATTTTGTGAAAAGTGTTACTCTCTTTTATTCAACGGCAATATCTGCACCGCTAGTGATAATGGAATGTCACCTTGTAATGTAAGTTCGATACATGTCTACATTAGTTATTATTAAAGTATGTAGTTTTTTTTATTTTTTACATTTTATTTAATGTTTAAAAAAATCAGTTTTCACCGATTACACAAGCAATCTTATTTTGGTCAAAATTAATATTTGTTCTTTTGTTAAGCCATAAAACTACTATATGTCATCTTTAATTTAAAAAAAAAAAAGCTTTAAAGGTAAATGTAGAAAACAAATTGTACGCCATTCTGTACTGTAGGGTGATAGCGGCGGTCCAATGATCATAACAGATGACGATGGATACGACTGTCTAGCGGGAATCGTAAGCTATGGACACGTCAAAGGATGTCAACTTGGTTATCCGGCTGTTCAAACTTATGTCCCTTGTTATTTAAAATGGATAAATAAAGTTATATATTATTATCAACCAGATGATTGTGAATGTTCAACAGATAGTTGTTATTAAAATGTATCTACATTAATAATAATATCTGTAATGAATTATCAAATGAAATTTGAGAAAATAAACGTGTATTATTGTATCAAAATGGTATAGTAAACAAATCTGTTGTGGCCAGCACAAGACCTCTCGCCATTTCCATATTAGGCTATATCCATACATATTGTATTTAACATATTTGGTACATACACAAAAATTCTAATTATATCTATTATTAATATATTTTTTAATTCATTCTATAAATAAGTTTCCTCCTGGTCTTCTAAATGTTCGAGATTCTTCAAATTCATTGACCAGATTAGCGGTATTTCTGATGTGTACATGTAATATAATAATAATGATGATAATAATAATATTAATAATAATAATAATAGTCAGCTCTCCAGGCCGTGTAGGCACATGACTTTTCTTATAATATTCTTCCACTGTATTGTGTCCTGTGCTCTTTCTATGCAGTTTTTTATTCCTAACACTTGTGAGTTTTTTTGCACTGATATGTAATATATGTATCTATAATTTTAAATATTTAATTAATAATAAAATAAATATTAAATGTACTTCCCAGAAAAAGCCTTCAGTGATGTATTTGTATTTTTGATACTGACATTTTCTGTGAATTACAAACATTAATTTCTAGCTGGTTTTCATGCATGGAGTTATTCGGGCTACTAGATACATTACAACGGATTCGCACTGGATATTTGGCGTGCCAATATTTTTAATACTGTGCAATGAATACTCATCAAATTCCGCCGAAAGTCTCTCGCGGGTATGAAAATGTTCGGTAAAATGGTAAAAAAAAAATCTTTGTTGCAGACTGCTAAAATTAGTACCAGCAGCTAATTTAGCAATCACAATAAAGTTGTTATTTACCGTGAGGTGAGCAACCCTCGTCCAAGAAAACTTACCCTTCTATATGGATTGCACGGGGTTGGTTTTCGCTGAATGGGGAGGGCGCGGTCGTTGGTCCAAACACTATAGAATATGACGATGAGCAATAGTTTATCGGCGTATGCATATCAGTGGTTGGAACGCGCTTGGCCCCAGCAGGCCGCGTCCGTGAACAAGCCACAAATAGGTTCATTTCATCTCATTATCATTTTTGTTAGGGTTTCAGGCGCGGGCAATTCTATTTATAGTTGATATGAGATCGTTAGGGTTTTGTAGGACACCCCAGTCGTGGTTTAGACCGGGGTGGCTCTGTCCTCAACTCCTTTGAATCGCAGGGGGTTTGGACAGGGTTCCCTGCCCAAGTGGAGAGACCTTGTCGTGTTGGCAGGGCTTAACCATACCCAAATAGGGGTGGGACCAACGTCTCCACAAATTAACGAATTAATATCTGTTTCTGGTTAATATTTTACAAAATAATTATTTTGGCACATATTAATTCGATAATTTTTATTCAAATGCAATTATTTTAATAAATGAACAAATAAAATATTATTTCTTGTGGAATATAGTTATAAAAAATCTGATGACCTCCCGCCATTACCATGTTTAAAATAGCAATAAGTTTTAAGTAAAGTATATCACTTCCGGTTGATCTAATTTGTTGTTCCAATAAATAAAAATCTGTTGTGGCCAGCACAAGACCTCTCGCCATTTCCATATTAGGCTATATAAGTATTGTATTGCACTTCGCTTTCCAACCGTCGTTTTATAACAAAATCTTACAGAACATTACCCAAATATTGTTTCTTACTATATTTAGCATGTCTTCTGCACACATATAATTCAAATTATATCTATTTTTCATTGTATGAGGAAGTTTCTAAATGTCAAATATTGTTCCAATTCATTAACCAGATTTGCGGTATTTCTGATAGATATATGCATTTTATCACAATTTTACCTATAATTTCAAATATTTAATTAATAAAAGAATAAGAAAAGTTAAATATACTTCCCAGGAAAAGCTATCAGAATGTCACTAAAACTGTTGATATTTGACAATGACATATGTCATGTTATAAACATTGGAATTTGTCAACTGGTTTCCTTAGTGCCTTGGCCTCTGCGATTAGTATACTCTATAAATTATAGAGTCTTTATCTCTAAATCTATACAAGATATAATAAAATTTTTAAGTGTATTAGATGGAGAATTTTATGTTCTTCAATATTTAATAAAAAAAACTCCCAAAAAATTATATTTAGAAGAATTTTTCTAAGAAACTACTACTTCCGGTTGTTCAATTGTTACCAAAACCTTTTCAGCTCTTCCCAGGAATGTCAGATTGAGGAAACTGCAGTTAAATATTTTTTAAGTCTTATAGTTTTTGAGGAATCGTGACTACAACATCCAGACATACATACATACACACACACACACACACACACATACATCCACACACACACACACACACACAGACATCATTTTAAAAATGTTATAATCGGATTGTAGGGACCTTAAATCGTGCTTATTCAATAAAATCTGGATATGCGAATTTTAGCATGAATCCAATACCTCTCTTAGCGAGAGGTAAAAAAGTTTGTAGTACAAAATTTTGGTTTACATTTTATTATGTTTTTCCTCAAAAATCTGTTAAGAGTTTCATGTAAACTACCACTTCCGGTTTATCAAAGTCAAAA
Organism: Ophonus ardosiacus; assembly: GCA_943142095.1. Classification (NCBI taxonomy): domain Eukaryota; kingdom Metazoa; phylum Arthropoda; class Insecta; order Coleoptera; family Carabidae; genus Ophonus; species Ophonus ardosiacus. The sequence continues at coordinate 8,545,778 of OW964831.1, read as the reverse complement.
TCTAATATGTTTCAAATTATATACGAGTCTTAAATACCAAAGTTTTAGATCATATTTTAATAGATTTTAAGGAAAAATCGTCACACACATTATTGTAAAAATAGTGAAAAGTGTTGTAGGGGCCCTAATTCGTGCTTATTCACTAAAAACTCCCTATCGAATTTTTGAACCGAAAACATTACCTCCCTTTCCTATGGTATGCCGGGAGGTAAAAATACATAATATATGCAAAATAAACCAATACAAAAATTGTCAATTTAGTAATTTCCAAAAAATAGTACAATTTTGAGCAGCTGATGTTCCTTTAGCCAGATCTTCTCTCGTGCATTCCTCTTCTAAGATGGCGCACGTAAGCAGGTGGGTTATTATTTGTTTTTGATTACAATGACATAAAGTGGGTTCTACTCTATGTATTTCACATTTTCCTACTTGACTTCATAGGTGATTTAAAATTTTCCAAATGTACCATTTTTAGTCATTACTTGGTGGTTTTTTTCATCTTTTGCAAATAAAGTAATAAGAAAATTATAATAAGTTATTTAACAATGAATTTAGTTCATGTAATTTGAAATAAAATATTAGATATCTTTATGAGGATTTTGAATGTGTCTTTACTGAAAACACAAAAAATAAGGGTTGGACACTTTAAATTTAAATATTAAAATATATTTCATCTTAAAAATATCCTATTTTTTGGTTATTTTTAATGTTACAGGGTTCTATGTACTATGGCCAATACACCTTTCGAATGTACCTACATGAAACCTGATTTCTTCCATTATCATCGTTGGAGAATGAATCCCCAGACGTGGAGAAGAATTTCCCAAAAAGAATGCACCCTTATGCCCTCCCCATAAACCCTGTTTTGAAGGTATTTATGTCCATTGCCATCTACTTATCAATATAACCAAATTAATTCATAATATTTCTTGCATTATGTTATTATTTATGTATAATTTCCGGTAAAAATTGATGTACGCTGTTGTATGATGAATTTAAATAACAAATTGTTATTTAAGAATTTAAATTAATAGTTATTTTCAAATAAATACTCACCACTCCATCCGTTCAAAATTGATAGGATTTTATCGTATTTAAGTTCTCGCCACGGGTTCTCGCTGTATTTACGCCAATCGCCAATCACATGAGACCACGCTGCGTGCGTCGCTTCACTGCGTTGCGTCACATGTTTTGCAAGCAGGTTGATGTTAACAAGTGGTTTTATGTTTTTGTGATTAAAATGACGTATTTTTGTGTTATATTTGTGAAATGGACTTGGAGCAGTTGAATTCGAATGCTTAGCTGTAGTTTGAAAGGTAAATTACTTGATTTTCTAATAAATTCATGGACAAAAATCATGACGTAACCTTACATCTTCAAGTTCTACATAAATATGTATTTATATATTAAATTCATCATAACCCAGCCTTAATAGATATAATATATTGTTGCATTTAATATTCTTTTACATTAGTAAAGTATGAATACATTCTTATACGACGCAGAATGTCTAACCTTGCTTTTTGAAGGTCGTACATGATTTGCACCTTTCGCTAGCATACTTTTAAGAACTTAAACATTAAATCGTGTAGTTTATATTTCTAGCTACAGTTTGAAAGGTAAATTATTTAATTTTATAATAAATTTAAGGACAAAAATCATATTGAAATATCCAATGACTACGTACATCTTCAAGTTCTAAATGTATATTTGTATAGCAGGTATCAAATTCATCATTAAATAGCAGCTAATACATTTTTACATTTGAGTATTTTTAATCTTGCTTTTTGAATATTAAATGCAACTTTATCGAATTTACTTGCAAAAGTTTTGAACCAAGTAGATTTTTAAACCATTATCATATATTGTAAAGGTAATACGACAATCAAACAGTTATATTAATAGACATATGCATTTGTGCATAAAAAATTTCCTATTATAAATCAGAAACTATGAAGGTAAATAAAATTATATACGAGTAGAACAAAATAATTTATCGTGCTGCGCAAAAATATTGCGTCAAAGATAAACGTATTTCAAAATAGGTAACTCTATTATCTGTTCAGTTTTTTTTTATTTTGTTCTTCATGTTTAATAGTTTATCATCATTCCTTTAGATACAATCACTTCGGAACACTGTTGAAACATTGATTTATTTAAATTTATAATATTGTCTTGTGTACATCTTGTCATTCATTTTCTAAATGGTTCCATAATTCAGGCTTGTTTTTGTTTTGCATTTTTAACTTCTGACAAATGTTTTATTGGATTTAAATTCAGAAATACAAGACAAGAATACGGACTTCTGTTGACCTAAAAATTATTTTGCTATTTTAGATTTTATTTTAATTATTTTATCTATTCGCTTTGTTGGTTTACGGAGTTCTATTGCATCTTGGCTTATCACCTAATGATTTTGGCAATTTATATTTGGTAATAAATCCATTTTCTGTACTTTTATCAATCATTAGGAAGTCTGCTATCTCACAAGATATCTCTCCTTGTCGAAAAAGGGTTATTGCGGATTCTCGTAACTGAAAGTGGGTGTATTTCACCATTTTGCTAGACAATAACTTAAATTAATATTAAAGTGAGTATTATGCAAACAATGATGTAGAGACGAATTATTTTCATTTGATATAAAAAGCGCGCATAACGATTGGTTTCAAACGTAGTAAAAATATATTATAAGCGACATTTATTCTCTAAATAATGAAAATTATTATTTTATATATGATTTATTTATTGCTCAGTACATTGTACATAAATTTGAAAATAAATCCATGTTCTACGCATTGAAATGCTTGTGAAAGTTTCGCAAGAACGCTCAACCGATGTCACATCTTTAGATAAGAAAATACTTATTGCAATAATAACCAATGTGGACATATCAGTCAAATCTTGTAGGGCTTTAGTACTATAAACACTTTAATTAAGAAAATTAGTGACATTTATAATCAACATTAATAGTTTGTAGTGTTAATGTACTCCCGGTTTTATTAACATTGAAAATTACTCATTTATTTGAAATCACTCATTTTCAAAGTTATGAAATGTTAACATTGGTTGTTTTTGCTTTAAATTATAGATTTTTAATGTGTATAATTTGGTGAAAAATACAACTTAATATGTGATAGTGAATCTGTGATAGTGAATATGTGATTGTGAATATATCAGTATTATATTATACCTAATTGCTCTACTTTGTTTCCTATTGATATTGATACAGTTTTTTTCTAAGACATAGTCACACCATAGCAGTTTGTATATTCAAATTAAACATATATTTGTTTAAAGAACTTTGTGTTAAATTATTGATCTATTTTTCGTTGTATCATTGTATATAAATCTTTGCATAATTAATATTTATTTGGAAGTATGTACATAGATATATTAAAGTAATCTATAACTCGATAAGTCTTAGGAAAAAAATGTTATACATTATACTCGCTAAAATCTGTAATATTATATAACAACTTGTACGATACAATTTAATATATATATTTGGCGAAATATGTATTTCATTATTTATTTATTTCCAAGTCCTCATAGAATAATATTACAATATGTAACCAAATAAAATGTATTATATAAATTACCAATAAAAACAGTAAAATGAATACAATTTTTCAATTCAAAAACCTATTTTCCCATCCTCAAAAATTGCATTCCAACAACTAGCAATTCACCAAAATACGAACTAGATCATTAAAATCAGATCAGCAGGATATGAACGATTCACAGCCTATAGGTAAGCAACCGGCAAAATTCGATTCGAGAGCACCGCAATGCGTTCGCCAATCTACAACCTTCATGAATAATTTTAGCGCCTAAATTCCAACCCAGTGCACAGCAGATTACAAAAGCAAGTAGCATACACGACAAAATTTCTAGCTAGCAAAATCTGAGCAGCGAGCACCAGCAAGGCTTCTGGTCGACAAAATTCAAAAATTCGTGTAAAATCGACGTTTTAGAGCCATAGCGGCCGAAAAGTAGCACTATACTGCCGCTATGAGCATTTTTGAGCTCTCGGACGGTTTTTCAGCCGATCGCAAGGCATTTACCCACCAAAATTCAGAAATCCATCGACCGAAATGCTGTTGCTAGGCTTCTGGCTGACAAAATTTAAAAAATCGTGTAGAATCGGCGATGTACAGCGTGTAGCAAGACTAACTAGTCACGAAAATGAGAATTTGTGAGCTCTCTGGCCGAACGGAATGTATTCTCCCACAAAAATTCATATTTCTGACAATACGGTAGGCTGTAGCAAGGCCTGGTGATCAAAACATGAAAGTCAGATCTCCCACCACAGATTTCTAGCTGTGTATAATACTGGCTGTCTGTTGAATTTACAGCCATTCGTGCAGCGCGAGCGTTGGACTCCTACCGGTCACTCTTTGTCGTGAAATTACGTAATAACGTCTATATCAAGCTATATACGGGTTTCTAGAAATTTTTTGCTGGCTAGCCCCCAGGAACCAGCGGAGCGATCCGATTCTAGCTGCTAGCTACCCGCCTAGCACCCACGTGCTCGCCTTCGGCTCGTAGCCTAGGCGCGCTCGTGGATGGCTAGGGCGGGTTGCTGGTAGCTAGGATGGGATGCTCGGCTGGTTCCTGGTGGCTAGTAAGCGAGATTCGAACCTGGATCTTAGGATGGGAGATTTTTGTTGGTCGTCGTTCTGGTTGTGGATCTATAGGCTGTGAACTGGTTTCTAGGCGGGATATGAACTTAGATGTTTGGATTGCAATTTGTTTGTTTTGGAAATAGGGTATTAGAATGAAATATTATATATTATTATCGGTATTTATTGGTCATAAATATATTACATAATGGTGTACATAATACATTGTTAAATTTTGCAAAGATATTGTTTTAAAACAGAGACATATGTGAATGACAATTATATACATAAATAAATATATCTTGATCTGTAACATTCTGAAAGATGATATTTGAAATATAGGTTTGTTTTTATTTATATATAAGAGAATATGATATAAATTCTTTATTATGATTCGTTGAAATATAAAAGTAGGTTAACATACATTATTGACAACAATCGATTGATTAATTGTTGAAAGAACTTTTATAAGGATCATTTGTTTTAACAAATAGAAATAATAAATAATAGAAGACAATAATTATGAATAAGATGATCATATATTTATTTATAACAGAAAATCCTTACAAAGTTTTTCCCTAACATTTTTTGGATATTGAAAATATATTCTAAGTTTAAAATAATATATCTTACAACTTTAAAACTAGTATATCTCTTGCTATAAACTTTTGGGATTCAAATTCGATTTCGCACATAGCTAAAAGATATATTTAAAATATGTAAACTAAAGTTTAAACAAAATGAAAAGAAAATTTTGAGATAGTTTTTCTAATTCAATTGTTAAATATTAAAATGAAGTTTAAAAAATTTTCAATCATGAAAACAATATATAAAATATATTTGAACTATTAGCTGTTTTTGTTTTAAATTGTATCAAACATGTAGATGTTAATATATTATTTAACTCTGTGGAATCGAAATCTGAGGCCCAAAATTGTGTAATCTATATAAATAGGGATAATGTATTTCAAAGTTTGAAATGTAAAGTTTTTAATTACGTCGAAACTCTTATTACGTCATTCTTACTAGAGAGACAATTATTTTGTGGTAGTTTTAAATCAGAAGATTTGGTACATAGGTGATTTGAAACTAAAATGTTTTTATCATCTTTTTCAACGGACGTAGAGAAAGTATGTGTGTATCATTTTTTGCTCTAGATACACAAATAACTATTTTGTAATGTGCGAATATGTTATCAAGTGTATTTTAAATATAATAATACAAATTAGGTTTTTCCTTAACTATGTTTTATTTAGAACGATCAGAATATTAGATTACAAGTGTGTAGTCGTATGTATGTAGGGAATGCAAATGATGCTATAGAAAAATAGAGCTAAGTCCCAATTACTTATATAGTTTCGAGATATTAAATTTTTAAAGTTTTAAATATGTACCATGTGATTCATATATTGTGCATAGTAACTTTAAAATTAAATACTTCAAGAACTAATTTTATTTGTATTTGTAGGATAATTTTCCATATGTAAACGTAATTTCAGCACTTTGGAATCGCTGGAACCATTTTCAGTAATGCTTGTTTCAAGACTGGTATATTTATTGAAAATAGCAAATTAAAAAATGAATATATGAAAAACTAAAGGAAAAAGAGACTTGTATTTTCCAAATTTAATTGTAGAGGGTTATTTTCTATATTGTTTATTTCAAAACGTGAACATGTTTATTAAAAATATCAACTTTAAAATTGAATATCACGAAAACTAAGAAAAATAGCGTTTCGTACGTATAGTGCTATAAATAATTTCAAAAGGTTTTATTCACTAAAAAAAAAAGTAATGTTTACATATTATACGTCGTGTATATGTTTATTAAAAATGGTAAATTAGACAATGATTATAAAGAATACTAAAAGAAATAGGTACTTGTACTTCCAAATTTAAATATAGGGAGTAATTTTCTATATGTATACTTAATTTTGAAAGGTTTAAATCGCTGAATTTTTTTTATTAATGTTTATTTCAAGACATCCATGTTTATTGAAAATATTAACTTTGAAAATGAATAACATGAAAACTAAGAGAAATTGCTATTTATACTTTTCAAATTTGGATATTGGGAGTAATTTACTATACTTAATTACAATGGTTTAAATCGCTGAAAAAAAATCAGTAATGTTTATTTCAAGACATGTATATGTTTATTGAAAATAGTAACTTTAAAAATGAATATCACTAAAATTAAGAGATATAGCAACTTGTACTTTTCAAAGTGATATTAACGAATTTATTTACTATATGGTAAACTTAATTTTAGAATATATGAATCGCTAAAAAATTTTCAGTAATGCTAGTTTCAAGACGAGTACATCTCTATTGAAAGTAGCAAGTTTAAAAATTAATATCTTGTAAACTAAGAGAAATAGCCATTTGTACTTTTCAAATTTGGATGTAGGAGATTATTTTCTATATGTATAATTATTTTCCAAAGTATGAATCTCTAAAAAAAAAAAAAAAATCAGTAATGTTAGACTTAGCTCTTTTGTTTCTTGTACCCTTCAAATAACGTAATATGTGTTTGTGATGTATGGGAAACTATCGGAATACGCTTTAAGATGTTGAAATATAATTATGAACATGAAAATATGTGAATTGTATAATGACATGATTTTATTCTGTTATTTAAATATGCTTATCTTATATGTATGAATGTCTTCGACATTTGTTCATAAGTTTTTATTAGTAGAGTAGATGATTTTTCATTTTAAATGGTTATATAACATAAGTACTTTATAGGTGTGAGGTGGTTTTATTTATTTACATAAATTTGATAAATATGACTTGGAGTGCACAAAATTCATGTTGGGGTTGTTTTGGGGAGCGATGCTCTGCAACAGGGTGACCAGCTCCAATGCGGAAATCAGGATTCATGAACTGCAACTCGCGCGGGTACTTCTGCAGTATCGTCTGTTTAAGTGCACAGCTTATCTTTCTGCAACAATAGAAAATATACTCGAAAGTAACAAATATGAATTACTGGTTAATGGTCATAGAAAATAGTATGATTTTATTTGTAGTTTTACAATTGTTTCAAGTATATATAATTACTATTTGAAAAGATATATTAATGTCAAAGAAAATGCGAGATATTCAATATTACAAAAGAATGAATAAATATTTCAATCGATCAATTATAGATTTTAATGCATAATTTGTATGATATTAAAGTATTTTAATAATGAGATATGTTACGTAATTTCACCTTTAAAAAAATGACGTCACCATTTGTCGTAATATCGTACACATTCATAATTACGTATATATGGAACAAAATATATGTAGCAAAATATATAGGACATACAATGATATGATAAATTATATACAGGATGAACACAATTCGTGACAGATGTTTAAATCAGAAAACTTTTTTTTTCAAATATCTGTGCTAAAAAACTGTATGGGGTGCTTTTTATATAGTATTTACAAAAAAAAAAACGTTAGAAGATTGTATATGGTAGAAATATTAAATAATTATCAATTAATGCAAACTATTTTCGATATAAAATGAACAATTATTTAAATATATTTTATATCTTGTATCTATACTAGAATAATCCCTCCAAATTAATGGTTTATATATCAAATAAAAAATACTACTATGTATAGTATAAAAGCAAAAAAAAAAACTCACTTTGAATAAATAAAATCTATGGATATAACTCCAAGTGCTGCAGGTATCCTAACGTCCTCTCCAAGCACCAGGAAGTCGTCCTCGTGGTCACAGTACACCAGCACACTACACACACGTCTTTACACTAGCACTGTAACAAACAAACTGAAAGAATTAATCCATGTAATAGGGTGTTAAATAATTTACCCCGTAGAAATACAAGTCAACAATTTAATAATAATGAGTCATTATAAATAATAATTGCTTATGTATTATGTAATTCGTACACGGTGTTTTCAATTTTATGAATGTAGAAGTAGCGCGAAAAAATTTGAGTACACAAAATACAAAATTTCATTTTTTTTTATTATAACATTTTATTAAATCTGTGTGTTATTTTCAGATGAAGCTGTGTGAAAGGCCGACATCCTGGTGTTGCAGACTTAGTGACTTGGAGTCCCGGCATTGTAACCTGAAGCACAACAATGGTGAGTCCACTAAAGATATGATTATTTTCCCTTAATTCAGACACGCTGATTAAGGGACAAATAATGAAAATATTCTCTACGCCTTAGTTTCCAAAATAGAAATTTTTATTTTTATTGGAAATTGACAATATTTTTTGAATTTGACGGTCTATAACTAATAAATGGTAATAATTACATTGGCGGGCGTTACGCCATTCGATTCTATGGATTTTCATGTCCAGCTAGTATAGTAAGAGTAAGCAAAAATAAAAATGGTAATTATATTCAGTTGCCCACTAAAAATCCGACCATCCTGTATTTAAATGAAAAGTATCATTTTCCCTTAACTGAGACACGCTGATTACGGGGAAAATATTGAAAAAATTCTCTAGGCCTTAGTTTCCAAAATAGAAATTTTTATTTTTAATGGAAATTGACAATATTTTTTGACTTTGACGGCCTATAACTAATGAATAGTAAAAGCTATATTAACGGGCGTTGCGCCATTCGATTGTATGGACTTTTCTACATATGTTTACAAATTTTCATTAATCATACTAAATATCTATTGTGTATATAGTTTAAAATGAAATTATTCAAAAATTAAGTGAAATAGTTGGTTTCTATAGGTACGTAATGTTACAGGAATTTGAATTGCTGAAAAAAAATTGTTTCTCGATTAAATGTATTTTGTGTATGACATGATAAAAATAAAAAAAAAAATTAAAAACTGAGATATCAAGTTTAAATGTAATAACTTAAAAACTATGTGAAACAATAACCTGTGGTTTTCATATTTGGTTTCAGGAGGTTGTTTTATATACATAGTTTCAGAAATTCGAATCTCCGGATACTTAGTTAAATTTCAGTAGGAACTTAGCCTTTTGTTTTTCTGTACCTTTTAAATGTTATGTATGAATGTATGTTTGGTATATGAATTTCTTATAGGTATAATGAACTGTAAAATATATGAAAATGAAGATATATGTGTTGCATAATGACATGAATTGATTTTTCTTGCCATATATTAGTTATACGAGTACTTAATGTTTAGGAGGATAACTTTTATTTATTTATTTACATAAATCTTACAAATAAGTCTTGAGGGGCACCAATACATGTTGGGGTGTCTTCAGTGTTATGCTCTACAACAATATGATCATCTCCAACGCTGATATTAGGATAGATATCCTTCTGCAACTCACTCATATCCTTCTACGGCTCGGCCAGGACTGTAGTTCATCTCTGTTACATGTTTCTGTAACAATAAAAATATATTCGAAATAATATTTGGATTAGTGGTTACAGATAATAATATGGATGGATTTAGAACTGTTTCAATCGTTTGCAATTATTAAAAATAAAATACCTAATATGAAAGTAAGTGTGAGAAATTCAATATTGAAAAGAATATTTACATTTATAATTATTTAAATATGAAATATTTGTAGCAAAATATATAGTACGTCCAATAATATATGATATTTGTGTATGGCATTAACACTATAAATAATTGTAAATTAATTCAAATTCTTTTCCACACATCAACAATTATAATTAAAATATAAAGTATGTATACACCCGAAATAATCTTTAGAAATAATGGCTGATATACCCAATAATGGTTACTAAAAGTAGTTTAAAAATAAAAAAAAAACTTACTATGAATAAATTATTTCCCTAAGTATAAGTCCAAGTCTTGAAGATGTCCAAAAGTCCTCTCCAGGCACTAGGAAGTCGCCCTCGAAGGCACAGTACACGAGCACACCACACGTCTGTTCACTATCACTGTAACAATGAAACTGACAAAATTGATCTAAGTAACAGTTAGGCATTAGATAATAAAAAAATAATAGTCAACAATCAATAAGTAATTATAAATTATAGTTGATGTCCATGTTTTACATAATTTTGTAGTCGCTCGTATTTTTTTTTTTTTTTTTAATTAGTATTTGTAAACAAGGTCTATGGATTACACGCGAAATATGTTATGACCTTTAGGATTGATAGAAAGGGTGCTATTTAACCCTCACAAAAGTGAGATAGCGACTTGCAGTATTCAAATTTGAATTCAGGGGGTGTTTTTCTATATGTACACTAAGTTTCAGGAATTCGAATTACTGAAAATAAAATTCTATCATGTTTGTTTGAAGTTAGGAAAATGCCTTTTGTGTATACTATGATTAAAGTAAAATAATTTAAAAACTAAGTGAGATAGCGACTTGCAGTTTTCAAATTTGATTCAGGGGGTATTTTTCTATATGTACGTTAAGTATCAGGAATTAGAATTACTGAAAAAAAAATTCTGTCATGTTTGTTTCAAGTTAGGAAAATGTCTTTTGTGTATACCATGATAAAAGTAAAATAATTTAAAAACTAAGTTAGATAGCGACTTGCAGTTTTCAAATTTGAATTCAGGGGGTGTTTTTCTATATGAACGCTAAGTTTCAGGAATTCGAATTACTGAAATAAAAATTCTGTCATGTTTGTTTCAAGTTAGGAAAATGTCTTTTGTGTATACATGATAAAAGTAAAATAATTTAAAAACTAAGTTAGATAGCGACTTGCAGTTTTCAAATTTGAATTCAGGGGTGTTTTTCTATATGTACGCTAAGTTTCAGGAATTAGAATTACTGAAATAAAAATTCTGTCATGTTTGTTTCAAGTTAGGAAAATGTCTTTTGTGTATACATGATAAAAGTAAAATAATTTAAAAACTAAGTGAGATAGCGACTTGCAGTTTTCAAATTTGAATTCAGGGTGTGTTTTTCTATATGTACGCTAAGTTTCAGGAATTCGAATTACTGAAATAAAAATTCTGTCATGTTTGTTTCAAGTTAGGAAAATGTCTTTTGTGTATACCATGATAAAAGTAAAATAATTTAAAAACTAAGTGAGATAGCGACTTGCAGTTTTCAAATTTGAATTCAGGGGGTGTTTTTCTATATGTACACTAAGTTTCAGGAATTCGAATTACTGAAAATAAAATTCTATCATGTTTGTTTGAAGTTAGGAAAATGCCTTTTGTGTATACTATGATTAAAGTAAAATAATTTAAAAACTAAGTGAGATAGCGACTTGCAGTTTTCAAATTTGATTCAGGGGGTATTTTTCTATATGTACGTTAAGTATCAGGAATTAGAATTACTGAAAAAAAAATTCTGTCATGTTTGTTTCAAGTTAGGAAAATGTCTTTTGTGTATACCATGATAATAGTAAAATAATTTAAAAACTAAGTTAGATAGCGACTTGCAGTTTTCAAATTTGAATTCAGGGGGTGTTTTTCTATATGAACGCTAAGTTTCAGGAATTCGAATTACTGCAAATAAAATTCTATCATGTTTGTTTGAAGTTAAGAAAATGCCTTTTGTGTATACTATGATTAAAGTAAAATAATTTAAAAACTAAGTGAGATAGCGACTTGCAGTTTTCAAATTTGATTCAGGGGGTATTTTTCTATATGTACGTTAAGTATCAGGAATTCGAATTACTGAAATAAAAATTCTGTCATGTTTGTTTCAAGTTAGGAAAATGTCTTTTGTGTATACCATGATAAATGTAAAATAATTTAAAAACTAAGTGAGATAGCGACTTGCAGTTTTCAAATTTGAATTCAGGGGGTGTTTTTCTATATGTACACTAAGTTTCAGGAATTCGAATTACTGAAAATAAAATTCTATCATGTTTGTTTGAAGTTAAGAAAATGCCTTTTGTGTATACTATGATTAAAGTAAAATAATTTAAAAACTAAGTGAGATAGCGACTTGCAGTTTTCAAATTTGATTCAGGGGGTATTTTTCTATATGTACGTTAAGTATCAGGAATTAGAATTACTGAAAAAAAAATTCTGTGATGTTTGTTTCAAGTTAGGAAAATGCCTTTGTGTATACCATGATTAAAGTAAATTAATTTAAAAACTAAGTGAGATAGCGACTTGCAGTTTTCAAATTTGAATTCAGGGAGTGTTTTTCTATATGTACGCTAAGTTTCAGGAATTAGAATTACTGAAATAAAAATTCTGTCATGTTTGTTTCAAGTTAGGAAAATGTCTTTTGTGTATACATGATAAAAGTAAAATAATTTAAAAACTAAGTGAGATAGCGACTAGCAGTTTTCAAATTTGAAATCAGGGGGTGTTTTTCTATACGTACGCTAAGTTTCAGGAATTCGAATTACTGAAAAAAAAAATTCTGTCATGTTTGTTTCAAGTTAGGAAAATGTCTTTTGTGTATACCATGATAAAAGTAAAATAATTTAAAAACTAAGTGAGATAGCGACTAGCAGTTTTCAAATTTGAATTCAGGGAGTGTTTTTCTATATGTACGCTAAATTTCAGGAATTCGAATTACTGAAATAAAAATTCTGCCATGTTTGTTTCAAGTTAGGAAAATGCCTTTGTGTATACCATGATTAAAGTAAATTAATTTAAAAACTAAGTGAGATAGCGACTTGCAGTTTTCAAATTTGAATTCAGGGTGTGTTTTTCTATATGTACGCTAAGTTTCAGGAATTCGAATTACTGAAAAAAAAATTCTGTGATGTTTGTTTCAAGTTAGGAAAATGCCTTTTGTGTATACCATGATTAAAGTAAATTAATTTAAAAACTAAGTTAGATAGCGACTTGCAGTTTTCAAATTTGAATTCAGGGGGTGTTTTTCTATACGTACGATAAGTTTCAGGAATTCGAATTACTGAAAAAAAAAATTCTGTCATGTTTGTTTCAAGTTAGGAAAATGTCTTTTGTGTATACCATGATTAAAGTAAAATAATTTAAAAACTAAGTGAGATAGCGACTTGCAGTTTTCAAATTTTATTCAGGGGGTGTTTTTCTATATGTACGCTAAGTTTCAGGAATTCGAATTGGAAATTCTAACTTTAGGGCTCAAAAATTCTGAAACTAAGTAAGATAGGAATTTGTACGTTTCACTTTTATTTTATATATAAGTAAAGTTTTAAAATTGTTGAAATATTGATAAATACTACCTACTCTACAGGAAATTTCAACTTTAGATATTAATAGAGAAAAGCGTTATTAATAATACAGATAAATACAATTTGCAGATACAATAAATAAGTTATTACATTTATAATTTTATTAATAAATCATTTATTTTTGCAGATGATCACGTTTTCGACGTTCCAGTGGTAAGAGAAAGACATCGCGACTTGGAGAACCCGTTCGTGTGTCTACAGTATCTTGGGGCTTCTCTCCGGACCTGGTGGACATGACTTCGTTGTTGAATTAGGAAACCATCTCCTGCGGTATCGTGAAGTCGTGAACCGGTTCGCCTGATCTCCAGACTTCAAATTCTGTGAAATATAAATGTGAGTTAAACTGTATATTCCACTAAATTTTGTCATGCGTTGTTATTTTACATTTTTATGTATTACTCCTACATAATTAAAGATAGCAACTTAGCCATAAAATTTGGATTCTACATAAAATTCTCTTTAAGATACGTCCAATTATATTTTTTAATTTTGATTGGTATGGGAGTTAGGGCGTTAAAATAAATATATTTTAGTAAAATTTTCTCTGTACACTTGTTTCATATTTTCATTGATCACTAGTACAAGAATAAAGATAGTAAATAGAGAAGTAAAAATTTATATTTTACATAAAATTCACTATTAGGATATGGCAGACACATTTGTTTTGTGTTCAACAATTTGCAGGAAATATAATATCAAAGGTTTATACTTACCTACGGCGAATTTTCATAATATATTATCCGCTGTAATATCATCATGGGCGATTTTCACAGATTAGAATACACTTTGTAGCAAATATTACGTAACATTCACACCAATTAGAATAACTTGTATAACACTTAGTATTAGTAAAACAATATAACACACTTTTACGGATAATTATACATATTTTCTTATATCTAAAATTATAAGAAGCATAAACACGTTGTATAAGTTAAAATGAAATTTGAATATTTAGATTTTATCGTAAATAATAATGTACATATGAACATTTAAATTTAGTGTACTATTAACTTATTAAATTTAGATTTTTTTTAAAAGTTTAAACAAAATGACGATTATTTAAAGCTATTTAAATATTTTTTAAATATTTATAGAGTAAATCTAACACTTTTAAAATATATAGCGAACTATACGATGTAAATAGAGAACGATTTCAATAAAAATTTCAAACTTTTTCGTTGCTATATGGCACTGCACGATTATTCACAAGCACACGATGTTCACATCACCAAAGACTGAAAGGAACTGAAGTCTTTATTGTAAAAACATAATATTAATATTATCACGTAATACCCCCACTCTAATTAAGTGTTTATTTATTATATCTTTTGTACTTTGGCGCTCAAAATAAACAATGTTTATGTTTGTTTACAAGTTCTGCGAAGGGCCTTGTACACCCAGCAATAGGATACGGTGACTACAGCACTGGATGATGATAATATATGACTTTTTATAAGAATAAATAAATAAAATAGTAGTTTTCTTACCTTTCCTATGTAACAACAAAAGGGACAGGGAAATATCTTAATATTTAAGGATTTTTCCGAATTTTCCTATGCTATCTTTTAGTATTAAGTTCTCTAGGTACGAAAATAACCATCCGGTAGGAGTCCGCCCTTTTATAAAGGGCTAAGGGCTTATTTGAGCCCTTAGGGAAAATTTGACCACGGATTTCATTTATGCAGATCTAAGTAGGTTTAACAACACTTGTCCGGATTTTCTAGCTCTTTTAGTTCAGGAATTAGCGCAGGCCCTTCGCCACAAACTTGAAGGGCAAATATATTGTAAACCAAAGGGTTTTTATCAATTCTGTGCAAGCCAATGGAAAGCGTGGGTTCGAATCTCCCCGATTCGCTATTTTCCGGCCCGTTAGCCCTATAAATTGACGAATTTAAGTGTTACTCCCTTTAAAAAACTTTAAGGGCTCATATCTCGAAAACGGCTGGGTTTTCAGCGTTTTCCTTAAAACGCTGTTCCTTAGGGGAATTCGAATGAGTAATATAGGGTCAAATTACATCATACCAAAGTTTGAAGGGCGTAGGGCAAAGTTTTTTATAATAAGGGTTTTTGAAAATTTTTGAACATTTTTTGATTTTTTTTTGTTTACACCAAAGTTTTAAAAAAAGTCTTATAGCTCCAAAACTACAAAAGCTAGAAAGGCCGGACAGGGTTTTTTAGACTAATTGCGACCCGTAGAACACGAATCCGGTCTCACATTTAAAATATGAGAACTCTTTTCATTCCTGTTATCCTGATACCATCAAAAAATTTCGATTCAAAAACTGAATAAATTCAGGTCATTGATCCCAAAAACTGGGTTAAGAAAAGTGTTGTAGCTCGTAAACTACAGAAGTTAGAAGGGCCGGACAGGGTTTTTTATACTAATTACGACCAGTAGAACACGAATCCGTCGTCACATTCAAAATATGAGAACTCTTTTCATTCCTGTTATCCTGATACCATCAAAAATTTTCTACCCAAAAACTGAGTAAAATTGGGTTTAAAAAAAGTGTTATAGCTCCAAAACTACAAAAGCTAGAAAGGCTGGACAGGGTTTTTTAGACTAATTACGACGCGTAGAACACGAATCCGGTCTCACATTTAAAATATGAGAACTCTTTTCATTCCTGTTATCCTGATACCATCAAAAATTTTCGATTCAAAAACTGAGTAAATTCAGGTCATTGACCCCAAAAATTGGGTTAAGAAAAGTGTTGTAGCTCGTAAGCTACAGAAGTTAGAAGGGCCGGACAGGGTTTTTTATACTAATTACACCCCGTAGAACACGAATCCGTCGTCACATTCAAAATATGAGAACTCTTTTCATTCCTGTTATCCTGATACCATCAAAAATTTTCGAGCCAAAAACTGAGTAAAATTGAGTTTAAAAAAAGTGTTATAGCTCCAAAACTATAAAAGCTAGAAGGGCCGTACTAGTTCTATTAGACTAATTACAATCCGTAGAACACGAATGAACATAAAAAATTTCCCATGTCTTATTTCCCTTATAAATGTTACATAACTACATACTTCCGTCTCTTTGTTGTGATACATCCCCCTGAAATTAATGACGGGTTGTTAAATAAAAATGTATTGGTTTAAGAAATATTTATTGTTTATTATGGTCATAGCTTAAATTGTATGTATTCTTATTTGTATTTTATAAACAAATATGCTTAGGGATGTTTAAATAATAGTCTGTATAAATTTTACTTGTATTTATTGTTTATTTGTACTTTACATTGTTGTATTTCATGTAACTACCCTTAATGTACGTTGTAAATAAATAATATACTTACCCTTATCCTGAAAAATTAGAAATAGGGATGTTTAAATAATAGTTTGTATATATTTTACTTGTATTTATTATTTATTTGCACTTTACATTATTGTATTTCACGTAACTACCCTTAATGTACGTTGTAAATAAATAATATACTTACCCTTATCCTGAATATTAGAAATAGGGATGTTTAAATAATAGTTTGTGTACATTTTACTTGTATTTATTGTTTATTTGTACTTTACATTGTTGTATTTCATGTAACTACCCTTAATGTACTTTGTAAATAAATAATATACTTACCCTTATCCTGAAAAATTAGAAATAGGGATGTTTAAATAATAGTTTGTATACATTTTACTTGTATTTATTGTTTATTTGTATTTTACATTGTTGTATTTCACTTAACTATCCCTAATGTACAATAGTATTACACAATAAAATATAATTTAAGATATAAATTGTTTATTTTTCACCCCTTTGCTACCCCTACACGTATATAGTTCTTAGAATGGCCGCTAGAGGGCAGCACCTATTAGAAAGGGGGTTGCGCCTAAAATATACGCAACCAGAAGTACTACTCCGCTTTGAACATACATACGTACATACATCATTTTTGGGTTCTACCTAATGGGAATTTAACACACTAAAAATGGGACGTTTAAAAATTGTGACGAAAAGGCTCTAAAAAAAGATGTATACGTCATGGGAATTTAACACATTAATTATGGGACGTTTACTATAGCAATATTAGACTCTGAAAATGGTATGATCCATGGATGTTTGCAATGCGGAATGGAATCTCAAGATTGTGTGGAATTTATTAAGTCTGAATAGATTCTTATCTACTACACAAGAGTCGTTGTCTTCTATAATAGTATTTAAATCCTATTTCTAATATATCTAAGTACTAAAGGCATCAAAAATTAGGTATTTACGTACGTATGTACACAAATGAATTTTTTTTGATTGATTTTAGACTCAAATTCGGAACGTTTATCGACAGGTGCTACCCCTGGTGGCAGTTTTAAAAACTACATACGTGTAGGTACTTAGAAAAAAAAAACAATTTTTAAACATAATATATTTGTATTATATCAAAATTACAAGACTTTTTCTTATAAAAATTAAAGTTTATTGCAATTATTACAAAAGACTAACATTATAATAAATTGTTATTAGATTTGTCGACAAATTTAGAAACAATTGTGAACAGAATTATAACACAAAAGAAACTTAAAAGACACTTGTGTTTGTAAATTCTATTCATAATTATTTCTCATTAAGTTTGTTTAACAAATTTGGTGACAATCTTTTAACGTTGTCAAACAGGCTTTAGTTATAAGTTAGAAATGTGTTTCAGAAAGTAAAACTATCATTATTCTGATTGTAAATATTATAAACTATTCTACATCTTTATTTTGTAATATGTTACTTTTATTACAAAATAAAAATGTAGAATAGTTTATAATATTTACAATCGAATTGTAATGACATATACTTTGTAAAACACATTTCTAATTTACAACTAAAGCCTGTTTGACAACGTTAAAAGATTGTCACCAAATTTGTTAAACAAACTTAGTGAGAAATAATTATGAACAGAATTTTCAAACACAAATGTCTTTTACGTTTCTTTTGTGTTATAATTCTGTTCACAATTGTTACTAAATTTGTTAACAAATCTAATAAGAATTTATGACAGTGTCAAACATGGTTTAGTTATAAAACTAAAACGTTTGTTACCGAATAAAATTATCATTTTAATAGTTGTATTATTTGTTGTTAATTATTTTGCATCTTTATTCTGTGACTGAATAAAGATGCAGTAGAATTGAACACAAATAATATAACCATAATTTTATTTGGTAACAAACATTTCAGTTTTATAACTAATACGAAACTCTACCTTTATATCATTTAAGTTTTAAGGTAAAATAATACTATATTAAGTAGAGTTTCGTTTACAATACTAATTTAACAAATTAAATCTTGGTGGTCCCTGTTTAACATAATAAATTGTTATTAGATTTGTTGACAAATTTAGTAACAATTGTGAACAGAATTATAACACAAAAGAAACGTAAAAGACATTAGTGTTTAAATATTCTGTTCATAATTATTTCTTACTAAGTTTGTTAACAAATTTGGTGACAATTTTTTAACGTTGCCAAACAGGCTTTAATTGTAAAATTGAAATGTTTGTTACCAAGTAAAATTATTATTATTTTGGTTGCAGATATTATAAACTATTTTTAATCTTTATTTTGTAATAAAAGTAACTTCTATTACAAAATAAAGGTACAAAATACTTGGTATTTACAATCAAAATAATAATAATTTTGCTCTGTAACAAACATTTCAATTTTACAACTAAAGCCTGTTTGACACGTTAAAACATTGTCACCAAATTTGTTAACAAACTTAGTAAAAAATAATTATGAACAGAATTTTTAAACACAAAAGTCTTAAGTTTCTTTTGTTATAATTCTGTTCACAACTGTTACTAAATTTGTCAACAAATCTAATAACAATTTATTATAATGTTAAACATGGTTTAGTTATAAAACTAAAACGTTTGTCACCGAATAAAATTATCATTTTAATAGTTGTATTATTTGTTGTTAATTATTTTGCATCTTTATTCTGTGACTGAATAAAGATGCAGTAGAATTGAACACAAATAATATAACCATAATTTTATTTGGTAACAAACATTTCAGTTTTATAACTAATACGAAACTCTACCTATATATTATGTAAGTTTTAAGGTAAAATAATACTATATTAAGTAGAGTTTCGTTTACAATACTAATTTAACAAATTAAATCTTGGTGGTCCCTAAATAAGATTTCTTGTTCCCATTTTTAAAGGTACAAAGATTTCTTATTCAGTTGAAGACCGTTTCCGAAACTTTATATTATTTATTATATATTTTGTTACCACCCAAACCTCCCACTTACCAAAATATATAATATTTATTAATACAAAGCTTCGTTTACAATACTTAAAATCTAACTTTGCCCTGACCGCGTCTAAATACTTAATAATAATTACAACTTTTACTAAAACTACCTACTTTAAAACTAAAGGAACATGGTTATTAAATTAAAATAAACGCAATAAAAGTTTGTTTTATTGTACATACATTTTAAACAAATGAAGAAGCCATGGTCTGCGTCTCCAATCGGTACTGCAATCTTGACGATAGTGGCGGTGGGGAGTTCTTTTTAATTTTAAAACTATCTTAGAACTAAAAACGAAACCCTTTACTAAATAATTAGTATATATAAGGGAAACACCGCCCTCAAATGCCAAACCCACGTTCCCTTATATATACCATTTATTAAATACAGTTCCGTGTACAATAATACTTATAATCTAACTTAAATTATTGTAGTTCCCCCCCAAATTAAGTTAGTGAAGTGCGCAAAATAACCTATCTTACGTTAAGATATATTTCAATGAAAAACAAGTCTAAAAAAGCCTATTTTACGTTAATATCGATTTCAAAGAAAAGCAAATCTAATGGTGAAGTTAACGTTAATTTTTCTCTCTCTCTCGAAAAGCAAAAACAACCCTTCCTACTTATATCTAAGCTATCTTATGTCTACGCGAACTATCTTATATCTAGATTAAACTAAGCTAAAGGTGAAGTGTGTGTGAGAGAGAAAGAGTACGAGCTAAGCAAATGGTGAGAACGCCGTGGCGGCGAACGCCGTTGTTGGTTCTCACGGAAGTTTACGAGGGGGTTAAGCCGACCCCACGCGATGCCAAGCATTTACGGCCTAATACACGAACTAGGTAGAGAGTACGGCAGCAGTCACATGTAACTACCTAGGGTACACGCCAACCTACCTAGCTACTCCCGGAGACATTCGCCCGCGCCTCTCGCGGATACCCTACACCGAACGCGGTTATTAACCCGTGTGCTCAACAAAGTTAAATCAAACAAAAACTTTACCTTGTCTTTAATTATTCGTTGCCATTACCATTAAATGATGATTATATTACGTTGCCTCCGAATGAGGAGAGCACATAAGGCCATAAGAAAGCTTTCTGTGTCAACTATGGATTAATGTCCCTAGAAACATTCACACAAGTGTGAAGCGATCCACCATAACAACAGGATTCACATGACGGTGCGTTGTACATATCAGTCCACTCAATTATGGCTATCGCGCACGAAACCTACCTACCCAGCCCCTCTGACCGTGTGAAGTTAATTGAATAAGGAACCCGAACACCCACATCAAAGTTTCGGTCTGTTACCTCCTTCCTGACTTACTCATCCATCCACCTGCAAGCATGCCCCGATACGTCCGTATTTTCTTTTCCCAAGCACTCTCCCTAGCTACCGTCTGGGTAAGCCACGCGTACGGTTACCGCTGCAACCGTAGACGCACGATTTTAGGTTGTTCGCCACGGAATGCACTTCAAATTAATCAATTTATTTTTAATTTTTAAAGAAAACGCGTGTTTGCTCGACGGCGCGATGAGCCAAAGTTTAATTAAAACCTGAAAATACATTTCCAAGAACTTAAAACTATAGTATTCCTCACGTACGAATGGCATTGCACAAGTTCAATTCGCTTTATAATCTGTGCTGACATCTAATATGAAAGTATCTTTTCCCGCATCAAGAAACGCACATGAATTGATAAATCAACACTAAACACAAAAATGTTACGACACCCGTCAATGTGTATAAACTATGTTGACAGTTTCAAATTGTTTCCTAAACAGAGTTACATATGTTGTCTCATGAACAGATTGTATAACCTGTGTGCCAAAAAAACTACTTCAATTACGTGTCTAACAAGCTTACACTTTATTGTGCGCGATGCCATTCTTACGTAAATAATACTAACACTTTTAAAGCTACTAATATTTTAATCTTCTAGATGTCCGATTCCTGAAAGACAAATGCTAATCAATTGTTCCCAGATATTGATTTTATTGATAAATAGTCGACATTTCAATTTCATAATGTTTGGATATCATAAGGACATAGTACACAAAACTGAATTTGAGTTCTAGATAATATTTAGGCACATAGTCATATTCCTTTCACTATAAGTTCGCATGGTTGAGTATGAGAACAAAATAATAATAATGCATAGTCATATTCCCTAGACTATATGTTCTCATGGCTGAGTATGAGAACAAGATAATGATTAGGCATATAATCATATTCCTTTGACTATAAGTTCTCATGGTTGAGTATGAGAACAAAATAATAATAATGCATAGTCATATTCCCTAAACTATACGTTCTCATGGCTGAGTATGAGAACAAGATAATAATTAGGCATATAATCATATTCCTTTGACTATAAGTCCTCATTGTTAAGTATGAGAACAAAATAATAATAATAATAATAATAATAATAATAATAATAATAATAATAATAATAATAATAATAATGCATAGTCATATTCCCTAGACTATACGTTCTCATGGCTGAGTATGAGAACTAGATGATAATTAGGCACATAGTCATATTCCTTTGACTATAAGTTCTCATGGTTGAACATAAGAACAAGATAATATTTTATAAACGTTACAATTATGAGAAAAATAAAGTTTCCTACCAGTTTATCCATCGATGGCCGCCTACGTCGAAGATTTGCTCAGCTATCCTTACAAGATCCTTAAAGTTGCAAACTACAGCAGCTTTTGTAGTGTTAAAATCCAAAGCTCGAAAGTTGTATCCAAATTTTCCAAGTTTCTTGATGCACCAGACCAACCAAAGGTCCACCTATTAAATATTAATTATTAGTTTGTGGTATTCTTGAAACCATTTAAAAAACTGTTGGAAAAAATTTCTTATGGCAAACGTGTGTTGTGTGTGTGTGTATGTGTGTGTCTGTGTGTATGTGTGTGTCTGTGTATGTCTGTATGTCTGTGTGTCTGTGTATGTCTGTGTGTCTGTGTATGTCTGTGTGTCTGTGTATGTCTGTGTGTCTGTGTATGTCTGTGTGTCTGTGTGTATGTGTATGTCTGTGTGTATGTGTGTGTATGTGTGTATGTGTGTCTGTGTGTCTGTGTGTATGTGTGTGTCTGTGTGTATGTGTATGTGTGTGTCTGTGTATGTCTGTGTATGTCTGTGTGTGTCTGTGTATGTATGTGTGTATGTGTGTATATGTGTATATGTATGTATAAATATTAATTATTAGTTTGTGGTATTCTTGAAACCATTTAAAAAACTGTTGGAAAAAATTTCTTATGGCAAACGTGTGTTGTGTGTGTGTATGTGTGTGTCTGTGTGTGTCTGTGTATGTCTGTATGTCTGTGTGTCTGTGTATGTCTGTGTATGTCTGTGTGTCTGTGTATGTCTGTGTGTATGTGTATGTCTGTGTGTATGTGTGTCTGTGTGTATATGTGTGTCTGTGTGTGTATGTGTGTGTCTTTGTGTATGTGTGTGTGTATGTGTGTGTCTGTGTATGTCTGTGTATGTCTGTGTGTGTCTGTGTGTGTCTGTGTATGTCTGTGTGTATGTGTGTATATGTGTGTATGTGTGTGTCTGTGCGTATGTGTGTATGTGTGTGCGTGTGTATGTGTGTGCCTGTGTATGTGTGTCTGTGTTTGTGTGTATATGTGTATACAGAATAATCTATTGCAATAAATCACACAGTCCAGACTACACTAGTTGTCAAATTCAAATGTTTGTAATTGACAGATAAATGACAGTGTCAAAAATCAACAGTTTTACTAACATTACTGAAAGCTTTTTCTGGGAAGTAAGTACATTTAATATTTCTTATGCCCGGTTTCACCATTGCCGAATAAATTTACAAATAGTTATCTGACGAATAAATTTTATTCATCGGTTAGTCAAAGTTTCATTTCACCAACCAAAATCGTTGAATAGATAGTTATTCACGGAATATTATTTTTATTTCCATTATTTTGCATTGAGTATACAGTTAACAAGTTCATCTCCCTGACAAAACTGTCATGTTCGCTGTCAACGAAAATAATTTTTTCATTTATGTCATTGAAATCAAATGAAAATGAGTGAAAATATAAATAAAAAGAGGGAAAGAAGTAAAAAATTCCTTCACGAAGAAAAAAAATGTTTAAAAATTGTAGTGGAAGAATATTTGTATATTATAGAAAATAAGAAAACTGACGATGTGTTGTCACAAGAAAATATTAAAGAATGGAATATATTTGCACAAAAAAAATATCCTTCATAAAAGAACTGGCATATTTCTTTCATTTATTGGCTCCAGATGATGCTGAATCAGAATTTCTTAAACGCATTGTTTTGATAATCAGAATCGCATGCGAAAATCTACTTCGTCAAATTGATTATAAATTATGATCATGTGATTATAGGGATCATTTCTTTTTCGCCTGAATAACAATTTCTTCATCAGATGTCAACAATGATGAAGATGATATTCTAATATTGACGGAAATATAAATAACAACTAAAGATAACTGCATTTTTCATATTTATCTATTATCCGTTTTAGATTGGTACCTTTTGTAAATATCCTTCTGATCGCCACTGAACAATTATATTATAACACGCACAATAAAAATGTCAAATGTCAAACTATTCGTTGAATACATATTTAACTGGGCAAAAATCTCCAGATAATTTAACTGACGATTTATTCGTCGAATAACTGCTAACTGACGTTGATGGAACAAAAATATGCTATTTTATTCGACGAATAGCTTAACTGATGAATAAACTATTTATTCGTCAATGGTGAAACCGGGCATTATTGAATTATCCAAATATTTAAAATCATAGGTAGGTAGGGCTAGGACTTCGAACTGGGTATTTAGTTACATGGGAAATACCCACCCACCTGGACCAAATGGAATACGGGTCGGAGCCGATTCTTCACCCATAAGACCCGTGAGACCCATAAGAACTGGAGTCCCATATTACCCGTAAGAACCACAGACCCATATTACCCGTAAGAACCGTATTTCCCTTAACGTTATATATTTATATACTACTAACTTATAAAACTATTTGTATTCTGTGAAGTGTTTAATCAAATAAATTAACTAAATTAAATAAAATTATTTTTCAATGATAAGATTATTTAAACAAATCGCAATGTAATAATACATTTTGCGGGTGATATGGTTCTTACGGGTAATATGGGTCTCTGGTTCTTACGGGTAATACGGGTCTGTGGTTCTTACGGGTAATACGGGTCTTATGGGCGTAGAATCGGTTCCGACCCGTATTCACTGAAATACGGGTGGGCGGGTGGTCTTTTGGATCCACTGGTATTCCGAGCACTATAGGTAGGTATGTATATTAATAGTAATAGTACTTAATATCCTTAAGAAATACTGCCAATCCCGCCAATGATTTGGAACCATCTTGAACATTTTAGAAGAGAACAAGATTCCTTATAGAATGAAAGAATAGATATAATTATTTGTGTGCACAAATATTAAATTCGATACTCATGTAACAAAATGAAAATTGCGAGAGGTATTGTGCTGACCACAACAGATTTTTTTAAAGTGACTTATGTAATGTGAATGTGATGTATGTAATGAATCCACGTGTATAATGAGATATTATATCCAACAGTTTTTAAATGGTTTCAAATGTATTTGATATTTGCTTTAATTCGAAATTTTTGAAAGAACATTTGATAAAAAATAGTGCAAAGAAGCCAACCCTGTTAATATATGAATATATCTCAAGTAACGTAAGATAAACATTCAAATATTAACATTACAGTAACTGTGCCCGACTTACTTTGCAATATGTTTTATCAAATGTCCTTTTGAATTATCAAATTAAAACATATATTTTTAACCCAACTAAATAAATCTATTCCATAATAACCGCCTATTTTGTATATAGGTTTAAACAACAGTTTCTAGTAGATTTCAAATGATTTTGATGTAAACATTATTGACTTTGTGATCTGTCTAGATGTTTTAAAATACGACGAATAATTTTCGGTTGTTTTGTAATACGATTATTTGGACATTTTCTTTTGCAATTATTCTAAATACGAGCCCAAACTCATAAATAGTTCGGCCGGTTTAATTTTTCAACAAACAAGTTATAAAACCTACGCAAGTGGTGAGAAATTCCTACAATTTTTTTCTTTTTTGACTAGTTTAAAATAGATTTTAAACTTACAAATACTTAATAATGTGTAAAAAATATGAGCTTAATTCTTTAAAATTTGAACTCAGCCATGTTTCTTTGATATGTATACACATTTATTGATTATTGATTGGTTTAAAAATTATTAACAAATTTGTAAATTTTGAACGATTTTTTATATCCACCACTCAACAGTTATAAATGAAACCTGGTATATACATGCACTATACTTCCCTAAATAATAATTTATATACAATATATTTCCACAGGAAGCGGTTTTTAAATTATTGAATAATTATAGTTGATGTTATCAAAACTACTTTCCGCGGTGGTCCTGTACCATTTATTCAATAACTCTTAAACCAAACAATAGAAATTAATGAAATTTGGTTTATATATCAAAGACACATTGCTGAGTCAAATTTTGACCGTATCATTTGCTGAAACTATTTTAAATTGTTTCTAACTGTCTAAAAATTATTCAGAATTGCCATAAACTATTTTAAATACTTCTCAACTATTTAAAATTCGTTGGACCAGACAACATTTTCAACAAATTATAAAACCTATGTAAATTCCTACAAATTTCTTTCGACTAGTTTAAAACATAGATTTTATACTTACAGAAACTGAATATATTCAAGTGTTCCGCCATTTAATATTGGTTTACAACGCCTTTATTGGTAATACCAGCTTTAATTCTATTAGACATTGTATCCCTAAAGCCCTGCACATTTTCCTGTGAGTATTGTCCCATATATCTTGCCAGGTAAATTTTACTGTACGCACTTGATTTTTACGAAGTTGTTTTACATTATACCAAAAGTAAAGGGTCTCGATAGAAGCCAAATCTGGACTATAAGATGACCCTTAAAATACCGGTCGAACTATTATCACCAGTCATTTGGCCCATAGTTTTTCTTAAAGTTTTAAGTCTATATTGAAAGTAGAAATTTATGTAGATTTTTATAATTTGTTAAAAATGTTGACCGGTCGAATTATTATGAATTTGGGCCCGTAAGTAGAAACAATTTATAAAGTACTGAAATTTTCACATTAACAAATATTATACCTCATGACTTTTTGCAAAAGTAACACTTTAACAACATAAATAACTATTAATATAGTTGAAACATTGTTTAAACTTACTATTGTTATTAATATGCAACAATATAAAACACCAAATATATTTATTTTTACGTATTGTGTATCTTTAATTGTGCACGAATGTCAGATGAAAATACGATATTCCACGTACTAGAGAGATAGAACTGTTTCAGCTAATCATTCAACTTTAATAGTAATGGCTAGTAACTAGATTTGAACTAGTTAATTTTTATTCTACGATTCGACTCGTACATTATAAAGTATTGTTGCATTGACAATAATATTAGCTGTTCCAACCAAATAAATACAATTAATAATGACCACAGAAACATAAAATAAGAGATAAAGATAAAAATATCCACTTACATTTGATGATTTCTTGCTGTCTGAACCGCTGGGATTAAATTCTCTGTTCTTTTAAATTTGTATCTGAACATTCTGAATCGCTAGGATTCTGTTCTCTGCTCTTTTAAATTTGTATCTCGACTCTGGATATCATTTCAAATGGTTTGGAACACTGCAGATTCGATGATTTCTTCTGAAAAGAAAATACTTCATTGTAATACGCAATAAAATTATCATTCCGATTGACATTAGTGTATTTGAGAAAGAATATTGATAGATAAAAATAATGAATAAAATTACTTACAAATCAAGTACATCTTTTGCTAGTTTTAAACTTCAAACTTTGCTATATATTTAGTCAAAAATACCACTGACAATTTTACTAATCGATTTTTGGTAAAAAGATGAACAAATTCACAAATTTTCAGAATAATTACTGAAGAAATTCAAATTTAATGGATCAAAGTAAGTAGACCAAACGAAAACAAACAACATGTACAAAATGAACCTACATAACATTAGCTCTGATATCAGCGCAAAAATGTTCGAACTAAATACCGACAGATTAATAATAAATTCTAATTAAGGGAAAATGACACTTTTCATTTAAGCGAATCAATGTATCTTTTACCATTCATTAGTTATAGGCCAGCAAAGGTTTCTAATCAAAATAAAAATTTCTATTTTGGAAACTAAGAACTAGGGAATTTTTTAATTAATTTTCCCGTAATCAACTTATTTGAATTAAGGGAAAATGATACTTTTCATTTAAATACAGGCTGATCGGATTTTTACTCGGATAGTGACTATTTGAAGTTACCATTTATTTATTATTTGCTTTGTCTAACTGTACCAGAGGGGTACGACAATTGAAAGTTTGAACACATATGTACAAAAGTTCATAGAATCGAATGGCGCAAAGCGTGTCAATGTATCTTTTACAGTTCGTTAGTTATAGGCCGGCAAAGCGAAAAAAACCATGAGAGGTTTCTAATCAAAATAAAAATTTCTATTTTGGAAACTAAGGCCTAGGGAATTTTTAAATTATTTTTCCCGTAATCAACATATTTGAATTAAGGGAAAATGATACTTTTCATTTAAATACAGTGTGATCGGATTTTTACTCGGATAGTGACTATTTGAAGTTACCATTTTTTTATTATTTGCTTTGTCTAACTGTACCAGAGGGGTACGACAATTGAAAGTTTGAACACATGTACAAAAGTTCATAGAATCGAATAGCGCAAAGCGCGCCAATGTATCTTTTACCGTTCGTTAGTTATAGACCGGCAAAGCGAAAAAACCATGAGAGGTTTCTAATCAAAATAAAAATTTCTATTTTGGAAACTAAGGCCTAGGGAATTTTTAAATTATTTTTCCCGTAATCAACATGTTTGAATTAAGGGAAAATGATACTTTTCATTTAAATACAGAGAGATCGGATTTTTACTCGGATATAACAAAAAAAAAAACTACTATAGTAACAATGCAAAGTAATTTTTTAAAATTTCCGAATAAACTATTATTGTCTGTTAAAATATAATTGGTAAATAAATATAGGGAAAATGAAATGGCAGAAGACTTACGTCATCAACGTGAAAAAACCTTATAACGTGAAATATACCTTGTAGAAATTATTTATTTTTAAATACAGAAAAAAGAAAAATACTAGTATTAAGAAACGTATATATTAATGAAATTTACAAGTGTTTCTAAGTCAATCTCTATTCCTTTTACGGAATATAAAATTATTTGAAATAATTGTACTTTTTATTTTTATAGCATACGTTGGCATGACAATGTTTACATTAAATTTTATATCGATCGAATATTGATCCTATCACTATTGTCACTTGGTTGTCAGTTTTCTCTGCTTTACGAATTTGTGACTTGTGGTATAGTATTAAGTGTCTGTTTTAATAAGTAATATACTTTAATACATCCATAATAATGCCCAAAGCTTTAATAAAGCAATTTCAGAAATTAACTATGAATATTGTGAACTATTTGAACGGGAATTGTTCAATGATGGGCCATTAATTCTGTAGAAAGCCATTCGAAAGATATTTTGTTCAAATATTTCTTTTGTTATCAATCTTTAATTAAATTATGTATTTTTAGAGAGCCCTGCAAATAAGCAAATCTTGAAAAGAAGATATGGGGCCCGTGTCAGAATGCCAGCTAGTAATTATGTACATAACTTAAAAATGCCATAAATATTAATTCAAAATTTCAAGATTTTCAAGATCATCTGATTTTATTTTCACAAATTTTGGAAAAATTCCACTACTTTTGCACTTTTTTAGGAAAATACCTGGTTTCTTTATTACCAGGAGTGTGAACTTTAGTTGGCAAGTTAAATAAACCACATGACATTGGAAACTCAGTAAATTTGGTATGAAAAATAATGACATTTGACATACACTATTAGACAAAAGTAAAGAAACTTTTATAATAAAATCAAATATTTAAATATTTAAACTAAATTTAGCAACTATAGAAATCGAAATTCAAGTAGTTTAAGAGGCCGTAGAAGGCTGCAATCATACGTGAAATGAAATTGTTTTCAAATGTTAAATAAGTTAGTAAGCAATAATTCATTTCAACAATACAATTTTTGGAGCGACAAAATTAAAGCAACTTTTTGATTTGGAATACTGAAAATGAGTTTGCGGTAAAGGTAAGTTTAAAAATGAAAATTTGCAGATGAGTAAAGCTTAATAGCTCTTATTTTTATAGAAATAAGCATGCCAAAAGGGAAACCAATCTGTACGGAGTTGAAACAAATGCTCGTAAACGCTTTTTTAGAAGGAAAGCGTAAGATTGCGATTTCCGAACAATTTGGCTTGCCCAAATATAGTGTAACAAAAATAATTTTACGTTATAATGAAAGAGGACATGTTGAAAAAATGCCGAAATCAGGAAGACCCCGAAAAACTACTTTTGGGATGGATAGGAGAATCAAAAAAATTTCTCAGAGATCCGTGGTTGTCAGCGCCAAAGATAATTGTTGAAATTCATGAATTGGAAGTTAGTGCGAGGACTGTTCAACGACGATTAGTTGAGGCGAAACTTTATAGCAGACGTCCAGCTAAAAGCCGTTGGTTTCCGAAAGAAATCGCATTGCCAGGCTTGAATTTGCACAACGCCATTTGAACTGGACAGTTCAACAGTGGAAAAATGTTTTGTTTAGCGACGAAACTCGTTACAAATTTTTTAATTATGACGGCATGAGGAGAGTAAGGCGCCCGGTTAATACGAGAGTTCAACTTAAGTATGTTACACCAACAATAAAGCGCGGCCAAGGTAGTGTGTTTCTATGGGGTTGTTTTCCGTGGAGAGGAGTAGGTCCAATACATTTTATAGATGGGACAGTGGATCGCTTGATCTATAGGGACATACTTCAAAACATAATGTTGCCCTGCGCTGAGTGGGAAATGCCTTTGCGATTCGTGTTCCAACAGGACAATGATCCGAAACATGCATCGCGCCTTGTTCAACAGTGGTTTCAGGAGAAAATTGTCCAGGTTCTTCAGTGGCCAGCACAATCACTGGACCTCAACCCCATTGAGAACCTCTGGGAAGAAGTTGAACATCGAATTAGGACTACACGATTCCCAAATAAACAATCATTAATTGAAAAAATTAATGAAGTTTGGATGAATATGCCGACTATTACTGTTCAAAATTTAATTTCATCAATGCCGCGTCGTTGCCAAAAAGTAATAGCCAACAATGGATATCCTATTAATTATTAATAATATGTTTGTCTATTGTTATAATTCTTTAACCATAATTGTGATTTTCTTTTGTTGTTTAAAAATAAAAAATTATTCTTGAAAAGTTGCTTTACTTTTGTCACGCTGTTAAAGTGCACTGTTGAAATATATTATTGCTTACTAACTTATTTGACATTTGAAAACAATTTCATTTCAGATATGATAGCAGCCTACTATGACCTCTTTGAACTACTTGAATTTCGATTTCTATAGTTTGCTAAATTTAGTTTAAATATTTTAATATTTGATTTTATCATAAAAGTTGCTTTACTTTTGTCCAATAGTGTATACCGTGAGTATTTTTTAACGTGAAACATTGGGTTTGTCATATCCATGGTTACGACATTTGATTGACAGCAATATATTTGCCCGTTCCATTTAAAATGGTCAATAGAGGTTAATTTTGTTTAAATAATTATACCTGCATTCCAAATTAAAATTTGTTGTAGAAAAAATAGTGTGCTATGCCCGAGTGGATTTCTGACTCGGCTAAATTTCTTCTGTCAAATTCATTCCCCATGTGTCATTTTAAATGAGACAGACAAATACATTACTGTCAATCAAATGTCACATCATAATTTATAGGAAAATTCAACGGTTATCTGTCATACTGTTTTCTAAAAATTAAATTTAGATGTAGAAAAAATACTGTGTGCACCTTGTGCCCGAAATATGTTTAGTGCTCTCGAGTGGTTTTCTGACTCCGCTAAATTTCCTACAATATTTAAATATAATACTTCTGTCAGATTCGTTCCCTATGTTTCATTTTAAATGGAACGGGCAAATACATTGCTGTCAATCAAATATCAAGTTGTAACCATGGATATGACAAACCCAATGTTTCACGTTAATAAATACTCACGGTATGTATATGATTACTAGCTGTCATTTTGTCACGGGTCCCCCATATCTGCTTGTCAAGAAAGACCAACAGTCACATGACTGCTCGCGCCTTATAAATTAGTATCCCAAGTAAACTTAGTGTGTGACGTCATTACTTTAGGGATATTTTTTGATGACGTAAGTCTTCTACCATATTATTTCATGAAAAATTACACGTGGTTATAATTAACGTTATGCCTCAAACGAGATAAAATATTAACACATGTATTTTATTTTTATCTAGAAAGTTAAAATCGGTTTTCTGTCAAATGCGAATTATTGAGTTATAATACTTTACGTTGGGACCGTCGTAATCATCATCATTACTGATATCTATGTATAAAGTAGAATGATACACCCACAAATGGGTAATATGCCGTAATGATTTACAGTGCAACGCGCTAACGTGAACTAATTAAAACCAAGTGTGTTCATATTTGAGCGATCGTTCATATTAATGGGATGAGGTTTTAAGAACAAATTGACATATCTATGTAATATTATTTTTAATTTATTTAATTATACTTTGTCTACATTTTTAAACAGAAACGAAGTTAAAATGGATTGTTGATTTAGAATAACACCGTATTTCTGCGCCAGATATGTAATTGTGACACCTTTGCCTAATTCTTCAAGAACTTTGATTTTTTCTACTAAAGTTAAGCATTTCAACCACACACTCATAAGACCTCTAAACAGGGAATTTATTTTAACATGCAACATATGGCGAATCATTTCCATGGTTACTCACTATTGTCAAAAAATGACAGCAATGTAATACAGGGTGGGGCAGAAAAACCTATCCGATTTCAAATCCCTTTTTCTCAAAAGAGGGAGCAGGTAGAGTAGTGGGGTAAAAACCGTTAGAAAGCCGGTTTTATGCCATTTGTCAGTAGTCAACATGCCTTGGTCTGGTGAACATCGTGCTTTTGTTATTGAGCGGTTTATCGAATGCGGCGGTTCGATAATTGCTACACAACGTGCTTTTCGAATTCATTTCGGACTCGGGCGTCATGATCCTGTTCCACATCACGCTACGATTAAAGTGTGGGTGTCAAATTTTAGACAGACGAGTTCAGCATTGAAAAAGAAGTCGCCTGGACGTCCCAGGACAGCAACAGGACCTGAAAACGTGGCCAATGTGCGAGCGCTATTGTTTCATGCTGGAAAATTTTCTTAGACCCAAAATGGAAGAAAATGGCGTGGAAAATGTGTGGTTTCAACAGGATGGGGCAACCGCCCACACATCGCGACGATCAATGGACATTCTCAGGGAACTGTTTCCCGGTCGCCTCATTTCCCTGAGAGGTGATCTTGGCTGGCCGCCGCGCTCACCGGATCTCACTCCATGTGACTTCTTCCTTTGGGGTTACCTCAAATCGAAGGTTTACCAGCATCGACCAAGGACCCTTCTTGCTTTACGAAGGGAAATTGCTCGGGCAATTGAAGAAATTCCTGTGGAAATGACGGTGAAAGTCATGGAAAGCTACCGCGAGCGCCTAAATCAGTGTATCCGCTCCCAAGGACGACATTTGAGTGATGTGCTTTTCAAAACTTAAATTTAAAAATGGCATAAAATTTGCGATATGTTAATAAAAAATTTTTTTGACAAGTTGAGTGGTTTTAATTTTATAACGTTTTGAAATCGGATAGGTTTTTCTGCCCCACCCTGTATTTTTGTCCATTTTAAAATGCAACATACAAAATTTGTAGTTTTGTATTTTCAAAACTAATTTCCTATAAATTAGGCTACATACGATTAATAAATAATCAAAACATAATTGTTGTACACCTTAAAAAACTTTAGCTTACAAAAATTCATAACTTTCATGTAATAAATGTTAAAAAAAAACCCCCAATTACTCTGAGGCAATATTCTAGTCGGTCGTAATAAGAATTGACACCATTTGTGATGTGTTTTGGAGGTATCTCCTGTGCTGCAATACTATTTATAATGTTGCATTTTAAAATGGACAAATATTACATTGCTATCATTTTTTGACAATAGTGAGTAACCATGGAAGTGATGAACTATAATGTTGCATTTTAAAATAAATTCTCTGTAATAAAGTTGCAGCAGTCTCAAAGAGAACTTGGTGAATCCCCTAACTACGCATAATATAACAGCTGTTCAAGTTACCGAGGTGCAGTGTTCACGTTAGACAGTAGCTAATACTTAAATTTAGGTGTACATGTTATACTGAAGTTCATGTTAAGCAATGTTCACGTTAGCGCGAGTACACTGTATTTATTATCACAAGTGAAAAAAAGAATTTATTTAGCATGACTTACATTAGAAGATCTCAGCTATCGGACATCTCTGCAAACTCGTACTCAATTGCTCGGTATCTCTGCAAATTCGTTCTCAATTACTCGGAAACTCGACAATTTCCATTCGCCTGCAAATAGACAAAAACAAAAAATTAAATTATTGTTTGCTACTGAATGCATTTTAATCTATTTCTAATAAATAAATCACTTAAAAACATTTGTTATAGTTCAAATTTTAGTTTGTTACCAATTTATTACGAAATATTTTGTAACGGGAGTTTTGGTGACTACGTAATGGAGGAGTGGTGGGGAGCAGCCATGTGGTGCGTTGTGCACCGAGCGAGGCATTATGGAACGGTGAGGCGACAAGGGCGGTAGTGTGACGACTTATTGTGTTATCACTTTATCTATTTTGTCTGATGTTTGGCGGTGACAGGGTGGTTATAAGGGGAGGTTAGGAGGCCACCTACGGGCGTCTACAATTTACCCGTAACAATTCAGAAGTGGGATAAACCACGTGTTCTTGTGGTGTTGTGGCGTTGTGTGGTAGGTGTGAGATGGGCGATCACAAGGCGGTGTCCTTTCTCATCGAAGGGTTACCGGAGGAGCTCCAATCTGATGCACAGGCGGCTAATTGTATTACGCCTGATGATTTTTGTCGGGTGTAGACGTTTTTGTTAACAGATGAATAATAAAGTAAAATCGGAGAGTTATTTTTGCAGGGCGACAACCAAACATGGTCAGTTCTATCTATTTGGCGGTTGTGGATGCACTAAAGCAGTTTTGGGTGTATCTGGTGTACACTTCGAGGTGATAACCGACTACTCAGCGGAGCGAGTTACAATGGCGCGATTTGTGAGGAAGTAGGTAACATCTTGTTTAAACTGTGTTTTAGGTAAATGTGATTATGGGAAGTAAGTGGTCGGCACAAGTGTTGCGCAGTAAGTAAAACAATTAGAAAGGTGGTCAAAAAGGACGGCACGGCGACAACCAACCCGTTCAAAGGCGAGAGGCGCGTCTCCGGAGCCTGGGAGAGACAGTAACGATGACTCTGACATTAGGGCGAGAAGTAACCTCGCCGAAAGATTGTTGGAGAGTCGCTTGATCAAGAAGATCGAACAGGCGATAGACGAGAGGTTTAAACGACACACGAGCGGTGTGCAATGCGAAAGTCAGGCGAATACGAGTGATATTTTCCGAGCAGGCGGCTCAAGGGAACAAGAAGAAGAAAGGGTAAACCGGCGGCGATTTGGCGGCGAAAGTCGTGCGAGGGGTGAGATGCGGGCAACTGGCGATCTTTTGGACACATTTGATCCAACTGAAAAGCACGGAAATGTTGATCGATGGTTGGTGAAAATCGATCAACTCGGCGAGATACATGGGTGGACGGACTACGAACGAGCGTACTTTATGCAGGCGAAGCTAAAAGGCACTGCTCGTGAATGGTATAACCAGCTAGACAACTACGGGCGCTCGTGGGCTGAGTGGAAGGCGTCCCTCAGCGAGGAATTCCCAAGACAGTATTACTACGCGGCGTTAACGGCGAAGTTGATTGCCCGAACAATGGAATCAGGTGAGTCAATGGCCAGTTATTTTCGAAAATTTGTACAAGATTTTGCAAAGTTGGCGAAACCACTAACAATCTAACAAAGAAGGATAAAGAATGGCGTTGGGGCGAGGAGCAGCAGGCGGCATTTGAAAACTTGAAGGATAAACTCGTAAGCAGACCAATTTTGACAATCTACAGTAGTGAAGCGGCTACAGAATTACATACTGATGCGAGCAAGCTAGGCGTAGGCGGCATCCTTCTGCAAGCGCAGGTGAATGGCGAATTTAAACCGGTAAGCTATTTCAGCAGGGCGACAACAAAGCATGAACAGCTATATCATAGCTATGAGCTAGAGACGTTGGCGATAGTGGAGTCGGTGAAACGATTCCGAGTGTATTTGGTGGGTATGCATTTCAAAGTGGTGACTGTTTGGTGGTAAGAGCAACATTGGCGAAACGTAATCTGGTGCAGCGCGTGGCGAGATGGTGGTTGACGTTACAAGAATACGATATGGAGATCGAGTATCGGCCAGGCGTGAAAATGCAGCATGTCGATGCTCTAAGTCGAAATCCTGTTGAGATACACATGATAAACATAGGCGAGGGCGACTGGTTTCTAACAGTACAGCTGCAAGATGACAAAGCTCAAGAAATCGTGGCGCAACTTCAGAGTGGCGAGGCGGACCACCACCTGAAAGCGAACTTCAATGTCAGTGATGGAAGATTATACAGGGTGTTAGGTAAGTAAGTGATCAACGCTTAACCAATGGTAGAACTCACCCCAAAGATAGTAAATCTGGCAATAATTTTTGTTTAACATACTTTCTACAAGAACTAGAGGCCTTTAAAACTGACCAATCACGTCATAGTTCAAAACTTTATAAAAAAGTAAAAATCAATGTGTTCTCTGGAAAAAATGTGATACCTGTCACAAATGACATAAAATCATTGACGTCTATTTGGAAATAACTCTCTGTACCGTCTTACAACAGCACGACTATTTTGTAATGTCTCGCTATAAACCATATGCATGTCTGCATACTCTTGGTTGGTGAAGGTAAATGGTATTTTGAGAATATCAAAAAAACAGAATATAAATTGTATGTCTATGCAAAAAAACATTTAACGTCAACAATCAATATTTTTTCCAGAGAACACATTGATTTTTACTTTTCTATGAAGTTTTAAACTATGACGTGATTGGTCAGTTTTAAAGGCCTCTAGTTCTTGTAGAAAGTATGTTAAACAAAAATTATTGCCAGATTTACTATCTTTGGGGTCAGTTCTACCATGGGTTAAGCGTGGATCACTTACTTACATAACACCCTGTATAGGAAGACTCTAGCTGGAGCCCGATTGTTCCTGCTATGGCGAAGTTCAATCTACTGCGGAAATACCATGACGATATCGGACACCCAGGAGTCAAGAGGTGCTTGGAGCTGATAAAACGTGAGTACTGGTTTCCCAGAATGGGACGATTTGTGAAAAAATATGTGACGTCATGTTTGAGCTGCACTTTTGGAAAAGGCGACTATGGGCGGGCGGAGGGATTTTTACATCCCATAGAGAAGGCGGCAGAACCATTTTACACTGTGCACATTGACCATGTCGGTCCTTTCGCAAGGAGTAAACGAGGTAATTCTTATTTATTGATGTTGGTGGATGCATTCACTAAGTTTACAATAGCCAAGCCAACAAGAACGATGGGTTCGGCACAGGCGATACGTGAAATGCTTGGCGTGTTTGGGTATCCAAGACGAATAATCTCTGACAGGGGATTGGCGTTTACAAGCAAGGCCTTTGCGAACTTTTTGGCGAAAAGGGGGTTAAGCACGTATTGAATGCTGTGGCGGCACCCCGAGCGAATGGTCAGGTAGAGCGGCAGAATCGCACTCTTATTGACGCGTTAATAACGAGTGCCAAGGAAGAGTGCAATGGGGTATTCCACCATAAAAAAAAAATTTAAAAAAATTCAATTTAACATAAAGTATGGCTCAATAAATATTAGTTAAAACACTGAAAACATTTTTTAAA
The DNA here is from genome assembly GCA_943142095.1 of Ophonus ardosiacus. NCBI lineage: Eukaryota > Metazoa > Arthropoda > Insecta > Coleoptera > Carabidae > Ophonus > Ophonus ardosiacus. Next base: position 8,507,714 of record OW964831.1, on the reverse strand, counting down.
TAATTACTTTACGAGATATTTCACATTTGCTAAAAGGGAAAATTGACGTCATATAATTGTTATCTTTCTCTCGCAGCGTACCCAGAGCAGTGTGTGAGAAAGACAAGTATAGGGAAAATGTGACGTTACACTGATTTCTCAAAAATAAAATAATGTTAAACTAGGAACAATTAAGATTTTTTAATACTATTAATTGCTTCAAAACTGAATGAAGTTATATTTAAAATAATAAAAAAAAAAAAAAAATGAATGGAATACCCCATTGGGACGAGAAAATTTCGGATATTTTATGGGGCATGAATCAGACAGTAAATGAAAGTACACGCACATCTCCAGCTCAGGGCCCTGATCAGGGGGCTGACAGCTAAATGGAATTATTGTGATAGAAGTTGAATGGACCAAGTGAGGCAAAGAGCGAGGGGAAAAACAGCTTTTTCCCCGACGCTAGATTGCGCTAAAAGCAGTATAGTGCGAAATAGTTTTAACGATGGCGGGTAAGATGGCAGCACATATAAATTTCAAATTTAACGGCTAAGTTCAAACAAAATGAATGACACTTATCACCGACCAGAAATCTCATGTTTTCGTTTTCGAAGTGTCAGCATCGGCTTTTCATCTTGTGTACTCCTGTTTCGTTGTTTATTAAGTTATTTTTGTTGTTTCGTTGTTTGTTATTTTTGTCACTTGGTTGTGTTTGATCGACGAAGTTGTGTATACCGAGTGAGGTAAACTTTTTTACTTCGTACTTGTGATTATATTTGCCAGGTAAGTTTCTATATATGTGTATACATATATAATATTGTACATAATTTATTATAGAAATATAATCTCGCTAACTTACATACTCTTATAATATGAATGAAATTTGTGATAATAACCTCAATTGTTCAGATTTTATATTACTAATTAAATTTCAAATAAGATAAGTACGAGAAAATTTAGCATGAATATAATATTAATTTCCTGTTCCAGACGATGAAAACGGTTTATTGTGTAGTTCCTGATTGCAAGAGCAACAGTAAGGGACAAGCAGAGCTTGCTTTTTTCTATTTACCAAGGAATAATGATCGTTTGAAGCAGTGGACAACGAACATGAATATACCTCAATATATGAATAGAAAAGTGGATTGTCGAAGTCATATTAAAGTGTGTGCATTACACTTTGAAACAACCAAATTTTGCACATCTGATCGGAATAAATTAAATATTGGAGCTGTTCCTACAATATTACGTGTTGAGGACTGTGGTAAATAAGAAGTATATTTCATGTACATGGTTTTATACGAGTAAACGACGAACAATAGTTTCAAATTTTAATAACAAAATAGTTCTTTGTTTAATTAATACAAAAAATGCAAGATTCGCGGAGTTCGGCAATCTTTTTGTATGAATTAAACAATTTTTTTTTTAATATTTGAGTAGAAATTATGTTCTGTTTTAAAAAGATATTTCATTAAATTTGATGTTATTTATTATTATTGTAACTATAAAACTTCACTAACTGTCTAACTTTTTGGATATTGTCATTTTTATGTTTATTTTTTGACAAAATAAACTCGTGTCAATTATGTTTAATTTTTTTTTCAAGTTTTACAATACTTTTCTGTAAATTTTAGTGCCAAAGAAATCATGAACTTATGATAACAGTCGATTTATTTCAATTGCAGCTATTATAACTACTGAAATACTTTCCGAGAAGACAATAGCGGATCCAAGTACATCAAGCGAATCCAAAACGTTATCTGCAACATCTACTTTAAAGAATCTTGACTAAAAAGTTACAGCAGAACTGCTAGAAATGCAAATTACGCCTTCCGAGTATCTTGGAGAACTCATGCCTGGCCCTTTTATAGAAATGCTAACTACGTCTTCTGAGAATCTTGGGGAAATCATGCCTGGCCCTTCGACAAATTTGACTGTTCTGCCTAACTTGGACAACCGACACCTGTACCATCTGAGATTATAATATTTTCAAATAATCCAGGTGAACCCACATTTGGACATTACATGAATGTAAAATTTCACCCAATCTTGGACATCTCACGTTTGGATCTTCCAGGAATGTAGCTGCGTTACTCCGAGTACGAGTTCTCGTTACAGACGCAAAGGTAAACATTTTTTGATAGCTTACATTACAAATTATTATTTAATATATTTTTGACACAAATATTTGTGTTCCTTTTGTCAATATATCATCTACTTTGTTGAAATTAGGTATCTTATTTTTATTTTTGTTTCTCTAGGAAAAACGGCTCCATACAGCGCCCTACAAATGATGGGTGCAACCCATGTGTCCAACTTGACGCCTAGGGAATATTTGGATGCCAGTTGAAGTTCAGTTCATTAAATATAAGAAATTTTAATGTAAATTAAATACTTTGTATTATTTCATTAATATTATTTTACAATGTTACAAATGTGTGATTACAATTAATTTTGAGTAAAATATTTAATTTGCAATTTATTATTATTTTCAAATATTGCAAATATAACTTAATGAGTTCATTTTGACAATCAGTAAACAGTAAAAATAAATATAATTTTGAAAATAAAAATTCTAATTTTCATGCCAACCGCAAAGCTGTGATGCGGGCAGTATGCTACCTCAACCAAGTAGCATACTGCCCGCATCACAGCTTTCAGCTTGTTCCCCGACGCCAGTTGTCGCTGTGATCGTCTCCCTACCCTTACCCCCACTTCTACCTTTCCAAATAACACATAGCTGTCGCGTCTTTCTTTAGATTTCTGGTCGGTGGCCCTGATTCTGTAACTTGCGTTGGCACTTGCGTGACTAGATTTGCGTGAGCATATTTTATGACGTCACTGTTTACTCCTAGTTCCTTTTATAGAGAATTTTGAATGTTAGGTTTTTACAGTATTCCCTGGTTTTTACGTCCCTAAATTTAATGTTGGTATTAGGTTTGAAATCATCATATCTAAAGCCATTAAGAGGAGAACTAGGTATAATCTGAAACAATTTTAACAATATAACCCAAATAATAACGTAAATTGATAACCTCAAATTATGATATATTTACATGTATGAATTATTTAATCACTAAAAAGAAACGATAAAAATAAATACAAATTAAAAATAACAAACTTGAAATAACAAAAAAAAAAGTAATACAACAATAAAAATTAAACAACAACAATAAGCGCAAAATGACAGCAATACGAGACAACGACAGAATTAAAGTGAGATAGATAGTCACGCAAGTAAGAAACAAGACCTCTGTAGGTCACGCAACTATATTTGCGTATCTCGCAATGTATGACGTCATAACTTGTACTTCTTCAGATCTCTAATAGATGGCATACTGTATACATGTGACTAATTTGTATTAGTATTGGTGTCGTAAATGCTCACGCAAGTTACAGAATCAGGGCCCAGTTGATGTTTTCCCACTGCCGTGGCGGACTTAGCGGGCGGCGTAAAGGCAGCAAATACCACCAAAGACGCACCGGCGACACATGCCGCAAGTCAACAGAGTTTAATGGGGCGAAGGCGAAAAGCGGCGGAAAACCTGACTAAGGCGGGAGAGGTCATGAAAGCGCACTATGACAAGGCGAAAGGTTGCAACAGAATACCAGGTGGGTGATTTAGTAATCTGGCGACATGCCAGTACTATTTCCGGCGAAAAAGGTGTTAATCGGAAGCTCGTAAATAAATATGATGGCCCCTACAAGATCGTTAAAGTTCTGGGTAATGATCGTTATAAAATAGCAACGGTGAAAGGTATAAAAGGTTATAAGAGCTTCTCGGCGGTGGCGTCTGTCGACAGTACTGCTGGCGAATTTACTAATGAGGAGGGCGTGAGAAGTGGCTATGACGATCTGATTGACTTACTGGAGAGCTTGTGACCGGCGCAGAAAGTGGGTGAGTTCCTTCGATGTAATTAACGAGGACGTTATTTGTTGTCAGGATGGCCGAATGTAACGGGAGTTTTGGTGACTACGTAATGGAGGAGTGGTGGGGAGCAGCCATGTGGTGCGTTTGTGGACCGAGCGAGCAGGGTGTATAACTTCAGAAGGAAAATTCCCTGATATTTCCAGGTTTTCTAGTTTCTTTGTGTAAAATTCCAGATAAGTTAATACAAATATATGTGGAACCCCCTAAATGGTCAGATTTTTTAGGAAAATAAAAACTTCTTAATGCAAGTTGAACACTTTTTATAAAAATAAATTCTCTCTGACTTCAAAAAATAATGCACACATGTTTTTAAAATAATATTAGCAACCAACTATCTAAAATTGATCATTTAATTCACAAATCTTTTCTTTTATTTCTTTAAGAGAATGCAGGACAGAGCGCTTTTAATTACTGAGTAATTTAATTTTTTCTAATCGACGTTTCTTTTCATATGATTTTTTTTCCTTCTATTCTCCATCTTTATTATTTCTTTCTAATGCATTTTTATATTCACGGTTAGCATTTCGTGCGTGACAGAAAAGTTTTGTTAATGTAAATTTTTTCAATACCACATTGCTGTGTAACACTATCGAAAATTAAGCGTGCAGTAAGAGAATTATCTTTTAGATTGGTTACTAAACATTCTTTATTAATAGAAAATCCTCGTTCCACAAAAGCATATCCGTGCGACAAAAGCAAGATAGTTATGAAAAAAATTTGTAATTCACGTGTTCCATAAACATTTAATAGTGGAAAATAAAGTAAATCCAGTCTTTCTTTCTCTTTTTTCTAATTATAACATTGTACGACAGCTTCATTTTTTACGAAATTTCGAAATTTTCAATAATTTTGTCAGCTACAAAATCTATAATTCTTCCAGCTTCAATCATACATTTTAATGCTATTTCTAGTCTGCCTTTGGAATATGATTTTAATATTACCTTTGGATCAATACATGAAACGCCTTTTGTAATTTTATATTTAAGTGAACTCTTTTCTACAATTTAGGAACAATAAATTACCAATAAAATATTTTTCCAGGGTTAATAAGAAAAATCCCTGATATCTCCATGATATTTCCAGATAATCGAAATTCCCTGATATTTCCCGGTTTTCCAGGTTTGGTACACACCCTGAGCGAGGCATTATTATTATTATTATTATTATTATTATTATTATTATCATCAACTTATATAATTGTTAATTAAGTTTGGACATTATTTAAACTTACGACTGTTATTAATTTGTAAGAATACATAACTACATTTTACTATAAAATCAAAAAAAAACGCGATATCGATCAAATTATAAATGATTTTTAAAATGCAAAACTATGAAAATGTATATTAAACTATAGATAACTTATCAAAAACTATGTTCCCAATACTTTCAAATAAATATTAGACGTAAGAAAATAACTAAAATTCTACTTACATAACACAGACGCCACAAAAGTTTGGTTGTTTTCTTGTACTAAACAATCGATTCCAAAGCATAGCATGTTGTGATCGAAGATATACGGAAGGGGGATTTGCGGGGCTGGAAGTCATGGTGTACTGCATATTATATGTCATTTATGTCACATATCTCAAAATATTTATTTTTTGATTTTATTAACTTTTTTCATATTGCAATAGGGTCCTCCACTCTAATTTTTTTATTATTTAAACGAAAGTTTGTTTAATTTTGAAGCAATTAGTAGTATTAAAAAGACATAATTGTTTTTAGTTCAACTGCATTTGATTTTTAAAGAAACCTATATCTATCTTTGTGACGTAGATGTATAGATGCTTAAAATCACTATTTCAAAAACTAACAATTTTGAAAAAACTTTTATAGTCTCAATCATGATTTTATCTTATCAACTTTAAATATAACTAACTTTTTACTCAATTTTCTGTTATGGTGGAGGACCCTATTATGGTTTTATACTGTGTTTGCAAGGAAACCTACAAAGAGAATTCATGTTAATTGTTATTTTTTACTGCCAACAGTGATGTTAGAGAAAAGTGGCTGAAATTTATTGGAAATAAAGATTTTCATATTTCAAAAGTAGCAACTGTGTACAAATATTTTACGGCTTCCGACCCCGCAAATATCCCCCCCCCCCCTTGCCTTATTAAAAGATCACAATAAATAAACACCGTACGGCGGTCTCTAGTCAGTATATGCTCGAAGATCATTCCCATAATATGATTATCACAAACGTTAAATGAGCAATTTATTTCACTCTTCCGCGTAATTTTTCTACGCTTTTCCTAGTTTTTCCTGCACAAAATTATGTATTTGTAGCACTAAAACATGTTAGCCATTTTCTCTGCGAGCACATGGCAAAGAATGAAGATGCCGGAAGTGGGATAATGAGTTTCGAAAAATGCTGAAATAAAGAGAAATATTGCTATAATAACCCAGAAATGTTATAATAGTTTTCAAAAAATACAAAGTAGATTATAATAAAATAGCTGCAGCGTTGTTTAAACTTATTAATATTAATTTAGAACAAGATGAAACCTCAAATATATTTGAAATGATTTATATACATATTACACTTACAAATCAAGTACTTCTTTTGTCCGTTTTAACCTTCATAGTTTGCTCAAAATTTAGTGAAAATACGAACAGATACACCACTAACTATTTTACTAATAGATTATTCATAAAAAAGACACTCAAATTCACAATTTTTCAGAATAGTTACTTAAGTAATTTAATTTTTATCGATCAAAGTGAGTGGACGAAAACACAAACACAAAGTACGTGTTCAAAATGGCGATTGTAGAAGGTTGTACTATCCAACCTACATAACATTCGGTACGACATCAGCGCAAAAATAACTGAACTAATAATTTGTGACTAAGATACTTTTTGGAAAAACAGCTTTACCAAACACTTTTTGTTTTTGCCACGAGCTCGTTAATTATTATTATTAAAATGGCACTTGCGCCTTTGCTATATTATTGCCCTTGATAATATCAATAGAGAAAAATGCATTACTTACCTACATGAAAAGATCTCTGCTACACACCCGGCATCTATCTCGTACTCGCTATTGATGTCTCATCAATAAAGATAATTATTATTATTATTACTAAACTGCTCAACAATTTTCTTTTATCTGCAAATTGACAAATATACAAAAATTAAATTGTTGTTTGCTCATTAAAGAATCTGAATCGATTTCTAATAAATAACTTAACATTTGTTATTGTTTAAATTTAGTTTGTTACCAATATGTTTAATATGAAATATTTAATTTATAAAATTGCACTCAAAGCTGAACTATAATTATGAAACATTTTATTCTGTACGATACAAAAACTTCATCAACTTATATAACTATTAATAGAGCTAGAATGTTATTTAAACTTACGATTGTCATTAAGTTGCAACAATAGTTAATAATATTTCACTATTAAAACAATAATATATTAACAATAAATGTATTTTTCACAGCAAAATCAAATGCATGTTTGCATGAAGACCGTTGTTAGATGAGTGAGCGAGTGAGAACCTTGTAGACTAATTGACAAACGCGTTTAATTTGGAATGCCGGTCGACAGCCTATACGTAATGCTATCACCGTAATTAATTGATTTTGATAATTCAATGCAGATAAAAAAATTATTTAAAAAAATAAAATAAGGGATGAACTTTAACACGTAAAGTGCCATGGGGGATCAACGCTGTCCCCCATTTTCCTTAAACCTTACGGTCCATTGTGGCCATGGGGGATACATGTACTCCGACAAACCGAAAATTATTTGCAGCCAGATCACATCACGTTCGTGCGACATTTCAATGTAAATTATAGGGAAATATATTTGGTAGGCAGCAAGCAAAATGTAAGTTAATTTGGTTTTGGTGTAAACATTTTTTAAAATTATTTATGCTGAGTATTAGCACTGTGGCCGTGGGGGATTAACGCTGGTCGATATAAAAAAAAAAACAAAATGATGCTGAAACATTTTCGTTTTGTACAATTTTTTTTAAATATAACTATTTTAAATTAAAATAAAACCAAAATATGAAATAAAAATTTTTGGCCCGAGGGGACCTAAAACTTAAATTTCTATTGTGGCACTTTACGTGTTAAAATGGAATTATTTATGAATATTCGAACGTAAAATTTTGTACCAATAAAAATGATACCAAATTTAGTTATAGAAAAACCTAAAAGTTTTTAATTTATATTACAAATACACAAAGTTCACATTATGCGAATATAGTTTTATTGCAATTTTAGCTAGTTAATCTAACCAATATTATACTAGCATGTTATAGTTATTAACGTCATTAGACCGATATGTGGCAAATAACGGACGCGGCTGAGGTTTATAATAAGCCGAGTTCGTTATTTGCATATCGGCCGTGTGGTGTTCAACATTCATGTTTTGATTTTTTGTTAATCGTATGTAGGCTAATTTATTAGAAATTAGTTTTGATAATACAAAACTACAAATTTCGTATGTTGCATTTTAAAATGAATAAATATTACATTGCTGTCATTTTTGACAATAGTGAGTAACCATGGAAGTGATTGATCATATGTTGCATGTTAAATTAAATTCCCTGTATAAAGAGAAAAAGATAAATATCTACTCACATTTTGATTATTTCTTGCTCCCCGAACCACTGAGATTTCTATTCTCTGCTCCTTTAGATTTCTAGCTCCATTCCGAACACTGAAAAGAAAATAATTCATTGCAACACACAATAAAATTACATATTATTCTGAAAGATATTTGTACGAGACAAAATATTAATAGATAACACGTTGAAATACATAAATTCATGGAAAATAACTCTTTGATGTAGATATCGCATGATTTAATTGTATATTAAATAAAATTCAACTCACTGTACGAGCTAGACAATAGCGTCTAAATGTTTTACTTATATTGTTGTAATAAGACGAACTGCGGTAACAATTATTATCTTAAACGTTGGACTAACACTTTGTCTCACGTTTTCTTATAAATTTTCTTAATTTACTGTAATTTTTCTAAGGAAAATAAACAATAAATCACACCAAATGCAATACAGCAACATGTCCTCCATTTTGTGTGATGCTTTTGGAAAAAATGCAGTGTTACCAAAAGTACTTAATAAAATATCGTTAACCAAAAATGTAGGTCATGAAATCGGTAATTATTATCAATAATTCGCCCTATTCTGTAACTCAATCGATAACAGTTATCGATCTATAATAATTTTTAACAAATAGAAACAAATGTATCATCTGCCAGTTTCATTTTTTTATTCAGTGTCTACTATAATTATTGGCTACAATTTATTATCGATCGAAAAAAGTTATCGATTGAGTTACAGAATAGGGGTGAATATTTGCAAATCTGATACGAAGAAAAATGAATTGAATAGATAATAAAATTATTATTCTAAATTCTGTTTGTCTGTATATACCTATAAAAAATTGTACTCACAGCTTGACCTTCGGATTTTTTTTTTATACGAATAAACACATTATCAACATATTTTGAATATTGTTTAAACTTACTATTGTTATTAATTTATTACAATATGAAACCCGAAATAAATGTAAACAAATAAAATTACACCTAGAAACCTACGATTCAAACACTCAGTACACTAGTAAAACTTGAACTATTTTTTGCTATTAATAGACCGACCCCCATAACAATTATTATCTGACACGTTCAACTAACCCTTTATCACACTTTTCTATATGAAATTCTTCAAGTTTTCATAATTTTTCCACAGAAAATGAACATAAAATCGCACCAAATACATTTCACCACCATTTTGTGTTTGGAGATGGACTGATGGGCAGTGTTGCCAACTAGACTGGCAATGAAATATTTTTAGCTGATGATGTATTTATACTTCATTTCACGTAAGAAAATAGTAGATGGGCTCGTTTTTACATGCATGAAATAAATAATTTAAATTCGTGAAACCAAACTTTGTCGTCAATAATAAAAATATTTGTATCTGTAAAATATACGAATCCTAAATATTAAAAATTACATCTAAACATTAAATATCACTTCATTTTATCGATTTTATTTGATAATTGACAGCTGACAAATGATATTATTTTTGCTTTTGTGAACTAGGTTAGCAATCTTGTCCAAGGGCACAATTTATATCCCTATCTAAACTAACGCTATTCTTAGGTGAAATGAAGTATAACATATACAGGTGTAGCGTGTAGGTGTCTCAATAAGCTTGCTCACTATTGGTAAATAAAGTTTGGACATTATTTAAACTCACGACTGTTATTAATTTGTAAGAATACATAACTACATTTCACTATAAAATCAATAAAAACGCGATATTGATCAAATTATAGATGATTTTTAAAATGCAAAACTATGAAAATGTATATTAAACTACAGATAACTTATCAAAAACAATGGGCCGAATTCAGCACTCTTCTTTAACTAATGAAGCTTATCTAAAAATAACAAAATAAAGAGAGACTTATGCAATAATACATTCATTAGAAAAAGATGCAAGCTATTTCCATGGTTACTAAAGTAAAAATTTTTAGGCAGAGTAGTCACGTCATCAAAATTTGTAACTAGATAATGATATCACGAAATTAGTAGGTTTACATGGTACACTAATTTAATTTTAGAAAATAATTGTATTTACCTGCGATGCTAAATTTATGTAATCAAGTTAATTTATTTAATAGTCGAATAATAATTGAATATTATTGTAAAATGTAATACATTTCCAATTTATGGTATTGAAAATTCGGTGTAGGGCACACCGAGTCGGGTTTCAGAAGGAATACGGGGAGTGAATGAAGCACTTGATGAAAAATAAGAAAATTAAATGACATTGAATATATTTTTAAAACAATTGATTTGATTTTATTTAGATTTACAATTCTGTAGTGTTATAGAAAAGTAAAGAGTAGCACTATAAATTCGATTTATTGAAAATATTTAAAAATATATTATATTTGATTGAAAATACTCCAATAATACAATTTACAATTATTGAAATTAACACAAACTAAAAACAGAAAAGTAACGAACTAATGACAGCAAACGCTTGACAATTCCGGGAGAAACATGTCATGTAAACGTTTAAATATTGAAATCCAATAATACCAACATGTGGTGAAAAAATGAACTACAATTATTTTAAATAAATTAAAATTCATTGAAAACATTATGTTCGCCTTTGAAATAATTGTAAATTTAATTAAAATGTACTTTACTTATAGTATGCAAAAAATAGTATTTATTTTCTTCGTTTTCCTAAACATATACAATACTACAGTGTTTTTTCATTTTGTAATGAAATGATGACGTAACTACTCTGCCTAAAAAATTTTACTATAGAGACGATCACTAGGCTAATGAAGAGTGCTGAATTCGGCCCTATGTTCCCAAACCTTTCAAATAAATATTAGACGTAAGAAAATAACTAAAATTCTACTTACATAACACAGACGCCACAAAAGTTTGGTTGTTTTCTTGTACTAAACAATCGATTCCAAAGCATAGCATGTTGTGATCGAAGATATACGGAAGGGGGATTTGCGGGGCTGGAAGTCATGGTGTACTGCATATTATATGTCATTTATGTCATATATCTCAAAATATTTATTTTTTGATTTTATTAACTTTTTTCATATTGCAATAGGGTCCTCCACTCTAATTTTTTTATTATTTTAAATGAAAGTTTGTTTAATTTTGAAGCAATTTGTAGTATTAAAAAGTCATAATTGTTTTTAGTTCAACTGCATTTGATTTTTAAAGAAACCTATATCTATCTTTATGACGTAGATGTATAGATGCTTAAAATCACTATTTCAAAAACTAACAATTTTGAAAAAACTTTTATCGTCTCAATCATGATTTTATCTTATCAACTTTAAATATAACTAACTTTTTACTCAATTTTCTGTTATGGTGGAGGACCCTATTATGGTTTTATACTGTTTTTGCAAGGAAACCTACAAAGAGAAGACTGAATTTTCATTTCATGTTAATTGTTATTTTTTACTGCCAACTGTGATGTTAGAGAAAAGTGGCTGAAATTTATTGGAAATAAAGATTTTCATATTTCAAAAGCAGCAACTGTGTACAAATATTTTACGGCTTCCGACCCCGCAAATCCCCCCAACGTTTTATGCTCGAAGATCAATTCCCACAAAATTATTATCACAAACGTTAAATGAACACTTTATTCCATTTCTCTGCGTAAATTTTCTACGCTTTTCCTAGTTTTTCCTGCACAAAATTATGTATTTGTAGCACTAAAAGCATTTCGCCATTTTCTCTGCGAGCACATGGCAAAGAATAAAGATGTCGGAAGTGGGATTATGGGAGTTTTACAGTGATGCTGAAATAAAGAGAAATATTGTTATAATAGCTCAGAAATGCTGTAATATAATAATAATTGTTTAAACTTATTCATATTAATTTGCAACAATATAAAACCTCAAATATTATATTTCAAATGAATAATATTACAACTTACAATTTTGTCCGTTTTAACCTTCGTAGTTTGCTCAAAATTTAGTGAAAAATACGAACAGATACACCACTAACTATTTTACTAATCGATTATTCATAAAAAGATACTCAAATTCACAAATTTTCAGAATAGTTACTAAAGTAATTCAATTTGTATGCATGAAAGTGCGTAGACGAAAACACAAACAAAACATACGTGTTCAAAATGGCGATTGTAGAAGGTTGTACTATCCCTCGGAGGAATAAATAAATGGAGGGAGCGTAAACTGCGTTTGTCGGCATGAACGTTGAAGCCATGAAACGGAAGGGGGGAATGTATCGCCGCCATCTTGCGAGGGTCAATTTTTACAACACAGTATATGATAAAATGCATGTTATTAGTTATTTTATACTTATTTCAAATGCAGAAACTTTAATATTGAATCATTAAATGACGGGTAATAAATAATAAAATAATTAGTAAGTAAATAATATGATAAAATGCATAAATTATTTTATACTTACATCTGAAGCAGAAAATGTGTATATTCAATCATGAAATAACGGTAATAAAATGAAATAGAAATTTTATTAAACAGTTTCATCACTAACATATAATAAAAAAAATCTGATGTGGCCAACACAAAACCTCCCGCTATTTAATTTTTATTAATTTAAATACATACCTACCTACTTATTGACTAACGCTGCAAACTGTTCCATTGCAGAAAACTATTGCTTTATTTACTATTTTCTTTTGAAAATGTCACTATTATTAATTTGAAGTGATAAGTTTTCTGACAGTGACATTTACTCAGTTACATTGATTTAAAAAATGAACTGTGTAACAAAGAAATAGTTTTTATCTTAGGCTTCGCGACTAATAAAAAAAATTATTTTTAAATTTATCTGTAAAATATATAGAAAAAGTATTAATGTATTCCTGTAGAAAATTCAATAATCTTTAATTTTCATTAGACATAAAATTCGAAAAAATGACATTTAATGGTATTTTTTGAAGAAAAACCATTATGAGCTTCAAGTAAAGTACGATTTCCGTTTATCCGATTTACACCAAAATCTAATGGCTTCTATTCCTATTAGAATAGGGTAAAAATACAAGGTTTCAGAATTTTCTGAATGATAGTATTTGAGTTACAGTGCACACAAAATTCTTACACATACACATACACACACACACACACACACACACACACACACACATACACATACACATACAGACATCATCGTGAAAATGTTAAAAATGGATTCTAAGGACCTTAAAACGTGGTCATTCACTAAAATCTCGATATGAGATTTTTAGCACGATCCCTATACCTCCCTTACCAAGGGTAGCGGGAGGTAAAAATAGAAAATATATAATAGTTAATGTCCAGAAAACAATATAACTCTTCTAATAGCTTTCAACCAAGCATTTCGCTGTTCAGAATTTTTGGGAAATCTAAATACAATAATATAATATTAATATAAGTATAATACAAACCACTACAAATTATCTGATTACTTGTGAAATGAAATTTTAATTTCCTTCTCCTCTAATCGTTGTTTGCGTGACTTGGTTGATGTTCTATTGTTGCACCCAAATGCGCAACAAGCAAGCATTTTAAAAGTAAAATACTAAAACAAGAATAGAAATATAAAATTCAATATTTGTATAAATATTGCAAACAAGACTCACTATCTTTGTCGATATACGACGATATGAACGTTATTAAAGTCCTTAGAAATAATATATGAACACACTAAACAGAGTAGTTAACAACTATATCAAAAATACAAAATGTTATAAAAATATAAATGCTCAACAATAAGAAATTGAAATAATTTGTCGAATACGTTGACCGTCGTAAAATGGCTGCCGGTACTAACGTCAAATGACGCAGTTGGCTTCACGCTTGTGAACTAGCGCTCCCCCTGTGGTACTATCCAACCTACATAACATTCAGTATGACATCAGCGCCAAAATAACTGAACTAATAATTTGTGATTAAGATACTTTTTGGAAAAAACAGTTTTACAAACTCTTTTTGTTTTTGCCAAGAGCTTCCTAATTGTTATTATTAAAATGGCACTTGCGCCTTTGCGATATCATTGCCCTTGATAATATCAATAGAGAAAAAAACATTACTTACATTAAAAGATCTCTGCTACACACCCGGCACCTATACAATATAGTACTCAACTGCTCAGCAATTTCCATTCACCTGCAAATTGACAAAAATATAAAAATTAAATTATTGTTTGCTCATGAATGCATCTGAATCGATTTCTAATAAATAACTTAACATTTGTTATTGTTTAAATTTTAGTTTGTTACCAATATGTTTATTATGAAATATTTAATTTATAAAATTGTACTGAAAGCTGAACTATAATTATGAAACATTCTATTCTGTACAATACAAAAACACTGTCAACTTATATAACCATTAATAGAGTTGGGATGTTATTTACACTTACGATTGTTATTAATTTGCAACAATAGTTAACAATATTTCACTATTAAAACAATAATATATTAACAATAAATGCATTTTTCACAACATAATCAAATGCATGTTTGCATGAAGACTGCTGTTGGATGAGTGAGTAAGTGAGAACCTTGCAGACTAATACAAACGCGTTTAATTTGGAATGCCGGCCGACTGACTACACGTAATGCTATCACCGTAATTGTTTGATTTTGATAATTCAATGCAGATAAAAAAAAAATAATTAAAAAAACAAAAATAAAATAAAAGATGAACTTTAATATGCAATTACTTATGAATATTCGAACGTACAATTTTGTACCAATAAAAATGATACCAAATTTAATTATCGAAATACCTAAGAATTTTTAATTTATATTACAAATACACAAAGTTCAAATTATGGGAATATAGTTAAATTTATAGGTAGTTAATCTGACCAATATTACAATAGCATGTTAAAGATATATGTATATGTACATTGCTTACCTTAGTAAATACGTCCACTTGCAACAAAATCTCAAGAACACAAACTGAAAGACCGGTAATTAACTTGGACAGACACGTAACAACCGACAATAATTAGTAGGTAGCTGGAAATAAAAATAAAATAATTGTACGATAAATAAAATTTGGATTATTAAAATAACATGAAAATATATTTTTGATTATAATCTCAAAATTACTATTAGTAATACTATTCAAATATAAATAAAAATATATCAGTTTTTCTCTCAATGTTAGGAGACATGCATTTTACATCAAACCAAAACAAACAATTTTATTTACCTTCACGCACAAATTATATATCAAAATGACCACTGGACTTTATTAAAACAGTTTATATATAAATTAACAACGTACTTAGTATATTTATGCATATATTTCACTAATAGTCCACTAAAATCACGAAAAACTTTCCTCCATTACTGTTTAATGAATTAATGGCTGTCTTGCCTTGCGTTTAGCCACGTTGGCCGCGGAGTACTACGCCAGACAATATAGTTCCACTAACAATTTTGTTCTGGTTTGAAAATCATATGGGGGGAGATTTGAAGAATTTAGAAGGATATATAATTATTTTTTATTGTAATAACAATAAAGAACAGATATCCCTTTATATACAAAATATCTATTAAATGTTGAAAATCTAATGATTTATCTAATTAAATATTGAAAGAAGCTTTCAGAACTCATATTTAATAATAAAACAATATTTGGGTTTAAGTTTTGTAATATTTATATTAATATGTTAGTGTGATTTTTATGTATGTATGCATGTATATTTTTTACGTCTGTTAAAAAAATACACTTTTTTTCATTAAAATGAAGTTATAAAGTACATCTTTTTTAACACAATAAAAGTGTAAAAAATGCACTTTTTTAATTCAAACGCGGGAAATAAATGAAACGTTAAGGCAATTTTTTTTTTACACGTTTATTGCAGGCGTAAAAAAAATTATATGCAACTCGAGTAAAAAGTGTCTTATTTCACTCATAGAATTTGACGTCAAACTTTCCGATAGTTACGTGAAATATGACTATACTTTTTACTCTTGTTGCATAAATAACTATTTTGTTTCTTTCAAAACTTTTGATCACATATTTTTTTGTAAACATCATGTATCCATGACTATATATTCATTTATATTATTGTTTGTTATTTCCCTGATGAATGCAGCACTTCGCTGTCGCTGTCGAAACGCAATATTTTAATAAAAATAGTTTGAAAATAAAAATAAAATAATTGTACGATATATAAAATACGGATTATTAATGTAACAGAAAATATATATTTTTGAATTATTATGAACTCAAAATTATTATTAATACTAATAACAAATATAAAAATATTTCATTGTTTTTTCTCAATGCTAGGAGACATGCATTTTACAACAAACAATTATATTTACCTTTACGCACAAATTATATATCAAAACGACCACTGGACTTTATTAAAGCTGTTTATATATAAATTAACAATGTACTTTGCATATTTATGCATAAATTTTCAATAATTATTCACTAAAATCACGAACACGAAACACGACTTTCCTCCATTATTGTTTCTTGATAACAAGTAAACAAATGGCCGTGTTGCGGTTAGCCGCGGAGTACTACGCCAGATAAAATAGTTCCAATAAGAAATGATACGTTCGAATAAAATTTATTTATTTATAAACATTTAATGTTTGATGCATTTATAGACAAATCTAACAATATATTTAAATATTACAAATAAATATATTATATTGTTTTGGCTTCAATATTATATGGATAGAGATTTGATTGAAGGATTGAAAAAAAAATATAAAAATGGTTTTTTATTGTAATTACAATAAAGAAGGGATAATATATTATTTATGTACAAACTCTTGTTCTCATCACAAATATAACAGACTACTATTTACCGAACTATACAGGAATGTGAAGGTGTATTAATTTACCAAAAAGTGGGCGACTGGAACTTTTGCCATAAAATCGAATAAACACTCTTCAAAGTGTTCTAAAATCGAATAAACACTCTTCAAAGTGTTCAAGACAGAGTTAGAACATCTTTTAACTCGACAATTAAGAATTTCAAAAATGATTGTTAGTAGAACTTTGGCCAGAAATAATTTAAATTTTCGAAAAAGAAATAATATAACCAAATAAACTGTGGCTTAGCTTTAGCGAATCCCCAGATGCTGCAGAACATTAGAGAGTAGTGTTGTGAGGATGCGACAAAATTTGGATCCGATCAAAATATCCGTTTCCTCGGATATTGAAACGGATATCCGTAAATTTAATTCGGATTTGGATCCGAATCCTGATAACACCCCTTTAAAATAGCCAGGAAGTTTGTGCAAATAAATTGAAAGACGGAATTTTATACTTTCACAGTCCTATTTAGTAAATAATGAATAAAAATACAAATTTGTACCTATTATTAGATTAACTACATACATCAAACAAAAATGTATAGTGGATTATTTCGTAATCAGATTTATTTGGTTTTGATACTCCGTGATAATATATATTCAAATATTATCATCGGGTTCAATACTGAGAAAATTCGAATCCGAGAACCGATGCAGATACTGAAATTCCATTTCTAAAATCCGATACTCATACTTACATTCGGATCCAAAATCCGATACTCAGATCCGGATCCAAAATCCGATACTCAGATCCGGATCCAAAATCCGATACTAAGATTTGAATCCGAGATCCGGATAGTTCAACATTTAATTAACCGGATTTTTTTAATTCGAAACCGAAACTATCTGGATCCTACCACTATTAGGGAGCCAACATTTTATAGAAAAATGTTTCTCAGGCGCGACTAATTGAAGATTTTTGGGCATTTTTTATCAGAAAAATATAATATAATAAGAGCTGGGAATACCAAAACAAACAACAGTTACCTATAGACAAAAATATTTGACAATTCGCGAAGTAGATTTAACATCGTCCAGAGACAAAGTGTTCATAAAACTCCATCGCACTAAGACAGTTCCCTAGCAATGTTATAAAATTAGATTCCTTGTCTCCTTCTGTTAACGTTTCAACAAAAAAATTCTTTCTATTTAATGAGATCTAACTTTTTCTCAAAACGCCTGTAACATACGTTATGATCAAATTACAAAAATTTCATATTAACACAAATTAAGCCTTTTCTAAACCGTGAAAATGGATAAATGGGAAAATTAGAAAAACTTATAGACTAGATGATTTGTAAGGAAGATATATAATTGTTTTATTTATTTACAATAAAAGAATATAACACATCTCATATCTTACCTCATTATTTTGTTACATCTTTTGATTTCTTTTTCTTCTTCGCGTCCTTTTTCGCTTGTTTAATTTGCTTCTTTTCTTTCTTGGCGTCATTCCTGTTGAATATTCGTTTGAACTGATATTTTTCTTTCTTCGTGATATTTTTCATATGATCCTTCATAACGTCTACTGCTTTTTGTGTAGACTGGTTACCCTGAACTAAAGGAATGTTAAGTTTCCCTGAACTTGTAGGGTAGTTGACAGAAAAGCCTTTGGGGAAAACAGGTTTGGCGAGAAGATGTCTTAGTTCTTGTCTAGCGGAAGAAATTTGACGCTTTTTCTTAGCTACTTCCTCGCAGTCTACGTCCAACGAACTAGAAAATTGTCACAAATTTTTTCACATAAATTTTCTTTATCTACAGCTATGGTATAATTAATTTTCTGAATATGTTTCACTTACAATTCGTCTTCATCCAAAACGATATCCATATCTTTCGCTGCCTTCTGTAACCAGCCGGTTTTTGCATTTGATCTCTTAAACTGCAATTCCAAAACTTCTAATTTTCTGCTTAAACTAACTCGCTGCTTTACAGAAGTTAAGTAATTCTCTAATATTGGAAAGTTTGGCAAATCTTCCGCTAAAATCAAACATTTAAAAATTATTATGAATAGAATAAAGATATTTTTCCAGATAAAAACTATTTATTGATAAAATTATTTCAAATGCAATAGCTAGGGAACCCATAAGGTGACGCGTAATAATTATTACGAATGGCGTAATATAACTTAGTCAAATTTTAGATATCTTAGATAAGAAAGTAAAAATATACGTAAATTGATGAATACTAATGATTTTTTTTAGTTTAAATATTAATTAGTTTGCAAACTACAAGCGATTAAAGTCTATTAATAATAGGATACTATACCATAGTCAAATTTTAACTATCTTAAATAAGAAGACAAAAATATACGTAAATAAATGAGTATTAGTGAAATTTTTTTGTTTAAATATTGATTAGGTCGCAAACTACAAGCGATTGAAGATTGTAGTTGATTACTAATTGGGTATGACGCGTTAGGTCCTAAAAACTTGATTGGTCGCGTGATTTTAAAAAGGAGATTCGCGCGTCTGCTGCGGTCACCTTTAAAAAATTATAAACTGTCACGTTGAAGTATAACAACAAAAAATTAAAAAAATTTGTGTTTGATGAATATGTTTAATTATAACATCTAGTAATATTAACAGTAATAATGTATTTATAATTAAATCAGTTTGTAATATTAATTAAATTAATAATAATAGCTCTGTTCGATGACATGTACTAGGCCGCCCTAGTGTTAACTTTCTTACACTAACATGTTTTATGAGAAACGGGCAACTTCTGGCAGGCTGTTCGATGACAAAAATTTTAAGAACTAGTGCTCATGTTTCTGACCTGACTCGAGAGGTAGTGTAGAAAGTGCAGAGTAGGAGTGGGGGTAACTAAATGTTGTTCGGTAGACATTTTAATTCTATCCTATCTACACATCTGTTTATTAACCTAAAATTTTACACATTGAGAAAATAAAATAATGGATTCAGATATAGTATATTCTCTTTGTTTTGTTATATAAAGAATTAATTAATATATCTGTCTCTGAATCTGATGAAGAATCAAGTGATGATTGATCTTCGTCAGAATCGTTTATTAGTTCAAACATTATGCTCTTTAAAACAGACATTTCTACAGTCACTTCTTTGCAGCTTCATGATATGATTGTGTTTATAAACAACCTAACCTTTTACACCTTTGGCTACGCTTGGCTTGATTATTCACAGCTGAGCAAACTTGCCCAAATATACACTAGTATGTTTTATAAAACCACAAGAATTAGACTGTACTAGTGTACACTACACTGCACTGCACTATTCTGCTCTGCACTTCAAGCACTTTTCATCGAACAGAGCTAATGTCAGAAATTTTAAACATCGAGACTTCAAAACAAACAAACACTAGCGCCATCCGCCGTCATATTTTGTGTCATAATATTGTCAAAATGTTTCAATGTTTTATAATTTATTAGGAAAAAATGCTTATTATTTATGTTATTTATGCTTAATAATAATTTCTTCGTGAACATATAAGTTCTTATATAAAACAGTTTGTCGATCACTGGTCAGTACCTGCTACATCACGCACCAAATTTTTAAACTTTAAAAATTCATATCTGTTATTACATAAAATTTTTAAGTCGAACCCGATTGGTCTGACGTACCATGTCCTAAACAATTTGATTGGATTTAAAAGCGAGATTCGCGTGTCTTATTTACCCGCCCATCGGAAATTATAAATGGAAAACTCTAGGGCCATCCGCCGCCATAGTTTATAGTCACAATATTCTCAAAAATGGTCGATGTGTTACAATGTTCTCTAATTTATTACGAAAAAAATGCATATTATTTATATTATTTCTTCATGCATATAACGTATAAATTAATATATAAAAATATTTCAGCTATGCGAACATGAAAAATGTGTCCTCTTTGATCTAAAAGTTTGTTGACCACTGGTGAGAACTTTGAGAACTTTAAAAATTCTTATCTCGCTTAATACGTAAAATTTTTAAGTCGCGTTTGCGCTAAAATTCTTAATTCATTCCGTTCGATAAAAAAAATGGTATGGAACCCAATGGGGGTACAAATTCTGACTTACTTCTTCCAAGGGTGTGGCAGAGTTTAATATAAGTGTTGACTTCTTTCGGTTCGATCAACAACACGGTGATGCCTTCTTTCGATGCTCTTGCAGTTCTTCCAGATCTATGAACGTAGCTCTCACTGGTTCTGGGTGTCTGGTAGTGTATAACATGTTCAACACTGGGAATGTCCAAACCTCGAGCTGCTACATCTGTTGCCACTAAAATTCCGTGAGGATTGTCGCGAAATCTGAACAGAAGAAATATATATTTTGAATTGAAAATCACAAGAATATCTTACAAGAATTAAATACATACCGTTCTAAATTTTTCAACCGTTGTCTCTGTTGCATTTTGGCATGAAGCGGCAAAGAACAACATTCAAGTAAAGTTAATAAATTCGAAACTCTTCGCACGCAATCAATGGAATTGCAAAATATTAACGTACGACCAGGATGTCTTTGTAAGAAATAGTAAAGGTAGTAATCTTTTTCTTCTAATTCGCAATTTATTCGACATTCCGTCAAAGTTCTTGCAGTCCCTAAAAAGACAAAATTTTATTTTACAAATAATAATTAGTAAAATATAACAAATTGTTATAAATGAAGTTTTTAAATTATAAATATTTATGGTAAATCAAATTGTTCCTGAACTGTAATTATTCGGGTACTCGGTTATTTGAATATGCATATAACTATCCGAAACTACTCGGACTCAATTTCAAAACCAAAACTATTTAGTCCTCGATCCTATAATCGAAACTAATCAGTTAATCTGAAACCGAAACAGATCAAATCTCAATGGGGACCTCCACCATAACAAAAAATAATAAAATATACACTTTATACTTAAAATACCTGCTACTCAATAAATAAAGATTAAGAAAAAAAAACATTTTTTTAATAAATACTTTGCAAGAAATTTGAATTTGTTTTCAGCGTCACAGTGACATAGTATTGCTATCTTTCTCTGCGTGAGAAAGATAGCAATGGTTTCGTTAAAAACCAAATTCAGTTAAATTAAAAACAATTATGACTTTGATTACGAATTGCTTCAGAACTAAACGAACTTTCATTTAAAATAATAAAAAATAAGAGGGGAGGACCCCATTATGGAAATAATAACTTTATGGAGAACATTTTAAATGGGCTACCATTGATATCTCGACAATTGTAAGAACTACAAAGATGGTTAAATGGGAAGACAAATTTAAAGAAAAAAAATTCAAACAGTTGTTCTGAAAATATGGGACTTAACTTTTTTTATTTAAAAGAAAACATAATATTTTTATTTGCTCATTCGTCAGTGAATTTAATTCTGAATTCAGTGATACAACCCTTCAAAATTTTTAAAAAAATGCAATAAGTATTCTTTCATTTACCTGTTTTTTCCGTAACATCCACTATTTTCGGATTACTGATTCCCAGCATATCCACGAAATTTTGCAGCTTTTCTTCTGACGTGAGTTTATGAATCTTCTTGCTGTTTTTGATTTTCTTTTTCTTGATTAAATACCGCGGCAAATCGTGCACCAAAGTTAACGTCGCGGAAAACACGAAGTTTTGACGACTTTTTCGTTTCTCTTCATCCATATTCAAACGTTCCAACAGTTGATGAAGCTCTTGAAAATGGAACTTTTCTAGCATTCTATCAGTTTCGTCAATAGCTAAAAATCTACAAAGAAAAAGGCAATACATACTTTATAAATATTTTAAAAGTATACATTAGTATATTACGAAACTATGTAATTTAATTTAATTAAAATAATTAAATAATTTGAATGACGTAATTGGTGAATTTTAGACAAAAATTTTTATTGTACAATATTATTAATTTTATGGAACGTATTAAAATATATTTTACCAATCAAAATTTTTTGTACAATAAGTGATATGTATTCCAGGATATTGTTTAAAATTATTTACTTACCTAATGTCGTCCACTTGCGACAAATGCGGATTCCCTTCCTGTATTAGTTCCCAAAGACGACCAGGAGTAGCTACAACTATTTCTGGACACTTTCTGAGAATTCTTTCTTGTTTTACTTGCGCCATACCGCCCAAAACAACTGCCACCTTTATATCTTTAAATAAAATTTGTAAACAATCTACCTTAAATATATTTTTGTGTAGACTAAATACCTGTGTGTTTAGCAGCAGCTATTAAATGATTTTTAATCTGTATTGCCAGTTCTCTAGTTGGAGTTAAAATTAAAGCATATAGTGGCTTTAAAGGTTTATTTGTAGTGGTTTTTGTGTCGAAATCAAATTGGATGTTGTCGATTTCTTGGACACATTCCGCACCTAACATTAAGTTAAAAAGTGATTGAAAAAGGGTTTATTTCTTGGCTGGAAATGGTGATGTAAATAAAGGAATTTCTGGATATCAGCCACTAAAATTTATTCAGTCTCGACCGTTTCGACCCCACATGGGTCTTCATCAGGAGATGAAACTTGTAAACCAGTAGCAATACATGTAGTGTGTAATGTAGTTTAAAAAATAAATAAATTAATTAATAAATAACATGGAAATTCAAAGAATTAAAATTGTTAAACATAATATTTAACACAGTCGTCAATATAAAATAATACATATAAAAAATATGATTGTCTAACATATATAAAAAAATGAAAATATAAAAAATATATGAAATTAGGTGTGCCACACCCTAACGGACACCTTAGATATTTTTTTTATATATGTTAGACAATCATATTTTTTATATGTATTATTTTATATTGACGACTGTGTTAAATATTATGTTTAACAATTTTAATTCTATGAATTTCCATGTTATTTATTAATTAATTTATTTATTTTTTAAACTACATTACACACTACATGTATTGCTACTGGTTTACAAGTTTCATCTCCTGAAGAAGACCCATGTGGGGTCGAAACGGTCGAGACTGAATAAATTTTAGTGGCTGATATCCAGAAATTCCTTTATTTACATTAAAAAGTGATGTCAAGCATGTTGTAAATATAAACAAATTAAATACTTGCCATTTTCTTTGAAATTTTCTATCTCGGATTCTTCTGCAATACTGTCTTCATTTTCTTCTTCATTTATCTCATCTTCACTGTTTTCTTGGTCATCAAGTTCTTCATTGTCACTGTCTGCAACTACTTCTTCTTCAGACTGTATGCCTTCATCTTCATTCTGTTCTTTTTCCTGCTCTTTTAATTTTAGTATTCCTGACAGAATTGGTAAACCGAAAGCTAAAGTTTTACCACTGCCTGTTTCTGCTGCTCCTAGAATATCTCGTTTTCCTAAAGAGAATAAAATAAATTTCTTCCTTTATGGTGAGAAT
Source organism: Ophonus ardosiacus (assembly GCA_943142095.1). Classification (NCBI taxonomy): domain Eukaryota; kingdom Metazoa; phylum Arthropoda; class Insecta; order Coleoptera; family Carabidae; genus Ophonus; species Ophonus ardosiacus. The sequence continues at coordinate 8,483,107 of OW964831.1, read as the reverse complement.
GAAATATGTGATATTTGTACATAATATGGTACTAGACAAAAAAATAAAATAGCCGTATTTTTTAAATCGATTAATTATTCGTATTTTACGAGAAAATAATTATTACAATTTTGGCGGGACGCTGATCTATAACTATCTCTTTCCCTCCCGGTCTACTAAGCTCACATCATATATCTCTTCTTCTCTTCTCCAAAACATTAAATTTCTAATAGTAATGTTATTACAAACTAAAGTTTAGTTTTTATTTTTATTATGAAAAACTATAGTGGTTAGTTTTTATATTTTATGACATACAGTATATGTCCCCGGATTGAGTTTACAAGAGGAAAAAAATTTTTATTTTTGAATTTACGAAAAAATGCCAAGGGAAGAAAAATTTTTGCTTTAATTAAAACGCATGTTTCAATTAATAAAACTTTTAAATAATGTAAGGTTCTTTGTTATAACGTTTTTTCGTATTTTGTCCTCCTAATAATACAGTTATTACATTGAATCTAACATGATTTTAGTTAGCTTTGAAATATTGACAAATGATTATTAATTCTAATTTCAGAAAAATAAAAAACGGCGAAAATCAAAATACTTGTAGTTTATTCAATTAACTCTTTTTTATGTGAAATTAGAATTAATAATCATTTGTCAATATTTCAAAGCTAACTAAAATCATGTTAGATTCAATGTAATAACTGTATTATTAGTAGTACAAAATACGAAAAAACGTTATAATAAAAGAACCTTACATTAATTAAAAGTTTTAATAACTGAAACATGCGTTTTAATTCAAGCAAAAACTTTTCTTCCCTTGGCATTTTTTCGTAAAATCAAAAATAAAATTTTTTTTCCTCTTGTAAACTCAATCCGGGGACATACTGTATATTGAAATTCAAATATGGTCACATAACCCATTGTATATTTAATAGTTTAATTATTTAAACTCACCAAATATTGCAGGCGGCAAAGTAAGCTCTTGAATAGGAGTAGGTTTAGTAAATCCTAAATCTGCTAAACCTTGCAGCAGTGGTTCTGGCAAAGATACAATACTCCATGCACTTAAATCGTCGATTGTATGTGTCTCTTGTTCTGTATTTTGCACTGTTTGTCCAATCTCAGTTTTCTGTTTCTTGTTTACTTTATTTGCTTTCTTTTTCTTAACTTTCTGTTTGTTCAATTTCTTGACTACAGTGTCTGTGGTTCTTTTTGCATTTGGGCTTTTTACAAAAGCACCAGGTTCATATTTTGGAAGCTTGTCAACAGCATTATCATCGCTTTTCTTTAATTTTTTCTTCTTCAATACATTGGATTCGGAACTTTTGCGCTTTCTATTACTCTACAAACAATATTATTGTTAATAAAAGAGGAAATACATTCCATGCGACTTTTCTACATACTTGGTTCAAGTAACTGGCATCATATTCTATTAATTCTTCTATTCCAATTAACCCATTTATATCTCCAGATACTAAAGGACCTTCCAATTTAACAGATTTCCACTCGGACACTTTAGTTTTCTTGGTCATTTTAAAAGTTTTCTTGTAAAATTGTAAAGGTTTAACCTATAAAACTACCACACCAAAGTGCCACAAACCACATGTATGACTGTATGACATGTAAAACATGCGCGTTAGCGCGTGGATCATAGGTGTATAGAAGAAAGATAGAAGAGCTAATCGATTAGTGGGGAGAAAAATTACGATCCTTTATCAATAAATATTTACTGTAAAATATTATGATTGAATATATGGAATATATCAACCAGCATATTAGCGGCCTGCTTTAAGTTTGACATTTATCAAAACCCAATATTATGATGTTATTTTCACATAAAAATTGATTAATTTAAAGTTATAATTATTACTTGATATAAATCAAGTAGATAGTAGAAAATGACAATGATGTCTGTAGGTATGTATGTGTGGATCTTGTGGACACGATTACTCAAATACTATCAATCAGAAAAATTTGAAATTTTGTATACCCATTCTATACTAATGTGGGAAGAGCTCATTAGTTTTTAGTGTATATCGGATAACCGGAAGTATCATTTATACAAGCTTTTAACAGTTTTTCTTGTAAAAACATCCTTGAATATAATTTTTTAGTAACTTTTACTAATTAAATTTGAATATAATTGTATAATCTTCAATTCTACGATAATAACATTTAGTAAATAACTCTAAATAACTTTGAATATGAATTTATAATATAATTTATTTTCATATATCGTCTTGCCTATGCGTCAAACAAAAATATAATTTATTTATAACAATTTTGACATATTTAAACAAATGTCACTGTCAGTCACTGTTAGGAAGAAATTGCATTAAAATTAATAATGAAACCGTGTTAAGGGGAATATAATGGTAAAATGTTTAATTCTAATGAAATTAAGGTTTGTAAAAATAATATATTTTCCATCATACATAAATATTAGATGTACAGGAAGAATTTTTTCTATTTTTGCAGCACTATAAATTAATATTAATTTACAACTAAACATTTACGAAATGGATCATGTACGACGAAGAATTTACAAAGATTGCGTTTCAGAGCACCTAGAAGTTAATGCTGATTTTTATAAGAATGTGTGTGTGACGATTTTTCCTTAAAGTCTATTAAAATATGATTCAAAACTTCTCAAATTTGGTATTTAAAACTCATATATAATTTGAAACAACATATCAGATTTTAACCATTTATGATAAATAGGATGTGGTACTTAATTTGGAGCTTTAACAGTTTTTTGAGGAAAAACAATAAAACATAATCCTAAATTTCGTATTACAGACTTTTCTATTTATTGGACAACAAATTAGATTTTATTTACAACCGATCAACCGGAAGGGATACTTTACGTGTAAAGCTTACTGCTATTTTAAACATGAAATTGGCGGGAGGTCATGTGCTGGCCACATCAGATTTTTTTTTCCAACTTAACAAGCAAAGTTATTAATGATATTTTAAATAAAAATCATTTAATAAATTTTCTACCAAAAAAAAAAAGAAAAAAAAATACAAAACTACTTAGTTTTTACTTGCAGCTTTGTAATTGTTCCGTACCCGACCTAAAACACTAGAAAAATGCTATGTTTTTCTTTTTGCAGATTAATAAGTTACAAACAAAACTAAATAAGTTCATTCAAATTTTAAAACTATGATGTTCGTATTTCTTTAGAACTATTGTTGATTGTTGTTTAAATATTTCCAACAAGTATTCTCCGTTCGAAAGAAACATCCGTTGTTAAGAAACAAGAACAACTAGTATAAGTACTATATCTGGAAGAGAACTTATACAGACAAAATTAAAACTTTATCATTACTTTTTACTAACTTATAAACTAATTTAAACTCATGCATTCCATTTTCGCGACATTCAGTTTGGGCGTCCTACGCACGCAAAGGCAAACAATCAAACAAACCTACAACATAATCTTCCTCTGAAGTATTCGTCAAATCTTGCAACTAAGATATTGTCTTGAATTGGTGCACTCTCCACGCCAGCAATGAGTGCCTATGTGTGCCTTGTTTAAAAGCGATTGCCTTTTCTATTTAGCTACACTTTATTATATATTGTATCTAAAATCATTCAAAGATAATTATTAGAAATGTATTATTACTTTATACTAACTTAAAATGTACATTTAAACATCTATTCAAGTAAAAATAAACAAACATACAATACATTATTTATTATCCTTCTTCTTAGGTACATTGGTTGCAATTAATGTTTGACAAGGAAATTATTTTATTTCAAGTGTATCGAACGTTTCCACGACTCTCATCATTAGCGAATAAAACATTTAATATTTTCTAATTCGATTGTTTATTGTTGATATTGACAATGAAAGATATGTAGAGCTTGTTTGTATACAAAATCCTGAATCATCATAAATACTTCACCTCAATACTGTTTCTATGAGGGAGTAAAGCGTGATCACGTTTTCGATTGGTGTAAAAACAACTATTAATTTTCCATGATACCATGAGGCATTGGCCAGAGGCCCTCGGAAAGGACAATATTGACCTCAAGCATTATTGTCCTTATAACACCCTTGGTACTTGAATTTCTATAAAAATAAGGTATTATTTATATTTTTAATGTTTTCATAACTATTTGATTGTTATATTTATTGTTTTATTAATAAATAAATGCTAATGTTTTTTTTGTTTGATTCTAGACAAAAAAAGCTTTCAAGAATTCAATCCACGTTGCACAAAAAAGAAAAATATTTATCCTTTTTGATTAGAGTTCACCGCAAAGTGTTTGTCCATAGCAATTTATGTCATCGTTAAATGTTTCACCTTGTTTACCACAAAATATTTTTTGATCATTTGAAGTGCAAAAAAGCTAATAGTTGAAATGCTCAAGTTAAGTTGGCTAATGTAAAAAGTTTTTATAATTAAAATTTCCCTAAATATATTAGCCGAAGTTACACTTTAATGGACGTGACAAACTTTCAAAATTTGGAGTTGAATAAGTTATATGGCCGTGAAAATGTTTTCCCAAAGGATTTAGAAGTACATTATGACTAATTAAGAAAGTAATCATTTGTATTCGATTAATTACATTACAAATTCTAGTATGCGAAAGAAACTAAGACATAAAAAAATTAATTCACTTAATATTCCAATTTCTACATTTACGTATCTGTACTGTAACTGTCATCACTAATTTTGTTTGTATTTATAATTTATTTGAACAAAATAAATATTAAAAATATATTATTTTGTATAAAAATATTTCTTGTTTTATTCTTTATAAGCATTCTAAATAATATACTTTTCAAAATAAATACATTATGTTCTGTTTCGACGTATAAAATATACAGTTTGTCTCTTACGTTGTGCTTTTCAATTTCTGCCCGCTGTATGCTCGTAATTAGATACTTTCCTCTTTCAATAGCATTATGGCAGACCTCTGTTTAGAGTAAACAAATTTGCAGAAGAAAATAGAATATCATGCGTCCCTCAATCGAATTATTGTAACTAATAACCTGGCAAATGGAAGCGTTAATTCTATTTGGGGCTGAAATACAATTTGCGCTTCGATAGCTATGAGTTTTGACGGTATAAAAGCCGCAAGCTCGCTGTAGGAAGTCAGTGCATTCCTGAGCTTTCCAACAACAAGTGCTTCAACAAGTATCCATTGAACACGGTGAGATAAACATTTTTATTGTTTTCTTAATATTCAATAAATATTTTAAATAAATAAGCAAATCATAAAATATTTCATTCTTGAGATAAATCTGTATTCCAATTTCGATTAAATGAGACTTTTTGATTATCTTTCAGATGTCATCTTAGATATGCTTTTGTTTTTCAAAAAAAAAAAGTCAAATTGTTGAATTAAGAAAATTGTGGCTACCTTGGGCAATATTCATTTTCAAATAACAACTATTAAAAATTGAGAAAAATATTATATATATTTTTTTATAGTCTATCTACTGTCAGACAAAATTTTGTTCGATCACTATCTTTCAATTTTTCTTCGATTCTGACCTCTTTCTTGGAAACAGTTTTTGGTCATTATTTTATGGCCCTGAAACTATAGCTTCAGGGCCATAAAACTATATGTGGCCATCGAGTCGTGGGACATCTTATATAAATATTGCGTCACATTTTTTGCTTCTTGACAACATTTTTATAATTTTTAAAACAATGCACATTAAATGAGTGAAATATGAATCCCAGTTATTAATTTATAAAATAATTACGATTTTTTTATTATTTTATGTAAGAATTAACAATAAGAAGTAACAATCATTTTATTGCCAGTTCGTAAGTGTCTAATTCATACGACAATCTTTTTAAGTTCAAAGAGATCTACGTGCAATTTTTATATTCTAAATTTATTCAAAAAAGCTTTGCACAAAACAATTACAAATAACTGCAAATTCTTTTATTCCGGGCAAAAAATAGGTTTTTGAGAAGGTTAACATGTATTTTTAATTAAAATACATCTTAACTCTTAACCGAAAAATTTAAAATTTGTTGTTGGACAATTTCTAAAAAGGGGAAAGCGCACTTTTTAGATTTTTTTTAACTGTAATAAAAAAACAAATTACATATGAATGAAAAAACTTTTTTAATGATTTTGTTAACCGGTTAATGTAATTGATTTAAAAATCGGCTTAAAAATAAACCGGATTTTGAATAGAAACCTATTAAAAAGTTTCGATCTCGATTTCGATTAAGCATTTACTCTATTTTTTCGGTTTCTTACCCTGAATTTATTTCACTAACAATCTTTCAATGTATGAATCAAAATGTTGTTGAATTTGTTCTTATTTATCTATATATAACCATTTATTCATAAAATTTGTTCCATCTTTGGCCGTACACTTCAACCAACCATATCTGGAATTCTTTGACACTTCTATTATTTATACAACATTGTGCTTGATTTCTAGAACGTTTTTATGTAAAAAATTATATTTTTTGGCACTTAGATCCATTTAAATTGAAATGTTTCAGTTATTAACTGAAATTACACTATGCAACCAGTCTGAGTGCTAAAGTATGTTATTTTGTCATTTTCACGACTACAAATATTACTGGCCAGTACATTCGAACGGAGAAACGATATGCAGAGTAATAGCGTTTTAAATGCGCACAAAAAAATTATACATGGATTTAATTACTAAATTTATAATTATTATGTGTAATTTTTATATATTTTCAGTAACAGACCTCCCGAAAATGTATTCCAACATGAAGTTCATCGTCTGCACCATCCTCCTCGCCGTTTTCTTCGCTGTCCTCGTCAACGACGTCGATGCCACTTACAGAAAACCGCCATTCAATGGTTCAATCTTCGGAAAGCGTGGTTCCACTGTCGGTTAGTGTCCGAATTCTATCGTATTTTGATAAAATAAACCATAGTAATTGTGATTTATTTATAATTCGTGTTGTAGAATACGACAGCGCTAGCAAAGCTCTTTCTGCAATGTGTGAAATCGCAAACGAGGCTTGCCAAAGTTGGTTTCCCAACCAGGACAACAAATAAGCTATGAAGATGATGACGATGATACTTATATATGTACGAATTTGCATGTCCAGTCTTTTGTAATAGTCAGAATGATAAATAAATTCATTAACTGAAATATTTACTCTTATTTTTACACCTTTAATGTTACAGTGAAGTCCGCTTATAACGAACCAATTTGGAGAGTACGAACTAAAGTTTATAACGAAACCTTATTTCGAATATAGTGTTTAAACCCCATTTTGCGCTCTTAATACACAAATAACTATTAAAATGTTTTGAAATCTGTATTATAACTAGTATTACAACTTTTATTACTAGTATTACCACTTTTTTAAATGGTACTACCACTTTTTTAACTGGTATTACTACTTTCTTAACTGGTACTACCACTTTTCTAACTGGTACTACTACTTTTTAACTGGTATTACGTATTACCACTTTTTAACTAGTAACTGGTAGCACCACTTTAAAAAGTGGTAGTACCAGTTAAAAAAGTGATAATACCAGATGCAGGGTTCAAAACATTTTATTTTAAATAATATTTTACCCGTTGGCCTTTTACGCTTATGTAAGAATTAAATAATAAACGGATTATTTAGTAAAAAAATTTGTTTGCCAGAAATAAATAAATTTTTATTTTTATTCATTATCTCTGAAATTAAAATTAAAATAAAGAAAAGTTTCAAGAAGACTACTATTTTATTTTATTACAATTCTTTTCTATTGTCACAAACATACTCGAAATCTTTTTAGTTTAGCCAAAAAATGGATTTTCTCAAAATTATTAATACCAAAACAATACTGCTGCTGTACTCTATGATGAAATTTGTAAACTATATTTTTATGTTATGTTGTATGTGTATATGGGAAACAAATGTTATTTGATTTTCGATCAAACTATGAATAGAAAAAATGTTAAATTATTTATTTTAAACAATGTAATTGTTCTAATATTGATTTAAATACGATTTTATGGTTATTATATTATAAAATTGCTCATTTTACTGTCATAAGTTGTATTTGCAATCACTATATCACGAGATGTCACCATCTGTTCATCAGACAAATGAAAACCAGGACCGTAATTAAAAATTATTGTTGTTAAATAACTTTTAACACATTTTTAAATTAAAATTTTCATCTCTTACAACAAAGATAAAATAATAGTTTATAACAAATACAAAATAAATTATTAAACTTGTTCTTTGAAGATGATATACTGAAATATTGGCTAGCACAAAATATCCTGAATACGTTTTATGCTATAGCAACAAATTATTTGTGGAATGTAAAATATGGTAGGCGCTGGCGCCTAAATACCAAATAATAAATATTGGTATTTCTTCAAAATTTGACTATGTACTATTATTCTTCAATTAAATATTAACATTATATCTATTATAGAGGTTTAATAAATATAATATTGTACATATTATCCATTTTTTATTTAATAAATATATTTTGTATAGCATTAACAAAGTGGAGAGAAAAGAACTATTTTATTGTACATAATATTTTATAAACAATAATTATTAACTATAACTAATTGTAAATATTGTACTAATAATATAGTATGCAGAAATAAACAAATAGTACAAAATAAATAAAAAATTATGCATAACATTGACATGACACTTATAATATTTTATCTTTAATTTTCTTCGCTAAATATTTATAAAAAGTAAATGTGTTATATATCAGAAGAATCAGTACAAAATTCTGAGTATAATAAATAATTATATATATAAACGAAAATATACATACATCGTGAGCGTAAAGTTATAAAAACTAGTAAAATGTTGTTCGTAGGACATCGCTCAATAGCAGCTGTATTTTAAATAAATAATTTAACATTTTTTCTATTCATAATTTGATCGAGAATCAAATGACATTTCTAGAAATCTGATTGGTCAATTGATCAATCGATAATATTGATTTTCTCCCATTTACACGATACATCAACGTACTTTTTTACAACATCACATAAAAATATAGTTTACAAATTTCATCATAGCAGTATTGTCTTGATATTAATAATTTTGAGAAAATCCATTTTCCGGCGAAATTAAACAGATTTCTACTATGTTTGTCATAAGTAAAGATTATTAATTAAAAATAAAACTGTAACGGAGTGGTTAACATACATCCCTAAAACAAAACAATATTTATAATTCATGTACTAGTTGAACAAATTAAATGAAAATTGGTATATCTATATAAGAAAATACGTAGAATTTAATGGTAAGATTTTCAAGTTTCCACCTCTACCCAATTTTGGGTAGTGAATATATACCCATTTAAGGGTTGAAGTTACAGCTTCAATTTTATGAAAAATGGATTCCACAGATCAAAATACATATATATACTAATTTTCGTTAAAATATTCCAACAGATAGATCAGAAAACTCAAAATGTTTCTAACGGTCATTGACCTCTTGAGTTTTACCCATTTAAAGAATTTCTTACTGTGCTTATATCAATCCCACAATAATTCTGAAAATTGGTATACATATATTGGAACACCCATAGAATCGAATGAAAAAATCGAAAAATTTATAACTCTACCCAGTTTTGGGTAGAAATTACCTACCCACTTATTGGCGGGAGGTACGGTTCTAATTTTATTAAAAATGAATTCTTCGGTACAAAATACATATGTGCACTAATTTTTGTTAATTATCTCTAAAAGGTATACGAATTATCGTAACTTGTATACACCGTAGATTTTCTGAATTTTAATGGGCGAGAGACGCGTTGCTTGCGCACAATAATATCAGAGATCCACGGTAAATTCAAATTGTGTTTATTTGAAGACCCTTTAACAAAAAAATATGAAAATTGGTATACATGTATAAGAAAATACATAGAATCTGAAGGTGGATTTAAAAATTAATTATATCTACCCAGTTTTAGGTTTTGAATATCTACCCATTTAAAGGTTGAGGGTATGACTTTAATTTTATGAAAAATGAAATCCACAGATCAAAATACATATGTATACCAATTTTCGTTAAAATATTCCGACAGATGGACCAGAAAAACTCAAAATGTTTTTAACTGTCATTAACCTCCTGCTTTTATCCTTTTAAAGAATTTCTTACTGTGCTTATATCAATCGTACAATAATTTTGAAAATTGGTATAAATATACTAGAAAACCCATAGAGTCGAATGAAAAAAATCGAAAAATGTGTAGCACTACCCAGTTTTGGGTAACAATTACCTACCCACTTATTGGCGGGAGGTATGGTTCTAATTTTATTAAAAATGAATTCCTCGGTTCAAAGTACATATGTGCACTAATTTTTGTTAATTATCTCTGAAAGGTATACGAATTATCGTAACTTGTATACACCGTAGATTTGCTGAATTTTAACCCATTTTACCCCGTTGTACTCATATGAGTACACATAAATCAGAATTGTTTATTTTTTAAATTATTGTGGTCACATCTTATTTGTTAATATAAATTATCTTCCCTTAATGCCACGAAGCTATTTTGATGAATATATATGTAAAAAAAATATATTGGTAACATTTTATTTTGAGTTTTGTTGCAGGATTTTTGTTGCCTGAACTTGTTCATAAATACAAAGACGTAGTTTTACATTTATTCGCAGTATTCGTACTTTCTTCGTGAATTACGGTGCATCGGTAAGTACTCTGTTGATTTTATTGTAAAAATAAATAATCTATTATTTTAGTCAATTGTTACGTGATTGTAATGATACTGTACTCATATAAGTACAATGGGAATAAGCCTAGGTATTGCAAAATTTGATTTTTTTTTCTCTTATGCATATTTCTAATACATACATAAATCCAAAAATATAACTTTTTATGAATAATTAAAAAAAATGTCGTGGGAACAAATGGGTTAATGAGCGAGCGATGCGTTGCTTGCGCACAATAATATCAGAGATCTACGGTAAATTCAAATTGTGTTTATTTGAAGACTCTTTAACAAAAAATTATGAAAATTGGTAAACATGTATAACAAGATATGTAGAATCTGATGGTGTAGTCCAAAATTAATTATATCTACCCTGTTTTGGGTGGTAAATATTTACCCATTTAAAGGTTGAGGGTACGGCTTTAATTTTATGAAAAATCGATTCCTTGGGTCAAAATACATACGTATACTAATTTTTGTTAAAATATTTCAACAGATAATCAAATAATTTGAAAACTTAATTTTAACTGTCATTGACCCTAGTCGCTTAGTTCTTTTACTATACTTAAATCAATAATATAAAATATCTGAAAACTAGTATACATATACAACAAAATCCGTAGATTCTAATGAAAAGGTCTATAAATTTGTATCTCTACCCATTTTTGGGTAAAAAAATCCAACCCATTTAAGGGTTGAAGGTAGAATTTTTATTTTATCATAAATCGATTCCTCGTGTTAAAATACATATATGTACATCAAAATATTCCAAAGGGCGTGTCTTATTTTGCTATTTGTTTAAAATTGTATTTCACTTTGTTCCATATTAGTTATTATTGAAACATTCAAAACTGTTAATTATTTTTAATTTTGTTTTTTGAAAAATGCTTTTAATATCGAGAAAAATCGATATATTGATAAATACTTTGTTACATTAGCCAGCCTAAATAAATCAGTATCGGTTCTGCCATCTCTAAGAAAAATCATGAACAAATAATTTTATATATTATTTAAATAAAAGTGTTTTCATTTATTTAATTATTTTTTTTTTAATATATTTTCCAATTTTATGCTTTATAAATTATTAACAACACATATTTTGTTAATTGTTAATAACAATATTTATAACCTCTAATAACAAATGACAGTTGAAAATAATGGATAAACAAATGCACATAATTGGAAAAAAACAAAACAAATTTAGACAGTTTATGTTTTATTACAGGGAGAACATTTATTTAAACATCGAATATAAATATATATTATATTTCAGGTCCTTAAACCAATTTTCCAAAAGTTGTGGATAAATAAGTTTGTTTTCAATGAGTACTTAACGTGAAAACCGGTTTGTTGAAGAAACCAGTTTAAAAACCGGTTGTCCAACCGATTTTAATGAGAACTAGTTGTAAAAACCGGTTATTTTGTAGAAAATAAATTTATTAACACTTGTGTAAATCTTAAGACAAGAATTATTCCATGTTTTACTAATAAACAATTCTGGTTCATCATGTATATTTTTACAAGGATGCTATAGCTTATAATGCCTCTTAAACCAATTGGGCATATCAATATTTTATGTATTATAACAATACGGTATGTATATTTGTATATAATAATCATTTATTACTGTTTATTTATTATTTACAGAACTGCAAGTCAGCTGATTCCAATGTGCAACTAAATGCAAGCATTATAAATGTTTGGATTTCTCCAGCGAAAAATACTGTTGATCAGGGAATGAAATATCAATGGACGAAACTCCAGGGGTTGATTTTTATGTAGACAAAAACTGTGGGACGCATCAAAGAAGACAAAATACAAACAGATGACAGAGAGCAAAATATAATGAAAAACTTTGACCATAGATTAGACAACTAATTTTAGTATGTTAGTACAAGTATTTAGCATCATTTTATTCAGTGCTTCACGCTGAATCTATTGATGCTTAATTTATTAACTTTTAATGAAAATTTTGTGCTGAAAATTGTAATTGAAAAAATCCAAGTGTGTCAAACGAAATGTATAAGGTATTAGCGATATGTTATAGTTATAATTTATATATTTTATAGTTTTATACTCAGAATTTTATGATGATTCTTCTGATATGTAACACATTTACTTTTTATAAATATTTAGGGAAGAAAATTAAAGATAAAATATAAGTGTCATGTCAATGCATAATTTTTTATTTATTTTATACTATTTGTTTATTTCTGCATACTATATTATTAGTATAATATTTACAATTAGTTATAGTTAATAATTATTGTTTATAAAATATTATGTTCAATTAAATCTTTTCTCTCCACTCTGTTATGCTATACAAAATATGATATTTATTAAATAAAAAATGGATAATATGTACAATATTATATTTATTAAACCTCTATAATAGATATAATGTTAATATTTAATTGAAGAATAATAGTACATAGTCAAATTTTGAAGAAATACCAATATTTATTATTTAGTATTTAGGCGCCAGCGCCTACCATATTTTACATTCCACAAATAATTTGTTTCTATCACACAAAACGTATTCAGCACAATTTGTGCTAGCCAATATTTCAGTATATCCTCTTCAAAAAACAAGTTTGATTATTTATTTTGTATTAGTTTGAAACTGTTTCTTTATCTTTGTTGAAATAAGTACAAATTTTACCTCAAAAAGCTGTTATAAGTTTTTTAACAGCAATAATTTTTAATTACGGTCCTGGTTTTCATGAAGGTTAAATATGTCTGACGAACAGGTGGTGTCATCTCGTGAAATAGTGATTACAAATATAACTTACGATAGTAAAATATGCAATTTTCCAATATAATAACTATAAAATCGTGCTTAAATCAATATTACAACAATTAATTTGTTTAAAATAAATAATTCAACATTCTTTCTATTCATAATTTGATCGACAATCTAATAACATTTGTTTAAACCATTTTACTTGCCCCATAGATCCTATATACATTTTCAAAATCTGATTGATCAATCGAAAGTATTGATTTTCTTCAATTTACACTATACATCAACTTACTTTCCTACAAAAATAAAAAATATAGTTCGCAAATTTCATCATAGAGTACAGCAGCAGTATTGTTTTGGTAGGGTATAAGAAAATCCATTTTCTGGCTAAATTAGAAAGATTTCGACTATGTCACAATAAAATATTTGTAATAATAAAATAAAATACTAGTCTTTTTGAAACTTCATTTTAATTTTAATTTCAGAGATAAACAAGATTACATATGATATAAATAATTAAAATAGAGTATTTTGAGCAAATTATATTTAAAACTTTTTTCGGTTTGACGCCCGTTTTGAGATATTTCTGAAAATCAATTTTACGAGGAATCCAATGCTGCAACGTAGGGAAAATAGAAGGGCCAAGGATAAAAATATTATTTAAAATAAAATATTCTTTTTATTTAATATTCAAAACTAAATTCATAAAATGTTTAATTATAAAAAGAATAAAAACAAAATATAATACAGAAAATATCTTACACTTTTTAAGTAACAAAATACTTGTTTTCATATAAATCTATTCATTCATTGTTAATAAGTTTTAGTAGATTTCTGCTTAAAATGAATCACAGTACTGAAAAAAAATTGCAAATTAATTACAGTACAATATAAATAATAAACTTCTTACCATAATACTAATAAATTGATGCAATGTATAGCTGCTGTAATAAAATTAAAAGTACTAGAAAACGTATGTAAAGTTGTATTGTATACAAAAGTGTATATTGGTCCAGTAAATAATGGAGTAAGTGATTCTACAGAAGTTGCCAATGTAAGTACTTGTCCTAGAAAAATATAAAATTGTTTACAATATTTACAGAATTTCATTTGAATGAACGACGAATGAATTTTGGGTTCGGACTAACCGATAGATTAAATTTAACGTATTTATAAAAAAATAACTGAATTTGAAAAAAATTTTTGTGCAAATGTGTATAAAAATATTTCACTATTTACCGAGTTCTATGGCTGGAACTATTTTAGATATGGCAGTTTTTAATAACGGTCGAACTAGGCCACCAAAACAACGGGTAACTCCCGCTAAAAGCAAAATAAATAATTATTAAACACAATGGCTGGTAGCACAAGCCTTGTTTTAACTAAAACGCTGTTTTAAGAAATGTCAAATTTCATTATTTAATAATAAAAATAAATAATATCAAATTTATCAAAATATGATTTTAAAGCAGAACATAGTTTTTATTCAAATAAATATTTTTAAAAAAATCGTTCTTTAAACATAAGGGTGAAATTAAATATTGAAATTTGAATTTAACATTTCTTAAAACAGTGTTTTAGTTAAAACAAGGTTTGTGCTACCAGCCATAGTTTACAAAATATAATAATATTTACATCAAATGGGCCCATAAATCATTTTTTATTGCTTTTTATGAAACTTTGTACAAAGATATGACGATTACTGAAAACCCGATGTGAAAATTCCTTATATTAAACAAGATATATTTTTTTAAAGTTTTGCGATGAGTTTGTGACGTCACCGGTGTTTTGCCCAATGGCATTCAAGCAGTATTCTTTCATGAGACCAGATAAATATTTTTTTTGCCCTCCTGAAGTGTAATGGGAACTTTACAATTGTATAAACAGCAAGTGTAACCTACATTTTACGCTTACTGTGTTGTAACTTGTCTAACTATGCTGTAAAATAATCACAATACACTGGACGTTTATGGGCATTTAGAAAAGAAATCATCTTTACTATAATAAAGTTCATGTAAAAAACTACTACCTACATAAGTTATTTTTTTACTTTAACATTTCCTATATTTAAAAATAATTTATATAAACCAAAATGACGGCAGCGACATCTGTCATTATTGTAAAAATCCGCCGTTACCGACATAGTCACCGATCGATATACCTGTCAAATACGCGAGGTGAACATTGCTGAAATGTCAAATATCGACACCTACCTATTATTTATTACGAAGCAAACATGAGCAAAATAATGTATTATCAGTCATAAACAACGTCTATTATTACAAATAAATTTTCGCTAGAAGAAGTACTCTAATGAAGGTAAGTAAAATCAAATTTGGTAATTGACAACCCCAGTATTTTAAACTAACCTTTTTCAGAAGTACAACCTATCTCATTAAAAAAAGTGATTTTCATTATCGTCGGCCAAAAAGTTTGATATAATTCTCGTGCGTGAAGTATTTTACAGCGCTCCAGCTAATAAGACACGAGCCCTTAAGGCGAGTGCCTTATTGTGACTACTTGTTAATCAGTATGTATTTTACGTATTCGTTTATGGTTTATGGGCTCTTTATTTATATACAAAATATTAGTATTTTCCTTACCAACATATAGCCCTTCATTTGTGCTAGAAATGCCGTACAATAACGCCGTAACCATAGCCATCAACAAACCAAAATAAATCAACAGCACTTCATCAAAATGTAATTTTCTATGTAGGAAATACAATCCTAAGATTGTAACGAGTATCCCTGAGAAACTGTAGGCACTTGTGTACAAAGTAAACATCTCTAAAGTCCAATGAAATTTATCCCGTAGGAATAGGAAAAATATTTGGCTGTCAGCGTTTATTGCCATCATATATAACATGGAAACAATTAGTAATATTGTCAATATTGCCCTGTTGTAATTTTCTCGTTGTTTGATGCAAGTTTTGTACATTTGTTTGATTAAAGAAAAGTCGAAGAGGGTCCTTAATCCACCCTACAACATAAAATTTATTTTTTATATCCATAAATATTGATTGATGATGTGATATTTTTACTTACACTCTCTTCCCGAATTTCAATGGATTCGGGAACAAAAAAGAATATATAAAGTACGGCCAGAAAACAACAACCCGCACATATTCCATAATTTCCGAAATATCCCATAGAATTAAAAGCAAAAGAACTTGTGGTAATTCCTATCAGCACACCAATGGACATTGACGCTTCATACAAACCAAGTCTGTAAATATAATAAAAAATTATTTCTTCTCCAATGACGACTCATAATATAGGTACTTCCTTTTGATTAAAAACGGAATAAAAGACGATTGAAAATTGATTTACAGCAGATTTTACTGACCAATCCCGAGGCAGAAATCATGTCCCTATCCAAACTTATGATTTATATATAAATTTAATGTAAAAAATGTTATAATATTGTGATATGATATGATCCCGACAGACGCCAAATATTTCCAATTTTAAATGGCACAAAAGTGACCCCTGTGGTGCACTCTCCACACTAGCTATGAGTGCCCGTGAGGTGACGCCTGGTAAGCTCCCACACGGTAAAATATATCATCATCATTACCAATGTCTACATGTGTTGTAGATACTGGCACACCCAGAAATGGGTAATATGCCGTGATGATATATTTATTTATTTATTTGATATGATATAATAATAAATAACCAAGTAATGTAAAAAAAAAAATTCTAACACGTTTGCTTGTAATTTATTTTGGAGCTAAAAAATGTATCATGTGGTTTGTGACGTACGAGTGACTGATGACGTATATGCTGATGACATACATATAACTACTGTTTTTCAGTCCTTCAACTGTCGTGTTCGTCTTTTGCCCAGTTGCACCGACAACGACAAGACTTAAATTTTAAGGACCCCTAAACAAAAAAAAAAAAAAATGCAAATCGAAATTTTGACAGCAATATATAATAATAATAATAATAATAATAATAATAATAATAATAATAATAATAATAATAATAATAATTCATTTGACATGTCATTTCGATGCAATATTGTCATTTTAAGGAATGCTTAAAATTTAAGTTACGTTGTTGCCATTAATATAATTACATTTTGTGTGTTTACAAGTTTTTTATATCTACATATTTCTTAAATGTCATGAGCTCTTCCTACGTCACATCCGGTAAAATTCAAATTTTCAATGAATACTTAAAAATTCATATCTAGCTTAAATAAAACAAGAACTCAAAATTTTAGATTTATAAATACAAATACGTGAAAATTTCAGAAAATAAAATAAATTATTTGGATACCGCTCCGTGGAAATAAATAAACTTCTATGCAACCCGTACTACATAAATTTTTGCGCCTGCGTTTGATTAAATAAAATAGCGTTATCAAAAATACTCGATTAACCGGTTATTCGATTAACAATTTAACGGGTTACTGTGGTTTGTAAGAAATAAAAAATTGGCTGAACGGTTAATCCATTTGAACCTGTTATTTTGATTAATCGGTTAGTCATTCAAATTGTTTTTGGTAAAAATAAATTCATAACTGGTAGGTTGCCCATAATGCCCAGTTTTCACGGGTAAATAAACGAACTTTGACAACGAATGTAACTCAACATATCATATTTTTCCCAACGAGAAAAATTCATTTTTATTACTCGTAATAATCTACTATTGTCAAGTAAAATTCAGAAATTCAATTGTTGCACTTTTTTGTTGTTTCCATAGCAGCCTTCGATTTACTTTTTTCATTTTAATTTTAGTATAAATAACAATTTTTATTAATTTTTCTGTTAATTATAAAAATAAATTATTATTGTTTTATATCATTGTAAAGCTAAAGAAAATCTCTATTTAAAAATTCCATAGCTTAATATGACCTCCATATGAAAAATAAAAGTTGCTATCAGTAACTCGTAAATGGTTAGATATAAAAAAAAATGAGTACTTCTGCAAATTCACTATACAAGAAAGTGCAAAACAGAATCTCGTATTATTTCATATAACAAAGTTATAAGCAAAAAAAGAAAATCGCGAAATTTACATTTTCACCTATATCTAGTGACCTATGCATTTTTTCGCAAATAACAAAACACCATTAAAATAGCCTCCTAATGGGGCAACTTTTGTCTAATTTAACCAACCTCGTAGCTCTTACGGTTCTCGAGATACCAATGCATTCGTACCTTAAATGGGACACTATAATTTAATCAATAATAGTATATAAACAATTAGTTAACGAGCAAGGACAAAAATTAGTTTTATTTCTACAAAAGTTATACTGCATTTTAATAACGTAGGTCACGCAAAAAAAAACTTTGTTATACCTCCTGGAACCATTTATAAATATGTATATGTGTATCGATATATTTTCTAATAAATAATGTAATATAGATATGAACATATATAATGTAATCTCATAGTCTTTCATTTGATAAACAGTAAGCTTTCTACTAAACTATTTTCATTTAATACTATATCTACTTTAATTTCGATAAGTGATTTTATTTATATTTTTAGTACAGAATGTGTAAATAATTTCATAAATAATATGCTACTGCAAACAAAGTAATACTAGGAAAATCTAAAAATATACTATACCTTAATCCACGATTTCTTTCTGACGTAATATCCGTAATATAACAAACACAAGCCAACGATAAAGAAGTTTCACCTCCCCCTAAAGACGTTGTAAAAGAAGTTATCAACCACCACCACGGAGACGCCGACGGAATGGCACAAATTATTATCAAAACAATATACGTTATAAAATTTCCTAAAACGAACACCAATTATTTATTACACCCAAAACAGGGACTAATATCTTACCTAGTAATGCGTGGAGCATGACTGGTCTTCTCCCATTTTTATCAATCCACGGCCCAATGAATAAAATCAAAACCGCTGGAACAATAGTTGCCAAAGATGCCTGAACAGTTAATAAAATACTAGCCGATGGTTGAACAGCTTTTTCTAATTCTTTACTTGCATTTTTCGTACCCAATAAGGCACAATCTGATTCGTTATAGCCTAAAGTAACGTAGCAAGTTCGATACATGATTAAATTTTGCGTTACTGTATCTAAAAACCATTTATAAGTTTGAACAAAATTAATATTATATTTGAATCTTACCAGAAAACATGAAACAGAAGTATAGAAGAAAAATAGGAACTTCTACACAAGTTTTCATGCCTTTACACATTGTAGGAACTGCAAAGAATTTATGATTTAATATGTTGCAAGTGCAAGATGCAATCAATATGTTTTTGAATGTCCACGTAATATTTATAAGTGAACTAAAATTGGGATTCCCCTACCCCTATGAGAAAATTATAAGCGTACAGAGCAGAAGGCGTACGGTATTTTATTTGCATTGGTTTGTACACAGATAAGTACATAAAAAAAAGTGTAAGCATTCGATAACGATTGCATAGGGGATCAATAAATAAAACATCAACATACAATAATACAATAGTGTAATATACGACTGGGATCCTCAACTCTAATTGTTTTATTATTTTAAATGAAAGTTTGTTTAATTTTGAAGCAATTCGTAGTATTAAAAAGTCTTAATTGTCTTTAGTTTAATTGCATTTAATATTTTAATATCAACATGACGTCACGGGTCACGGCGACACTTCTATCTTCATGGCTGTGTGTGTGTGTGAGAGAGAGAGATAGCAATAGTGTGTTGTCACAGTGACACTGACAACATATTTCAAAAATCTCGTTTATAATAAATAAAAATAATTAAAATAGTTATTTATGTAACAGTATGTAAAGTAGTACTTGTTTGGCCGAATACGGAAATTAATAATAATAATAATTAATAATAAGTTGCGAAATGATAATGTTTTAGACACGCAATGTGAAATTTATATGCACGAACGTAAACGAGTAATACAACACGTCAAGTGCCTAAAACACTCATTTCGCAATGTATTACATACAAGATTTTTTATAATAGCGGTTGAAAATAGATCATTTATCATCTATTCGTTGCTAAATGAAATACTTTTAAGCACTAGAGCATAAAAAGTAACATTTACTGTAATTTTTTAGCACTAGTGCTTAAAAATATTTCATTTAGCAATGAAAATAACAATCAAAAACTTGTTATAAAACGTTAGTATAAAAAATGTTTTTTAATCTTTAATTATTGAGTATTACTTTAAGTACATTTTATTATTTTTTGTTATAGTGGAGGACCCCATTGTTATCTTTGAAGATAATGAATTTTTAATATTCCGACGCCTATGAAACAAGTAATGTGGGAATTTTCTATATTTTTTTTATAAGTTATTCAATTAAAAGTATCATAAAAGCATAAAAAAGTATAAGTATACCATAATTAATTTTTTTTAGTTGCATTTTCCAGTGATTTTATAATGACTGTACACGTCAAAGCGACCACGAACACGAACTTCAACGACCACCACAAATAAACGCCCTCTACTAAATGCAAAAAAGCTTTTCCTAACCTAAAACATTGTTTACTTCAAAAAAGGAAATATATTATCTGTACAAGAATCAAATGAATATGGATAAAGAAAGACGATTTGTTAACGATGATTTTAGGTATAATGCTATTCTAAAAGTTATTCTTTAATTACAACATTCCTTTGTAGGTCAATTATGTCTGAAAGGAGAAAATACGAGAACGAAATAAGAAAGAATAACAGTAAAGGTGACTATGTTGGATACATCAACTACGAAATGAGTATTTGGAGGAGAATAAAATCTAGATCTGATACAGTAACGAATGCAGCTGATACTATTGCGAAGAAAATTGTTAACCTCCATAACAGAGCTTTATCCTACTATAAAGACGATTTAAATCTGTGGCTCTCTTTTATTAAGTTTTGTATGGAAGCTGATTATCATGGTCTTCTTTCTGAAGCTTTTTCTAGAATGCTAACGGTGAGATTTCATTTATAGCGGTAGTGATTTAATTCCTCAGCGAAAACTAGTGGGTTCCAATCTTTAAAATTATCCTTGTATCTAATTAGAATTAAGGATTTCACCACTTTTTTATAAGTACTATTGGTGAAAAAATTTCTCTAAATAAGCGAATAATGTCCCCCGAAGTTTGAAAGAATAGATATGACGTCATGACGTTCATATCAAACTTGGACCTATTTTACGTAAAAAAAATAGATGGCACTTGACAGCCGACCATTTTTACATGCATTAAATACATAATTTAAATTCGTGGAACCAAACTTTGTAAATATTTTTATCTGTAAAAATGTTCAAGGCCAGAATATTAACAATTACAACAAAACATGGTTAAATATTATTTAATTTTGTCCATTTTATTTGATAACAGCTGACAAGTAATATTTATTTCCCTATTTAAACCAACGCTATTTTCTTACGTGAAATAAACTATAAATGTTATTGATATTTCTAAATTATATTTATAAAAAATAAATGTATATTATAATATTCTACAAGTCTATATACTTTATAATTGCAAATGTATTTAAATTATTAAGTTTAATGAAAGACATTTATATTTAAATAAAAACCGTTTGAGAATTGCAGTGCTGGACTGATAGCCACAGCCACGCCTCCGCTATTTGAATTTCTTTACTTCCATTGATAGTGCAGACCTTCTCTCAACTTGATATTCATTATATATTTATAGGCGGCCTTTCAGAAGCAAAACAAAATAAAGTATTTCACTATTTTCTGCTAATTTCTCCCCCAATCCCGTGTAATGTTTTAAATAAGAATTAAGGTAGCAGTTTTGTATAAAATATTTGAAAAAACTTACTTCAAATACTAAATATAAGTATTTCAAATGTTTGATAAAATAGAATTATTTATTTATTACTTAAAATATACTAATATTTCAAATACTTTTACTTTCAATTATTTAAAAATTGATAAGATATTACTGTATTGTAAAAATGTTTACTTACAACCGTGCATAAATTACATACTTTACGCACTCTTTACAGTGTGTAAAGGGTCAAATGTATTTCAAATATTGAAAATTAGCATGTCATATAAATAATAGTATTTTAATGTATTAAAATATAAATTGCTTTTGAAAAGTATTTCAACTAAAAATACGAAATACTTTTATTTTTAAGTATTTCAAATAATTACTTAAATACTTAATTTATTTCAAATACTATAAACACGTGTGTGTAAACCAGCCAATATAATTCTTTGTTTCAGTATCGCACAGATAAATGTCTGTGGCTGCTAGCTGCAAAATGGGAAGTAGATGAATACGAAAATATAGAAAAAGCTTTAGATTATCTATACAAAGCTTTAGTTCATCATCCAATGGAAAGCACAATCTATAACGAAATATTTCGACTGGAATTAGAAACACCTAAATATTTATCCGATATAACAATCACAAGTAAAGTGGAAGAAATTGCAATAGGAAAAGCAACTAAAATATTCGCTGTAGTACAAAATAAAATTCTAGATGATGTAGATGTATATATAAATCTTTTAAATACAGCTACTCAACATTCATATACAACTAAATTACAATTAGATATTATTCAGCATATGATTAAAACCTTCCCGAAAAATGAAGAAATGTGGAATTTTCTCGCTAAGAGAGAATTAGAGGGACATCACTTTACGTCCGATTGTAAATATAAATTCATTCCTGACACAGAAACTAGATTAGAAAACTTAATTAAAAAATTTCAGTACGCTGTGAATTTTGTACAAACTGAAACCATGTGGGCAAAATACCTCAACACACTTTTAGATTTGCTAGATAAAAAGAATAATATTAAAAATTATTTTTTAAAAGCTTGTGAAGAATCTCACAAAGCTAAATTATTAACAGAAGAACATTATATTAAATGGATAGAATATCTTCAAGATAGTCCAAAGTTGCTTCAAATTTTAGAAGAAGCAACTAAAAATAAACCAAAATGTTTGCAACTTTGGGTTGCTAGAGTTCGATGCCATATTAGCAATAGTGATGAACAAAAAATCGAACATATTTTCGATGAAGCAATAAACATTTTACAAGACGATTCCATACAGGTATGGAGGTTGAAAATACAGTATTATCAATTAAATTTAACAAACAAAGATCCAAATAAAATAGAAAGTATTTACCGGGCAGGTTTGGAATTTTCTCCAACAGTTTCGAGATTATTAAAGCCACAATTTTTGGATTGGATTACACTTTTTAAATTAGGTAATTCTGAAAATATATCTTCGTGTGTTTACCTGAAATTTGATGAATTTTAGATTCAACTAGAGACGAATACAAAAAATTAGCGAGTAAAGAACCGTATTGTTTAGAATTACACAAAAAAATTATAGAACTAGAAGCAATGTGTCCACAACCAAATGAAGAAATAATTAAACTTGCTGCTAAGTTAGCTGTAGAACAATTTGGCGAAGAAACGTGGATGGAATACGTTCAAGATGAAATTGACTGCGGTAAGATCGATATATGAAAAATATTGATTTATTTTTAAACGATTTTATGTTGCAGGACCCCGGTGGAAAAAAGATATATTTAGAAAATATTTAATAAAAGATTAATGTAAATTATTTTTGTATTGAAATAAAATTATTACCTTTTACCTAATGTTTTCTTGGGATCTTGGGAATGGGAAAACGTAGTATTTATTCACAATTTATTTAATCTTCAACTTATACATGCTTAAGACACCAATAAACAAAGATTACCTGATTATCTAGAAATATACTATACCTGAAAAAACACAAATATTAAAAAAAATTGCATTTTAGTATTTAATATACAGGCTGTAACAGCTAAACGAGTTACCACAAGTGTTTTATATTATTAGAAATACAATAAATTATTATAAGACTAAGACAATCTTATAGAAGACCAAAGAGGACACCAAAATAGAGAAGAAAATATTTTTTAAATCAATGGTTTACAATATAAAGTTATATATTTTTAAATGGGCTGGTATATATATATTTTTAGGCCTATTCAATAGAGTATTTTTTTCTGAATTCAACCATGTAATCATTTTATATCCTTACATAACAAATATAATGAGAAAATTTCAACTGATGTTGTATAAAAAAATGAGCTTAAATAAAAACAAAATAAATATTTATTTTTGTTAACAGCTTTATAAATACTGTTCTATTTGATTTTCATCCTAAATAATTCAATTAACAAATAGGAATTTTTGTTTTTCATACATAGCCTACTGAAGAATAACCACTAAAATTATATTTATTTAAATTTCACGTGAATGTTTTTCAATATTTTTGTTACGTAAGTATCTAAAATGATTACATTGTTGAATTCAGAAAACAATACTTTATCAAATGGGCTTTAAAAAAATATATCATCCCATATAAGAAAATATAACTGTGTGTTGCAACTTGAGAACCACTGGTTTAAAAAATTATATTTA
Source organism: Ophonus ardosiacus (assembly GCA_943142095.1). NCBI lineage: Eukaryota > Metazoa > Arthropoda > Insecta > Coleoptera > Carabidae > Ophonus > Ophonus ardosiacus. Next base: position 8,458,326 of record OW964831.1, on the reverse strand, counting down.
TCTCTTAACTGGTTGTCCTCTTTGGTCCCCTGTATGTTTTTTTTTTTCTTATAGTATTTTATTGTATCTTTAGTAATATAGAAATTATTTGAAGTACCTCGTTTAGCTGGTTCCACTACACCCTGTATAAAACTTACAATTTCTTATTGCTATTTTACTTCTTGAGAAGTTGATGTCTGAGAACAAGGAATGGGGCGCCGATTCCGGAACCAAAGAAGAGGATGAACAGGGCGGTTAATCTGTACTTGTTTGTAATTCCAAAGGGCAGATTCTAAAAAATTAAAAATCCGATATATAATCTATTTATTATGTAAATTCGGACTGGGCAAGGCTTTTGAACCAAAGTAATGTCCATTCCTGGACCAATTCGTCCCGGACTGACCAGAATAACATTCTTTAGATAAAAATCATAGATTCCAAAAGATATATTCTTAAATGATTGGAACTATGACGGCTCGCAATTAAGAAGTTTGCGGTTCAAATTTTTATAATAAAACGAGGAAATATCGCAGTATTGGGTTATGTAATAGTAATAAAGTAATATACCTGGCCGGGAACACCTCCATGAGATCCGTGTCTCACGAATTGTTGAAGTGCAGTTCTTGCAAAAAGGGCAGACTTTCCAATCATTTTTATATTTAAGAGCTGATTATTTTATTCACTAATAATTTTGGTGGAACAGCACCCGAAAGAAACTGATGAAGCTTTGGATTTTCACGCGAGGGGACTCTGAAAAACTAGGAATAAGAGAACATTCTCAAGCGGGATGTTTAAATCTAAGATTTTGTATGCTTATATGTATTTTCTATACTGTTAATATACTTTTTAAGATATATAAATAAAAAATATACATACCTTGAACTTTTTCCTGCCTTTAATTTTTATGGAGTCTCGTGGCCGAATGCCAGTCGCGAATCTGCGAACCAGATTCGATTCCAATCGACGTCAAAATTGTTAACACATTAAAATGGCACAAAAGTCATCCTAAGTGAACCCTGTGGTGCACTCTCCACGCCAGTAATGAGTGTCCGTGTGGTGACTTCTGGAAAACGCCCGCACGGTACGAATATGTCATCATTACCGTGATTATGTAAAAACAAATCTGATAAAAGTAAATTATGACTTGATATACACCAGGAAGATAGTAGACTCAAAAGTGTACAATAATGGTAAAATAATTATCACAAAAAATTCAAGAAGAGAAAATCGCAATTTTCTGCCGAGGCAAAAAAAAATTGCATGGGAAGACATTAAAGATCCATTTATTTTTTCGTGTTCCTTTTATGGAATAACAAATTACAATAAATCTTAAAACTAAATATTAGTACTTTATTTAAAAAAAATACTAATAATGTTTCTTGATCTTCAGGCTCCACTCATGTTGTTTGTATATGTCAAACTTTACACGATTTGAAAACAGAGGCAGTTTGTTAACAAGCAGCTTCTATATCTGTAACAGAACTTCTATAGACAAAATTAAAACTTTATTATTACTTTTTATTAACTTATTAACACACTCATAAATTACATTATCGCAACAGAATTGGGCGTATAATGCAATATTTTCCAAATCTTGAGACATCTTATCTTGAATAATATATAACCTTTTAATACTTCTGTGAATATTCTGTTCATTTCAACTAACAATTAGATATAAATTATTATTAATATACCTATATTTAAATTAAAATAAAGAAAGATGAATAAGGTTATTAAATAATTTATTTGGAGTTTATATTGCTTTTATATTTTTTTTACCTAGATTTTTTACAGTCTTACTGAATAAGAAATCTACATTTTTATGTTTTTATGCTGAACGTTTGTATTGTACAATAAAGATTGCTTTTGTAATTTTAAAGGAACAGTCTACAGAAAGAAAATTAGCTGCTTGGCAACTTCCAATGCTGTTTATATAATAACAATACAAATGATATCACTGCATAGTTGTACAATTTTGTGTTAACTTTTGCAATAAAACATTGATATGATTAGAACAAAAACATGAATGCTTATGATTTACAAAGATTAATGAAATTTTGAGCGAAAGTATTTTCTAAAATTTTCTCCTTGTTCTAATTTGAACTGTCTGGTTAGCATTTCTGAGTTAAGAATTTGTCCATAAAATCGTTAAATTATATTTTTATGTTTAAATATACATATCTTTACTCTACATTATTCACTTATGGGCAGTAGAAATATCATAAAAGTGTAAATGTTTCTTATCGTACTTTTGTAGAGGTAAATAATTTTTGTGCCATAAGTAAATAATGTTTTAATTTGCGTGAAACTTCTATAACGAGTGATAAAGACTGAACGATCAATAGTACGGATTTATCAACTCGTTATAAAATAATCACATGCCATTATTGTACGATATAAATATGCATAGAAATATAATAAATTAACACACATCGTAACACGATCACAAACAAACATACAAAAACAACTGATTTAGAAACTGTTTTGCTTTTCATTAATCGTTACTCTTTAATCTAAGTTTTATTTATCACACAGTTAGAATTTTGTTAATACGTTCTTGTAGTTAAATATCTGTACATACAGAATGAATCACAGAAATTTGGTAGTTATACAATAAAATTCTGCAGAGAAATCAAAATAAAAATCTGTTTACTAGTCTTTGTTTAATTTTATTTAAAACTTACCAAGTTCCCGTGATGTATCCTTTATAAAAATGCCTGTACATGAATATTTAATCATTAACAATTAACAAAATGGAAATGCGTTCTCTTTATCTCGGAATTCGTTTAAATTACTCGTTAACAATAATGAACTAGAAATGTATTTATATTTCGACGTACGTGCAGAAAAGAGTATAATCTACTAAAGTAAACTGGTAAAACGTATTTCGTAAATATAAACACATTCTTCAGGTAAATTTGCAACAAATAACAAAAAAGAGAGTATAACTAATTAAAATGTATATCAAATAACGATTGAATTTGTATAACATTACGCTAATTTTAGTATTAAGCCTTCACTATACTCGATTGCTGTTCGATTAAGCGCTTGGATTCATTTGTTGACACAAATGGCACTATTCTGTCCTTTATACATACAATATGATTGTCTGTTCTTTAGATTCGTTAACAGTTATTGCACATTTATCATAAAATCATAAACGTAAGAGACCCTTTTGTATTAGGTTTATTCGCTTCGCTTTGCTACGTTTTGCAATAATAAATATTAAAAAATACGAATCATCTACAATAAATTATTCAATTATTCTCGTAAACATTTAAACCTCATTCACAAATCGAAATTAGTTCTTGTGTTAGGTTTTATGTTTTATAGTTACTTGGAGTATATTCACAAATAACGTTTAATTTTCGGTTTTAGTTAGTAGTGAAATCTAGCTAAAAATTAATAAAGAAGATCGATAAAACAGTATTACCCACCAGCATCTTCATTTTATTTTTTTTTTATTTATGAATAATTTTATTAATAAAATTGTGGAGGTACATAACAAAATCTTTCTAGTATTCATTCTGGAAGTAATAACCACAAAACTGAATTTGGTTATGACTGACTTGACAGATGATGGAAAAAGACGTCTATACATCGCTACATCATTTTAGGCTTCTTCCTATTGGTCGATTTCTAAATATAAAACGTAAAACTAAAATATAAGTTTTGTTAAAACAAAAACTAAATACTGATTTTTGAATGGCTACATAAGATAACATGACTCCAAAGTTCTTAAAACATAAAACTAAAACTAATTTCGAGTTGTGAATGAACTTTTATAGGTTTCTAAATTACATTTTTTTTTTGTTTATAATTATTATTTATTTTTTTTATTAAATGAATCAAAAAAATAAGCGACTACAGTTTATCGCCAGTTGAAACAAACAGCAAAATTTTCCGCAGCGATAAACAATCTTTCCAAGTAGCGAAACGAGTAATCCTTTTCTGAACATAAATACATGATTTCTATAAAAAATTGTGACTGATTTCTATTGTGGTCTCTGTGTGTGAATGCAAGCGCCAATCTGCTATTGAAGGCTGTAATTAGATATTGCTAGAGTCGGGCGGCCCTACCAGAACGTATATCCGCCATCAGAGCCGCCAGCGAGGAACGAGCCTTTCTTCTGACCAAGGGCGACCTGGTGGCCGGCCATGGCGGCTAGTTGCGCAGCGCTGGGTGCTACTCCAGGAGGAGCTGGAGGCAGGACTGGCTGTCCTATGCCGTCAAACCTGGCTCCTGCGTCGAAACCGTTCTACGGAGATTACAATTTTGGAGAAATACACACAAAAACACTAGTTTTGTAGGTTTTATTAAATATTGAGATAAATATTAGACTTGGCCCATGGCCCCCGTCATTAATAGGGTCCTATACCATAGTCATATTTTAACTATCTTAAATAAGAAGACGAAAATATACATAAATTAATGAGTATTAGTGAAAAAATTTTCTTTAAATATTAACTAGGTCACAAACTACAAGCGATTGAAGCTGATTACTAATTGGGTATGACGTGTTAGGTACTAAGAATTTGATTGGTCGACTGATTTTAAAAAGAAGATTCGTGCGTCTGTAGCGGTCACCTTTGAAAGAATATGAAATGTCATGATGTTCTATAACCTAACAAAACATTTAACAATTTTGTGTTTGATGAATTTGTTTAATTATAACATCTAGTAATATTAACAATAATCATGTATTTATAAATAAATCAATTTGTAATATGAATTAAATTAATAATAATATTAATTAAATTAATATTGAAACTTCAAAACAGGCAAACATTAGCGCCATCCGTCGTCATACTTTGTGTAATAATATTGTCAAACTGTTTCAATGTTCTGTAATTTATTAGAAACAAATCCTTGTTAAATGCTTATTATTTATGTTATTTATACTTAATAATAATTTCTTCGTAAATATAACGTATAAGTTTTTATATAAAAACATTTCAGCTATGCAAACATGAAAAAAATTGTTTCCAGTATAACTAACAGTTTGTCCCATTATTTGTCGATCACTCGTTAGTACCCGCTACGTCACGCACAAATTCTTAAACTTTAAAAATTCATATCTCGCTTATTACGTAAAATTTTTAAGTCGCGTTTGCACTGAAGTTCTTTTTATCCTGTTCTTACAGGAAAAAAAATAAAAGAAAAATGGTATAGGACCCCATTGCTGAACAGCAAAATAACAAGTAATTGTATGTTTATCTCTGTCTTACTTATGGTTTCCTACATTCTGTTTTCGATACGTATATCTAATATACGAACATCAAACTACGACGTAACGATCAAGTGTGAAAAATCGGTGTGTACAAGCAATGCGAAAAGTAATTTTAAGCAGACAAAATCTAATCGTTTAGGGGGTTAATGATGAAATTTGCAATTTTTTTTTTGTCAAAACAAAAATTGAGTCCCGGAAGTAAAAATCGAAATTGCTTGCTTCTGTGGAATTTATATACGTAAAATTGACGGAAGGTAATGTGCTGGTTACATCAGATTTATTTATTTATACTGAAAAAAAAAGTAGCTCGTAAATACACGTTATCCCCAAAAGACAACTTAGTTCCCTGTTCTAGTTGTTTGTAGTAAAAATGTTGCAAAACTTAATGATTTTGTTGTTCTTATTCTTTATTCTTACCGGAATCATGATAGTGGGCCTGAGTTGTGTGGGCTGCATTGGATATGAGTAAGCTGCTAACGATGGATAGTACTGCATTGGTGTATAGGCTGGATACCCTAAATATCCAGGATATCCTGCTGCTGCGTACATTGTAGCTGGTGGGTACATCTAATAAAGATAAATAAAAAGTTCAGAAATAAAGTATCAGGGTAACAGAAATAAAAGAGCCTGCATGATTATGGACGACGCGAAATGAATGTGTGTATTTCATATAAATTTATTATTACATATACCTGCTGTCCCATGATAGCTGGGTGCGTCAACGCTTGATCATATGTGGGCGGCGGCCCTTGTGCGTATAACTGCGCCTGGCTAGGGAACATGCCATATGGCGCTCCACCAGGTACCACTAAAACAGAAAATAACATAACAACATTACAAAAGATGGGCTAGCACAACCCGAAATAAAAGCACACTTTCTTGCCTCATTCACATTCATAATCGCATTAATACATAGTTATTTTTTATACAAGACGATAAAATTGTATTTTATTGACAAGTGGAAAGTTTAATTCACGAGCGATTTCGCGAGTGAATTATTTTTCGCGAGTCGATAATTTAATTTTATCGTGTGTAAAATTCTATTTTTTTATAGCAGATTTTGAAGAGCAAAAATTATAAAAACCGATTATAAATTAAACTATTTAAGAACAATTTAAAAATCTCAGTAGCGTGGTAGTTATAGAATTTGTTTGAAAACAATTTCATTTTTATTCATGTTTATACAATTGAAGTTATATACAGTATGTCCCATTTAGAAGTGCCACCATTGGGATCTCGAGAACTATAAGAGATACGATGACGGTTAAATGGAACTTTTTGTGCGCGTTTGGGAGGCCATCTCAGATGCGCTTTTGTTTTTCCAAAAATTCTCATAGGGCACTAGATAATAACGAAAAAGTGAATATTGTTGATTTTTTCTTTTTCAAATAACTTGTAAACTATTAGTAATTGAGAAAAACCTTTCAAATATAAAAGATAGATATTTTTATGAACTAACCAGTGACGTACGAAATAAATTTTTATATCCGTAAATTTTCGAGATATAGCACAAACTTATATTTTTTAAATGGAACCCATATCTTATTTTAGTCTCAAAAAAATAATTATTTTTTTCTCTTTTCAATGATGTAAGGGTTAATATGTTTTATATTTGTTTTGCTCCTAAAATTTATTTTTTTCTTTATTTTTGTGAATTTTCTTATTATTTCTCAAAAAAAATATTATTTTTATTAATTATATTATATTTGATCGATATAATTTATTTTATGCCTTTATTACTTAATATTTTTATTTTAGACTTATAATTATAAATTACACTATAATATGCCAAGGGCGACCTGATACAAAATATTATAAAAATTTATTTGATACGAGTTTTGAGCAAATTTTTCTAACAAAATAAATTATTTAAATACAAGGAGTATTTCTGAATAGAAATTTACCAAAATTTTCAAAATAGTTGTAAATTTAATACAAAATAAGGAAAAAATAATAATTTTGAAGGCAAAACAAATATAAAACATAATAACCCTTACAACATTGAAAAGAGAAAAAAATAGTTATTTTTTTGAGACTAAAATCAGATATGGGTTCCATTTAAAAAAATATAAGTTTGTGTTATATCTCGAAAAATTACCGATACAAAAATTTGTTTCGTACGCCACTGGTTAGTTAATAAAAATATCTATCTTTTATATTTGAAACGTTTTTCTCAATTACCAATGGTTTAGAAGTTATTTGAAAAAGAAAAAATCAACAATAATCAGTTTTTCGTCATTATCTAGTGCCCTATGAGAATTTTTGGAAAAACAAAAGCACATCTGAGATGGCCTCCTAAAGGCGCACAAAAAGTTCCATTTAACCGACATCGTATCTCTTATAGTTCTCGAGATCCCAATGGTGGCACTTCTAAATGGGACACACTGTAGAATATGAATCGCCAAAATGTATAATGTGTTTTTATTTCAATAAAAATTAAAGTTCTTTATCTACCCTTGCTGTTATAATAATTAACGTATCAAGGGTGTTATAAGGACAATAACGCCTGAGGTCAACAGTGTACTCTTCGAGGGCCTCTGGCCCGAAGTGTGTACATCGACCGAAGGGATTATTGTCCGTTTAACACCCGTGGTGCGTTCAACGTTTATCGTCCGACCGATATATTATTTTAATAAAGATTTTTATCGATTTATGTCTTGTCATTGTGATTTGTGCTAGAGAAATTAATCTAATTACTTAAACGCTGCAACTAGGGAACGCGATATTCATATTTGTTTACAATACAGATTTCATAACAACAATTTTATAACACCCTAGGGTGTTATTTGGTATATAACATACCAGTCGGACGTTAAAGTATTATTTTATCTATCCTTGCGGTTAAAATGTCACTTAGTCAACTATTTCGAGTTGAACAAAGCATACTTTAAAATCTGCTATAGAAAAAAGTTCATTTTCCACTCAGACGCAACCATTCACGACTAATTTCGTACGAGAGCACTGTAAACAACTCAATTTTAAATACATATTCGATTAAAATTTTATTTTTCACGCATCACTTTATATGATACATGTTAAAAAATTAATAGAATTCTTGAAAATTCCTTACGATGCCAAAGAATTTTACGAAGAAATTTTAAAAACGGAAATTTACTATGATTTATAAAACTTTGTAACTTTTATTATTGCTTTTGTTTAGTTTTGAAAAAAACTGAATATTTGACATTATTCTTTTATTACTCAGAATGCATCAATATTTTTCTTCTTTTGTATATTTATAAGTAATATATCAATAAATGTTTTTACATGAAAATATGTTTTATCTTTTTTATATATTATGAATGAAACATATAAAAACATTTTACTGAAAAATTAACGTTTTGCTTTTGTTGTCTCTCGAAAACAATGGTCCTCAATTTGATTTTTATGTCATCCATGCCCAACATTTACTACCACACAATCAAAGCAGACACAAGCACTTTATTTTACAATTTACACATTACCTCCATAGGCCTGTGGCCCAGTGCCAGCCTGAGGCGGGGGCGCCGGCACGAACGTGGGCGGGGCCTGTGGAGCACTTCCAGGATATGCGGGGCCCACAGCTGAAACACACAAACAATCAGTCCTCTACGTATCACCCACACACATCAACGGAAACAAACCCCTCCACATAATATGCACAAACTAACTAGATAATATATAATATGAAAAAAAGCTTAATTTTACATCAGAGAACACAAATTTACAGCATTTAATCCGTGTCCAAAAATCCACAAAGCTGTATTTGTTAGATTAGATTTTAAATGTTTTGGTTTATCTTCTGTTAAACAGAATGTTAGCAGGCCAATCAAATGATATGCGAGACAAAAAATACTTTTTTTGGTTTCAACGGCAAAAAATATTTTCTGTTTATGGTAAATTATAAAAAAAATATGGAAAAGAAAATGTTAGGATCTACCTAAACACTCATAATGAATAGAACCATATCGGTAACATATATGTACATCCTAAACAGTAACATAATAAATACGTAGCGATATTTATATTGGTGAGCATAGAACACAACCATAAACAGTTTTGTATAAGATCAAATATGTGAAACATTTCAGCTAGATATGTTTTGCAACACCACACTTATTTCGTTCACAACCTAACATACAATAAGATCGAAAATACTTCAAAATATACCATTTAATATCTGCAATTCTATACCAAAAACTACAGCGCGCCGAAGCAAACAAAGTCCTGAAGGGGCGTAATCTCAGGTCGCTACACACACTCGTATTAGGCTGGGTACACACATGTACAAATTACCGTAACAGAACACCGTCGGGTAACTTAAACGCGTAACAGTGTGGACGGTACATCGTAACAGAACAGCGTTCCACCCGCTGTCGGTTTTCTATCGTAGCATCAAAGAAATGTTACGCGCTCATGTTACATCCCTTGTTTGCGAGTGTGGACAAGTCAGAAACAAATTATGGACATGGAACGGAGAAATGTTCGAGTAATTGACACTAAAATATAACGTGACGTCGACGCGTAGCAGAAAATTGTTACGCAGCGTTGTTCTGTTACGATAATTTGTACATGTGTGTATCCAGCCTTATGTTTCTACGGTATAGTAAGAGTAAAAAGTAGTTTTGAGGTTATGCATTGTAAAATCAGGTAAGTTTTTATAAACAAAATAGCTACCTACCGTTTTTCTTTAAAAACACTGGCCAAAGTAGTATTGACAAAGACTGTTTTCACAAAACTGACTTCATAATTCAAAAATCGCGTAGTCCAGTCAGCATAAATGATTTTTAATTTTTACAGTGTGTGTACATTCACAATTATGTTGTCTGATTGGATATAGATTTAACGCTACAAATTTGGTTCACATTTTTTCCGGGGCAAATGTTTGCTTTGAGGAGCTGTATCTTACAATATTTCGTTCTTTGTGGGTATTATTTTGAAGTATTATCGCTCAAGTTTTGCATTAGTTAAAAACATTCTCAAAACCTTATATTATACAAGTAACTTATCAAACTAAATGGCATATTACTTCATTAATGTAAACCAAATAACTGTTTTGTAAATTATACGGTTTACACTAACTAATTTACTGATAATTCATGCAAATACTAAATATTTCACAATCTTGTTAAATAGCTGTCGCCTTCAAGAGCTGTTTAATGAAGATTGAGAACTATAAAATAAAATATTCATGCCATACTGTGTGATCCATGTATCTACAAAACAAGTACATACTTCAGTTGAAATCAAATAACATAATAAAAGTTAAAATAAACCTAAGAATGAAATGAAGTTGTATGTACTTGCAGAAAATTATATGTAAAAAGCATAAAATTAGCACAGCACGATTTATTTATGCAACAATAAATATGATTTATTGTTGCATAAAGTATAGCAAAGCACATAAAATATACAAAATAAAATACATAATAAAAATTCAGCAATTAAATTATTTCGCGTTTAGCTAACTTAGCTATCATAATTTAACTGCTAAATGTATTACATGCCTTACATTTAGAAGTTACAAATATGTTTACTCGAATTACAGGGAATTAACATTTCCTGTAGTCCTCGTACACATTACTTTACCATAAAAACAAAAAATACTACATGCGTTATGTTACACATGCATTTTTTGTGCTCATACTCTTAAACATACTTTCCGGAATTTTTCACAGTACTTCAGTTCACATAAATCTAAAGATATTTCCTTAAACTTTCTGGTATATTTGCGTCCAAACAACTTGGTCACAAAGCAATAAAACAATTTGAGAATAGCTTAAATACATCTAGCAATGAAACGGTTGAAGTGTATCGTAAATCAAAATATTTGTTGAGCGACAGTTCATACAAACGAACCAACAAATTCTTGTAAATTTCTAAGACATTACAACCGTATTACATGGTTACATAAATAAATTAGATTGTTTTAAAACCAGTGTCCATAACAATTTAAAATATGTTTCTACGATCATGAAACAAATAACTTTTTTGAACTAATTTTTATGATACAAGTTCATGTATTACTTTTATTAACATATTATTTACGTTATTTAGGGCCGTTTTCAAAATTAGGCTCACTTTAAGACTTTAATTAAAATTACTTTAAGACTATTTTAAAATCATGGTACAGTTCTCAATAAAGTTATATTACGAAAACGAACAAAACTTTGATTTGAATTTAAGTGTAAAGTGCAGATAAAGTTTGCTATGAAAACAGCCCTTACTACTGTGATCTTGCATCATTACATACATTGCGTGTAATTATCTCCCCGATAAAATAAAATATTTTTCTTTTAAAAATTACTACATTACAATACCCCATAGCGAAAGTACTGTCAACAAACAGCATCGTTTTATAATTTAGTTGAAACAATATAAATTTTTAAAGACAAGCGCTTCTTGTCACTGCAAATGAGAGAGATAAATGTATGTCAATATGTTAATTCGTTCATGATACAGATGATCTTGATCGAATTTCTTTAAAAAATTAAACTGTACATGAATTTATGATAAATAATCTGTAAGACCATACGTGTAAGTGTGATAATACTCAGGTTACTAAATTGTTTTTGAATTATTATTATTATTATTATTATTATTATTATTATTATTATTATTAAATGACAATGTAGCTTCTTGAAAATTTCATATGATGTCAAAATCAAAATAATTTAAAATAAATAAATATATCATCACGCCATATTACCCATTTCTAAGTGTGCCAATCTGCGTGTACACAGATTTCGATAATGATGACATATTTGTACCGTGCGGGCGTTTATCAGGCGTCACCTCACGGGCACTCATTGCTGACGTGGAGAGGGCACCATAGGGGTCACTTTTGTGATATTTAAAATTCGAAATATTTGGCGACGGTCGCGAATCTGGTCGGTTTTATAAGAATAAATAATGCTGTATGACTGAGAATTCGAGTAACTGTTAAATACTGTAATAGTTGTGAAATTTATCCACAACGTCGATGTAATCTTCAGCATGGCCAACTTCAATGAATTGCGCTACGCTTATTACAGCCGTCCGTCTCAAATGTCACTAAAATTACTCAAACTAAAATTAGAGATCGAGTACGTCAAGTGGCGCAATGGCATGGAGTAACACGGTACTATTTTTTTAGACAAATAATCTGTTAAAATAAATATTGAATTTTAATATTTAAATTTTGTGAAGTTTAAACATTTAAACAAGGTGACACATGAAAGCTGATGTTTTTACGTTGTGAATTGTTTGATATTTGTATTTATGTGTAAAGTTGTATTTAAATATTCTAATATAATATTAAGAAATAGTGACAGAACAGATGACTAAATGCAAACGCCAATACTATGCGCGCGCAAACTCTCTCTGTCACAAGTCGGTATGACGAATTTGAGGTAAAAAAAATCTACTTTTAATAATTAATTACAGGCGTAATACATATTTTTTAAATAAAGTGTTATATTTTTCGACATTGTTTTGAAGCGTATTATTGAAAAATAGTACCAAATATGCTAAATTTTAATGTGGTTGAAGAGCCTATTGTGAAATTCAAATTTCAGAATGTAATTTCACCCTTATGTTGGTAGATCGATTTATTTAAAAATATTTGTTTGAATACAAACTAAGTTCTGCTTTAAAATCATATTTTGATAAATTTGATAGTATCGTGGTACGAGCCATATTTACTTTTAATAAAAATTTTATATGGGAAAACATCGATTTGAGACGGCCATAATAAGCGTAGAGTAATTGAATGAAGTTGGCCATGCCTTCAGCTACAATGATTAATTTACTTGTTTTTTTTTTTTCAAAATTAGGATGTGATCGTAGAAAAAATAATTTAGGAAATTCGTACGAAATGAGTTTTTTTTAAACACTGTGAATTAGAATTAGACAGAACGTGTGATTTAAAAGTATGGGCACTTATGTGTATATATAACAGATAGATTACTTAGCCTATGTTAATCATATTAAAATGTATCTCCGCTGTAGAATCACTCGACCTTTTTCCATCAACGCCTCATTGTTACCAACAACACGCCACGCATTGTTGCTTGAACAACCGCTCAACAATGAGATGTTGGCGTACGTAGACTGCAGTAGTGGTGGTGCTATAGCAGTATGACCAACATTGTAGCAAAACACTGGGTGAATGCCAGAAACCCATTAATACACTACAGCAACCTGGCACTCCCTACACCCAACCAAACGCACTGTACGCGACAGTCAAGCCAAAAAGGTTCCACAAATTTGGTTATTCATACTATTACTTTCTTTTCTTTGGCTATCGTGTTAAGGTACTTTCAAAACAACATGCATGTGAAATTTGACCACATCAAATTTCTATTGTTGGATCCAATTAGATTTGTGATACCAAATCTGTAGCTACTTCGCCTGCCACGCTCAACTTCAAAATATTTTCATTTTCCTACAAAATAATAAACAATACATCTATTTTTATACCAGACATATTCACAAATAAACTAATACGTATACAGGGTGTTATGTAAGTATGTGTAAAACGCTTAACCCATGGTAGAACTGACCCCATAGATAATAAATCTGGCAATAATTTTTGTTTAACATGCTTCCTACAAGAACTAGAGTCCTTTAAAACAGTCAAATAACGTCATATACTTCATTTCACGTAAGAAAATAGCGTTGGTTTAGATAGGGATATAAATTCTGCCCTGTGATTGGTCAGAATACTAACCTAGTACACAAATGGTAAAAACATTACTTGTCAACTGTCAATTATCAAATAAAATCGACAGAATTAAATGATATTTAACCATGTTTTGATGTAATTTGTAATATTCAGGACTTGAACATTTTATTGTTCAAAATATTTTTATTATTGCAAAGATTGGTTTCGTGAATTTAAATTATTTATTTAATGCATGTAAAAACGGTCGGCTCTCAAGCGCCATCTGCTATTTTCTTACATGAAATGAAGGATAGTTCAAAATTTTGTAAAAATTTAAAAATCAATGTGTTCTCTGGAAAAAATGTCACACGTCACAAATGACATAAAATCATTGGCATACGTCTGTTTGGAAATAACACTCTGTACCGTCTTGCAGCAGCGCCATAAACCATATGCACGTCTGCGACTCTTGATTGGTGAAGGTAAATGGCATTTTAAGAATATCAAAAAAACAATATAAATTGTACGTCTATGCAAAAAACGTCTAACGTCAGTTTTTTCCAAAGAATACATTGGTCGCGTTCAGCACCTCTCATCACTGGCATCGCTGACCTCCGAAGTTTGACGAACACAGTGAATGGACGAATGTAATTGGTCCAGCAATTGCATTCGGCAATCATCGGCACGCAGCGGTGTTCATCGCTGCCGGGGTGCTGAACACAAAATTTTGAACTATGACGTGATTAGCCAGTTTTAAAGGTCTCCAGTTGTTGTAGAAAGCATGTTAAACAAAAATTATTAGCATATTTACTATCTATGGGGAAAGATCTACCATGGGTTAAGCGTTGTACATTTATATTTATATAACACCCTGTATAATCTTACGCCTGCACTTCAAAGTATCTACAAAGATCGCTGTATCAATATCTCCAGTTAAGTGGATGGTAAATTCTAGGACTTATGCACGAACAATCAATGTCAATATTTCGTTATTTTGGGAGTAAGTGATTTAAAATGAACAAAAAACTTTCAGTGTTAATAATAGCGAAAGTACCTTTCATCCTGCATTATTAATGGTGATTGCAAATGTCACTAATTTTGTGATATAAACTGTCTATCACTAGTAAAATCTGTCCTTAAGACAGGTCTCACCGGAAATGCTGTGTCCACACCAGTCTGCCTTGCGCCTCCCTCTTCAGCACCTTATAATTCCCTCCCTCCTTAGTATTTGTTGTTTCTTCCTCTTCTCCCATGTATTTCACACTAAACCGCCCAATATTTTACTGAAGCCGATTCCTAAAATTCCTTTACAGTTAGACATTGGTTGTTCTATAAAAATATAGTTTTAATCGATTTTTTAAAAATGACATTGGTTGTTCTTGCATTTAGTACATAATTTATCTTGTAATTAAGTATACGAAATGCTATACTTAACTGTTTCCTGTCAAATAAATTTACCAAGAACCAGAGCTGGGAAGTATCTAAGTAAAATGATATATTTTTATAGATAAATTATTCTCAGTTAACTTTTTCCAGAACTAAATTACATTAAAAGTAACTTAGATATTTTTTAAGAACTAATTACTTTTAAAGTAACTTATATTATTAGAAGTTATCTTATCACAGTTATATATTTGGTTTTCCAATACAGCTATCAACGTTAGTATAGTTTTAGTTCGTGTAAATTTAACAAATGGTAGATATATTATATTTTCAGAAAACCTATTACAGTACAATCTTGATAATCCGGTGGATAGTCCGGCACGTTCAGTAATCCGTTTCAGGTTAGTTTAATCATTTTTTATCGAGGTTGTAGTTGGCTTTGGCAAAATTTTAAAAAAGTGGTTTAGTAAGCTTTCTGAGAATTGAATAAATGAGATAAATTGAAGAAAAGAATATTAAAAATACACAAAAGGTGATCTGTATATGTTTGTGTTATATCTCAAATTATTAAATTTTCAAAAAATCTAAATACGCCATTTTGTTCTACCCAAAAAAGCGGTAAAAAACTTGTCTGCATAATTTTTCTCTATTATAATAAATAAGATATATTTTCGAAATTAACGAAAAACGGGTTTTTGCCTGTAGCTCTAAAACAAAAAAAGACCAAAAATTCCTGTGTTGACTATTAAACCTTTCTCAAAAAGTTGATCCTGGAATGTACAAGATTTTGCTCTATCGTTAATAGGTATTACTCAAGATACCTTAAAAAATCATCGAAAATAAGATACCTGTACATATAAATAAAATTGTATTATTTTATTTTTTACTCCCGATAATCAAGAATTGCGATAATCCGGCAGTTGTTTGGTACAATTGTAATCGAGATTGTACTGTACTTTAATAATACTTTCATTTACGTAGTAGTCAGAATATTGTAATAAAGACTAAAAATACGCAAAATTTATTAATTCACCAAGGATACAAGCTCTATCTGACCAAAATATTGTTTTGTTGAAAGCTATTCAGCCCTACATTTAATTTTTGATTATTTTTTCTCATGTTTTATAAAATATAACAACTGTATGTAGCGTGTTACTACTTTATTTTTATTTCTTTATATAAATATGTAATTGGTAAGTTATTTTTCTACAGTAGTTCTAGAACTAAGTTCCTTTTTTATGCATGGAACTATTTCGAAAAAAATATCTAAGTTACTTTTATACAAGAAACTTATAAAAACCACTCAAATATTGTTTAAAATAACTTTCACAGCTCTGCCACGAAACTCTTACTTACCAACTTACCAGAAAATTAATAAACTGGCTTTTCTAAATGTAACCCCGAATATACAAAAAAAGTTTTCTGCATTTTCAACACTAATTGTAAGTACTGGTTTGCCAATCTTCTGCTAATAAATAAATTTACCAGAAACTGATCCCAAATGTACTTAAAAAGTAAAAAACGAATTTTTATTTCCAAAATTGGTTTAAATTGAAATCAAAGATGTAAAACATGTTTCTATATTTCTACAGACTGTAGAAGTTGTTGATAAATTTATCTATCATAAGGACAAAAAAAAATTGTCATCATCTTAAGAAGAGATTGGTAAAGCAACCCTAAAGTAGATATTTTAAGTTGAGGTGTAAGAATTAGAAAAAGATTTTGAAAATGGAGAAGTTGAGCGAAACAAACGGATCCCAATCAATGATCTAGTGAAGGTAAAGATGGTTTGTAGGCAGGAGGGCAGGAAACCAACAAGCAATCAGCCACTGTATCAAGTAAGTAACACATTGAGATAAGAAATAGGTACTGTTTGTGTCTGTCCCGCGGAACTGTCCACCTCTGCAACCTGTCGTCAGCCAGCCTAGCGAGTGCTGTAAGGAACACAGCGTTATAAACCACCATTCCTAAACTGTCCTAAAAAATAATATTTACTGTAATTTCATATCAACCGCACGCACGGTTGCAATTGGATACGGGCTACCGAGAGGAACCGAATACGAAAATTAAAAGAAAGAAAATTCAATAATCATAAGAATGTAGCATTTGCAATATAGGGCAAGGACACACGGAAAATTGAGCCACGGGGGTTGCAAATGCAAAGAAAGAAAGGGATAGGTGCTGCTCTTGCTTATGTTGGAATGAGATGGCATACATTTCAAGTATTGATTAACTCATTTCCCGTTTGCTCTCACTAAATTTTACAAACTGCGAAATTATCCAAATGGTTTTTAACAAAAAGATCGTTTTTAGATTCAGATGGAAAGAATATTGCGACATAGAGATTAATGTCTGATAAAAATCTAATTAATTATTTTGTATACCTCCTAATATGACGTAAATATTCAGGATGATCTACATATTTACCTTTTTTCTCGGACATTCTTTAACTAAACTTTAATAGCACTAAACAAAAATTATTTGATTATTATTGTTAGCTGTCACTTCTCAACTTTTCACACTACTGCAAAATCTAGCTTCAACATTGACTTCTCATACAAAAAGAAGATAACACACTCAGCAGTGTTAATTCAAATATATATTCTAAATTACTCCTAGTATGTGTAATCACTAAAAAATATGTTTTCAGAACACTTTTCACACTTATTTCGAAGTATATTTGGCAATTTATCAAAAGAAATTGGTTTTTTCTCAACAGTCTTTCTCACGTACTGACATCTACAATATGAGCAGGCACTAAATGCTCATTCGCAAATATTTGATGTAATTTTTGAGCGCATCTATAACCGCGCAAGGATCTATAGTACCAACAAATTTAGAAATTTTTCTTTTTCAGACGTTTTTGTATATTTTCTTTAACGTAAATTAAATTATAATTATTTTTTAACGTTTTAATGACAATGACGTTTGATTTCTTTGTTTTTAAAGCCAACTACAAGCCAAAAATTTCTTGGATTTGAGCGTATCGTGCATCAAACCTCTGTGACTCATTGAAACAACTTAAGAAAATAGAAATCACTACAAATTTTCACATATTTCCTATTTATGTAACTCATGTTTTCTTTACTGTGATATATCTATATTATACAAAATATAAAATTATTGATATTTTATTAGATTTCACGGAATATTCCTCAAAGGTAATCTAGAATTAAAGCATTATTCTACAACAGAATGGATTTGTAGTTGGCAACAACTCAACTGTCATTGCATACAGAACTTCGTAGAACGTTGCAATAAATTATTATTTTTGTCTATCACGTTTAAATTATTAGTGTATCGTTAGTTTAAAAAGGTGTATTTAATTTTCACACATTTGGGTATGATATAATGTTATAGGTAAGATTTCATTTTAAAAATTATAAATACAGGTTTTTTTGTGGGATAACGGAGAGAGTAACTTGGAAACAAAAAGTCATGAAATAGTTTAAATAAGGCAAAGGATACGTATTTGAATTCCAGATTGCTATAATGGGATTTGTAAATTGAAAGAAACTTGTTCCAAATTTTGAGACTATCAATATATTTTTCTACCCAACCTTTTTGACACACCTTTCAATAAAAATCTCAAGAAATATGAAGAATCATTTTAATTGTTAAGCACCAAGCATATTGTATTTTATAACTTTGGTTATAATTGTTATTTTTATAAGTTTATGTGAAGGAATGCAAAATAAAAATATTGCACCATAAGGTATTGTTTGGAAAGCTAATTTTGTCATGGACAAAAGTTGTAGGGGGAAAACATTACACTAAATATTTTTATTAGAAAGTATTGCGTAATTTCGTATTCACCAACTATGCTAATTGTACTGGAAAACAAAGTAAACATGTATGCTTAATTAAAACAATGGAAAAATCAAATTTTCATTACTTGTTTTGATTTGACGTAAATCTAATGTTTCGTCTATTTTTCTCGTGAAATTTTATTATTTGGTTTTGGGTTAAACCAATTGTGAATAAAATTTTTGTCATAAATTAAAATTGTGCTTGCAGAGTGGGACCGAGGGTAGTTATTTCTAATTTAAACTACCACCATGTCCCACAAAGGTCCGCAAGGGGGAGCTGCGGGCAATCCTGGAACTCTCAAGCAGATCAACCTCGACCAGATATGGGGCGATCTCCACGAAGGAATTGAACAAGTGTACAGTAGACAGTACATGCCTAAACCACGATATATTGTCTTATACACGTATCCTTTTTATATTTTTCAATCATTTATACTCAAATTGTGCAGTTCTTGTTGCTTAAAGGGTAATAAGCCGAATGTGTAGCGTAGAATGATTGTTGTAACTAGTTTTATACGCTGTTGTAACTGCATATTTTAAGACTTCTTGATTGATTTTATGTCCGTACGTAGTCAATAGTTATAGATTATTGACATACACGCTTACCTAAATACTTTTTTCCTTAACACACCGCAGTCATGTGTACAATTATTGTACTTCAGTCCATCAACAAATATCAAGTCGTAGTTCTGCAAGTAATACAACTAAAAATAAAAAAGGACAAGTTGGTGGTGGTGCACAGTTAGTTGGATTAGAACTTTATAAAAGGCTACGTGAATTTTTACGCAATTATCTTCAAAAGTTACTCAAGGTGAGTCGTTTTCACTTATTTACATTATTCACTAATTATTACGCTTTTCCACTGACAGGAGATTGTTTTTTTTTTTGTACATTTTGTCATAGATAACTATTGTTATGTGCCTGACTAAAATAACGTCCAAAGAAAAAGCACTCATTTTACGGTATTCTATTTTTCCAATAGGGTATTGTAATAATTTTTTTCTTTTTTTTTTCATTTTATTTTCTGAAACTTTCATATATTTGTATTATAAATCTGAAATTTGGAGATCTTTTTTATTTAATTTGTTAGCGAGGTATGAATTTTGAAAGTTCGTTCGCTGAGACGAGAGAATGTGGAACTAATTCTTGAACAGAGACTAGTCGTTCTATTGGTTAAAAGAGGATAATTTTGGAGACGGTCCAATAGAATGACTTGTTTCTGTTTAAAAATTAGTTCCTCATTCTCTCCAGCGAATGGAGTATAAATTTTCTTTGAATTTTACCGGATGTGACGTAGGGAGCTAATGACCTTTTAGAAATATATAGAAATAGAAAACTTGTAAGCACACAAAGTGTAATGAAACTATAGTATGGACTGAGGTTCAACTTTTTCCGCACCCTGTCCGTTGTCCTGCGGTGTTGACGCTTCCTCATAACTTAGCATTTTTAACATAGCTACTGAATTGGCAACAGTGTAGAAATCTCCAGTCCATATTCATTTGACGGCAACTACAGTGTGTTCAGAAAAAACCTAATTCGAAGTAGGCTATGAACACAAACGTATGTGTGATAATTACTCAATTCAAAAGTCAAGTTGACGAAATTGATTGTGAAATGTTAATTTAATGAGAAAAGATGGTAAAGAACATTGCCATTCACCGTTTTATAATTTATTTCTATTTCTAAAATAATAAAATAGTTGTATCATTTGTTTTTTTTTTTTTACTTTAAAGTGTAAACATCGAAACAATGGGCTACTTGCGTTTTACTGAAAATCCGATTTCTGTCACTATATACGTAATGTTATATTGAAAACATATATAAAAATATAAATTTTATTTTGAAATAATTATTTGATTTTTACTAAATTAAGAAAAAAAAAATTCTGTGACGTCTTTATATTGAACTGGGGAGGGGAAGCATGTTTAAGAATGTTATCAATAGATGGCATGGCGTGCGAGAAAGTTTTAATTTGAATTTGACATTAGTTCATTTTCTCTCTCTCTGTTCTCTCAAATACATTAATTACTTTATAAATAAACACATAGGTAATTACTTGTAATTTAAAATATCGGTACAAAAAAGATAAACTAAAATACTAACCTCCAAACTATTGTTGAAACGTCAAACAGGTGATCTATATTACCCGCACAAACATACCATTACTATGGGACGGCACCACGCTTGGCTTTGCGACTATTCATTGGTGCGGCGCAATTCTACGTCATACATGGTGGGAATTATTTTTTTCTAGCTAATTAATAATATGGGTAGCAAGTTTTTACCTTCTCTTCAAAAATATTAAATAAAAAAAGGTACGCAAGTAGCCCATTTAGTGCAATATATTATTTATATTCAAAATAAACACTTATTTTACTACAACAAATGACAAAAGGTAATGTTTTTCCCATTTGCTACGTTCACAAATATCTCTCCAGATGTCTGCTACTTTGATTATTTTCTCCAATAGTGTTAAGCAGGCATATAATTATCATTTATTATGCGTGGATTACACGATGAAGTTTTTATTTTCAAGTGATTTGCAAAGTGTGTTTATAAGTAACCTTACAACTATATTGACACGATTAAATTTTGAATGATTTAAAATATCCAAGTGTCAAAATTTAAGTTATACCTACATTAAATTGTCATTGAATTTTCATCATTTGAATTTTTCGTATATAGCCATAAAGATCACAATTACTTCTCTACCCCATTTTGCCATTTTTCATTTTAATATCAATCACTTATAACACTGCTTGTATACCTCAAAAATATAAACACAACTTATATTTGGCAGTTACTTGACAGTCAAAACTTATAGGGACTTTTAAGAAAAAGTAGCGCATGTTCCAGTTTTTCGTTAAAAGTCTATTTATTTGTCTCTTTCACTCATGTCGTAGTGCGAGAGAGAAAACTTTTCAAGTCACTTGAAAAGAAAAACTTCATCGTGTAATGTACGCTTTAGCAATTGTTTTGATTGTAAATTGGGTGGTATTTGCTAGGATGGTGTTGATTTAATGGACGAAGATGTGTTACAATTTTACACAAGACAGTGGGAAGAATACCAATTTAGTAGTAAAGTTTTGCATGGTGTATGTTCATATCTTAATCGACACTGGGTGAGGAGAGAATGTGAAGAAGGATGCAAAGGAATTTACGAAATATATCAACTTGCTCTTGTTACGTGGAGAGACAATCTCTTTAAACAACTAAACAAACAAGTAACAAATGCAGTGTTAAAATTAATCGAACGGGAGAGGAATGGTGAAACGATAAATACTCGGCTGGTATCGGGTGTTATTAACTGTTACGTTGAACTCGGATTGAACGAAGAGGATCCTAGTGCACGTGGGCCGAATCTTAGTGTTTATAAAGAATCTTTCGAGAATGTATTTTTAGAAGACACAGAAAGGTTTTACACAAGAGAAAGCACAGATTTCTTAGCGCAGAATCCAGTCACTGAGTATATGAAGAAGGTGAGGAGGCACTTTAATTCATGAAGCATTTAAATTCAAAAAGATCTAAGTAATTTTTTATGTATTATCTAAAGAAAGTGTTCTGCTGAAAAAATAATGTTATCAGCATTCTTTTTAATAATTTTCTTATCTACGAGCTATGCACTCGTGCTACACGGACGTTTAAGTAAAAATGTTTTGATAGTTTTATTATTTTTTCTACATGACTTTTGTACGTAAAACTAGTTCCATATTTGGCTTTACATTTCAGCCATAATCAAAATTTTGTGGTATAATAATGCGTTTGAAACATCGATTTTTTTTCTTGTAAAAATCTATGGATTAGCTGCGTGACAAATGAACATGTGTATATGCTTCTCTTCACAAAATAGTTATTTTTGTAACAAGAGCGGGAATTTAGTGATTCTGAAACAACTATGTACAAGAAACTAGTCCAGCCGGTTTTGATATTTTCATAATTTTGAGAATTAAGTTTTTCGCTTATTTAATCGTCCACGAAAAAATACGAAATATATTCTAAATTTTTAACATTTCGACTATCTCTTGAGTTGCTGTGCATTGTATGCAGTTCTAAGAGACCATGACATTTGCTTTCATGACAAATCAAATATCTTATGTTTTAAATATTTCCCGCGCTTGTGCGGGAATTGTCCATTTCTTGAACTCATTATTAGTTTGAGAACGCTTAATTTTCGCACGATTGTAGAAAAATGAAATATTTCGCATCAGTATGCCATATTTTTTTGTGTGAAATGGTACGGCTTTGCTATAATCATGGAAACAGCTGATATATTCAAATTCTAATTGACAGATGTCATAATATATGTTCGTGTTACAATTTTATCGGATTAATGGCCGTTTGCACCAGTTTCCCTTAAATATTCGGCTTAGTAAAGGGGTACTTAATTTCTAAGGTATCCTTAAGCTTAGTTCGTTTTCACGGTTGCAGTTTGATCGTCGCTTAGCTAAGCGTCACTTAGGAGGAATTCTAGTGTTTTTTTACTTTGCATATTGCATAAATATAGTAAATTATATGTCAAATGTGACATGACATATGTATCAGTGTTCTGAATTTTTTGAGTGCTGTTTTCATTATCTGTAACCATCCACCCATGTCCATAAGAGAACGCGCACCGAATTATACTGAGGAAGAAAAAATGTTGATCCTAAATATTATTAATGAATATAAACACATAATTGAGGGTAAAAAAAAACTGACACAATAACTTGGAAGGACAAAGAACCTGTATGGATTCTGGATTCAGATAACAAATAAATTTAATTCGTCAAATTATATCAAAAAAACCAAAAGTTCCCTTCAGAAATTTTACGAAAACAAAAAAGTAAGAAAATATATTGCAAAAGAGAGATGTGAATTCATAAAATTTTAAAGTATGCATCCCACTAAAATCGGAACGCTAAATGACTCCCTGTTGTGGTGACACGCAATTATTCCTGAAGAAAGTTATTTTAGAAATAATTTTATGAGGAACATAAAATATGTATAAATTATAAGGGAATTCCAATTCATGTTCAATGCTTCTTATTAAGTCTAGTACGGTATTTTTTCTTAGACGAAAACGTTTAAAAAAAAATTAGTTCGTCAAATGGATAAAAATAATTAGCTCTCTCATAAATTTGTCGCGGAATTCGATTTTCCACAAATTCTAACATCTCTAACTCCAAAATATCATCTTCTATAATATTTAGCTCTAATTCCATTTTATAAATTAATATCAACCAGCTATCAAAAACACAAATGTCAAGTGACATTTGTAGAATAGTTGCGATCAAGTGCATCTTTGAATTAAGGGGTCCTTAAGGGGAAGACAAACTTGCGCTTAACTGAAGAGTACCTATTTGTAAGTTAAGGTACCCTTAACAATTGGTGCAACGAATTTTTATTCTTAAGGTGTATTTAATATTTAAGGAAAACGACCATTATTTAATCTTTTCTAAGGAACTTTTGGTATGGACTTTGTAGAAAATACTGTATATTCTTGTTACAATTTTACTTGATACATAGAATCTTTTCCAAGGAACTTATGGTAGGGGATTTGTACAAAATCAAAATACATAGAATTGACGGAAGGTGTGTGCTAGCCACATCAGATTTTTTTCTTTCTCAAAACTAAAATCAGTAGTGCAGGATTTCAACCACATCTGGAATTTCATGTCGCTAAATATTAGGTTTAGCTCGTAGAACATTTTCATGTAAAAGTTTAGATCCCTTTGAATTTAAATGCTTCATTTTTCGTGCATGATTTAGGTACTAATTATTTTGTGAATTAGGCGGAGCAACGCTTAGTAGAAGAGCAACGCCGAGTTCAAGTTTATTTACACAAAACAACTCTGGAACGTTTAGGCAAAACTTTGGAACGCGTGTTAATCGAAAAACACTTAGAAATCTTTCATTCTGAATTCCAGCATCTGTTGGATGCGGACAAAAATATGGATATTGGTCGCATGTATAATTTAGTAGCTAGAATACCAGATGGTTTAGGCGAATTACGAAATCTTTTAGAATCGCATATTGCCAACCAAGGCCTCGCTGCAATAGACAAATGCGCTGAAGTTGCTTTGAATGTGAGTATAGAAACTCTTGAGGACGACGCTTACGATGAAGCTGGACAGTTGTCTCTGAAGTCTGAATTTCAGGATCCGAAGGTTTACGTGAGCACGATCCTAGAAGTCCACAAGAAGTATAACGCACTAGTTTTGCTATCTTTTAACAATGATAGTGGTTTTGTTGCTGCTTTGGACAAAGCGTGTGGACGATTCATAAATGCAAACGCGGTTACAAGACTCGCAAATTCCTCTAGTAAAAGTCCGGAATTATTGGCCAAGTATTGTGATCTCTTGTTGAAGAAATCAAGTAAGAATCCAGAAGAAGCTGAATTAGAAGATACTTTGAATCAAGTGGTCAGTGAAAAATGTGTTACATAAAATATTGATGTATAAAAATAAAATCGTTGTAGATGGTAGTTTTTAAATATATAGAGGATAAAGACGTTTTCCAAAAGTTTTATAGTAAAATGTTAGCCAAGCGGTTAGTACAACACATGTCTGCTAGTGACGATGCTGAAGCATCAATGATCTCAAAATTAAAACAGGCTTGTGGGTTTGAATACACTTCCAAGTTGCAAAGGATGTTCCAGGTACGATTAATACAAGATGACCACGAGAAACAGAACTGTTTTTGGAAAAATATTATTCCGTTAGTTCTGAAGTGAAAAATTATTTATTGACAAAAATGTATTGAAAGGTATGCCATTTAAGTTATGTTTGGAAAATAATGTTGAACACCTTCATTAATGGACTCTTCCACTTTGTCTGAAGTTCTCCCACACTCTTTCCAATGTTTGCTGATCAATTATTTGGATCTTGAAGTTCCTCTAATGTACGGGGCGAAATAAGACGAGTGGGGAAGGTACACCGAAGCAAATCCATGGATATTCGTGCAGTATGAGCTGTTGCGCCGTCTTGTTGGAACCAAATTTCGTTCGTGTTTAGTCTCCTCTGCGATCAACATATCTCAGGCATTATTTTCCAAACATAACTTAAATGGCATACATTTCACTACATTTTTATGTCAATAAATAATTTTTCACCTCAAAATATTTTTCCAAAAAAAGCCCTGTTCTCGTGGTCACCCTGTACTTTAATTTATATTCCATTCTTTACCAAATACCTTTTTAGGATATTGGAGTATCAAAAGACTTGAACGAACAGTTCCGAAAACACTTAGTAAACTCAAACGAGCCATTAGATATTGACTTTAGCATACAGGTGTTATCATCGGGTTCGTGGCCTTTCCAACAGTCCTTCACATTTCAGTTACCCTCAGAAGTAATTTATAAATTTATATTTATAAAATGATGAAAATGTTATTTATTTTTGTATTATAGTTAGTACGTAGCGTTCAAAGATTCACGACGTTCTATTCAGGTCAACATTCGGGACGAAAACTCAACTGGTTGTACAATATGTCGAAGGGAGAACTGCTCACAAATTGTTTCAAAAATAGGTAGGAGAAATATATATTTTCAGTTTGCAACAATCATTTTAATAAGTCATATTAAATATGAATTTTCATAAATAATACCGTCTGGGATTCTACCATATTGCATGACGTCACGTGATCACCAAGCAATATGGCAAATACTACGGAGATGTTAAATATATAAATAAATATATCATCACGGCATATTACCCATTTCTGGGTATGCCATTATCTACACATATGTAGACATCGGTAATGATGACGATATATTTTACCGTGTGGGCGCTTACCAGGCGTCACCTAACGGGCACTCATAGCAGGTGTGGAGAGTGCACCACAGGGGTCACTTTTGTACCATTTAAAATTGGAAATATTTGGCGCTTGTCGGGATCGAACCCGGTTTCCCCAGGTGCGCGACCAGACACTCAGTGACGTCATTTTTACTTCATGCGATCGCCAGGCCAGCGTCTAGCCGTTGGATTAACTTATCTCACTGAACATGGTCGAGAGTTGAGATTCCACATTTTTTTTTGATTTTTTTACATGTTATAGTATTTTTAAATTCAGAAATTCCCTAATTTTTCTTTTTTTCTTAAATTCGGCCTCTTAAGGAAGAAAAAAAAAAATAGTAAATATTTGGTATTCAGCATGTCCCGCCTTACGACGTAAATAAACCCATTGGCGGAGAGCAATAGCATTTCTCTCTAAGGGTACGTTCCACTTGGCGACCACAACGCTCGCGACCACGACCACCAATTTTCCCGTTCCACTTGCTTGCAAACGTCGCGGGCGCGAACCCAAGTGGAACGCACTTGTGAACACTAAGATGGCTGCTACTGCTGCTATTGGCACGTAGATATTGTGAAGAAATAGATATGAAATTAAAAAAATTGATGTGACCATCATTACCTGCCGTCAATCTACGTATTTTATTCTGTCTTTTATAAATATCTTTATAATTTTTATCTCTACATACATTGAATATAAAGAAAAAAATGCAGTCAAATCGTATAAAATAAAATGTTCATGAATAATTACAATAACGTAAAATATCGAAATTTAAATTTTGTGGGAACTTCCAGTTCTAATTTAGAATAATAATGGAGTCTTATAGTTCCTTAGTTTTTAATTATAACTAATGTTGCATAAAAAAATTATATTTATTACAATGGGCGTTTCGTGCGAAATCCGCACAATTTCAGCAAAAACAATTTTATTGGTTTACAAACATTAAATTGTTGAAACACTGAATCCAAAATTTATTGAGAACTGACGCAAATCATCGTTCGCTACTAGATGAGATTTAATTGCGTTTTTCCAAGGAAAACTGTTAAAAAGCTTCAAATGAGGGCACTTCCATTTGACCAATTATAATCAAATTCTAATCAAAGATGTAAAGACGAGAAATACTAAAAAGTTGTAATTTTTTTAATTGTAGAGATCCTACAATGTGTTTATTAATTAAAATAATCGAATTTTTTGACCAAAGATAATAACTTTCTTCTTACCTACGGATAGCGGAAGGTAAAACGAAACTTTTTGCGTAAACATTTTTGAAAATTGCGCTCAAAAGACCGCGCCGACCCATGCTCTTGAGATGAGCGTGGTGGTCGCCGTGTGGTCGTTGTTAATGACGTCAGCCGTGACGTATTGAGGGGCAACCACGACGATCGCGGCTCCAAGTGGAACGCATTTGTGAGCGTTGCGAGTGTCGTGGGCGCCAAGTGGAACGTACCCTAAGCAGCTGCTGTCTCGGCTATACCAGAGGTCTTAAACCATTTGTCAATGTTGTGCGGCTCTCATTATTAAATTATACTTACATAATGAATAATATTCTACTACCTTACAAATAATAATACAAAACTGAAAAAAAAAACTGTTTTGTTGATGGGAACGCCCACTTATAGTGTCGGCCAATAAAAGCCGGGTTCGGTAGCGTCATCCGCGCGTTTTGAAAGTGTGTAATATATTTTAGCATTTTTTTTTTAAATGATAAAACAGAAAAAAAATTGCGTCAATAACACAGTTACATGGGAGAAAATAATTATACATATAATTTATATAAAAATTCAATATGAGTGGAATCCCCTATTCCCATTTCCTATTTATGTTCAATGCGTTTCATGTTTGTGTTGTGTAGGTATACATTACAAGCAAGCACCTTCCAAATGGCTGTGTTACTCCAATTCAACGTTAGCACAAGTTGGACCGTAGCGCAGTTGCACGAAAATACTCAAATCAAACTAGACTTCCTGGTCCAAGTTCTGCAGATCTTGCTCAAGGCGAAATTACTTACCTGCGAAGACGACGAGTCTGATCTTCAGAATAACTCTTTGATTCATCTCTTCACAGGGTACAAAAAGTATGACAAACATTCCATGATTTTATATTTTGTTTTGCTGAGTGTTGTTTTAGTAAAAAACTGCGAGTGAATATCAACATACCAATGAAAAATGAAATAAAATTGGAACAGGAGACAACTCACAAACACATCGAAGAAGATAGGAAGTTGTTGATTCAGGCTGCCATTGTTAGGATTATGAAAATGAGGAAGGTTCTCAAGCATCAGCAATTGGTGGCGGAGGTTCTTAATCAGCTTGCGCCCAGATTCAAACCCAGGGTTCACGTTATTAAGGTGAGTAACGAAATTTATTTGATAAGAATTTTGTAAGAAAATGGCAAGAATCTAAAACATAAAACCAAAAATATGTCATGTGTCATAATTTTTTAATTCTGAATTATTCGTGTTTTTATTAATGAAACAGAGCTGGGTCACGATCTGATAACGTTATATAAAAAAATTAGTGAAATACATATCATTGAATTAACCCTTCGGAGGAGGCACTTAATAGGTTTGTTCGCGGTAACAATCCCTGACGGATCCCAAACTTATTTCGTACTTGTTCCGTACTAATTCATAAATCGGGAAATACGCATGCGTGATCTGAGATTAATTTGGGATTTTTTCTACCGCGAACGCTCGTTTTGACGTTTGAGGTTATGTATGTAATGTACCTGAATGAAAATATTATATAAAACTAAAGTTACCTTCAAATATTTATTAATTTAAAGTTTGTAAAATTGTTAAAATAAACGTAATTAAACACAGCAAAGTATGCACTGAATACTCGCAATTAGTCCCTGACTTATAGTACTTGCTTCAATTTTCGGACTGGTCTGATTAGTACGTAACCAATCATGTACCAATCCACAGTGTTCCGCGAACACGAAGTTATCAGTCAGAATCGTACCGCGAACGATTAAAACGAAACTGCGCATGCGTGTGAAGCTCAAACTCCGAGATCGCTACCGCGAACAAACCTTATGTAACAAATCCGACCGATTTTATAACACTGTGAATTTTTTTGTTGCATTATATTTTGAAAGTTAAATTCTTATTTGTTTTATTTTTTTTATGTAAAATGTTCGTTTTTATAGAAAAAAAGATTCAATTCATCAACTCATACCATTATTTTGTAACAAAAATATCCCGGTAGTAGAAAATAGAAAAAGACTTACTTTGCTCACTTGTAAAAAAAAAAGTAGCTATTACTGTACTCGTATGGCATTCTTGTCTGGTAAACTTTCATTTTTCTTAACTTGGAACGTAATATGCTATTAATGTTGTAGACTGCTTTTCATTTTTTACAGTATTTTGATGATTAATAATGCGATTGTGTATGTGTTTGCAGAAATGTATAGACATCCTAATAGAGAAAGAATACCTGGAGAGAACAGAGGGACAGAAAGACACATACAGCTACCTAGCATGATTGTGCCCCAGTCCGAAAGCTACCAATGTAAACCGCAAGGTAAACTCATCAGAACACATATGTAATAAATCAAACATGGCCAAATCATAAGTAAAAGTAACGTAAGCTTTCTCTTCGATGTGCAGTACGCATTACGGCGTTACCGCGTTCGTGTTTGATTGCGTTGCGTGCGTGTGTGAGTGTTGTTCTGGTCCGATCGACCGAGATTGTAACTTGTGCTGACATTAAACCAAATTTATCAGTTTTACCATTGTTTTATCTATTCTACTATCCAGCAGGGGATTGAATCAATAGGGACGACTATTTGTTATTTTTTAAATCCTTTTTAACTCGTAAATGTTGCACTCTTCTATGGTCCTTATTTTCTCAATCTTGTATTTTACGTGTATATTCTCCCTTTTTCAGTAGTTTTATATTATTGTGTAACAGTTTACCAGAGATTTAATAAATTATGTTCCCAAATATTTTGTAGATAATTTGTTTCGTAGCTCGAAATTCTCGTTTAAATTTGACACATGTCTAGTTAGATGCAATGGTGGTATATTTTGATTTGTACGCGTACATCGACTACATCATTCATACACAAGCTTTCATTAATGTTATTTACGAAGGGTGATTCAATTTAACTATGTTTAGATTTGAGCGCTCTTCTCGTTATTTGTTTATTGTGTTTTTTTATTGGACATTCTTCCAAAGTGATGACTGTATGAGCAAAAAGTGATAAATATGTATAAAAACTGCTAAATTCGATCCAAATAATTTTTCATAATTGGTATTTTATATTATTTGTAGGTTATATTATTGTATACGAAAATTATGATTTATATAAGTTGTTTTATTGTAATTTGGTGAAAATATAGAGAAAATTATTTATATAAATTATATTTTCATAATTCAAATTTGTATTAATACACCAAAATTTAATTCATACATATCTTATTGCCGTAATAAAGACTTCACTGAAACGATTTGTCAAAAATATTTCTATTACACCTCGCAAAAGATTTCTTTCAGATTTTTGCTGAATGAACATTACAGCGACAATTTCAGGACTTATACTCTGTTCCACCTTACCAATTCAGTAGATGGCGCTCACATCAGCGTCAGTTTTAAATAGGCGAAATTAAAAAATGGCGGTATTTAACTGATGTTAACTGACATTAAAATATTTACAATTTTTATTAAAATGGTTGTTGTTTTCCTTACCCACGTACTTTTATTTCTTACATTACCCATAAACAATAATCTAAAGCATTTCAATCACTCAAAATCCTCTTAGCTATTACGCCCCACCTCTGATATAACCTATTTGTATCATTTCTTTTTGATCACTCTGTTATCTATCTGCTTTCCAAATTGGATAAAGATGATACTTGACATTGTGCATAAAAATAACCCGAGATGTCACTTCATATACACTGACACTAATCTGAAATTAGAGCCTCTTTCTTTTTACCAAGATCAAATAGCACGTATCTACCCTAAAATGTTCTTAAGGGGATAAAAGATCTTGTACTATCCATTTTCTTCGTCCCTATACATAAAATTTAATCATTTAGGAATAATAAAATAATAATAAAATTCTTCCCTTTCTGTCGTACTGAACAACAAGATGTTATGGTTTTTCTAGGAACCATAGACAAATAATACTCTTTAGACCGGAAACTTATGTGTACTTACACTGAACATTACACCTGGTGGTTGGAATAGAACTAAAATGTAAATTAGGCAACCCGTTTTTTAATTTTATACAAAATATTGTAGTTTTGTTTGTTGATATAAATTTATTTTGATATTAAAATGCTTGTGCACAAATTAAATGTTTAATTATACTTTTTCATTTATACATAATAAAATTTTATTTTCAAAATAGATTTATGTCATCTTCATTGAAATAATTGTTATGGTTTAACACGAATTTAATTACTTATATGAACTTATCAATACATAAAATTAAACAACGTTACATTAAAAACTTTCCTAATAGATACACAGATGTTACAATGAATAATCGAAGTGAATTGTATAGAACCGTGATAGAATCGAAAACACAATTCAAAATATGTCAAATGAATAAAATTACGTCAAATTCAAATGTTTCCCACGCATTCTTATTTCACACCTCAGAAAAAATACGTGAACCAATAGTTGCTTAGTAATAAAAAATGCAAGTTCTTAAAGTGACGTCCGCGACATCTTTTGACTGGAATTGAGTACTAGTGGCAAAGGCCCGGCACTCGCCATATAAGTTTCCAAAGGTTGCTAGGAACACTTGATACTTATAGGCGACTGTTATAAAAAATAACGGCCGACGGCCGTTATTTTTATGTTTTCACTTTTGTTTTTAGTCTTGTTGTATCATAGTAACAGTATTGTATTACGAAAAATAATGTGTCAAAAACAAATCACATAACAACAGATTATAGCCACAAGCAAATTCAGCATATTATTTTTATAAAGATATTGCTATAATTTTTTATTTTCAAAAACCTGTTCTTCCTTTTAGGAGTATACTCATTTCACGTAAGAAAATAGCAAATGGCGCTTGAGAGCCGACTGTTTTTACATGCATTAAATATATAATTTAATTTGGTGAAACCAGACTTTGTCAACAACAAAAATATTTTTATTCTTAAAATGTACGAATCTTGAATATCAAAAATTAAATCAAAACATATTTAATTCTATTTATTTAATATGATAATTGATAGCTGACAATTGATATTTTTTTCGCTTTTGTGAACTAGGTTAGCTAGCATTCTGACCAATCAAAGGGCAGAATTTATATCCCTATCTAAACCAACGCTCTTTTCTTACGCGAAATGTACAGAGAATTAATTTTAAAATGCATCATTATGGTTCATCACTTCCATGGTTACTCACTATTGTCAAAAAATGGCAGCAATGTAATATTTGTCCATTTTAAAATGCAACATTATAAATATTATTGCAGCACAGAAGATGCCTCCTGAACATATATCAGAAATGGTGTCAATTCTTATTACGACCGACTAGAATATTGCCTCAGTGTGAATGGGGGTATTTTTTAACATTTATTACTTGAAAGTTATGAATTTTTGTAAGCTAAAGTTTGTTAAGATGTGCAACTTTCAAGTTTTGATTTTTTGTTAATCGTATATAGGCTAATTTATTGCAAATTAGTTTTGATAATACAAAACTACAAATTTTGTATGTTGCATTTTAAAATGGACAAATATTACATTGCTGTCATTTTTTGACAATAGTAAGTAACCATGGAAGTGACTGACCATATATTGCATGTTAAAATAAATTCCCTGTATAGTTCTAGTTCTGTTCAGTACGCGGTAAGATCACTTCATTTTCCCCCAAAAAAGAAAGCGCTTTAGATTGCATAAAAAATTTCAGCCAATCAGAGAGTTTAAAACTATACCCTATCCTCTACAATACTGAATTGGTACGGTGGAACTGAATATAAATTGTATTTTTAATTATTTGGGCGTGTTCTTCTAATTGTGATAGTTCATGTACTTTTAGTATTTTAGTTGCTTATTTCTTATATTCACTTAAGTAATAAATTTTTATGTATACCTACCGTTTAAATTTGTATACTTAGCTTTAAAATCTGACTGGATACACCGAAATAATTTTCTACCAACTATTTATTTGAATTAACAAATTATTTTCGTATCCAGTTTTTTAATATTTATTTGGGGTGCTAAAGTTGAAATTAATTTGTATTCGACTTGAAATGGCATCAAAATACCGCTTTTTATTTACTCGCTGACTATTCTAGCCGCATTGTAGAATTTTTGATGCAGTTTCGAGTCTTTGTAGATTAGATTCACTATAACGACACATCATATCGCATAAGAATAACTTGCCACCTAATACTTTTTGTAAATAATTGTTTCTTTTCACTTGATGTATAATTTTGTAAATGTATTGTCAAGTTTTCGTGCAATTTTTTGCAGTTTGATGTATTTTTGGCAATGACATTCAGCAAGAATTGTGAGTTTGTTAGACGGAGGACTGTGTTTGAAGCTTGACTAAATTCAAATGCTTTTTTAAATAAACAAGTTATGAAATCATGTGTAATATAATTAGTTTTTAATAAAATTTAAATAACTGTTATCATTTTTCATCATTTACCTTTTTTTCATTATTATTATTTTCTTAAACATTAGAATATCACATTTTTATGAATTCTTAAACATAGTTTTATTAGGAAATACCTATAAAAATATCGTAAATAAGTAAATAGAATAAATATTATAACAACTTTCTTACAAATAGATTGTTTTGCTCTTCTTGTGATAAAACAAATAGATTCTTTTTTCTTTTTACTATTAATATACCTATAAACGCTAAAAATATGAAATATACTATCGTAAAAATGATAAAAAAAATTTGCTGGGCGCTATCCATGTAGTACATGACTCCATATAGCCATCGGTCCGTTTCTCGATGGAATAACAGGTATCTGAAAAAAATCTTTGATTATTTTAATTCTAGTTATAATTATAGACACAAGTGCAGCAATAAAATAGCCCCGATATATTTTTCGATTTGTAAAAACTGTAATGTATAAACTTTTCAACTACTTATAAATTTGATCAATAAAAGCGATCATGTTACTGTAGAATTGGAATAAAGATGACGATTACAGTAAAGGTTTTTATTGATTCAGTAAATGGGTACAGTTCTCCATCTTTGGTGATAAAGTGTTCTTTTCAATGTAATTTATTTTTCTTCGTTTTTCATTTTACCTTTTTCTAAAAATTTAAAAATATAAACTTTATCATTCATTTTTCGGAATGCTGCTTCATTTGAGTAAGAACTTTACTTAGATGTATGTTTTCTGCATTTTATAACTTGACGAGGGCTGATGACGGGGGTATTCCACTCAATTTTTTTTATTATTTTAAATAAAAATTCACAGTTTTGAAGCAATTCATAGTATTAAAAAAGCTTAATTG
Source organism: Ophonus ardosiacus (assembly GCA_943142095.1). Classification (NCBI taxonomy): domain Eukaryota; kingdom Metazoa; phylum Arthropoda; class Insecta; order Coleoptera; family Carabidae; genus Ophonus; species Ophonus ardosiacus. The sequence continues at coordinate 8,423,088 of OW964831.1, read as the reverse complement.
TTCCTAGTTTAACAGTATTTTATTTTCGAGAAATCAGTGTAACGTCACATTCCCTCTATACTTGTCTTTCTCACACACACTGCTCTGAGTACGCTACGAGAGAAAGATAACAATTGTATGACGTCAATTTCCCCTTTTAGCAAATGTGAAATATCTCGTAAAGTAATTATATAAAAAATGTTTTCATTGTTTTAACTATTATTTATTGAGCCATACTTTAAGTTAAATTGATTTTTTTTTCTAATTTATGGTGGAATACCCCACTGTAATCGTTGTAAAAGTTCTAATTGTTTTTCAAAAAGCGTCATATGTATTTCGTAATAATCAGATTAATAATTTCAGACTACGTCAATTGTAAATCAGCTGTGGTATAATGGCTAGTGAATATTAAAAATTACAAAGTCGAAATGATTAAATATAATTTAATTTTGTCAATTTTATTTCAAAACTGACATTTGACTTGATATTTTTTTCGCTTTTGTGAACTTCCTGTGAATTCTGATCAATCGGATGGCAGAATTTATATCCTTATCTAAACCAATGCTATTTTCTTACGTGAAATGAAGTATAGAAACGTGTTTTTGTTTATAAAAACTTTTTGTTGACGTATTAGAAACTTTTCAGTGAAAATACAAAACGCGGGTCTAATATTTCATATTTTTATGTACAGATTCCCCCCTTCCAAAAGTAGACTGCTCAGCATTAAATGCGACTAAATTCGATCAAGAAAACGGTGGAATTTCGGCCCAATGTCCCGAAACGGAATGATGGGACATTTTTATTGAAGTTTTCAGTTATTGTCAAAAACTAAGCTAAGCACGAAAAATATAAGGACATAATTTGCATAACTCCTAAAAAAAGTTCGGTTTTTGTAAAAATATCCTCAATTGTAATAAATATATAATTGAGGATGTTTTACAAAAACCGAACTTGTCCAAAAATTTTAATTTTCAAAAACAAAATAAAAAACTGTTTTGAAATAAAACAGAGGAAATTGTATAATTATAGAAATTAACCTCAAAATAGTGTTTGAGTCAAGGCTGCCACCTATTTCAGTAATTGTTCCGGAATTATAATTGATAACTTCTGACATACAATTATTATTTTTACAATTGACGCTTTCTGAAATTAAATTTAGTATTTCGAATTACATTTGTCGCTTTCGTAAATAAAATTAACCAATCTGACGTTTATAAAACCAAAAGTATTAATTACATACTACTTACGCTTTCTGAAATACACTTGAAAACTAAATTCTTTCAAAAATACTAGAACACTTATTTTAGCCAAGGTATTAATATAAACAAGTTTAATATTTTGCTTGGTGCTTTATATTTGGCATTAAATAAGTCAAATAGCTTTAAATTTTTGACCTAAAAAGTATATCTGGCCTTGAAAATTTTTAGCGTATCACTTGTACTCGTATTTAATTTTTAAAAAATTAACAGATAATTCATTATCAGGGCTATTTTAGCACTATACCATGTTAAAATTACAGGCTATTTCTCATAATAAAACTTCTAAAACTTTCCAAAAAGTTCCTATGCCTTAATCTTCTTTTCGTCGAACTGAACATATTATAAATAGTTTCAAATCCATAAATACAAATATGTTAATACTTACTGAACGGCATAAATTATAGGGTACAGTATAGCTAATGTAAATGTTACAAAATGCCTTGGAAGATACAACTGTCCGAAAGCAACTTCAACTATTGGTAAGTATATAATGTTCGTATGTAAACAGTGGTTCATCCATTGAGGTAAAACTCTTTCATAATTAGGAGGTAACACATACTCTTTGTTTAGTAAATTGAGGGTCCAAAATAATGTTGTCACACTCTAAAAAAGGAAAATATAAATAGTTATTTATGCAACATGAGTGAAATAAGACACTTTTTGTTTTTACTCTAGGTGCATACAATTTTTTTTACGTCTACAATAAAAGCGCGATAAAAAGTTCCATAGCGTTTTATTTTTTCACCCGTTTGCGTTAAAAATGTATACTTTTTCACGCTTTTATTGTGTAAAAAAATACATTCTTGAACATTGAACCTATTTTAATGAAAAAAGTGAACATTTTTAACGGACGTAAAAAATATTTTTGTATCAAAATATAGATTTAAAAAAAATTATAAAGATTGAATAAATGGCATGTATAACCTTGAAAATAATTTCCATAAAATTAAATAAATATATCATCACAGCTTAGTACCCATTTCTGGCTGTACTAATCTGTTTTTTATTCGTATACAGGCTGTTCATTTTAAATGGGCCACCATTGCTATCTCGACTGTAAGCACAACAAAGACGGTTAAATGGGCAAACAATTTCTATTTCTCAAGACAAAAAAAAGAAAAACATTTTTTTTTCGACCAGTGGTTCTCCAAATATGGGACCCAACTTATTTATTTTAAATGAGAATATATATTTTATTTCCTCATTCGTTAGAAAATTTAATTCTGAATTCATTGATATAATACTTTTATATCCTTTCATAACGATTTTTTTTTTTTGAGAAAAATTATTTTTATACTAATTTGATTAAAATATGGCTATAATAAGTGTAATTAGTATAAAACTATGTCCACGGATCGAGTTCCAAAGAAAAACTTTTTTATTTTTATTTTACAACAAAATGTATTCTTGATAAAAGTTTTTGTATGTCCCGAAACGGCCATTTCAGTTTTAACTTTTTCAAATTTTCTTTTAGTTTCAGTCTAATCTTCATATAGTTCTAAAGTAGAAAAATACGAAAGAATTATAATTTTTAGTAGTATAGGAGTTATCACCAGACACAATAAAGACATCATCGTAAAACTAGTAAAATCGTATTCTAGGGATCCTAAATCGTGTTTATTCATGAAAAACACCACCGAATTTTTTGACCATAGTCAATTTTCCTTACCTAAAGGTGACGGAAGATAAAAATATTTTCAGTTTTTGTTTTGTGGAGTTAGTTGATCCATTTTTTTTTTTTTTTTTTTGAAATAGTTATTTACGTATAGAGGGTCGAAAGAAAAGGTTTACGCCTGCGGACGAAATTTGAAGCCCGACGTGTAGCGGAGGGCTTTTATTCGTACAAGGGTGTAAACTTCTTTCGGCCCGAGGTATGGACAACGTTTTACGCACAACTGCAATCAAATGAAATGTTTTTAAATTATTTTTTAAATACATTTAAAGCTTGTTGCTATATAAAAATATTACGTGGCCAGGTGGCCATGTCACAAAACAATAAGGCGATGCGTTGCATTGCTAACTATTTGGTTATATGAATATTTTTTAAATGTCAAACTTGGAGATTTGAGACAATTTCTGAAGTAATTCTAATAAAATCTAGTGAAAATTTAGCGAAACTAATATCATTTTTTAAAAATAAGAGTCTTGATTACATTTCCAATTGTATTTTTGATGTTTTGATTACCAGTAAGCGGGCTCTTTCTGTATTTTACCGCCCGCAGGGTGTAATCTTCCAGTTTCCGCCATGGTAACTACGATGTAAACAAACAATTTTAAAGCGGATGTGCGTAAAATTATTTACATGTATATATTGCCTTGAAAAGTAGTTTCATAAAAATTAATGATAAAATGCAAAAAAGTTGCTGAACTTTTATACTTATTTTTTAAATATATATACTTAGTTTCAAAAATAATATTTTATTTAAAAATATTGTACAATATACATAAAATAAATATAAATATATTTCCTTCTATAAATAATTTTATATTAATAAATTTTCAATTTTGTTATCTTTATTAATTTGTTATTTGTTAAACTCTTTTGTTATTTGTTTATATTTATATTTATATCATTTATTTTTCTACCTGATGATGAGGTAATACCTCGAAATGTACATTGTACAATATTTTTAAATAAAATATTATTTTTGAAACTAAGTATATATATTTAAAAAATAACAAAATGTTTCAAATGTATCCTACAAATAAAAGTATTTTTTATACTTAATTTAAATTTTAAAACAATGAAAGGTTAAATGCAAAAAATATTTTCAATATATAATTACTGCAATTTACGAATAAAACGCAGAGTAGCTCACCCAAATTTGGGTAACATGTCGTAATGATATATCATTATAATAATAATTAACATAAATGTTACATCTTTGATGGCAATTCCATGTATTTAGTTAACGACTATAATTTTAAAATCATTTAGATGTCATTAATTCAGTAAAGGTATTTTAATTATATAAATAAAAAAATACTTACAAATGTACTTGGAAAAATAATTCCTGAAAAGAACCATCCTTTCGTGATTTTGGCAACACTAATTAATTTATCTATTTGTTTATGTCTATCTTCAAATCCACCCAAGATTTCAATAATTAATGCAAAATAGAAATACATTGTCTGTGCGGTCTGCAAAAAAGTAAATGTAACGAACGACAAATTTTTTCTGAAAACAACATACCAAATTCCAAGTTGTGAGGTACCGATGACTATTTACTTTCATATCTAATAATCTTTCGTCATGTATTCCCGAAAAATCTAATCCTACTAATGAATAAATAGCCACAAAAGTGTGGTGGATGCATCCAATCAAATAAATAAGAATTAAAAGTTTATTCACTGCCATGGTTCAAGTCTAAAACAATAAAAAATCATGTAAACTTCTTGCATAAATATTATGTTAAGCAATATATTTGAAGGACGGACTTCGAAAATAATAATATAATAATAATAATTATACACAAATGTATATAAATATATCTTCAAAGTTAATACAATAAATTTGCTAACCGCTAGTTCAGTTTTTCGTTTACCTGTTGACCTTCAAAGTTAAATATCCAGTTTGGAAGTTACGAAATAAACGGTAGGAGAAATTCGGCATTGATCACATCACCGTAGTTTGTCTCTTTTCCACGTGTTGTTTACTTTTTTTTTTTCCTCACGGTCCTAACTCTTCGACGGCTGGACGAAAACTGACTTCGGCTATACCTGTCTTTAATAGACAAAAGCCACTAATTTTTAAAATTTATCGCTGAAATGGTAGTTCAGTATTAACATAATCAGAAAGGTCATAGAAAAATGAAATTTATTCTATAATAATGATATATGCATTGTTCACAAATGTATTTCACATTAGTAGGCACATTACTTATAATTTCATGTATTATCATTTAAAAACTAGTTTATACTCTTTTAGATACTTACTTAATGTTTATCATATTTAACTGTAAATGAATTTTATAAATATTGCAAAATGAAATAGAATTAACACTGAAAATTTTATAACGAATATGAAATTTTTTGTCAATCAAAAATGTCAATTTGATGTCAGTGGCTGATAGCACAAGCCTTGTTTTAACGAAAACGCTGTTTTAAAAAATGTCAAATTTAATTATTTATTAGTAATAAATACTAACAAATTTATCAAAATATGGTTTTGAAGCAGAACATAGTTTGTATTCAAACAAATATTCAAAATTCGTTTTTTAAACATAAGGTGAAAATAAATACTGAAATTTGAATTTGACATTTTTAAAACAGAGTTTTAGTTAAAACAAGTCTTGTACTACCGCAGCCAATGTTATTTCTGATCACCGTTTTTGCTGATTGTAAATGACCGTCAATTTTTAATTACCGATTAAGTATATGTAATTGATCAAATTTAAGTTATAATAATAAGAAAACCAGGTCATAGGTTCCAGTAATTATGATTTAAAGTCATTCGTACTTGTATTTGTCCATCTTCAGGTAAGTTACGTTTTAAATACTACTAAAATTTTGAATGAAAGTTCTGAAATTTACATTATTACTATTATTTTGAATACGTACCATTTCCAAAAAAAGTCTTTTAGATAAATTGCTTTCCCTGTCCAAAATTTTGACCCCATCAAAATCAAATGTACGATCAAATTCTATGCAATGCTGGGCCAAAGCACAATTTCCATTAGTTAAGTGTTTGTTTATAGTTCTTTTATGCTCAGATATTCTTGTTTTTAAAAATCTTTTCGGCCGGCCAATATATGCTTTGCCCCAGCAAATTCTATCGTAGTGTCTTGATGAAGGAATAAATAATTACGAAACGTTGACAAAGAAGTAAAACAATAGGCTATTCCACGACATTTTTATATAAATATTTAAAATTATTTCACTTAATTTATTTCACTTTTTTTCTCATTTTATAAAAATAAAGAAATTAGAATGTCACTCGAACAGCAACCGAACAGATCCGACACACCCGAAGAAGTATATTCTTAGTTAGGGCGAGGCTTCTCAAAATCGGAGGTCATACTTGGATCCTATTTGCTCAAACACTCGTACACATGTCCTGCATCATCAAAAGCAACCCTCCCCGTGTCTTCTAGAAGGAATAATTTATAATAAAAGAAATATGGTTTTCCTTATCCTTTAACTATTATCATTCTTATTTTCAATAAATTTTTACTATTTTTGATTACTGTGGAATAGCCTATTCTAATACAAGACTAAAGTCCTTTTTATTTTAATATAGTTGCTACAGTCGTTTATAAAAAACATATTATTATAACAGAAAGTCTAGGACAGAAAAATATAATGAAGAAAAGACACTATATTTTTATGTCAGAAACGTTCTGCCTATTTTAAATACAGACTTTTACGACTTTTAGTCATAATTACCGGAACCTACGACTTGGTTTTTCTTATTATTTAAACTTTTACAACGTTCCCGAAACATCCATTTAATACAAGTTATATTAATATGAACTAATTAACCAACAATTGCATGATATAAAATATAATAATAATAATAATAATAATAATAATATGAAATTATATAACAAACAATAATTAAGATATTTTCTTCATAACATATCCTCTATTTATTTTATATTTTAGTATATTTTGTTGCACTATATATCCGAGATACCATAAAATAATTGCACCGAGAAAAAATATTTGTGTATATGTAATCCTTTCTATCCAAGATAAATTGCCAAAAACAGGATACATCCATTGCTCTTTTTCAAAATAAGATACAAAAAATCTGAAACAAAATATTTAAGAAAATTGGCTATATTCTATACAAAACTGTAACAGGGGTAATAATAGATAAGGTACCCATGATTGTATAACAATAAATATGGAATAAGACAACTCAAGAGTAAACTGCATACATGTTAACAAAAGGTTAAACCATATTCTCGGAATACCTAATCTAGAAATAGGAATTTGTTTATTATTACCGCTGGCCCAATTGCACCGCTAACCCTTAAATAGAGATGCATTCGGGCCGGGCCAAAGCTCAAAATTGGGTGCATCCGACATTCCTAATTTTGATTTTTGTGAGGCGAAATATTTAACTTTTTTCGTGCTAAATTTATAAAAAACCTCTACATCCTTGTAACTTTCGACATTAGTTAACATAAGTTGTTAAAAAAAAGAGACACTTCTAGTATAAGTTTGTTATAAAAATTACAGACTTACGAGTATTTAACATGCACTTTGTTTCCCAAAGGCGCTCGAAAATTTAAACTGTTTCACAAATCTTATACAAAAAGATATCATTTACATAAGGATTTTTTTATCTAACTTATTATTATTATTATTATTATAGTAGAAATAAAAATCACTTTTATTTAAGTATACGAATAGTAACAATAGTAATAATAACAACATGACAATAGCATTATTATGCTTTAATGAATAACCTTGAATTTTTGAAGTAAAATAACATTTTTATTATTAAGATGTGAAGTATATTGTTATTAAATCATTTTGACCCTTTTCAACTTCATCCACTTTCATTAAAATATTAAGGAAACTGTGCATTTGATTGAACTATAAGATCAAAAGTCCGACTCGCCTCAACTTTTGCAAATGATTAGCCCGATTCGGCCCGATAAAAAAATATCTTCGGCCCGGCTCGATGATCGACTCGTAATCGAGGCGGGCTTCGGGCCGGACCAGGCCAAAGCTCGAGATCGAGTGCATCTCTACCCTTAAATTTTAATCTAGCTTTTAACAAAAAAATGCAAATCGAAATTTTCACAGCAATATTCAATCACTTATTTGACGTTTTATTACGATACGATATTGTCAATTTAAGGAACATTTAAAAATTAAGTACCAGCGGTGCAACCGGACTAAGTCATACAGATCTTTAAATATCTATTTTTGTTTATTAATATAAAACTATACATATGAATTGTAGATTTTGTTGCAATTTTGTTAATTGTTACATCTAATTCTGTTCATACATGTAAACACCATTGTAAGTCATGAATTAGTAATTTTTTAACCATAAAAAATACAGCCAATCAACGCGCGGCTTCTTACAGTCAATTGTTATCAATAACAATACTTACACAGTTATATATATTTGCGAAAAAATACTAAACGTAATCAATGATTTTTTCATAGATGGAATATGTAAATTATGGCACAATATTTCAACAATTGGTAGAATTAAAATATTTGTATGAATATTATAATTCAGCCAAAATGGAACAAGATCTAAAATTCCTTCTGGCATCACAGCTTCCCGTGAATAATAGTATATGAACCAGAAACCTGCTGATACTCCCTGCAAAAATGAAATAGTTTATTATTTTATAAGTTACTCGTATTCCCGTAATATGAACATTTTTCGTTATTTATCTGCAGTATAATCAATCAGGAAAATGACAAATTGCTTTCGAAAGCAAATAAGTTTTATAAAATTTAAAATACCATTTGATAATAGATCTTTTGTTTTGCATGTTCTTCTAAAAAAGATTATTATGAAATCATGCTTATTATGTATATTGATTAATATATAAGTTTAAATAATTAGACACACTTGCAATTTTGTTGTAAAAAAATTCCATTTTATTGGAATTGATATTCTTGAGATATCAGCTATACTCGCCGTCAAATGATTATGGACTGATGTTCAACTTTTATCCCTTTCCGCACCCTGTCCCTTGCCCAGCGGTGTTGCCGCTTGTAACTTGACATGACCAGGAATGAACGCAAATGTCATATAATACATTTAAAACTAATTAAAATTTTTAATACATCGTAAATGAAGAAAATATTATAATAAATAAGTAAGGTAAGACAGTAATACGTAATATAAAATATAAATATGTGGAAAATATATATTTATATTTTCACCAAAGTTTCTACACATCAAGCTAAGGTCGTGTTTACGTTAAAATACGATAATCGGTGGAATCTAAATAAAAGGTAAGAATAACTGATTATTAGGTGAACAGTAGATCTGCCAACACGACATGCCTCTGCAGTCAAATCCAAAGTTTTCTTGTTATGTAATAAATTATAATTTTTTTCTGGATGTAACACCAATTTTTTGAAAAAAATTTGTTTATTCATAATTGTTTTATATAAGAACCAGGACTATTTTATTCATGAGTTTCACTCATTTTCTTTTCAAAAGTCTAAATAAGTAAATATAATGCAATTTTTAAGATTAGGAATAAAAAGCTCACGCAAGTACTAACGAAAATGTCAAAATATAAAATGACATTGACAGATTACAGATATTTGTATAGGTAGACACTTAAAAAATTTGGCATCATTGTAGAAATCTCCAGTATATATTACTTACAGTGGCGTATCCAGACATGACCTTTGGGGGGGGGGATATAACATGACCCTTGGGGGGGATATATAAAAATATTTTGTATAATAATCAAAAAGTTTATCGTAGATGATAATATAACAACGCCTTGGTTTTTAGACCTGTTCTATAATAACATATTACATGATATTGCAAAAAAATAGTAAAACAGTATTCAAACGTCTTGATTTTTACTCTTTTCCGATGTCATGGGGGGGATATATCCCCCATACCCCCCCCCCCCCCCCCCCCCGTAAATACTCCACTGATTACTTATTAAATAGTGAAAGAAAAATATTCTTCTATTTTCCATTTACATAGATATTTTTGCTAGATTTGCTGGTATTCAGTTCAATCCTAAGTAACACCAATGACGTCATTAGGTCGTCATAATTTACATCACGTTTTAAACCTTTGGTCATGACGTCTCTGCGTGAAGCACCGACCAATTATCTAAAGAAGTGAAGATGAAAGTTGTCTCGGCGTCATAACATATACCGCGTGTACCACGAAAAACGGACCATAGGCGATTAACATGGGACAACAATTTTTCCTTGTGCAAAAGTGGCTTATTAATTTTAGATAATAATGCTCCGAATAAATGTTGTAGAGAATTAAATTTTGCATGTAATTCACTAATTACATTTTATTAAGCATATTTCTTAACCAAGCAAATTGAACTTAAATTTTATAAAAATTATTTTTTTATCGTGTTAGCCATGGTATTGAAACAAAATTACTTGTCAAAAATTATAAAAGATAAATGCCAACCACTAGTTTTTAACTAATCATGATGCAAAACGCTTGAAAATGCAACCAATGGGAACAGTATTATACTGATAAATTCCAACGACTAGTTTTTAACCAATCATGATGCAAAACACTTGAAAATTCAACCAATGGGAACAGTATTATAAAAACCCCGTTACCCCGATAATTTTCCACTACCAAGTAAATAAACAGTTATTGTTTATAACTGTCAGTGTGACAATTAATGTGTCAAGTTTCATTTTGCGTTGTCTTTGGAATTTATCTCACCAAATACCACACGACCTCTGAGATTTTCTCAGATAAACTTTTATTTTTAAGCAAAATCACTCAAGCAAACTGACATTAGGTAAAACCCCTCCTCCTTCGGAGTCGGGATTTACCATGCAGTTTGCTTTCGTGTTTGTTACTAAGCAAAAAAAAATCGTGCAAAATAAAAATTTATCGATAAAATCAGGAGGTCTTGTGATATTACATATTACAAAGTGTAACTTTTAGGTTTCCTGCTAATAATGACGTAAGAGTAAAGAGATTGAAATTTATTGGAAATAAAGGTAATTTACTTATTACAAAAGCAGCAATTAGTCATTACTTTGTAAAAAAGGTAGTACAAATATTAAGATAATACGCAGTCCGCAATACATGACGGCTTCAATACGCAGCCCGCAATACACCACGGCTTCCGCATATGTTCCGATCACAACAAACACCGTAAGGCGGCCTCTAGTCAGTATATGCTCGAAGATGCAATATTTACTATTCTGTCATTAATATACTACTAATTATACATACTGCACCATTCCAGATAAAATGCAACGTAGGTTGTCAAAGTTGTCTATATCAAATGAACTTGACAATACGCTTAAAGATATTTACTAAAGAGAAAAAAATCGAATGGTTACTTGTTACAATGCTGGTTATATTTTGAGAAATGGTCGTGCTAATTTATCTCCTGAACGTCCTACGCCAGTTTCAAGAATATTAACAAAATTTAAAATTGATGAAAAGGGCAAGAACAAAAACTGCGTGAACCGAAGAAAATAAAAATAATTTACAACGTGCAATAGAATCTGTATTTAAATTATTAAAGACGACATATTTCATTCTTGTCATTTTCAAAATTACCAAGATTTAAGATATGGCGTTATTTATAAATAAATATATCATCACGGCATATTACCCATTTCTGGGTGTGCCAGTATCTACAACACATGTAGACATCGGTAATGATGACGATATATTTTACCGTGTGGGCGCTTACCAGGCGTCACCTCACGGGCACTCAGCTGGTGTGGAGACAGGGGTCACTTTTATGCCATTTAAAATTGGAAATATTTGGCGTCTGTCGGGATCGAACCCGTTTCCCCCAGGTTCGCGATCAGACACTCAAGCACGCGGCCACGGGACCTCATTATTATTTATAAATCAGTATTATTATGATGACAAGTTCATTTAACGTTGACAACCTATGTTGCATTTTATCTGGAATGTTACAGTATCTTTAACTGGCATCCATAGTCATACATTAATGACATATTGCATCTTAGCTGAAAATCACGGAATTTTTTCTCTACTTACCACAGACAACGTACTTACTATTGTCAAAGGTAGAATTAATGAATTGAAGAAAAATCCTCGTCGCTCCGACCATTTATCGTTCTCATGTACATTATTGACTTCTTTTTTATATTCTTGTGTAAGTGCTAAGATAATATATATTGTTTGTAAGACCTGTAAAATAAAGGAATTAATAAAAGTTTACAATAATTGTAACTATTATTTTACAAAATTCCATGATGTTATGAATCTCAAACTAAATGTTCCTATATTTCGAACAGCCTGTGATTTGCCTTTGGAGTAATCTACCGTACACAATCCTGTATAAAATGTGAATAAATGATGAATTAAAGCAAATATATAAAAACCAAGAAGAAATTTGGATTTCATTGTGATTTACAATTGAATAACAACAATCTTGTCTATATGGATTCCGATATGTTATCTGCCTAGTCCAAAGAGCAATAAATAAAAAATTATATTTTGAATATTTTAGAGTTGCGCATTTTTATTCAAGGTTGGGAGGAGGGGATTATTTTTAGGTGAAGGTCGAATACCTTCTCTTTGAAATTACAAACCATCTACAAACTACAAGAGAACTATAATACCTATATACCGCATATATATATATATATATATATATATATATATATATATATATATATATACCGCATATATATATACTGGTGTCCCATATAACATTACGTTCTTGAATATCTCGAAAACAATGCATCGTAACAAAAAGTGTGCCGAATCAAAACCTTCATAGTTTTTGGGGGAAATCAGATTCTGACAAAATGGGCCCCCGACCCCCCAGGGGGGGCGGGAAAGTGGGTCTTAAATGGGGACCCCCTATTTTTTATTGCAGATTCGGAAAGAGCGTAAAAAAATATGTTGGTTTTATTCGGAAACTTTTTTTGTACTCCCAACAGATGGCAATGTAAATTTGCTAGAAAAAAATTAACCGATTAATATTTTATTAATAATTTGATAAAAAAAATGATGTTTTTTGTTTCAATAAATACACAAAATTGTAGAAATATTACTCCTCAACACTCAGGGGGAATTAAAAGAAAGAAACTTTTTAAAAACTGACTATGGACAACTCGAGTTCATCAGAAATTAATGGACCTATTAAATTTTTATGACTCTGTGACGTCATTTTAGATGTGCCATCTAGCGATTTTTTTCTGAATCGCTAGGTAGGTGACACCATGTTGCCAAATAACGAAAGATAAATCAAATAAATTTATACTTGTTAAAAATTATGAAGAAAATGACAAAAAATATATGTGTTACAAACAGAAATATATCTAATAAAAAAAATATATATGTTATGTAAAATGTATGTTTAACTAGAGATTATAATATCAGTTCTTTAAAAAAAATCATTTGACAACTATGCTATTTACTGTCACTTTTCGATTGTTCTGGTATACGGGACAAAACAATTTTTATCATAAAAAGCAAAGCATAATAAGTTCTCAAGTTTGAAGTACAGATATGCAGGAACATAAGAACAAGAAAATAATTTCGTAAATATTGTACAGTATGTAATACATACATCATCACAATTGTTGGCGTACCACATATTCCCTAAGGATCTGAAGATAAGACAAAGTATTAGGGTAACGAATTGAAAATTGATACAGAATTATTGAAAAAAACTTTATAAATATCTTATGTGGTTTTGCACATTTCTTTTGACTACGATAACAGTTGGCTTTAACGCACACAACTGTATCGCTTTCTTCTAATATTTTGATATCGTGTATATAACCTTCTTTAGCTTATATCTTCTTTTCTGATTTCCATTTGTTCTTCCTCTCTTTTTGAAGTATTCATCGCAAGTACTATACCTAAATTGAGCCAGTTTTATTAAATTTATTGTACATGTATTTGCTGCCATTTTTTAAATTCAAATGTTTTACACTTTGTCACCCACCTGCGCTAAAATTCAACTGCGCACTATGCACATCTCACTTTTATTAATATCTCTCTCTTTTAATTTAATAGGTCCATTCTACATTTTTACGATTGCAGCGCCACCTGTTGGGAGTACAAAAAAAGTTTCCGAATCTGCAATAAAAAATAGGGGGTCCCATTTAAGATTTTTAAGTTGACCCCCTTTCCCGCCCGCCCTGGGAGGGTCGGGTGGCCATTTTGTCAGAATCTGATGTCCCCCCAAAAACTATGAACGTTTTGATTCGGCACACTTTTTGTTACGATGCATTATTTTCCAGATATTCAAAAACGTAATGTTATATGGGACACCAAGTGTATACAGGTGTCCCATTTAGAGGTGCCACCATTGGGATTTCGAGAACTATAAGAGATACGATCTCGGTTAAATGGAACTTTTTGTGCGATAATGTCGAAAAACTGAATATTGTTGATTTTTTCTTTCTCAAATAACTTCTAAACTATTAGTAATTGAGAAAATCGTTTCAAATATAAAAGATAGATATTTTTATTAACTAACCAGTGGCGTACGAAATAAAGTTTTATATACGTAAATTTTCGAGATATAACACAAACTTATATTTTTAAATGGAGCCCATATCTGATTTCAGTCTCAAAAAAATCATTATTTTTTTCTCTTTTCAATGATGTAAGGGTTATTATGTTTTATATTTGTTTTGCTTAATTTTTCTCTTTATTTTCCTGAATTTTCTTATTATTTCCCAAAAAAAAAAACTTTATTATTTTTATTAATTATATTGTATTTGATCAAAATAATTTGTTTTATGCCTTTATTACTTAATATTTTCATTCTAGACTCATAATTACAAATTACACTATGATGTGCCAAGGGCGACCTGATACAAAATTTTATAAAAATTAATTTGATACGAGTTTTGAGCAAAATTTTTTAACGAAATAAATTATTTAAATACAAGGAGTATTTCCAAATAGAAATATACCAATATTTTCAAAATAATTGTAAATTTAATACAAAATAAGGAAAAAATAATAATTTTGAAGGCATAATAAAACATAATAACCCTTAAGTACATCGTTGAAAAGAGAAAAAAATATTAATTTTTTTGAGACTAAAATCAGATATGGGTTCCATTTAAAAAAATATAAGTTTGTCTTATATTTCGAAAATTTACGGATATAAAAATTTATTTCGTATGCCACTGGTTAGTTAATAAAAATATCTATCTTTTGTATTTGAAACGTTTTTCTCAATTACTAATAGTTTAGAAGTTATTTGAAAAAGAAAAAATCAACAATATTCAGTTTTTCGACATTATCTAGTGCCCTATGAGAATTTTTGGAAAAACAAAAGCACATCTGAGATGGCCTCCCAAAGGCGCACAAAAAGTTCCATTTAACCGACATCGTATCTCTTATAGTTCTCGAGATCCTAATGGTGGCACCTCTAAATGGGACATACTGTATATTGTAATTCTTGTGTCATGTACCCATTTGAATAACAAAAAATCTGATGTGTCCACCGTACGACCTCTCGCCACTTCCACGTTTAAAATAGCAATGAGCTTTTACACTTCCGGTTTATTCTTTATAAACAAAATGTTCTCCGGCCATTTTCTCCCCCTTACTAACTAATATGGCAACGCAGCGACATATTTTGGAGGTAATATTTATCATTATATAAATAGCTTTTATTAAAAAAATTACTTCTAGGTAAGAAAAACAATTAACAATGAAATTTCATAATAAAAAAAAAACATTTTAAAATCAAGTGACAATTTCAAATTTACCTGTTCACATTTAATGTCTCCGTCATGAAACACAATATCGTATTTATAGGGCAATTAAAATTTAATCATTGATTAAGAATTTAATCAACTTTCATGAAACCGGACATGCACTAATTAAACAACAATTGTATTATATAAAATATAATACTATTATTTGACAAAAACACTCAAAACTATCTAACAAACAATATTTAAGATATTTTCTTCATAACATGTCTTCTTATTTTATATTCTTGTATATTTTGTTGCACTCTATATGTAAGGTACCATATAATAACTCCAACAATAAAATTCAGTTGTATAAATGTAATCCTTTCTATCCAAGATAAATTATTAAAAATAGGATACATCCATTGCTTTTTTTCGAAATAAGATGCAAAATATCTGAAACAAAATATTTAAATAAAATTAATTTGAAAACCTTGCCCTACCCACAATACTTACACAAATATATATATTTGCGAGAAAATACTGAACACAATCAGTGACTTTTTCATAGGTGGAATATATAAATTATGGCACAATAATTCAACAATTGGTAGAAATAAAATATGTGTATGAATGTTATAGTTCATCCATATTGGAGCAATATCGAAAATTCCTTCTGGCACTATGGCTTCCCGAAAAAAAAAGTATATGAACCAAAAAACTATTGATACTCCCTGTAAAAACGAAATAGTTTATTACGTTACTCTTATTCGCGTAATATGTACAGGATGTAAATCGGCCAAGGACGTTTAACATGGAAAATAAGTTTTTTTCTGCACATTTTTTATAGTAATAAAAAAAATTGTTATTTTCGTAAATAATTAAATAAAAAAATTGGCGCTAAAAATAGTCATGAAAAACAACCCCCTACTCCTGTGACATCAATGGAAAACAGTTTACCTTACTTACATATGTAAATAAATGTCACATGTTAAACTATACGTACTGTGACGTCATATTCTGTTTCAGATAACGTGACTTTTTTCAAAATATTACACAAATTTTTAAATATATCAGATGTAGAATTTTATGTTCTTATTAGAAGATTTTTTTAAAGAAACTATTACTTCCGGTTGTCCAATGGGGTCATTTCAAAAAAAATAATTGTTGATATTTTTTATAAAATCATGAAATCCATCTTATTTAATAAATATAGTAATAGAAAATAATTTGAAATATGCGACTTTTCATTCATAAATTTGCTAATAAACTTTCGCGCTTTTAAATACCGACTAAATTTGTGACGACACATATTCATACTCACACAAAGACAATTCTCTCTCACACACACGGTTCACAACATGAAACAGTAACCTAACCTAAAAGTGTGACAGCTGACAGCAAAATATACAAGAGAGAAGATTATTTTTACTTTCTATTGCTTTAAAAGTACTAGTGCAGTATAAGGTATGTAAATAAACCATTTATTTAAATAAATACCAAACCAAATAATCATAGTTCTAAATGAAACCGGTAGAGCTCGACTGTCGTATCCGTGAATATGTGTCGTCAGCCGTTGAAATATTTGAAATTAAACGCAACTTTTAAAAAATCATATCTCTGATTCTAAAGACTTGTAAGATGTAAAACATACACATACATGTTTAATTTGACCTATTTTTTCAAGAAAAAAATAAATCAGAAAGTGTGAAATGACCCCCAGCTCTTCCCAGGAATGTCAGATTGAGAAAACTGCAGTTAAATATTTTTTATTGAGAAACCGTGGTTCCAACATCCACACACGGACATCATCGTAAAAATGTTTTAATCGAATTATAGGGACCTTAAAACGTGCTTATCCACTAAAATCTGGATATGCGAATTTTAGCATGATTCCAATACCTCTCTTAGCGAGAGGTAAAAAAAGTACGCAAGTAGCCCATTATATATTTTTTTAGCTTATATGAAATAGAATTTTATGCACCAAGGGCGTTACGAAGATAATAATGCTTTTCTACCAAAATATGAGTGTAAAATATTATATTCTTGTTCGGTACTTACTAGTGTTATAGGTTGTAATATTGAATTGAAGAAAAATCCTCTTCGCTTCCACCATTTATCGTTTTCATATATATTATTGTCTTCTTTTTTACATTCTAGTGCAAGTGCTAAGATAATATATATTGTTTGTAATTGCTGTAAAATAAATTAATCAATAAAAATTTACAATAATTGTTATGATTATTTTACAAAATTCCATGATGATATGAATCTAATAGTAAATGTTCCGACATTTTGAACAGCCTGTGTTTTACTTTTGGAGTAATCTATCACACACAATGATACATACATTGTGAATAAATGATGTATTAAAGCAACAATATAGAATCCAAGAAGAAATTTGGATTTCATTTCCGTTCGCCGTAGGATTGTGGCGATTTTTTTTTTCAGCTCAAATTGCACCAAAATTTGCCCCAGGATGCTGATAATATGATGAATTGTGGCCCCCCCAAAATTTGTGCGCCCTGTGGTCTAGTCCTATTCGGTAATCCGGCACTACTGAAATTATAATCTTCCTGGTCAAATAAACACAGATAATATGTAATAGAATTGATTAAGATTTTTTTACTCAATTTGGTCAGTACTATATGCCCTTAAAATTATTTACACTTTCTTTGAAATACCCTGTATACTATTTTCTACAAATTTCATACCGAGAGTTCCTTGGAAAAGATTCTATAACTCCAGTAAAATTATAACACGAACATACACTATGTAAATTGCACTTGACACTGACATCTGTCAATTAGAATTATTTGAATATATCAGCTGTTTCCATGATTAGAGCAAAGCTGGCGGATTTAAAAAAGTTAATATCTTTACAATTCTTTAACTCTATATCTAATGAATATGAAGGAAAATGTATAATCAAACCGTACAGCCAATAAGATGTTCTTTCATATTGATAATCAAATAAAATGTCAAAAAATGATATTTAACTGCGTTTTTTCAAGAAAATCTGATAAGAACTTCCGGTTGACCAATTATAACCAAAATCTAATCAGCTCTTCATATGGATGTAAAGAAGAGGAATATGAAAGAATTATAATTTGTAAAATTGTAGTACTGGTGTTATCGTCGGCGAAATTTTTGACACACACACACACACACACACCGAATTTTTTTACCAAAGACAATACCTTCCTTACCTACAGGTGACGGAAGGTAAAAATGAGAGATTATTAATATTATATTATATCTCTATATAAATATTTCTAACACGTCTAGTTCATTCACTTGGGCACTCTATAAAATGATTGTTTTGCATTTGGCTGCAGACTATTTATATCATTCAACTAAAAAAATAATTAATTTATTGATTTACTAAATTTAAAACTGTAGTAATTAAATGGCGGATAAACTAAATTATTTTCGACATTTCTGATTTTTTGTCTCATCATGTCATAACGTCCGGGCAGTAGAATTAGCTTTTTTCTAATATATAACGTAATAATAGTTATTTATGTATCAAGACACTGAAGTTTTATTTTTTATCACGAATATGGAATTTATTTGCCGAGGCTCTTAAGGCCGGGAAAAATAAAGCATATAAGTAAGTGATAAAAAGGAACTTCATTACCGGGGTGCATATTAAATTTTATTTGAAATCGAAAAATTGTTAAAATGAAAGGAATATTTATTTTATATGTTAGGTTTAAATATAATCTGTCGGCCAGATATTCAATTTTGCTAATCTCGGATGTTGAAGTTCGTTCTTCGTGCACATATTTTTGTCATTTTATGTACAGATTTACTATTGTATATCATACAACCAAATTTATCATGTACTACATATAACATAAAGTTGGCAACATTGCAACTGCATGAAATCGTCGTATTTTAGTGCCGATTTCTGAGCTGTAATGACGATTTTTGTGCATTTTAGTGACGATTTCAAATAAAATAATTTTGTATGCTAATTCTCTTTTAATATCAGCTAAATATTAATTTAACAATAAAAAGGTAAGTTTTAGACTGAAAAAAAAGTTATATAGTCGTCTGTTTTATCATTAAAATGTATTGACCTATGTAATTCAAAAATCTGTTTATAATGTGATAAGTTTGTATATACATTTACAATTATGAACCATATAACAAACAATAATTAAGGTAATTTTTTTGAAGCATATCCTCTATTTATTTTATATTTTTGTACATTTTGTTGCACTCTATATCCAAAATACCACATAGTAATTCCAAAAACAAAAACTATTTGTGTATATGTAATCCTTTCTATCCAAGATAAATTATTATAAATGGGATACATCCATTGCCTTTTTTCGAAATAAGATGCAAAAAATCTGTAACAAAATATGTAAGAAAAATATCTGTTGTAGCCAGCACAAGACCTCTCGCCATTTCCATATTAGGCTATATAAGTATTGTATTGCACTTTGCTTTCAAACCATCGTTTTATAACAAAATATTACAGAACTTTACCCAAATATTGTTTTTTATTGTATTTAACATGTCTTCTGCACACATATAATTCTAATTATATCTATTTTTCATTGTATGAGGAAGTTTATAAATGTCAGAGATTCTTCCAATTCATTAACCAGATTGGCGGTATTTCTGATGGATATATGCATTTTACCACAATTTTACCTATAATTTCAAATATTTAATTAATAAAACAATAAGAAAGATTAAATATACTTCCCAGAAAAAGCTATCAGAATGTCACTAAAACTGTTGATTTTTAAAACTGACACGTGTCATTTACAAACTATGTTATAAACAGTACAATTTGTCAACTGGTTTCCTTAGTACCTTAGCCTCTGCGATTAGAATACTCTATAAATTATAGAGTCTTTATCTCTAAATCTATACAAGATATAATAAAAATTTTAAGTGTATTAGATGGAGAATTTTATGTTCTTCAATATTTAATAAAAAAAACTCCCAAAAAATTATATTTAGAAGAATTTTTCTAAGAAACTACTACTTCCGGTTGTTCAATTGTTACCAAAACCTTTTCAGCTCTTCCCAGGAATGTCAGATTGAGGAAATGTTGTTCCTATACCATGCTACACTGCATTCTTATAGCAGACAGAGTATAGTTTGCGGACACTCATGTGACGAAGCGAATTAGCCAATCAGAACTTGGGGAGAAACTGTTACATCGAAGGTCAGAGGTCTGGGCAGCTTATCAAATTCAAGAGTACCGTAATTTAAGAGTGTAGTGTGTTTTGGAAGAATGAGTTTTGTTGGAGTAAAAAATTGAAATTAAATTTTAAAAATTAACAAAACTACTTATAATTATAACATTAATGTCAAGCCCCCTCTGAAACTAATGTTATTAGTTTTGGAACGATTTTGAGTATTTTCGTACTCTGTAGTAGAGTTTTGGAACGCAACCCTGAAGTTTGTTTTGGTAGCGTGTTCAGAGGTTAAGAGTTTTGTTTTCATAGTTTGGCAGTTTTCATATTGAAGTTTTTAGTGCGTATTGAGTTATTTTATATTTTTTTGCCAAACTATGAAAACAAAATGCATAATATGCTATAAACCAAAACAAACTTCAAATCTCCGTCCTTCAATCTGACAGTTTCTCCCCAAGTTCTGATTGGCTAATTCGCTTCGTCACGTGAGTGTCCGCAAGCTTCAACATACTTGATTGGTTAATTTTTTTAACCAGTTGTTGAAATTTAACCACTGAGTAACAGAATAGGCCCCATTATTTCGAAGATGTGAGTAACCAGACATAAATATTATGAACTGCTTTGTGTTTCTGTCAGTATTTTTTTTTTTTTTCAAGCAAAAACTAACGATTTCCTCATTATTCAAAAAGCGTCTGACGTTTGATGTAGTAATTAGTAGTGTTAAATTATAAATTTAATCTATACTTACACAATTATATATATTTGTGAAAAAATAGTGTGCGCAATCACCGACTTTTTCATAGGTGGAATATGTAAATCATGACACAATAATTCAACAATTGGTAGAAATAAAATATGTGCATGAACGTTATGGTTCAGCCAATTTGGAACAATATCTGAAAATCCTTCTGGCATTATTGCTTCCTGGTTGTAGTAGTACATGAACCAGAAACATATTGATACTAGCTGAAAATGAAATAATTTATTATACATTTTTTTTTCATTCACGTATTACAATAGTATACAGGTGTCCCTAAATGGACCTAACTATACTTGTAAACTTCCTTATTTTGCATTTTAGGAAGAACAGTCATTCTTCATAAAAAGTTTTGCTTCATGTAGCAAGTCCGCAGCCACTAACAAAATTTCGAAATAACATACAGGGTGGTTAGAGAGATGGAAGTGAAATCTGTTATAGTCTGGACGATTTAACTTGGCAAGCCTTAGGAATGCAGGTCGATTCACAATTCCTACGATGCGGTATGTTAAATATATACTTTTTCTTAGATACCACACTGCGTTAAAAGTAAAATAGTGATTTTACGACCTTTTGTGGCCTAACACAATAGAAAAACATTCCGAGCCGCACGATTTATGACACTTATATTCAAGCAGTTCTCTTTGCACATAGGCGTGCATAAATTTTCTTACTGGCAATAAGAAATCTACAAATGATTCAATTTTTTGAATATTTATTTCAGATATTACATATAATATATTAGTAAAGTAAACGTATTGACAAATATTTATATTTTGTAGCTAGTAGTAAACTTGTAATGTACATTATAATATAAGCTAAAATCTGCTCGTGATTATAATCTAAACCTAAAGACTAAGATTTAAACACAAATTACAAGAAAAATTATACGAATAATATCAATACATATTATGTATTTTATTTTATTTTTACCTCCCGCTACCCTTGGTAAGGAAGGTATAGGGATCGTGCTAAAAATCACATATCGAGATTTTAGTAAATGACCACGTTTTAAGGTCCCTAGAATCCAATTTTAACATTTTCACGATGATGTCTGTATGTGTGTATGTGTGTGTGTGTGTGTGTGTGTGTGTGTGTGTGTGTATGTGTACGAATTTTGTTTGCACTCTAACTCAAATACTATCATTCAGAAAATTCTGTAACCTTGTATTTCTACCCTATTCTAATAGTAATAGAAGCCATTAGATTTTGGTGTAAATCGGATAAACGGAAATGGTACTTTACTTGAAGCTCATAATGGTTTTTCTTCAAAAAATACCATTAAATGCCATTTTTTCGCATTTAATGTCATTGGAAAATTACAGATTATTGAATTTTGTACAGGTATACATTAATACTTTTTCTATATATTTTACAGATAAATTTAAAAATCATTTTTCTTTTTTTAATCCCGAAGCCTAAGATAAACACAATTCCTTTGTTACACAGTTTATTTTTCAAATGAATGTAACTGACAGGTAAACGTCATTGTCAAAATAGTAATCACTTCAAATTAATAATAGTGACATATTAAATAATAAAGAAAATCGTAAATAAAGCAATAGTTATATGCAATAGAACATAATATAGTTTGAAGCATTTCTAAATACGTAGGTATGTATTTAAATTAATAAAAATTAAATACCGGGAGGTTTTGTGTTGGCCACATCAGATTTTTTTTATTTGCATTTCGTACTTGACGTTGTATTATTTTTTTTTTTTAATGTAATAAATAAATTATTATTTTCTGTACTGTTTGTACATTTATTAAATTGATTTTTTTTCCGGAGCGCGAGAAATCCTTTATTACTTCAGCTCGTCAAGTAATATCGTCCAGACTATATTTTCAACCCAAGAGATTGTCACTAAAGGTATTTCGCATTAACCTTCAAAAGGTTAGGAATCGGTATATTATTTATAAATCTCGAGATATAACACGAACATAATATTTTTTAAATAGGAACATATGTTGAAAATAATCTCATCTTTTTACATATTTTAAAAGCTTTTCAACGATGTATAACATTTCTAAATTCTTTTGTTTTAAACATGAATAAAAATTGAAATATTATTTTTTGGAATGAAAAAAAATTATTCAGAAACAAATGAAAAAATCAATTACAGATCATGATGTGTTAAAACGGGCGGCAATAGTTTGCAAAAAACTGATTTCCCATAATAATCTCCTATGTGCACCTTAAAAAAAAAAAACTCCCGATATAGGTACGAGTATATCTGTTTATTTATGAGGTTTAGACTTTACAGTTTCTACACCCAAATATGTGTGTCAAATTCTATGTTCTTGTTCGGTACTTACTAATGTCACAGGTTGTAATATTGAATTGAAGAAAAATCCTCTTATCTTCCACCATTTATCTTTCTCATATACATTATTGTCTTCTTTTTTATATTCTAGTGCAAGTGCTAAGATAATATATATTGTTTGTAAAACCTGCAAAGAAATAAATTAATAAAAGTTTACAATAATTGTTATGATTATTTTACAAAATTCCATGCTGATATGAATCTAAAAGTAAATGTTCCGATATTCCGAACAGCCTGTGTTTTGCCTTTATTGAAATCTATCACAAACAATTGTATATAAGCTGTGAATAAATGATGAATTAAAGCAACTGTATAGAAACTAAGAAGAAATTTGGAACTCATGGTAAGCTACAAACACATGTGTCTACAAACTACAACTCAAGTATGTATACACCGTTTCAGATAGAAATTTATCAAAGGTTTATTTCGGGATATGATATGTGCCTCTGATTGGTCAAAAGACGTATCATATTTTGATAACTAATCATGATTTTGATGTTGTGTTTGTAATTATTAATATTCAGATAAATAAAT
Source organism: Ophonus ardosiacus (assembly GCA_943142095.1). Taxonomy (NCBI): domain Eukaryota; kingdom Metazoa; phylum Arthropoda; class Insecta; order Coleoptera; family Carabidae; genus Ophonus; species Ophonus ardosiacus. Next base: position 8,398,759 of record OW964831.1, on the reverse strand, counting down.
AAATATAAATATATCATCACGGCATATTACCCATTTCTGGGTGTGCCAATCTGCTTTATCGCAGATATCGGTAATGATGATGACATATTTGTACCGTGCGGGCGCTTACCAGGCGTCACCTCACGGGCACTCATTGCTGGCGTGGAAAGTGCACCACAGGGATCACTTTTGTGCCATTTAAAATTCGAAATAATTGGCGTCGGTCGGGATCGAACCCAGTACCCCCCAGGTTCGCGACCAGACACTCACGCACGAGGCCACGGGACCCCATAATATTCAGATAATGTACGATTTTGTTCCAAATATTTATTACGTATAAAACAAATAAATGAGAAATGGGGTATTATTATGCAGTAAAATTTAAGTTGAAATACGTTATAAGATATAAAAAATAACCGAATATTGTAAACAAAACTTGATTTTTTTGTAACTTATTTTGGCGCTAGAAAAATATCACTTGGTCTATGACATATGAGTGAGAGAACCACTTTTTCTGCCATTGACGCATTGAAAACTGTCTTGTTTGTGTTAGATTTATTACGTTTTAAGTGGTTACAAGTTTCCTGTTTCTTATATTTTTAAATGTTATCATCATTTACATTTTCAAATATATAAAAATTCATAAATCACATCTGACGTGGCCAGCACATTACCTTCCTTCCATTCTATGTATTTTGTACAAATTCTAAACCGAAAGTTCCTTGGAAAAGATTCTATAAATCCAATAAAATTATAACACCAACATACACTATGAAAATTGCATTTAACACTGACATCTGTCAATTACAATTATTTAAATATATCAACTGTTTATAGCAAAGTTAATCTCTTTATAATTTTTTCACTCTATAGGTATCTAATGAATATGAAGGATAATATATAATCAAACCATGTAGACAATATGATATTCTTTCTAATTGATAATCACCTAAAATGTCAAAAAATGATATTTAACTCCGTTTTTTCAAGAAAAGCTGTTAAGAACTTCAAATAAGGGAACTTGAGGTTGACCAATTATAACCAAAATCTAATCAGCTCTTCATATGGATGTAAAGAAGAGGAATACGAAAGAATTTTTAGAATTGTAGTATTGGAGTTATCGTCGGAGAAAAATTTGTCACACACACACACATATACATACAGACAAACTTTTCGAATTCTAGGGACCCTAAAACGTGTTTATTCATTTAAAACTCACCATCGAATTTTTTGACCAAAGACCTTACCTAAAGGTGACGGAAGGTACAAAAACTCAAAGCATTGTTTCACTACACTGTATTTCATTTTTTACAGTATTTACTTAGAGATAAATTATTTCATTAAAAATAATATTGAATCTATGTAGTACTATCAAGCAAAATTATTAATATTTGCATTTTAATTTGAATTCAAAACAACTTACCTACATAAATATATTCATTTTTCCAGTTCCTATAAATGAAGGAAGAATTGTATATCCTTTGATATTAATAAAAATAACTGAAATATAATAAATTTATGTAGATATTATGTTTTTACTATATTTAAATCAAATATAATAATAAACCTTTCTTCACAAATTATTTTTTATTTTCAAAATGTACATTTTTTTTTTATATATATTTATCAAAAGAAAATACAATGCATTGTTATTACATCAATGTTTTGATTATTGTAATCTATTATTCTCAATTATTTTCTCTTTATTTATTAGAATGTTATTATTATTTTTAAATGACTGTAATAGGAAATATAACAGAGATTTTTAAAAGTTCAACAATTTTTATGTAAAAAAAAAATAAAATAATTACCCCCAACGGGGAATCGAACCCCAACAAAAAATCTAATACGCAACTGTTATAACCACTGTGAAGTGAAACAATTATTTATTTGACAATTTTTGTAATTTATTGCAATTTTTGCAATATTATCAAAGTAGCTCATATTAAATAATGTACAAGATGTAATGTACTATTATCATGTTCAATATCATGGCTTGATTTTTGCCGAACACTTTGTATTTACAAAAACCTGCTTCCCATGTTAAACGCCTATGTTTAACTCATAAAATAAACGCTTCAATACATTGCTGTCAAACATTCATACCGTAACTATGGCAATGATATACCCTATGTTTACTGATAAAATAAACTCTCGGTATAAATATTCTAATAAAAAATATTCGTAATATCAGTCTACATAAATTCCTAATAATCTAAATAAAATAAATAATACAATCTCATGCTAAAACGAGTTACAATTACAAGAGTTTCGTAGCAATATTTAAGGCACGTGTTTTGAGGTCTGCTTTAGTAGTATCGCATTTTGCTGATTTCATTCTTTGGATGAAATGACCAATTACACAAACGATGACTCCAGTTACACAAGCGAGTTCCATCAACAAAATTCTTTGGGGCCATGTTAAATGGTTGTGGATAGGGTACAACCATTTTCCCGTCTCGAAATAAGTGCCGAAAAAACTGTAAGAAAAAATTAATAATTAGTTATAATATATATATATATATATATATATATATATATATATATATATATATATATATATATATACAAGGTGTGCAACGAAACGCGGAACATAGGAGTTTAACATAGGATTTTAAAAATTTGCGAATATTGGCTCTCCTGTACATTTTAGAGCAAAAATACAAGAATAAATAGATGTTTAGAATTAATTTTTACTTTCAAAAAGTTTTCATTTAATGCAATAGAATATCTGTAGCACTAGATATTTAGAAAATAAAATATGACATTTTCGTCAAAAATCAGATAGCCATGGAAATAAAAGAAATAGAACAAAATCTCATTCTGACAGTTCATTTTAGTGTTATTGACGTTAATTGTTATAATCATTGTGTCTACATTGTTATAGTCCATAAATTACTTTACTGTGTTTATGTTCATTATAGAATGGATTTATTCAGTACCGAAGAATTTGTGATTTTATTTTATTATTAAGTATTTGACTTAAATTTTAGGTTAATTCATCATTTTTGATATACACTGAAATGATAGTTCATTTCGGTATTATTAATCTTATTGTTGTAATCAATGGGTCGAATTCAGCACTCTTCTTTAACTAAAGAAGCTTATCTAAAATTAACAAAATAAAGAGAGATATATGGATTGATGCATTAATAAGAAAAAGATGCTTGCTGTTTCCATAGTTACTAGAGACGGTCACTACACTAGTGAAAAGTGCTGAATTCGGCCCAATATGTTTACAATGTTATAATTCAGCATCAAATATTTAAGTATTATGATCTTAATTGATATTTTGTTTTATTTGTTTTTTATTCCCATAGCTATCTGATATTTGGTGAAAATGTCATATTTTACTTTCTAAATATCTAGTGCTGCAGATATTCTATTGTATTAATTGATGAATTTTTAACAGTAAAAATTTATTCTAAACAACTTTTCATTCTTCTATTTTTGCTCTAAAATGTACAAGAGAGCCAATTTTTTTTTTTGTAAATTTTAAAACGGGTCATAGGGCTATAACATAGAAAAATAGTATTTTACACGCCAAAAGTTTCTATTTTAATTTATTGAAAAAATAATTAGTGCATATTATAAAGAAAAAAATTACGATTATTTTGATACCAAACACATTGCATTTCTGTTTCATATAAAGCCAGAAAATAAATTTAAAAATTTGCACAATTAAGAAAAAAATCATTAGCCGTGAAACTGACAGAAACAAAACAAAACAATTGTTGACTTAATACTGTCATTAATAAGCGTTTTTTGCACATTATTTGTTAAATTATTATTATTTCCGTCTTATTCAGGAGAAATCATGGATAATTTGTCTCATGAAAAAATTACAAATTATTAAATGGTTTTAATTGTTTCCTTGTAGTTTGCTGTTTTTCTCGTTTCTTATAACTTATTTCCATGTAGATCATCTTTAATTTGTAAATACCTATTACAATAAATAATGATTGTTTCTTAAATAAATACCTAGTGTTATTTTTTTTATTTTGGGGCAATTTTTTATTAGTTAATAAATTAATAACTTTAATATTTAATTGTCTTCTGTCATGTTAGTAAAAAATGACAATGTTTTGTTATTGTCAGTTTCATGGCTAGTGATATTCTTTCGTAATTGTACAAATTTTAAATTTATTTACTGGTTTTATATGAAACAGAAATGCAATATGTTTGGTATCAAAATAATCGTAATTTTTTTCTTTATAATATGCATTAATTCTTTTTTCAATAAATTAATATAGAAACTTTTGGCGTCTAAAAAACTGATTTTCTATGTTATAGCCCTATGACCCGTTTTAAAATGTACACCCTGTATATATATATATAATAATAATAATAAGAATTATGAATAAGTCGTACATATTTTTAATTTTTTTTTTATTAAAATATCGAATGATTTTTTTTAAACTAAAATAAATAATTTATAATTTCACTGAATCTATTTAAATATAAAAATTCTATACCCTGAAAAAGTCGTTATAGTCAAAAAATATCAAACTAAGAAGAACATATTTATTTATACTTACATAGCATTGTAGAAGTGTGAATAGATGGAAAATGCAATCAAAGATTTCCAGAATGATGGAATGTACAAATTCTGCAGCGCTAACTCAACAATGGGCAAGAAGAGAATGTTTGTGTGGATGCTGTGATTTAACCAATCCGGAAATATTTCCTCAACTCCGTTAGGAATCATGAGATCTTTATCAATATGATAGAAAACCCAGAAATAGGAGGACACGACCTATAATAAACAATATCTGTTTATATTATTTTTCACCAATTAATCAAGTCATGAATAATATTTTATTTTTTCTATAGAAGATTAAAAAAAAAATTATAATGTAGATTATTATTTAAACACAATATTAAAATTTAAGAAAGTATATTTTTTCTTCACATTGTCATTCTTTTAACGTAAAGCCTCTGTATTATCGACTTATGTAACCATGGTTACCAACGTTACGGGTGTTTGACAGCTTTGTTTTATTAAAATACAATTCAGTTTGTAATATTTAAAGTAATGAACGGTGCGTGAATTAACACTTCACGCACAGTGTGCAAAAAATAAAACTTCACACATAAAAATTGATACGTGAAGTACTCACTTCACGCACGGGAGTAGAAAAAATATTTTTACTGCCTATTACAAAGCAACCGCTATACAAACGCAAAGCAATATAATTTGATGGAAATAATTTTCAAAATAGATCTAAAATGCAAGTTTCTGAAACGAGCACATTAAGTTCTGAAATTTACAAAAAAAATCGGAATTATGTTTTCCGCATAATTGTTATAATAGTATATTAAGGAACGAGTTTTATAAGACATGTTTTTTCGCATGTGTCAAAATTTAGAATACGAGCCCTGGCGAGTTTTCTAAATGACAAAGTACTTATAGAAAAAACAAATACTTACTACTGTGGAAGGCAGGACGAAGGTAGTGAACATAAATCCACGAATTTTATCCAATTTTTCGATGACATTTATAGAGGTTTTGTGTTGATTTAAAAGTAGAATTTCGAAGATTAAAGCCAGTAAAAAGTAGATAGTTTGAAGACCCTACACAAATATACATTTTTATTAGTATTTGTACATATTTTGTTATAAATATTATAACGTACCATATTCCACGAAGTTAGAAATCTGTTATAAAAGAGTTGCATGTCCAGTACTTCTTGTTTAGTTGTTTTGCTAAAGTCTATTTCTTGACTAGAATAATAGCAAGTGTAAAGATGGTGAAGCAGGCCCACAGTGTAAAAGGAAGTGATTAATTTTGCCTTCATTGTTGTAGATCTGCAAGAAAATATTTAAATATAGTATGTGTTCTTGTCACCAGAAGTCGAGGGATCGCCATAAACGCCCCTTAAATATAAAAATACAAAAGATCCTTTCAACGTTGATACCGCAAATTATTGTATGTCAAAATACTTTAATGTCCAGGGTCGGATTTAAGAAAAAAATATTCTTCTTTTTACAATAGATACATGTTTTTACCTTCCGTCACCTTTAGGTAAGGAAGGTATTGTCTTTGGTCAAAAAATTCGTTTGTGAGTTTTTAATGAATAAGCACGTTTTAGGGCCCCTAGAATGTGTGTGTGTGTGTGTGTGTGTGTGTGTGTGTGTGTGTCCGTGTGTGACAAATTTTTCTCCGACGATAACTCCAATAATACAATTCTAAAAATTATAATTCTTTCGTATTCCTCTTCTTTACATCCATATGAAGAGCTGATTAGATTTTGGTTATAATTGATCCACCGGAAGTACCCTTATTTGAAGTTTTTAACAGTTTTTCTTGAAAAAACGCAGTTAAATATTATTTTTCGACATTTTGTGATTATCAGTATGAAAGAATATCTTATTCTCTATACGGTTTGATTATACAGTTTCGTTCATATTCAATAGATATAGAGCTATAGAGACATTAAGAGAGATTAACTTTCAAAAATTAGTCAGCTTTGCTAAAATTATGGAAACAGCAGATATATTCAAAAAAAATTAATTGACAGATGTCAGTGTCAAATGCAAAACCAAAGTTGAAAGTATAGGGTCAGAAAGTTATGTGTGAATGTGATAGAGTGTCCAAAGAGAAGAAGATGGAAGGACTGTGTAGCAGAAGATTTGAGAGAGGAAGAATTGTGTGAAGAAGATGCGTTGGACAGGAATGAGTAAAAGAGAAGAGTAAGAAACAGCGACCCCTAATAAAATAGGGAAAGGAACTTTCGGTATAGAATTTGTAAAAAATGGTATGTTCGTGTTACAATTTTACAGGATATATAGAATCTTTTTCAATGAACTTTTGGTATGGGATATGTACAAGATACATCGAATTGACGGAAGGTTTTGTGCTGGCCACAACAGATTTTTTTTTAATATTTGATTCTATTTGTACGTCAATCGATAAGCCGATTATACAGCAGCAGAATAATAATAGGAAAATTTGAACAATGTATTTATTAAATAACATGGAATATTTTTAATGTATAGTCAAAAATGCAAATATTGAAGTATATTTTATATTTCAACAAAAAATAATCTATACTTAAACAATAATTAAAATTTGATAAACATACATACATAATGCATACATAAATTCACACTTATCCCCACATGGTGGGTTAGAGCAAATTCGTAAAATAAAGCATTCACAAAAATTCTACTTTCTAAAAAAATCGTTAGACGCTACATTGATTTTTTTTATTTAAAAAAGATATAATTTTCATACTTAGAAATTCTTCTTAGCGTATACTTTTCTGATTTTAAAACACATTTCGATATCTCATTCTGTTCCCGATATATCCGAAAAGTTTAAAAACCATTTCCCATAAAAACACCCATAACCCAGAAATGGGCCAAAGTAAGCATTCGTGCAGCAGTCCTCCCTCGCCACAAATTCTATCCAAGCACACGTCTTTCGCCTCTTCCACATTCATAATTGCAATCATACATGCTCTTTTTCTCAACTTCATAAAAAAAGATATACAGTGACTCGAACACCCGAACAAGCAACATTAAATTGTAAAATCAGACTTTCGTAATTTCCTGCTGCCCTAATTATTTTAGGAAAAAAGTTTCAAATTTTGCATCTGAATCAATAAGCAAAATTAATTTTGCATGCTTTGTATGAATATAATTAAAATACGAATCATAAATGTTGAAGATACAAAAAGTATTAACAAAAATTTGGAAAAATATAGCTACCATAAATTATTTTGAACTTACATTATTTATGAAAAAAATAATTAATCTCCACGGTGTAACTAAAACTGAGAAGTATCTTTCACGTTCAAGAGCGAAACTAACCAAAATTCTGTAAGGTGGGATTATATAGGTACCCAAGTGGAGTTGTGCCCCCTGTCATATCTTGTCCGGCGACCCGAAAGATAACCCCATGTACCTACAGACAAGAAAAAGAATATAAAAAATAGCAACACTAGTCAGCGTTTTTAGATATAAGCAGGGATATATAGGTCAGGAATAATTAATAATATAATCGATAAGAAAGAAGAAGAATTGCTTTATTAATTTAATATCGTATCGTTGTCCTTGGGAAGGGTACAAGAAACGTAGAATATTAATATTTTTTAAATATGTTTGGTCTTATTCAGATAATTGTACAGAAACCCAAAAAAACATTTGTTTACGTAAAATATAAATATTTGTATTTCTTTGGCAATTATAAATATTCTAGAATTGTAAAAAATAAATTTATTACTCAATATCTAATTTTCTAATTTTTACCGTACATCTCATTAAAATGATCTCTCTTGTTAGTAATTGCTCAATATTTTGACTGATTTCCTATCAAATATTTTTGCTATCAATAGATTTAATTATTTTAATTAATTATTAAACAATATTTTGGATCACCTATCATAATAAATATTTACACACCAAGTGAGCTAAGGTAATGTTTATTCATGAGAAGAAAGTTTAGCTCACGAGCCCGTAAGGGCGAGTGAGTTAATTTCTTCGAGTGAATAAACATTCTTAGCTCACGTAGTTTGTACAATATTTTATTCAATTTTGACGAAATAGTCTTTATTGTCTGTCATTTGTGCCGTGAAAAATAATGAAAATGGTTGATAATGTCTGATAAATACTATGGTAAGTGTTAATTTCGTGCCTGATGTTATTTTAAATTCATTATTTGTTGCAGAGTGATTTAAAAAAATGTGAGTGATTTAATAAAATTTAATTCACTTGTGAAAAAAGTGTTACTTATAATTGTTGTTATGGAGTTAATAATGACAGTTTAAAACGTCAAAATTGAATAAAATAAATAATGTATTTGTGTTATAATTAACTCCGAATCTACATTAATGCATTTAATTAGAGTACTTAAAAGATTATCAAAAGTATTTAATTGCATTATAAGCTTCACATGTTATCATTTCAGTATCCTTATTTTGTTTATATAAGAGTACACGGGTTCTACTAGTGAATATTGCGAAATTATTCTAAGAATGTAAAGATAATTTTCATTTTTCATAGAATTGTCGATAAATTAATATTCATTTTATTGTAAAACGTGAATGGCAAAAATTGTTACGCAATTTTCGTTTATCATATAAATATTACAAATAAGTGATATTTATTCACGTTTATTTTGAAGATATTTTAAATTTAATTATACAAAAAATGAAAAATGCTTTTATAAAATACATATTATGTAAGGAAACTTTGTATATTAAATACTTCAAGATATTTGTCTCATTATGGATGCATTGCACAGTAATTGCCCTCTGACGTCATATTAAGTCTGTCATCTAGCGATATTTTTGTAAAGTTTTTTAGAAATGATGCTCTGTTGCCACATGATTGATATATAATTAAATCAGGGGCCTGTTCTACCAAACACTTTGCAACTTTGCACTTTGTACTTTGCACTTTTCATTTTCAAATCTTGTGCCACCGTTGATATATTTTTTTTGCAAAGTTGCAAAGTGCAACGTCAAGTATTTGTTTGTTTTTCTTCAGATGATTTAATTATTTTATATTACTATGATCTGACTGCATCTGACAATATGACTGTCATCTTGATTGTCATTCAAGTTATCAATATGTTTTCGAAAAGAGAGGATAAAATCATAACAAAATTTTGCATTATTTGAGGTAATAAATTTAAAAAATCAATTCTATTTGCTTCCTTTAACCTTCGGATGACTAAGCGGGGTAAATTTTGACCCCAATGTTTGTTTTTGTTTAATAAATCTGGAAATCATCGACCTTTTAACTAATGGACCAAGTGTGTCCTATTCTTTTATTATTAGAATAATGCTCCAACATAAAAGGATAGAAATATATATTCTGTCCTTCGACAATACGGAAGTTCTCACTTAAAGTATACTGCGCATGCGTTCGTACTCATAGTACATCTTTTTCAGCCATATGTAAACATCTATACATCGCTCTCTCACTAAATAGTTGTCAAAATCTATTTGACGTTTCGTGACTGTTTGTGTATTATTTTACTTTTTTGGAGAACATTTATAATTATTTCTGTCAACATATACGAATATGTGTTGTGAGGTGCATATGCGACAAAATAATGGGGAAACGGTTTTTTTGTGCAGTCAGCAGCACGTACGCCGTTTAGCTGTGTCATTTCATATGTAAGTTCTTATTAATTATTACTTGTTCCCTATAATATAATATGTGTATACAATATATTGTATTAAAAATATATAATGAAAGTAATTATGCACAAAAAAAATAAATATATACTCTTAGCGATTATGCACCAAGTATAACAAGTTAGGGACAAATCAAATTTTTATTTTGCCGCGTTTTCGTAACTTCCGTTCTGTTGAAGGATAGAGATACTGTGTCTGCACCGTTATGGCGGGACAAACGTTTTGCTCGTAAGCTGCGTCTATTAGTTTAAAGGTCGATGCTGGAAATATAATACATTTCTACCTGGATTTTTTTTTAGCTGAATATTTTTAAGTATACTGTCATATTACTTTATTAAATTTTTTTTTTTGGTTTTTAATTCTAATAACGCCTATTTTTTCTCAATTTTCTCCTCTTTTTTGGAACACATATTTGACTTACCACTTCTATGACAGTAAATTATTTATAATTGTCAGATCATAGTAATATAAAATAATCAAATCATCTGAAGAAAAACAAACAAATACTTTCACTTTGCACTTTGCAACTTTGCAAAAAAATATATCAACGGTGGCACAATATTTGAAAATGAAAAGTGCAAAGTGCATAGTTGCAAAGTGTTTGGTGGAACAGGCACCAGATTGTATTAATTAAAAATTATTCTAATAATGCCAAAACAAAAAAAATATTGCAATTTTGAATTTAAATATGATATATCCAATAAAGAAAAATGATTTTTGTGTCAAAATTAAGTTTTAAACAATAGTAAAATTTAATAATAAACGCAACTGGCAACAATGGATTATCTGTCATGTATTGAATGTGCTTGTGCTTAGTTTGTGAAGCGTTGTTGAAATGTTATAAGTTCAAAAAATATCTCAAAACTATGGAACAAATAGAAGTAAAATATGTTAAGAAACACAAATTATTTCGAAAATATTGTTCCGTAGCTTCTTTTAATGCGTCATCCCAATTATTATCGTATCATAGATTTCCGAAGAACCCAGAAATGAGAAAAAAGTTGTTAATTTCATTAAAAATTAATACCGAAGTAAAGTAATTCGCATTTGTCTGTTGTAAACATTTTAAGGAATCTGATTTCATACCAAGCTTTTTGAATTTAAAACACAACTATTTCATTTCATCATCTCTATGCGCAGAAAAACAACTGCGCTTTGAAAACATCTCATTTTTTACTATCTCTCTCACTTTGTGCAATGCATCCATTACTTACTACAATGCTGTAAATTAAGTAGCTCAACAATGGGCTACTTGCATGGTACTGAAAATCCGATTTCTATCACTATATACGTAATGTTATGTTGAAAACATATAGAAAAATATAAATTTTATTTTAAAAGTTATTTGTTTTTTAGTAAATTAAGAAAGAAAATTTTCTGTGACGTCATTATATTGAACCGAGGAAGAGAACCATGTTTAAGAATGTAACTTATAGATGGCATTGCGTGCGAGAAAGTTTTAATTTGAATTTGACATTTTGCTCTCTCTGGGCTCTCAAATATATTAATTACTTCACAAATAAACACATAGGTAGTTACATGTAATTTAAAATATCGATACGAAAAAAACAAACTAAAATACTAAACTTCAAACTATTGTTGAAACGTCAAACAGGAAATCTACATTACTCGTACAAACAAACGCTATGGCTTTACGATCACTCATTGGTGCGGCGTAATTCTACGTCACACATGGCGGTAATTCAAATAATCTAATTTCATTATTTATTTTCTGGCTAATTAATAAAAATTTTGTCAAAAGAAAAAATAGGGGTAGCAAGTTTTTACCTGCTCTTCAAAAATATGGAATAAAAAAAAGGTACACAAGTAGCCCCACTTCAATATGTTGTTCGCCTGTCGATTGGCAAATAAATGACTATCAAACTAAATGTGTTGCATCATGTTAGGCGCGACTTTGTTCCATTTTGCGCAAGTCTGTACAGTGTGGAGGGTGTTGTGACAGTTGTTAGAGCAGTTAACCACCAATTTTTGTAAAAACATTAATAACAATTATTTAAGAAGTAATTATTTATAATACTAGTGAGAAATGGATCCAGCATTGTTGCGAGAAAGAGAATTATTTAAGAAGAAAGCTTTAAGTACTCCGTCGTAAGTTTTGTACAAAAATATAACCCTATTATTTTGTTCAACAAATATTTTACATGTATTTAGAGTCGAGAAAAAGAAAGAGAGTAAAGCAGATACAGGACCAAGAGATGAGCCAAAGAAAAAGTCAAAACCGCCGACCGTTAGTGCACCAAAAATATCCGAACTAAATCCGTATGTAATTTTTAAATATGTCCCATATTATTGAATTTACATGTACTAATTGATTATAAAGATTCAAAGCATCAACTGGCAGTTCACAATATCGATTTGGAGTTCTTGCAAAAATAGTTAAACACATGAAAACTAGACACCAAGAAGGCGATATGCACCCATTAACTTTGGAGGAAATTTTGGATGAAACTAATCAACTTGATGTCGGTGTTAAAGTTAAACAAGTTAGTTTTAATTAATTATAATTAAATTTTTGTATTTTACGGATATTTTTGTTATAGTGGCTTGCTACAGAAGCTCTTATTAATAATCCAAAAATTGAAGTTACTCCTGACAACAAATTTTTGTTTAAAGCTTTGTACAAAATAAGAGATCGCAAAAGTTTGCTGAGATTATTGAAACAGCAAGATTTAAAAGGTTTGGGAGGAATTCTTTTAGAAGATATACAAGAATCCTTGCCACATTCTGAGAAGGCTATGAAGGTATAAACAATTTTTTTATACAATCTTCCTTTTTATCCAAACACACTATCTTTCGCCTTGTCTTTTCTTATTTTAAGACTTTGCAAAATCAAAACGAAATTATTTACATCCAACGGCCAATAGACAAAAAGAAAATAGTTTTCTACAATGACAGAACAGCTTCATTACCTGTAGATGAAGAATTTCAAAAGTTATGGAGGTCTGTAGCAGTAGATGCAATGGATGACGCTAAAATCGATGAATATTTAGAGAAACAAGGTATATTCCATAAACTTTTCATATTTCTTGAAATAATTTGTGTTTTCTTCTTAGGTATTCGGTCAATGCAAGACCATGGTCCAAAGAAACCTATAGCACCAAATAAACGTAAGAAATCTGCACCAAGAAAGAAAACTTTCAAGAAGCCAAGAGACAATGAACATTTAGCAGACGTTTTGGAGACTTACGAAGACAATACTTTAACTGTTAAAGGGCAGTTTGCCCAAAAACAATCATCAGCTTAATTTATAAACTATTGTGATTATACGTTAATAATTATATTTTTGTTTTTCTTTAAATAAATCTCTTATAATAAATTGCTAAAATGATATTAACTCCGTTTTTTCAAGAAAAGCTGTTAAGAACTTCAAATAAGGGAACTTGAGGTTGACCAATTATAACCAAAACATAATCGGCTCTTCATATGGATGTAAAGAAGAGGAATACGAAAGATTTATAATTTTTAGAATTGTAGTATTGGAGTTATCGTCGGAGAAAAATTTGTCACACACACACACATATATATATATACATACAGACAAACTTCTCGAATTCTAGGGACCCTAAAACGTGTTTATTCATTTAAAACTCACCATCGAATTTTTTGACCAAAGACCTTACCTAAAGGTGACGGAAGGTACAAAAACTCAAAGCATTGTTTCACTACACTACATATATTTCATTTTTTACAGTATTTACTTAGAGATAAATTATTTCATTAAAAATAATATTGAATCTATGTAGTACTATGAGCAAAATTATTAATATTTGCATTTTAATCTGAATTCAAAACAACTTACCTACATAAATATATTGATTTTTCTAGTTCCTATAAATGTAGGAAGAATAAATAAATAAAAAAATATAATTTTTTACATATATAAATATTTTTTATAAAAAATATTTGTAATATCAGTAATAATACATATATTCCTAAAAATCTAAATAAAATAAATAATACAATCTAATGATAAAATGAGTTACAATTACAAGAGTTTCATAGCAATATTTAAGGCACGTGTTTTCAGGTCTACTTTAGTAGTATCACATTTTTCTGATTTCATTCTTTGGATGAAATGACCAATTACACAAACGATGACTCCAGTTACAAAAACGATTTCCATCAACAAAATTCTTTGGGGCCATGTTAAATGGTTGTAGATAGGGTACATCCATTTTCCCGTCTCAAAATATGTGGCGAAATAACTGTAAGAAAAAATTAATAATTAGTTATAATAATAATATATATAAGTAATAAAAATTATGAATAAGTCGTACATATTTTTTTATTAAAATATCTAATGAATTTTTTTTAAACTAAATTAAATAATTTATTATTTCACTAAATCTATTTAAATAAAAAAATCTATACCTTGGAAAATTCGTTATAGTCAAAAAATATCAAGGTAGGTACCTACCAAGAAGAATATATTTATTTATACTTACATAGCATTGTAGAAGTGTGAATAGATGGCCAATGCAATCAAAGATATCCAGAATGATGGAATGTACAAATTCTGCAGAGCTAACTCTACAATGGGCAAGAAGAGAATGTTTGTGTGGATGCTGTGATTTAACCAATCCGGAAATACTTCCTCAATTCCGTTAGGAATCATGAGATCTTTATCAAGATGATAGAAAAACCAGAAATAGAAGGCCACGACCTATAAAAACAAAATTTGTTAATATTATTTATTATATTTTTTTCTGTAGAAGATTTTAAAAAACTAAGAAAAAATAATTATAATGCAGATTATTATTTAAACGCAATTTTAAAATTTAAGCAAGTAAGATACTATTTTAAAATTTAGTAAATGTGGTTCTTTTCCAAGAACTAGGTCTTCCTGATAAAAATTAAAATACTTTATATACAATCGGTAAATAATGTTGACTTTATTCTTATCAAAATCATAACTTAATGTGCCTCATTATTTATCGAGGGAAATAAAGTACTCACTAGGGAAATAAAATTATCAAGTCCTTTGTTAATTGATATTGATTAACAAATAAAGAATTTTGTCCATTATATTTATTTTGGAAAAAAAAGATTTGACAAATAATGACGATCTTTACTACCTTGATATATAAACTACTATTATCTACACTAAGTAAGTATATAAGTATTATTGTATCTACCCTCGTGCTTAAAATACTATTTCATCCACTATTTTAAGTGGACAAAAGCATAGATACTTTAAAATCTAGTATAGAAAAAAATTATTTTTTTTGTGAACTGACTTTAAAAGTAAGATGACAAGTGCTTATAAAAAAAAATACTTACTACTGTGGAAGGCAGGACGAAGGCAGTGAACATAAATCCACGAATTTTATCCAATTTTTTAATGACATTTGTAGAGGTTTTGTGTTGATTTAAAAGTAGAATTTCGAAGATTAAAGCCAGTAAAAAGTAGATAGTTTGAAGACCCTAGACAAATATACATTTTTATTAGTATTTTTATATATTTTGTTATAAATATTTTAACGTACCATATTCCACGAAGTTAGAAATCTGTTAGTAAAGAGTTGAATGTCCAGTACTTCTTGTTTAGTTGTTTTGCTGAAGTCTATTTCATGACGAGAATAATAGCCAGTGTAAAGATGGTGAAGCAGGCCCACAGTGTAAAAGGAAGTGATTAATGTTGCCTTCATTGTTGTAGATCTGCAAGAAAATATTTAAATATAGTATGTGTTCTTGTCACCAGAAGTCGAGGGATCGCCATAAACGCCCCTTAAATATAAAAATACAAAAGATCATTTCAACGTTGATACCGCAAATTACTGTATGTCAAAATACTTTCAATGTACAGGTTCGGATTCAAGAAATAAAAATCTGTTGTGGCCAGCACAAGACCTTCCGTTAATATGATGTATTTTGTACAAATCCCATACCAAAAGTTCATTGGAAAAGATTATATATATATATATATATATATATATATATATATATATATATATATATATATATATCCAGTAAAATTGTAACACGACCATGATACAATTTTTTACAAATTCCATACAGAAAGTTCATTGGAATTCTATAAATCCAATAAAATTATCACATGAATATACATTATGTATATACTCATATACCTATAAATACTCTAAAAATGCATACACTTACGTAACATTCTCTTTACAATCAAATAATATTACATATTACTACCAAGTTTATATCTCTATCCATTTTTGAATTATTGCCCCAAAAGTCATACCCCACATTTAGATAAAAACTTCAAAATTTTCAAAAATCTAATTTATGTATCCAGATACTTCTCAATGCGCTGATTCCAAATTTTGAAACCGCAGGTCGATATCTCTTTTCGTTCTCGAGATATTTAGATTCAAAGTTTTGCTCAAAACTGCCCATTTTTGGGAACTAACCCAAAAATGGGTCGAGATATGAATTTGGCGACATCACTATTCGATTCTACGGGCAAATTTACATAAGTACACCAATTTTCAGAATTTTTGAACATCGCATACAATCTTTAAAGCAAAATAACTGAAAATGGCGAAAAGTCGCAAAAATCTAAGGTGTACCCCTTACGATTTTTTCAGATTTTGGCCTTTTTCAGGGGGTTTCAAGCTTTTATTCATAAAAAATTTGTAAATTGTATTATGTTCGTGTTTCAATTTTACTGGATAAATAGAATCTTTTCCAATGAACTTTTGGTATGGGATTTGTACAAAATACATCAAATTAACGGAAGGTCTTGTGCTGGCCACAACAGATTTTTTCATTTATAATACATGCAGGTAACGATAGTTCAAGTAATGAATCAGAAGAGTAACTTTTTATATAAATTATGTACCTACATATATATGACTTTAATAGCATTGTTAATGTTAAATATCTGTATTTAAAAATGTATATAAATATAATAACAATTTATAGTGATAAATAGTAACAGTTAAAAAGTTGTGTAATTCCTATTTTATTTCTTTTTTTTGTTAAGGCAGAGTCCAACTCTGTGCAAAACTAGAGAACACAACGATAGTGTTAACATTTTTATTTATGGCAGATAGAATTTACGGTTTCTTTGTGAACGTAATTCAGGGGTGTGTAAACGGTTTATTATGATCCCTCTACTTACATTAAATGCTAGGTCGCAGTTTTTGTTTTGTGACCCTTTGGTGTTTGGAAATGGACTATATATTGATTAGTTTTTAGATAGATCGAAAAACTCACTGTTATAGTTTAATAAGTTTTTTTTTACACTAATTTCAACAAAACCACGTTTGCGTCGAAGAATCTAAATATGTCTTGCCTTATGCTCGTCTCGTACAGCACTGATAACTGCTAGTTTAGAACAATAAGGAGATTTTTGGTCGGTGCTTCGAAGGCCCTAAACAGGTAGTGGTTTCGTATACAATCCCTAATTCTAAGAATTTTTATATGCCAAAATAACAAAAAAGTAATGCCTATTCTAAAAACATAGTTCCGTGGTAATAAAATTAAATTTCGCATTGGGGCCTTTTTAATAATTTCATTATCGCAAGAAATGGGATAACATAAATATTTAAAATAAGTGTGATATGGGTACACGATGATATATAATATTTTGTAAGATATTTGCACGAAGTTTAAGCTAATCCTCGTTGTTGGATTACCGAATTCTACTTTAATTTTGATAGTTTATACAGTGTGTCCCATTTAGAGGTGCCACCATTGGGATCTCGAGAACTATAAGAGATACGATGTCGGTTAAATGGAACTTTTTGTGTGCCTTTGGGAGGCCATCTCAGATGTGCTTTTGTTTTTCCAAAAATTCTCATAGGGCACTAGATAATGACAAAAAACTGAATATTGTTGATTTTTTCTTTTTCAAATAACTTCTAAACTATTAATAATTGAGAAAAACGTTTCAAATACAAAAGATAGATATTTTTATTAGCTAAGCAGTGGCGTACGAAATAAATTTTTATATTCGTAAATTTTCGAGATATAACACAAACTTATATTTTTTTAAATGGAACCCATATATGATTTTAGTCTCAAAAAATCATTATTTTTTTTCTCTTTTCAATGTTATAAAGGTTATTATGTTTTATGAATTGAAAAATCAATATTCGACTGTGTTAGGATGGAGGTAGATACAGGAAAGTAAGAATTCTTCGGACTTGCAGTCAATTAATAAATTTTAGGAGCAAAACAAATATAAAACATAATAACCCTTACATCATTGAAAAGCGAAAAAAAATATTGATTTTTTTGAGACTGAAATCAAATATAGGTTCCATTTAAAAAAATATAAGTTTGTGTTATATCTCAAAAATTTACGAATATAAAAATTTATTTCGTACGTTACTGGTTAGCTAATAAAAATATCTATCTTTTATATTTGAAATGTTTTTCTCAATTACTAATAGTTTAGAAGTAATTTGAAAAAGAAAAAATCAACAATATTCAGTTTTTCGTCTTTATCTAGTGCCCTATGAGAATTTTTGGAAAAACAAAAGCACATCTGAGATAGCCTCCCAAAGGCGCACAAAAAGTTCCATTTAACCGACATCGTATCTCTTATAGTTCTCGAGATCTCAATAGTGGCACCTTTAAATGGTACTCACTGTATATCTTAAAATATAGTCTAATCTACTCATAGTATCTACCTTTTTTGATATTATTATGAAAACTAAATTTTAAATATTGGAATAGAATAGAATTCTCTAATCAAAAAATGAGTATTAGCTTAAACTTTTTCAGAATCGGGCTATCTGTGATTATCCTAACTCGCCCTGCGGGCTCGTAGGCGATAAGTGCGTTAATTATGGCTATGGCTACATCCCACTTACGTAAATAGCAAACTATTATTGTAATCGGTATAATAATAAAAAAGTTGTCCATTTGTTCAGATTTTTTTAAATTTCTCTATACATATACATATACGCAACTCTTTATAACAAATGTTCAAAATTACCGCATATACTTTTGATTAGCAAAATATCTGTTATTTATCAAACGTCAAATGTGGATTATAATTCTTATAGAACAAGTTGACTTCTAAATAACTAAATTTGAAACTAATCCAAAATTGACGCATGGGCAGTTTCACAAACATTAAACTATAACAAACAGTCTACTGGAACAAACCTATTATCTTCAAATAAAGTAAATTTGGATTATAAGAGTTAAATACACAAATTTCTACAGATTCTATTTGTACGTCAATCGATAAGCTGATTATACAGCAGCAGTATAATAATAGGAAAATTTGATCAATGTATTTATTAAATATTTGTAACGGAATATTTTAAAATATAGACAAAAATGCAATTATTGAAGAAAATTTTATATTTCAATAACAATTTGTCTATACTTAAACAAAAATTAAATTTTGATATATGAATGTTTGTGCTTATTCCTCATGGTGGATTAAAGCAAAAAAATAAGCATTCACAAAAATTCTACATTCTAAAAAATTCGTTAGTTGTTACTTTCATTTTTTTATTTAATAAAAGCTGTTGTGGCCAGCAGTATACCTCTTGCCAGTACTGATGATGTTGCAACTGACAAAATTGTACAATAAAGTTACAAAAAATACTTATGAAACTAAACCGAGCGTTATTTTTTTAAAATTTTATTAATTTAAAAAATACCTAAATATTTATTAATACTGGAAACTATATTATGTTACCATTAATAATTTGAAATATTAGGTTCTTTGACTGTGACATTTATCTGTCAATTGCACACATTTGAAATATGAACTGTATAACTAAGGAAGTGTGTTTATCTTTAAAACATAGACTTCGGGATTTGCAAAATAGATTATTTTATATATTTATCTATAAAATATATAAAAAAGTACGAATTCATACACCAAAATCTAATGGCTTCTTTCCAAATAATATAAGGTAGAATTACAATATTTTTTTGAATAATAGTATTTGGATTCTAGGCACCTTAAATGTGGTCTTTTATAAAAATCTCGACATGCGATTTTTAGCACGATCCCTATACCTTTCTTACCAAGGGTAGCAGCAGGCAAAAGTATATATTTTTTATACTTCTAAATTCTTCTTAGTTTATACTTTTCTAATTTTCAAAATTAATTGTACTTATTGATTCAGTTGTAGAATTTTAAGCTCTACAAATTTTATTTGAAGCTTTTTTTAGCTAAAATCTTTATAAATTGTTTATATTTTTTTAAAAATATAATTAAAATACGAATGAGAAATGTTGAAGATACAAAAAGTATTAACGAAAATTTGGAAAAATATAGCTTCCATAAATTATTTTGAACTTACATTATTTATGAAAAAAATAATTAATCCCCACGGTGTAACTAAAACTGAGAAGTATCTTTCACGTTCAAGAGCGAAACTAACCAAAATTCTCTAAGTTGGGATTATATACCCTGGTCGAGTTGTGACCCCCTATCATATCCTGTCCGGCGACCCTAAAGATAAGATAACCCCATGTCTAGACAAGACAAGAAAAAGAATAAGAAAATAATTCTTATCTTGTTCAAATTGAAAACGAGCCCCCTTTCTATCACATACCATTCGCAGAATTACAATCACTGTTTTTATTTATTGCGAAAATTATATAGCAACACTAGTCAGCGTTTTTAGATATAGGTCAGGAATAATTCACAATATAATCGATAAGGAAGAATTAATTGCTTTATTAATTTAATATCGTATCGTTGTCCTTGGGAAGTGTACAAGAAACGTAGAAAATAAATATTTTTTAAATATGTTTAGTCTTATTCAGATACTTGTACAGAAATCCAAAAACACAGTTGCTTACGTAAAATATAAATATTTGTATTTCTTTGGCAATTATAAATATTCTAGAAATGTAAACAATAAATTTATTACTCAATATCTAATATTTATTGACTTCCGTATATCTCATTAAAATTATCTCTCTTATTAGTAATTACTCAATATTTTGACTGACTTCCTATCAAATATTTTTTCTATCAATAGATTTAATTATATTAATTAATTATCAAACAATATTTTGGATCACCTATCATAAAATAAAAAATCTATTTGTGTTATAATTAAACCCGGATCTACAGTAATGCAATTAATTAGAGTACTTAAAAGATTATCAAAAGTATTTAATTTCATTATAAGCTTCACATATGTTATCATATCAGTATCCTTATTTTGTTTATATAAAAAAGTACACGGGTTCTCCTAGTGAATATTTCGAAATTATTCTAAGAATGTAAAGATAATTTTCGTTTTTCATAGAATTGTCGATAAATTAATATTAATTTTATTAAAAACGTGAATGGCAAAAATTGTTACGGTATTTTCGTTTAACATATAAATATTACAAATAAGTGATATGTATTCACTTTAATTTTGAAGATATTTTAAATTTAATTATACAAAAAATGAAAAATGCTTACATAAAATACATATTATGTATGAAAACTTTGTATATTAAATACTTCAAGATATTTGCCTCATAATTACTTACTACAATGCTGTAAATTAAATAGCTCAAAAATTATTTAAAGATTTAATTTTTATACTCACTTCAATATGTTGTTCGCCTGTCGATTGGCAAATAAATGACTATCAAACTAAATGTGTTGCATCATGTTAGGCGCGACTTTGTTCCATTTTGCGCAAGTCTGTACAGTGTGGAGGGTGTTGTGTTGTGACAGTTGTTAGAGCAGTTAACCATCAATTTTTGTAAAAACATTAATAACAATTATTTAAGAAGTAATTATTTATAATACTAGTAAGAAATGGATCCAGCATTGTTGCGAGAAAGAGAATTATTTAAGAAGAAAGCTTTAAGTACTCCGTCGTAAGTGTTGTACAAAAATATAACCCTATTATTTTGTTCAACAAATATTTTACATGTATTTAGAGTCGAGAAAAAGAAAGAGAGTAAAGCAGATACAGGACCAAGAGATGAGCCAAAGAAAAAGTCGAAACCGCCGACCGTTAGTGCACCAAAAATATCCGAACTAAATCCGTATGTAGTTTTTAAATATGTCCCATATTATTGAAATTACATGTACTAATTGATTATAAAGATTCAAAGCATCAACTGGCAGTTCACAATATCGATTTGGAGTTCTTGCAAAAATAGTTAAACACATGAAAACCAGACACCAAGAAGGTGATATGCACCCATTAACTTTGGAGGAAATTTTGGATGAAACTAATCAACTTGATGTCGGTGTTAAAGTTAAACAAGTTAGTTTTAATTAATTCTAATTATTTTTTTGTATTTTACGGATATTTTTGTTATAGTGGCTTGCTACAGAAGCTCTTATTAATAATCCAAAAATTGAAGTTACTCCTGACAACAAATTTTTGTTTAAAGCTTTGTATAAAATAAGAGATCGCAAAAGTTTGCTGAGATTATTAAAACAGCAAGATTTAAAAGGTTTAGGGGGAATTCTTTTAGAAGATATTCAAGAATCCTTGCCACATTCTGAGAAGGCTATGAAGGTATAAACCATTTTTTTATGCAATCTTCCTTTTTATCCAAACACTATTTTCGACTTGTCTTTTCTTATTTTAGACTTTGCAAAATCAAAACGAAATTATTTACATCCAACGGCCAATAGACAAAAAGAAAATAGTTTTCTACAATGATAGAACAGCTTCATTACCTGTAGATGAAGAATTTCAAAAGTTATGGAGGTCTGTAGCAGTAGATGCAATGGATGACGCTAAAATCGATGAATATTTAGAGAAACAAGGTATATTCCTTAAACTTTTCATATATCTGGAAATAATTTGTGTTTTCTTTTTAGGTATTCGATCAATGCAAGACCATGGTCCAAAGAAACCTATAGCACCAATAAAACGTAAGAAATCTGCACCAAGAAAGAAAACTTTCAAGAAGCCAAGAGACAATGAACATTTAGCAGACGTTTTGGAGACTTACGAAGACAATACTTTAACTGTTAAAGGGCAGTTTGCCCAAAAACAATCATCAGCTTAATTTATAAACTATTCTGATTATACGTTAATAATAACTTTTTTGTTATTCTTTAAATAAATCTCATAATTAAAAGGTTCAAACAAAAATAGAGTTTAATAAAAATGTAAAATTATTTAAGTTCTTCTCTGTATTTTAATAAAGTTTTTTTTTTCTCATTTTGTTTGCAACATTGGTCTTGTTTCTAATTTAATAATAAAAAATAACAATAAAAATCTAATTTCTGACTGAACTATCCACTTTTCATAATAAATTAGAATTAAATTTTGTAGGGGGTTTTCTTCATTTTTTTTTTCGATTTAATTTTTTTTATTCAAGATGCTAAATTAGTTGATTCACATTTCAAGTTTTAACAAATTTAACCTTTTTCCGAAAGTCTTTTTATCATATTTTTAAAGACAGACCCACAGGGGTTTCCAAGTTTTTTTCATTTTGGAAACCCTATTAACGTCATTTCCTGATAGGGATCTTTAATGGCTATTTATAAGTCTTTTAAGGCAAGATTATATATAAATTTGTATTCGACAATGATAATATACAAATCTAGGTAAATTTTATATTTTTACTCTTCGAAAAAAGTTATAAATAGATACTTGACAAATTGTTCAATTTTTGTTTATTAAATTATTTTGCATAAGATGCCACTGTTTAATACTAAAAAGCAATTTTTAAAATACCTACCTATAAAATTTATAAAGCAAAATTAGAGTTCATAATAAAAATATTTTGTGTAAATCAGTGTTTTTTTTTCACTTCCTTGATAATTTTTTATTGTGGGAGTTATTGATAAAAACATAGATATATCTGTACATTTTTTGTTCGTCAGTTTCTGTTTAATTGCAAAAATGATTAAACTTATGCTTCTATTATTTTGTGCTATATCTATAACTGAATCTAAATCTAGAGTTAAAAGAATTGTAGGTGGTGTACCTGCAGAAATTCCTCCTCCCGATGATCCCGTAGTTTTCGTTAAACATAATGGAAAGTTTGCAAGAATCGAGGGAACGCGTAATCCGAATGAGTACCATTATCATTTTAGGGGGATTAGATTTGGGCAGCCTCCCACTGGAAAGCTGCGTTTTCAGGTAAGTTATAAGTGATTATAAAAAAAAATATTAATAACTATGTTGAAAAATAGCGACCAAAACCGTATACTCTCGAAGGAGAAGTTAATGCTACGAGATATCCGCCGCCATGTCCACAGCCAATTCCTGGAACAAATAGAGTTGTTGGAAATGAAGATTGTTTGTTTTTAAATGTTTTTACACCTGATTTACCTGATGGCACACAAGGTAGAACATGTTATTTGTATTTAAGCATATAAACTTACTCATTTTTCGTTGCAAGCAGTCACACTTTTGTGCTAGTGAATACTTACTTTAGAATATTGCAATAGATGACACCACTTAGCACGTTTCTAATTATTATATACAGAATGTCTCTTAAATAGGGGGACATGGCTTAACTACAGATTCCTGAGGCTAAAATAAGACGATTTAAGCAAACTTGCTTCTACCGGAAAGTGTACCATTTTGCCAGAAATCTGCTTCAAAGTTCTTCGAAAAAAAATTAATTTTGCTTATAATAATCGGACGCTTTATTCGATTTGGATTAAATTTGGTATGACAGTTTATATGATTATAAGTCATCTTTTAAGGTGATACTTGTTGTTATTAGTGAACCACTAGTGTATGAAACTTAGGTCTCCCAACATTAATTAGACCATAATTTTTTAATGGCAATGCCGAAAACGAGAAATTATTTTTTTTCAGAAAGATACATTCAATAGTAAACTTTTCTCTCTCTGTGTAATGTGTGATATCTGCTACGGTTCACCCAGAAAAAAATAAAATCTGAGTGTCTGCACTGCTAAATTTTTAAAATAAATTTAATCTAGCAGTCTATCCAAATGTCAAACAAGTAATTTTTAATGACAGTAACAATTGTTTTATGGGTTGTCAAAAATTTTCTTTGTAATATTCTAAAATTAGTAACATCCGTTTGTTCGGCCTAATAGTATTTTACTACCATTATTATAAATAAGACGATTACATATCTCAGCTTACTCCTAAACAAGTTGTGAAGATTGACAACTCGGTAGTGTCATTGAAAAATTACTTGTTTGACATTTGGATAGACTCCTAGATTAAATTTATTTTAAAAATATAGCAGTGCAGACACTCAGATTTTATTTTTTCTGGGTAAACCGTAACAGATATCACAAATTACACAGAGAGAGAAAAGTTTACTATTGAATGTGTCTTTCTGAAGAAAAATAATTTCACGTTTTCGGCATTGCCATTAAAAAGTTACGGTCTAATTAATGTTGGGAGACCTAAGTTTCATACACTAGTGGTTCACTAATAATAACAAATATCACCTTAAAAGATGACTTATAATTATATAAACTGTCATACCAAATTTCATCCAAATCGAATGAAGCGTCCGGTTATTATAAGCAAAATTAATTTTTTTTCGAAGAACTTTGAAGCAGATTTCTGGCTAAATGGTACACTTTCCGGTAGAAGCAAGTTTGGTTAAATCGTCTTATTTTAGCCTCAGGAATCTGTGGTTAAGCCATGTCCCCCTATTTAAGAGACACCTTGTATAACCGTAGGCCGTAGGGTACGTTATACCCAGGGCATGGAACCAAACAGTAACATTTTAGCGAACCCAAATCCCGAACCGAACCTCAGATACATTTTTCAATTGAACCCGACTAGGAATCGAACCGGATATTAAAATTCGGGTTCAGGGTTCAACTCCTGTTCAGGTTCATTTTCAGTTTGAAACTTAAGCGTAATCAACCGATATGCGTTGTTGCCTGTGTTGACTGTTTGTGAAATTATGTTGCATTATTAATTCCGGCTCGCATTTTAAATTATTTCTTTATAAAGATAAAATCGAATTCTTTTATTCTATGTGTCCGTATTCACCAACATCAAATAAATCTTCGAATAGCTTATTCACTGAATAAGAGAAAAATATCGCATCGATACAGTAACACAAATAAAGGTATTTATTCTAGCTGTCATATTTTGATGCGATATTTTTCTCTTATTCAATGAATAAGCTATAAGCTATTCGAAGATTTATTTGATCTTGGTGAATACGGGCATTAATGTCACAAATTCTTGCAATTCATTGATGAGACTGGTAGTATTTAATCGGATCTCAAGTTACAGACGTTTGAAGTTACATGATTTTTCATCGGTAATGATGATGACATATTTGGATCGTGCGGGCGCTTACCAGGCGTCACCTCACGGGCACTCATTGCTGGCGTGGAGAGTGCTCCACAGGGGTCACTTTTGTGCCATTTAAAATTCGAAATATTTGGCGTCGGTCGGGATCGAACCCGGTTCCCCCAGGTTCGCGACCAGACACTCGGCCACCACCGATATCTACGATAAAGCAGATTGGCACACCCAGAAATGGGTAATATGCCGTGATGATATATTTATTTATTTATGATTTTTCATTGAAATTTTGTATTATCGAAAATACACAAAATCAAGATCCGATGAAGTAAAAAAATCATGCCTGACATGAAAAGAAAGAGAATTTCATGCTGAATATAGATTTTCATCGTCCTTTATTCTATATTTAACCGTGTATGAGTGGTGCATGATAATATAAAATATGAACTAAATAATATAGTTTATTTTTCATATTTCTATGCACCGCTCATACACGGTTAAAGATAGAATAACGGACGATGAGACAAATTATTTTTTTAACAATTTTACATTTTACAATTAATTTAGTGAATATTTTTGATATCTATTTTGAAAGTTATCGCCATCAAATTATGTTGCTATGAGTTTGTTGAATGATTGCTGTGCTAAAAATATTTTTACTGCCTAGGCATAAAAAGTGAGATTTTACAGACTGTTAGCTTAATTAATTTGTTTTATATAGGTCTTCCTGTAATAGTTTGGATTCATGGGGGCGGCTACAGATATGGTTCAGCTTCTCAGTACAATGTATGCCACATCTTTATATAACTCAAAAAAAAATATATTAAAATTATAAATAATAGGTTCAAAATTTAGTCAACAAAAGAGTTATCCTTGTTACTATTCAATATCGCCTTGGTTCTCTGGGATTTCTAAGTACAGGAGACAGAGATCTTCCTGGAAATGCTGGGCTATTCGATATGGCCCTTGCAGTACAATGGACAAGAAACTATATAGGATTTTTCGGGGGTAATCCATACCAGATTGTTATTATGGGACAAGGAACTGGGGGAAGTAGTGGCCTATTAATGTGTTTGTCCAATATAGCCAAAGGTACAGACATATTTCCTACATAAATAGTCCTAATATAAGATGTTAGTATTTGAAAGGAGTGAATTGGTGACAGTGCAATATGTTGGTGGATAGAGTGAAACTGGAGCAGGTGAATGAGTTTGAATATTTGGATAGCATGATGTCGAGAGATGGACGAATTAAGCGAGAAATTGATAGGAGGGTGAATGCGGGTTGTAAGGTAATGGGTGCTCTGGGTACGTTTACTCGAAACGTAAACGTATCTAGAGAGGCTCGGTTAAGTGTAAATTAGCGCTGTGAGGATCCGACAAAACATGGATCCGAGTACCCGGAATTTAAAATATCCGGTTCCTCGGATATCCGATGTTCGGATATTGAAGCGGATGTCCGTAAATTTAATTCGGATTTGGATCCGGATCCTGGTTTGGGTACCATATCCCATTCGGATCCGGATTCGATATGTTGTTCACGGATCCGGATCCGAATTTTAATTCTGGATCCGTTTCATCTTTTTCAATGTAAAGGCAAACATTTGAATGTAGACGGTTGTAGAGACCGCGGTCTGTAATCAGCAATAAATTTATAATACCCCTCTAAAATAGCCAGGTAGTTGGTGCAAATTTTTCTTAGAATATTGAAAATTCTGTAGTTCTAAAATTTTAACATTCAATATAACAAATACTTCAATGAAAACGAAATTAAGATTAAATTTGAGAAATAATGGTTACAGGTTCATTGCAGGTGTCGAAATACCTATTTATTTATATGTGCATGAGTTTCACATAAAAGGGATTGTTTTTGTTACTTACTTATAGTTCTGTGGAATCGAAGAATTTCCTTCTTAGCGGATGCTAAAAGTTTAACATCGAAAATATACCGACTATTAACTACATCAAACAAAAATGTATTTCACAATCAAATTTATTTGGTTTTGTGACTCCATGATAATATACATTCAAATATTATCATCTGGTTCAATACTGAGAATCCGAGAACCGATGCGCATACTGGAATTCCATATCTAAAATCCGATACTCATACTCATATTCGGATCCGAATCCAAAATCCAATACTCAGATTCGGATCCAAAACCCGATACTTAGATACGGATCCAAAATCCGATACTCAGATCCGGATCCAAAATCCGATACTGAGATTTGGATCCGAGATCCGGATAGTTCAACATTCAATTATCTGGATATCCGGATATTTTTGGATTCGAAACCGAAACTATCCGAATCCGGATCCCACCACTAGTGTAAATAATGGAGTGCTAGTGCCTGCTTTGAGTGAATATTCGGCATGGACGAGAAAGCACAAAATGAGAGTGACTGGATAGGAATGTGTGGCGAAGAATGATTGTTCGGTAAGTTGTGAAGTTGTTTGACTAGCAAGAATGTTTTTAAAAAGAATGGAGTGACTCAGTTGAGTTCATATATATGAATGTGGAGGAGACGAAAGAAGAATGTTGTTAAAGGGTGAAGTGAGTCTGCTGAACTCTTATTCTTATTCTTATTGTTGTTATTATCTTTTTTTGGGTTTTTTCTAACCCACTAAGTGGGACACGCGTGATTTTAAGTATGTATAAATAGTCTTATGGGGACAATATTTTTATATTTGTAGGAATGACGACTGCTGTAGTGGCAATGTCCGGTACAGCAGTTTCAAATTGGGCTGTAGATAATGAACCCAAAAACATGGCGGCAGATGTGGCTAATTTCCACGGTTGCCCAATGACGAAAGTTACGATAATGATTAGTTGTCTTCGAAGATTAAAAGTCGAGAACATTATACGAGCAAGTGACACAAGTACTTTTCCGTTGAACATCTTAAATAATTTCTTTTTTTTTAGGGCGATTCGGCCATAGAAAAATCTCGATTGACGCAACGTGGTTTTGTTTCTGGAATGTCAGGTCTTCTGTCTCCATCTCCAGTTTCTGAAGGACGAAACGATGGAAGATCATTGCCAGGATTTGTGGAAAGTAAACCTTTGGATGCGTTAAAAGAAGAAGATATACCGAATATTCCGTTATTAACTGGAGTTACGAAGGACGAAACTGGACGAGCTGTTAATGGCAAGAAATATTTAAATATTTCAGATTTATTTGTTACTTTATATTTGGATTTTTTTATGTAGAACAATTTCACACTGAAATTTTACATAAATTGGGAACAATTCCGCATTTCTTGGACGAAGTATTGTTGGGCGGGCTTCAAGAAAAAACCGGATTGTCCAAAAACAACACAAGCAATAAAAACAATATTTGGTCCCTGTTGAGCCCAGTAGATTTCCGTAAATATTTATCTGTTGGTAAAAATAATATCAAAGATGCCTTCTCCAAAATCAGTGAAGCAACAGGTATTATACAATTCACAAACAAACTCCTGTTCAAAATTATCGTACCACTTTTAGTCTTTTGCAGTTAATTAAAAATTGATATGGGTCTTTATGGGCCAACTTTTTGAGACAACTTTAATAGGCACCACAGGAATTTTCCATCGTCTTTTGCTTTTGAGCTACAGGCTAAAACTTGTTTTTTGCTTATTTTGAAAATACCTCATATCTCGCTTATTATGAGAGATACAGAAAAAATGTTTAGATAATTTTTATACATTTTTTATATAGAATAACGTAGTGTAATTAGATTTTTTCAAAACTCAATAATTCTCAAGATATAATACAAACATAATATTTTTTTCAATGGGAACATGTGTTGAAAATAGTCCCATTTTTTTACTTATTTTTTAAGCTTTTCAATGATGTATAACAAGTCTACATTCTTTTGTTTTAAACATGAATTATTAATTTTTTGGGGTGAAAAAATGAAATTTATTAAGAAACAAATTATTCCACCCTGTACACTTTTCATGAAAATGAGTTTATAACACAATAAAAGTGTGAAACAGTGCACTTTTTTAACGCAAACGGGTGAAATAATGAACCGTTGTGGCATTTTTTTTCACAATTTTATTACAGACGTAAAAAAAATTGTATGCAACTCATAGTAAGTATCTTATTTCATCCATAGGATTTGATGAACTCGCCTACGGCTCGTTCGATCAAACTTTCCTATTCGTGAAACAAGACTATACTTTTTACTCTTCTTGCATAAATGACTATTTTTTACGTCTACCATAAAAATGTGAAAAAAAGTGCCATAACATTTCATTATTTTTTAGATTTTGCGTTCATAATGAAGTCGTTACGATACGCAATTGCGTATCGTAATGGCCTTCATTTCGATACGCATTTTTTTGTTTTAGAAGGTTGGTACTAGATGACATTTACACTACAAATACTTAAATTTAACCTTCAAATGTTCAAATAAATAATAATTGAATGTGGTCAGTTCAGTGATACCAACTACAACATTTCACTTGCAAATTTCCTTAAATTGACTCGGTTTAATATTAGCAGTTTTTTACAATATTTTAGTATGTAGAAGGCGCAAAATCTAAAAAATAGTATAAAGAACTTATTTTATAAGACTTTTTTTCGCACTTGTCAATTAGAAAACTCGCCAAGGCTCGTTTTCTAAACTTTGACGCGTGCGAAAAAAACATGTCTTATAAAACTTGTTCTTTAATATACTATTACTTGTTTGCGGTAAAAAAGTGCACTGTTTTTCACACTTTATTGTGTTAAAAAAAATATAGTTTATAAACCCATTTTCATGAAAAAAGTATTTTTTTTCACACTTTGTGTAAAAAAAAACATATTTTATAAATCCATTTTAATGAAAAAAATGTACTTTTTTAACATACGTAAAAAAATATGTATTTGTTTTTATTTTCAGCTGATGCTCTTTTTAATTTACCGGCATTCCTAACTGCAAATTTATGGTCTAAGAAAAATAATAATACGTTTTTATATAGATTTGAACATTTGGGACAATCGTACAAAGGTTATCACTTTTTACAAGGTGTTCCTTTTATTGGAAACTCAACAAAAGGTAAAGTAATCGCACTCATTTTATAAAAATGTATACATAAATAATTTATTTTAGGTATTAATGATGGTTTAATAGGGCACGGAGATGAATTAGCTTACCTATTTAAGCCCCAAAATTTGGATGGTTCTCCTTTGTCTATTCATATCAACGAAACTGCTGATGACCAAAAAGTTCGAACAATTTTCACAGACATGATCTACAATTTCGTCAAATTTGGTCGAATTGAAATAGACAAAAAACCTGTCCCCAAATTTTCAGATTCTGATAGTTATATTGGAATATCGACCAAGCCACAAATTTTAAAAGATTTTAGATTTTGTCAGATTGGTCTGTGGGCTGGAATGACTGAAAGACTTAAAAGTAATAGTTGTAAATTTTTATCTACAATTGGACAAGGTGTACAGGCGGTAGAAAATGTATTGTTCCAAGGTGCAAATGCTACTGGAATAAATACTGCTTTAGGTGGATTAAGGAATAATACTGGAAAATTAACTGAATCTTTGAATCCTGTAAATATTTTTCAAGGAAAGAAACCAGGAAGTCCTATTGGTATTTTAGGATAAATTTATATTCGTATACAATATATAATATAAATATATTACAAATAAAATATATTTTTTCGTTGACCGTATATTAATAGGTTATATTAATGTATAGGAAATCATTAATGACCCCAATTAATGTATTATTTTTATTGATAATCGATTTTAGTACGTAACCATAGATACCAGCACATACCATTTTTTTTTTGTTATGGAATAAAATTAGATTTTACAATTCAATAAAATACGGTCAACGAAAAATATTGTAACCAACACTTGTATTAATTGGCGATTAATGATCGCAACAATTGTCACAATTATTAATCACCCTCATTAACACACTTGATAGTTAAATAACTATTAACGAGTAAATAATTTTTTTAAATAACTTACTAACATACTAAATATTAGAATAAAACCGGCTATAAGTTGCAATATAGACATAATTCTAAAACAGTTCTTGTATGTTTCATCTGTAAAAATAAAAATAGTTAATATACTTTACTTGAAAAATCAATAAATTGTAAATTAATCAAAAAATAACTGATATTACTTGTAGGTAAATTATATTGCATAAGTATTTTGAAATATACATATACCATTTTTTATCAAATTTATTATTTATTATTATTTCTTTCCCAAAAAACCTAACGCATTTCATCAAAAAATAACTAATATTTCATCTGATTACGCAATAAATTTCTCTAAAACTGTTCAACTTGGAATAATGCTACCTTTTTTTTAGTTTAAGTTCTGTATTTATTTATTTATTTATTTATTTATTTATTAAAACCCAACGTTTCGGCACCATAAACTGGTGCCTTCTTCAGGGGAAAACATTGACATAAATATTAATATATTAATAAATAAATACAGAACTTAAAAAAAAGGTAGTATTATTCCAATTATTAATATGACTTCTGAAAGATATTTTAATAATCTGTTTAACTTGTTTTATATTTTAAAAAATTCAATATAATGGTTTATTTTCCCAAAATAACTATAGAACCCAAACTCATAATAGTTCGGCCGGTTTATATTTTCAACAAACCTACACAAATGATGAGAAATTTTTACAAATTTCTTTCAACTAGTTTAAAATATAAAATTTAATAATACAACCTGTTTAGTTTTCGTTATGTAATATTTTACTTATTCCAACGTTTCGGCACCATTAACTGATGCCTTCTTCAGGGAAAATGACAAATAAATTACAACGAGACAAAAGCTAAAACAAGTAACCAAGGTAACATAAAAAGTACCGAAAAGGCGTCTTTGAGTTATAAAGATCACTTCTCTGCCAGTTTTTGCGGACGGTTTTTCCTCTGGCAAAAGGAGAGTTTTCCCGAGAAGGTGCATATTCGCCGTTAATGCCTAGTAACGTCTAGTAAATTGTATACGTACCAAATAGCTAACATTTATGTGCTTTTTATGTAACCTTAACTTATTTTTGCTTTTGTCTCGTTGTAATTTATTTGTGATTTTCCCTGGAGAAGGCATCATTTAATGGTGCCGAAACGTTGGAATTAATAAAATATTACAGGACGAAAACCAAAAAGGTTGTATTATTCCTAGAGTATTATGTGTTCGATGTGTTCTGAAAGATTTTTAAATAATTTATAAAATTTAAACTAACAGAAACTGAATATGTTATTCAAGTATTCCGCCATTTAATATTCGATTACATCACCTTTATTAGTTAGTAATAGCACATTTTTACCTCCCGCTACCTTAGGTAAGGGAGGTATAGGGATCGTGCTAAAAATCACATACAGAGATTTTAGTGAATAAGCACGTTTTGAAGTCCCCAGAACCCGATTTTAACATTTTTACAATGATGCCTGGGGGTATGTATGTATGTGTGTGTGTGTGTGTGTGCGCGTGTGTGTGTCTACTACTACCTATCAGAAAATTTTGCAATTTTGTATACCCATTCTACACTAATATGGGAAGAGCTCATTAGTTTTCAGTGTATATCAGATAACAGGAAGTATCACTTATACAAGTTTTTAAGTTTTTCTTGAAAAAAATAAATTGAATATAATTTGTCAGCAACTTTTACTAATAATAATGAAATATAATGGTACAATCTTCAATTCTACGATAATAGCATTTAGTAAATAACTCTAAATAACTTTAAATATAAATTTATAATAAAATTTATTTTTATATATCATTTTGCCTATGCCTCAAACAAAAACAATATTTCAATAACAATTTTGACATATTTAAACAAATGTCACTGTCAGGTTGAAATTACATTAAAATTAATAATGAAACCGTGTTAAGAAGAACAATATATGTATTTGATATTTGAATCTAATAAAATCAAGGTTAGTAAAAATAATATATTTTCAATCGTACATAAATATTAGAATTACTATTGATTTGCTTCATTGTCTTCCAGAATACGGGTTTGAAAAGACTTTGTGTCAAGATGCGAGTACTATTTTGATTTTTGTTCAATGATTCTATTAGTTTTGTCAATATTTGTGAAATTTATTTTGTGTATGATATATTTGTTAAATGTAAAATAAAAATTGTTATGAGTGAATGTAAAAATATTTGAACATAATGATTGCTTTATTTATACTGCATGGTTAAATATCCAGCGGGAGGTTATGGGCCGTCCACATCAGATTTTTCTGTTAGTATTGCCCCATATGTCTTGTAAGGTAAGTTTTACTGTACGCACTGGATTTTTACGAAGTTGTTTTCAATTGGCCAACAATTTTTAAGTTTTAAGTCTATAAAGTATCCGAAAAAATTTTGTATAAATTTCTAACCATTTGTGTAGATTTTATAATTTGTGAAAAATAACCGGCCGAGTTATATTATGAGTTTTTTGGTATTTCTTTTCCAAAATTAGTTTTAATGATGAAACGATGCTACAAGTGATTTTCCCCCAAATTCTATCAATTATTTTTTTATCACTATTTTCATTTATTTTACCTCTTACTAGCAACAGCAAGATGCATACACCCGTTAAAGTGTGCAACAAAGTGTGTGATTTCTCAGCATCTTCTTTCAAGATATATTTGATGACAGAAGGATTGAGTGAATGCAATGCCGTTATGCTTGTTGTTATGTGTAGGGCTCCGAACAGCATCCAGCCCTCGCTCCCAGCATCCGACAGGACTGCAACGAGATAATTCTCAGAAATGCATTTAAAATCAATAGTTCATAGCGGATATTGCAATTTATAGTGCGGGACTAGTTGCAGAATTCGAAGCTAATTTTAGCAACAAAATGTAAGTAGAGCATAAGTATTGTTAATTAACTTATCAGACAGTGTTTACTATATCATATTTTGTCTAATGTATTGTGTAATTGAAGTTACAAAAGTTTGAATTCGAATTGAAGTTTACATATTAGCAGCAACTTGTTGCAGGCGTGGGTTGATTATATTTTTAGAATCAAAGTTTAGCTGCATAGATCTTCCAATTATTGTCAGAATAATTATATTTTGAAAAACAAAACTTTACAAATAAATTAAATATTTATATTGTTTCAATCAACAAATGTTTAAAGTGTTTAATTTGAAATTATAATTGTTAGCTGTAAAGAAATTTGTAAATAATGTTAAACTAATCGCTGTTTGTCAAACAAAAGTAGCAACAAACAATTTATTGTCACAAAATAAACTTTTATTGTGTTTATATTGGCTGATATTAGAGATGCACTCGATTTCGAGCTTTGGCTCGGCCCGGCCCGAAGCCCGCCTCGATTTCGAGTCAATCATCGAGCCGGGCCGAAGATATTTTTTATCGGGGCGTATCAGGCTAATCATTTTCAAAAATCGAGGCGAGTCGAACTTTCGATTTTGGCCCGGCCCGAAAATTCGAGCTTTTCGGACAGACCCGAAAAATCTTATAGTTCAAGCAAATGCACAGTTTCCTTAATATTTTAATGAAAATGGATGAAGTTAAAAAGGATCAAAATGATTTAATAACAACACACTTCACATATTAATAAATAAAAATGTATTATTTTACTTCAAGAATTCAAGGTTATTCATTAAAGCATAATAATTATATTGTGATGTGATCTTGTCCTATTTTTGAGCAGAAAGCAGAAGTTAGATAAAAAATCCTTATGTAAATTAAAATTATATTTTTTTATATAAGATTTGTGAAAAAGTTGTTTAAATTCTTTGGTAAACAAAGTGTTAAATACTCGTAGATCTGTAATTTTTATATCAAACTTACACTAGAAGGGTCTCTTTTTTAACTACTTATGTTAACTATTGTTTAAAGTTATAAGAATGTAGAGGTTTTTTATAAGTTTGACACGAAAAAAGTTAAACATTTCGCCTTAACATAAAAATCAACATTAGGAATGCCGGATGCACCCAATTTCGAGCTTTGGCCCGGCCCGGTCCGAAGTCCGGCTCGATTTCGAGTCAATTTTCGAGCCGGGCTAGCAAATTTTTTTGTCGAGTCGATCTTCGAGTCGGGCCGGTAATTTTTATTTTCGCGCCGAGTCGATCTAAACTTCAAAGTCCGGCCCGGCCCGCCCGAATGCATCTCTAGCTGATATGTTTTTAAATTAAATAAATATTTTCACGGTTTAAAACCATTTCCTGTTGTATGTTGTAAAGATTTTTTAAATATACAATGGGGTCCTCCACTCTAATTTTCTTGTTATTTTAAATGAAAGTTTTTTTTAATTTTAAATCAATTCGTAGTACCTATTTAAAAGTCTTAATTGTCTTTAGTTTAATTGCATTTGATTTTTAAAGCTAATATTAATAACATTGACCGGTAGTATTTATTCAAAAATTTTGTTATCCTAAACTATCTAATAAACAATGGCAACCATTTAAAATATATTGAACAACTGAATTTGTTATTTTAATCATAGCTTCATCACCCCTGATTAAAAGTAAATACTACCAGTCAATATAATTGTTTGTTATAAACAACTGAATTTGTTATTTTAATCATAGCTTCATCACCCCTGATTAAAAGTAAATATTACCAGTCAATATAGTTGTTTGTTATAAATAACTGAATTTGTTATTTTAATCATAGCTTCATCACCCCTGATTAAAAGTAAATACTACCAGTTAATATAATTGTTTGTTATAGTTGACATGTTTTAAAATTTATGTTTATTCTATTTTATAGCACAAACGAAATTGTCCGTGATCAAAAATATCGAGCCAAGTTGTTCAAAGTTTTACTTCGTTTATTACTCAAAGCTATTGTGGAGATTCCACCACAGTTGTAATTTTCAAATTTGCCATTAGTCGGATTCGAACCCGAGTCCGTCTGAACCAAAACCGGTTTTTTATCGTATTCATCCTTGAGTTTCCTGGTTTTAAATTAAAATCTATAGAAATAGAAATGCATTCACAGTTTGTGTTTGGAGTTCACATCATAAGCTTGTGTGCATTAAAATCTCATGTGTAAAATATCAACAGGTTTACAATGAATCTGCCGACCTTACCCTGTTGCTATTGCTAAGGGCTATAGCTACGTCCAAACAATTTGATTTCGCGGGTGATTCCATGTACGGAGCAGACAGGGATCGCCGTTCGCCGTATAACAAAAATAGTCTTCCGGGAGGAGAGGGGGTATTTACTTTTATTGCGGTGAAGGGGGAAAAGAGCAAAAAGGCCTAACACAGACCCCGCCCAGACAGCATAACCAATTAATATTTCCTCATATTCTTCTATAAAATCAAAACTGCATGTCGCAAAAAGATGAAATTTGGTATATGTACTAAATAAACTATGAGGAATTTAGTGATATACGATTTTTTCGATATGTCAAACAATATTTGCATTGTTTAAATATAAAATATAGTAGCTAATTGTTGTTGCACGTGCAGATGGACAGTTTTACGACGTATAATTGCTAGGTTGTTTCCAAGAATTGTTTTGTTGTATTGAACGAATGTTATTTTAACAAAAACTGAAGAAAAGGTTTAGATTTTAATCTCACTGGTTTTGTTTGAACAGCTGCACAACTATTACTATCTCTCTCCCTCCCAGTCTATCCGTCTTTTTCCACGATCTTACCTTGCTCACGTCATATCCCTTCCCCAAATTTTTAATAATTATTTTCTCGCAAAGTACAAATAATTAATTGATTTTAAAAAGTGGTAAGGGAGGTATAGCGGTTGGTATAGCGTATAACATATCGAGATTTTAGTAAATGACCACGTTTTAAGGTCCCTAGAATTCAATTGTAACATTTTCATTATGTCTGCACATGTGTGTGTGTGTGCTCAACTCAAATACTATCAATCAGATAATTCTGAAAATTTATATTTTGACCCTATTCTTATACGGAAAGAAACCATTAGATTTTGGTGAAAATCGGATAACAGGGAATGGCACTTTACTTGAAGCTCATAATGGTTTTTCTTCAAAAAATACTATTAAATGCCATTTTTTTGCATTGTATGTCGTTATGAAAATTAAAGGTTATTGAATTTTCTACAGGTATACATTAATACCTTTTCTATATATTTTACAGATAATTTTTTTTTTATATATATATAAATCCCGAAGCCTAAGATAAACACAATTCCTTTGTTACACAGTTCATATTTCAAATGTATGTAACTGAGAGGTAAATGTCACTGTCGAAAAACCAATCTCTTCAAATTAATAATAGTTACATTTTAAAAAGAAAATAGTAAATAAAGCAATAGTTATATGCAATGTAACATAAGTTTGCAGCATTAGTAAAGACGTATGTTATGTAGGTATATATTTAAATTAATAAAAATTAAATAGCGGGAGGTTTTGTGTTGGCCCATCAGATTTTTTGTCTCATATATTATGTATGTCGCAGAACGTAAGAAATATGAAACGTCAAGTGCCGACTATCAGCTAGTGGATTATTGTTTATTGTTTTGCTTAGTCTGCACTTGAAATCGGAAGGTCGGGAGAGGGACTCCTACGGTGGTCCGGGCGGAGTTTTAATTATTTAAGTGTTTAATTAGTGTATTTGGATAATATGAGTGACGATCAAAAATAGAGTAAATATTGAAACGGCAGAGATGCCATCCTCGACAGTATAAATAAAATTTAAAATATAAACAATACTTACTGAAGTATCCTGTAGATCCCAGAAAGCAAAACATTGATGTTACGATCTGTTTATTTTTACCAAACATAGGAAAAACAAACAAAAAGAAACCAATTAATAAACTGCCTAGTCCCACAGCTCCAACAATAAACGTAGTTTGTTGTAACTTCAAAGTATCCATTTCTACATATAAATATGTTGGAAATAACATCCAAAATACTAGAGAAGAATATTTGATTGTTGTTAAAAAGAACAGAGATTTGTAGAAAGGCAGCTTTGTAAGAAATTTCAGTTCTTCTTTCCAAGTTGTTGTAGGAATTCTTTCTGGTGTTATTATTGTTATATTGTCATCATTTACAGTAGCTATATTGTTATCAAAT
The DNA here is from genome assembly GCA_943142095.1 of Ophonus ardosiacus. Taxonomy (NCBI): domain Eukaryota; kingdom Metazoa; phylum Arthropoda; class Insecta; order Coleoptera; family Carabidae; genus Ophonus; species Ophonus ardosiacus. The sequence continues at coordinate 8,359,498 of OW964831.1, read as the reverse complement.
GCATAAGTGTTTCTTTGATTCATATCAACTTCAGAAAAAATCGGCCGTGGTTCATTTTGATTATTGTGATCAACTTGTTGAGGACTTTGTTCCCCAAACGTGTTGATTAATAAAGATCTACGTCTTTCTTGTTGATTATTAGTGTTACTAGTTGATGTTCCATTACTCGCTGGTTGATTCACTATTTCATCTGTAGCAAAAATCATTTCATCGTCTTCCGAGGTTTGCTAAATGAAAAATTCTTTATTATAGTTCAAAATTGTAACTGCGTTTATAAATCTACCTGTATTAATTCATAACGTCTTCTTTGTGCTTTTAAGTATAACGGTTTTTTAAAGACAGATATAATTACTACACATTGTAAAAGTATGGCTTGGTATATAAGCATACTATGAAATATTCCTCTTTGTAAAATCATAATTCCTAATATAATGGGCATTATAATGAATCCAAGAGAATAACCACATATTAGAATATTTGTAACAGTTAATAATTTTAATCTAAAGTATTGACTGATTAATATTTCTGATTGTGTTAAAGTTAAAGATGCACCGAAGCCTGAAAAATATTCAAACGTAGAATATTATCTTAAAGGAAAAAAAATAAATAAAGATAATGATGACACAGTAAAAACAAACACAAACATGTCCTTGGTTAGTAATTTCGTATAGAACCAAATTCTATTCGAATATAAACATAATAAAAAACTGAACCTGACAAAACTCCGGCAATCATATATAGAGCAACTCCTAACATATCTCTCATAGCAACCCATTGAATCAGGAAACCAGCACATGTTAAAAAAATTCCTGAAGTTGCAACAAGACGTGGCCACGTGCTATTCAAAACAATGGTTCGACTCCAAGGGTCTGAACAAAACAAGTCTATATGAACATAATTATTTTAAAGTAGGGCTAGGGCAAAAGATAATTTGCAGAATAGGTTTATTCTGCAGAACGAATTAAATTGCAGAATGGAGCTCCAATAATAATAGTTTTCATCCGGAACTCTATTTGTTGTTTACTATCACATGTTCCCTTTAACTTAAAAAACTTAATAATTTCATACATTTCCAAATTCAACCTCTAGATACGTGATTCTTCAAAATTAAATGATTCTGCAGAATGACGGATATATAAATATTATATAATTCTAGAATAAGAATTCCTGTTTACAATCACAAAGTTCCCCTAAATTTTCTGTATCACGTATTTTATCTACATATTGAGGATGAACAAAATGCGTACAGATCACCTTTCAGTAATTAATACGAAATTTTGTTTGTCTTTATTTTATCATTGTACAGAATCGACCTATTCTGCAAAAGTAACATTTTTAAGCACTAGTGCTTAAAATGACAGTTTAATGCGTAAAGGTGACAGTTTAATGTGTAAAAGTGACAGTTTAATGCGTAAAATGTTACTTTTATTAAATGTGGGCGGAAAACTAACAACCATAAGAAATATACTGTTCAATCTGTTCATTGAAATTTCTATACCTGTTAAAATGAAAAAAGCCATAAATGTGATAGGAGTAGGTAATACAGCTGTGTCCCACAATTTCGGATTATTGGAATATCCCGAATTTTCGACCCAATAATACATCATAAATATACCATAACTGGACAAAATACTTGGAAGAAGAACCTATTTAAATAAAGAAAATACAAATAAATACCATCTTTATTAATATTAATAATAATTATGCATAAATTTCCCGATCCATAGCAACAATTAAAACATCGCTTTTCATTTGTTGCGTTGTTAACAAATGGTTCTATTTTTGTAAACAGTCAAACGTCTTGAAAGGTGAAAGGAGTGAAAGAGAAGAACTAGCACATTCAGGGCAAGAACTGATAACAAGAAGCAGTGTTGTTATAAAAAAGTTAAGGTCAGCAAGTTATTTGGGAACTGCGTTTTGAAACTGTCAGATATATTAATCGCGTGTGGCTAGGAAACTCGTACAACAATCTGAAATCTGGTAAGGAAAAATTAAGTTTTACCTGTAAACACAAACTAGCCACTAATATAATCCATCCATAGCCTCCATCGGGCACAGAAGGGCCTAGTTCTGGTTGAGAAGTAACAACTCGGTCTAGTCTTAATTCACTTCTTTGTGACATACTTGTTATTGTTTAATACTAACGTTTTTCCTTAAAGAAACATTTTAAACGTAGTTTTAAAGTGAAATCATTCGAAAACTATAAAGTACGTAACTAAAATTTTATGGAGAGAGAGTCAGGTGTAAAGTATACATTTATCAAGGCAATTTTATCTTATCTTAATTATAAATGTAATAAGAGTTCAATATTTTCATAATGGATTATGAATCATTGTAAAACAAATATAGGCGGAAATAAATATTGCGAGGTTTACATCGACGGCATAACAAATTTCATTTTTTCTGGAGCTGCGGAACATAAAATGCATTTTCTGTTCCATTGTTAATTTGGGCAAATTTTTTGTAATTGAGTAGTATTTTATAAAGTTGCAGTAGGCTACCGAATATTTTTAACTTACATAATATAATTCGGCGGGTAAATTGCCCAATCAGATACGACGTCGTTCCTTGTTGTTCTGCTCACTGCTCTACTGCGCAGAAAAAGTGGGGAGAAATTGGCTCGGGGCTCTGCACAATGCAACACTGCAAGCTCGTTTCATTTTCTACTTACCTTTTCGCGTGTTCGCGTGTGTTTTTGTGACTCCGTTCGTGATTGTATTTACCATTATCAAGACTTTTTTTTTATTTTAAGGTATAAAATTTCCTCTATTACTTTAATTTAAGCAATAATATAAATTACATATAATATAATTAGTAATTTTGTCGGGTATGCGATTTATTAACCAATGTTGCTATAAAATGGCCGCTTATGTTGTTTGTTGATCATTTTAACTTGTTTTTACTTTTAGTATCTTTGAAGTTAACGAAATTTATTCATTTTAGTTGTTTTGTAGAGTATCTGAGATTAATTGTCGTTTAATATTATTTGTGATTAAGATAGTGTACAGTTTGTTATTAAGGTTAGAGTTTTTTTTCTTTTATCTTCGTACAAACACCTGTAGATTTGTTTACATAGCCTCAAATGCAAAATTTTAGTGTTCTTAACATATTTATTCATAGTAAGTTAATTTTTAATATGCAAATGTGGCTAAAATTAATCTCATCTCTAAAGATAAAGCGTGCTTATACTTGTTGAAGGATACAAAAATAATTTTTCTTTATTTTGCAGATTGAATTAACTTAGAGTGATGGCTGACTCTGCAGGAAGATCCAGAGGTCGTGCTCGTGGACGAGCCCGTTCTGTGGATCCCAACCAGGGAGGCGGTGGCGGCAGCGGTGGTGGAGCATGGCAGCAAAGACCTGGGGGCCCTGCTCGTGGCCCTGGACCTGCCGCCGCTGGGCCCAGCCAGCCCCAAGGCGCCTGGGGACCACGCCCTGGTGCTGGACCGCGTCCACAAGTAAGAAATATGAATATTTCACTTTACACGCGAAGAATAGAAATTTTATTAAATAATACTTGAAGCAATTACTTTTGAATGGATGATGTGTTTGTTGTTGATAAATATGAGAAAAAATTGTTTTATTTTTATCGTGTTAATAAAGGATTGTTAGTTTTTAATAGCATTCATATCCTTCCGAATGAATTTAATGTATAGATTTGGATTTCCTCTGCATTAGGACGAATTATTGATTTGCAACATGTACGCAGTACTTCATATTCGTATATTTTGAAGGTTCTGGGTTCGAATTCTGATGTGTGCATGTTTTTGTTCGATTTTATCATTCCTATCGATAAGTTTAACAAATAAATCAATACATGGTGACACAGAAAAACTGGTCACGTAAATAACTTTCTTGTTTATAATTACTTTTTTTTTTAATTTTCTTGTTATATTTGTAAACTAGGCTTGGGTTCTTACAAATCCGGTTCAACATTAACTTAAGTTATAATAATAAAAATATACTCTTGGTTTATCCTCTTTATTAACTATTCTGTGACGGTCGTTTCGTCTTTTCGGACATCTTCAGATATCCAAAAAGATGAAACGGTCGTCACAGAATATTTGATAAAGTTTATAAATCAAGAGTATATGTGTTTGTTTTTTATTATAACTTATTAGAAATGTTCCACCAAGTACTGACTACAAATTCTCCCTCAATTATTAACTTAAATATTTAAAGTGGGACATCCTATATATTTTTATATACTTGGAATCTACTTAAATTTAAATTAAACGACATGCTTGAAGAAATAAATTACAGAAGCTTATGAGAAAATGATGAATTAACCTGCTAAGCAATAATATCTGGCAAGTCTTGAAAACTGTTTAGATAATATTGAGTAATATTTAAATAGTAACTTACTTTTGTAAGATTCTCTATTTTGTTGTAAAAAATGATAATTCAGCCTACCTGATATGACCAAGTTATTCATAATATTATCTTACGTCTTTGTAATTTATATTTTCGATAAAAATGAACTTCCGGTTAAACCGGAAGCGCTGCCAACATGTTAAATACTATAATTTGTGAGCCCCTAAGCTTAGTTTACAAATACATAAAGAAAATTAAAAAATACTTATTTTGAGTGGCCATGTTTTTATTGTTACTTGTATTTATTTCATCTTTTTAAGTATCTTCTAAGAACGACATTCTTATGCTCAGCTTAAGTATTACGGTAGTATTTCTATTTTTCTTTAGCCACAACAAGCACCACCTGCATGGGGCCCTCGGGCTGCTGCCCCGACCCCCCAACAGTCTCAAGCATATGCTCAGAGAACTCCCGCACCACCAGCCCAATCTGGACAAGTACGTTTTACATCAATTCATTTTTAGTCATTGTTCATGTTTTATTTTTATATCTTCACATTTCTTTTTCTGCACCTTGTTACATATTTTATTTCCCAAAATTTAGGCTGGCCGCGCTGCTCTTAGACAAGGTGACGTGGGGACTGTTCAGGACCCTCAAAGAGTAGTTGTGGGTAAGTAAATTTCTTTCTAAATAACTATTATAAATGTTTTTGTACCTTTTAAAAAAAATTACGTAACGACAGGTTAATTGACAGTTTACAGTGTGTAAAAAACGACAAGTTACCAACTCCTGTTGTAGTAATTGTATTTGAAAGTTGGAAAACATGTGATTTTCAATGGAATTTTCGTATTTATTTAAAACATATATTTTTTCTTGAATGCTCTTAATGTTTATTATTTTTATATGATATTTACAACAATCTAATTATCTTAATAACCCTAAACTTTACTTTCTATCTTTGGTTTTGCACTTGACACTGACATCTGTCAATAGGAATTTTTTGATTATATCAGCTGTTTCCATGATTAATAGCAAAACTGTCTGATTTTTGAAAGTTAATCTCATTATAATTCTTTAATGGCCGATTTCACCACCGATTCCTAAAATTTAAGTAATGCTTATGTACCCGATGTGCACCACATAGGCATTACCTAGCAAAATTTCGTTTTCACCAACCGCTAAGATTGATTCAGGAATTACTTAACTAGGTATCTGTTTTCCGATGCCCAAATCGCTAAGCATTTCCTAACGTTTGACAGCTGACACTTCAAATTGAAAATTGCACAATTTTATTGAATATTTTGATAGTTATAACGAAGAAATAGAAAAACTTGCACAAGATAGAAAAAAAAAACAAATTGTTTTGAATTCTGTGATGAAAAATAGTTTTGGAAAAAATGTCCATGTCATTAAAAACAGACTTTTATAAAACTATACGAGTTTATATAATATAAAATTAATTAGTAACTACATAGATATATCGTTTTTATTCTTTATTTTATATTTTGGGAAATTACAATGGGTATTCACATATAGGTAATAAAATTCATAATTTCTACAAAAATGCCATAGTCAAATATCATAAATATGCGTTACTCTTATCACATTTTAAATTTTTACTTGAAATCATTGGATTCAGCTTCTGTTTTTGTATTATGTATTTATTCTATATTTTGCCATTTACATTTTTTTTCTTGTTCATTTTAATCCTTGTTTCATTTATATTTTTCACTTCTGTAATACCTACAAATTTATAAATATATATGTAAAGAAAATTTCTTTAAAAATTAATTATTTTGCATACCTTAACGTAATTAATAATATCTGCACATAATTTCCAATGTCAATGTTGACAAATACAATTGACAAATGTCATAAATTATAAAAATTATTCATTTATTTCCAGTGTGCAAATATAATATCACAAAAGTAACTAATAATCCGATGCCTACGTAAGTAATTCCTAGCTGGGCATTGCTTTGTTTGGTGAATACCAAAATGGATAAGTATCAGTTTAGGCAGTTCTTAAATTTAGGAAATTCCTTGCTAGGCAACGGTTTAGGAATCGGTGGTGAAATCAGCCGTAACTCTATATCTATTGAATATGAAGGAAAATGTATAATCATATCGTATAGAGGAGAGCATCTTCTCTAATATTTATAATAAAATGTCAAAAAATAATATTTAACTGCGTTTTTTAAAGAAAAACTGTTGAAAACTTCAAATAAGGGTACTTCTGGTGGATCAATTATAACCAAAATCTAATCACCTCTTCATATGAAAGAGGAATACGAAAGAATTATAATTTTTAGAATTGTAGTATTGGAGTTATCGTTATACAGACATCATCTTAAAAATAGTAAATTTGTATGGTAGGGACCCGAAAATTTGCTTATTCATTCAAAACTCACCACTGTTTTTTTTTTTGTCCAAAGACAATACCTTCCTTACTTAAAGGTGACGGAAGGTAAAAATTCAACACTGCATAATTCCGATATTTATCTGCAAAAAAAAAAAAAATATTGAAATCTGTTACTACTGGAGTTCAATATTTTTTTTTTTTAAAGCAGATTAATGTCGGAAGTATGTGTATGTATAGTGTTTAATTTTTAAATGTTAATATGCAGTAGTAGTACAGGAACAATTTATTTGAATTTTTGCTTCATATTTTAGTGCAGGAGTAAGCATTTCTCTTATAATGTCTCTATGGATGAAAAAATAGGTTATGGTAATGGCACGTTATCTGCAGGTCCTGGAGGAGACGCAGGGAACTCCGCGGGACGTGGTTCAGTTCGTGGACGCCGCCAATTAGGTAGTGAGACTACCTCTCTTTTGACTCGCCCTGCTGGTATGGGTTCGAAACAAGGAAAATCAGGAACTCCCATTCGATTGCAAGCAAATTATTTTGAATTATTAACACAAACCGACTGGTGTCTTTATCAGTATCGGGTTGACTTTGCTCCGGACCAAGATCTGACAAAAACCAGGAAGCAGCTCCTGGGAACAGCCTGCAAGGATAAGTTGGCCGGGTAAGAGATTTTTCTGTATTTAACAACTCTTCCTTTCTATAATAGCTTTGAAAGCCTTTTATATTACTGACATATCCTTATAAAAAATAGATTGACACATTTACAGTGAACAAAAATAACTGATTCAGTTGGAAGTACTTACTTGAAATTGGTAAGATTGATACATAAATTTATATCCTGTTTTTGACAGGGTTGGCAGTGACTTTTGAAAATTTAAATTTGGGTATATTTACAATTTTTTTATTAAAATGGTTGTTATTTCTCTTACCCACTTAAATTTATTTCTTAGGGTGTGAATATATTGGAGCTGTGATAAAAGCTTTAAGAGCAGCGATAAAAACGAATCAGATCTGTCTATCCTTAATGTGTTTGTAGTTTTTATATAGCTAACCTAAAATTATTACAAATAAATTACTCGCCATGGATTATTCGAGCACATATTTATTGTGGTAGTTTTTATTTGCTTGGTCTCAATAAAATATATCTTACAAATACTTCACTAATTAATTGTTTTTCTACGTACATCTCTTGCTCTTGCCTCGATGAGAGCGTAGAAATACAATCATTTTTTTTCTTTTACTTATAATATAAAATGCATCACATTCTCTGCATTCATCTTATGGGCGTCCCACATATTCGCTCAAACATACACATATATACCCAAATCATTCAAGCAGCCAATGCACGTCATCACTTACTGTAAAAACCTTAATGCATTAAAATCACTAATAGTGAAAAATGAAATAAAATTTTAATAATTTTTAACCGTCAAAAAATGTCTGGTCTTATATAATTATTATTAAGATGAATAGTAGAGTTCATTACTGACATGAATAATATATAAATAATGTACATCAACGTCATATTATTCGTTTAATTGTTGCTATAGTTGGCAACATTGATAATTTGTATGTTCGTACTGTCAAAGTTATTATTTGAAAAATATTTGTATCGTGTTTGAAACATTTTTGTGCGTTGAAAAGGCCTATTTATAATAAAGTAATGTTAAACGCAACGCAACGCAACGACGCAACGTGACCGTTAACGCAAACACAAAATCTGTGAATCTGCCAAAAGTAGCACTTCTAATCAATCAGAAGAATTCGGTATATTTCTTTGAAATTCGGCTCACTTTTATTTATTGCCTTTATATGGCATACATAGGTATAAATAAGGTTAGTATTACAAAATAATTATAGAATAGGCCTAAATATTTCTTGAAATATTCTTTAAAACTTGACAAAATTCTTTTGTTATAATTTCTAAGCAGCTATTATATCTGCATCTTGAAATAGAATTATTATATATATTTCAGTTTATTAACTTATAATCTAAAGGTAGCTACAGACTGCGCTGACGTTTCGTGTTAACACGTGTTATCACGATACATCACAACACAACATAACACATCAGAAACACATAGAGCATTCACATTGTTCTGACGTTTTGATGCACCGTATGAAAAAAATTGACAAATTTTCTATATTTATGATATTACTAATTAATTTTAATTTCAAAATACAATTAAATAGAAATGTTTGAAATACAATTAATTAGGTACTACATATTTATAACAACAGGTTCATTTTAGGTAAATTGTTCATATTTTCTGCTTCTTTATTTATTTTAATTCTTTGTTGTTCCTGATTATTATTAATCAAAGGTAATATTTATTTTTCTCAACTACCCATAGTATGTGCGTCTCGTTCACTATTTTATTTAAAACTAACACGATACTACTTGTGATGTGCAATCAAACTTGTATTGATCGCCGGAGACCAATTTTTATGAAAAATGGTGCCGCACTAGACAAATGCAAGTTATTGGTCCCCGGCGACCAATGCTGCAGTCAACGTGTTAAATTTCAATTAATTTGTATAAATAAATATTTATTCTTAATAATTAATTACTTATTTATATCAAATAAATATTTATTTTAGTATTTTCAAATATAGTTACCTATTTTATGGCAAAGAAATCTTTCTCTCGTATAAAAAATAATGAAAAGTTAAAAACATAACCAAAAATATTATGAAAATGCTATACATTCCCATCTGACGCGATCTGATGTCTGACAAAAATCTGGGAGTTTGGAAATCGTATAACACGTCCAAACACGCGTCTGATGTTATATGATGCAATAACACGTCAGAAGACAACACATCAGAACAATATGAGCATTCCCATAAGGCATAATGAATTAGATTTTAATTTAACACGTCATAATGCAACATAATGCGTGTTAACACGAAACGTCAGCGTAGTCTGTATCCACCTTAAGATTCAAGTACATTTAAACTTTTCATTCATGCAACATTTGATTGGGTGTCCTTGCATTCTTTCAAACATACACTTTACATAACATATTTTCTACACATTTCTTAAATTTACGATATAGTTCTTATCATAATTTATGATAAGCTCCTTTCAAACATTGAATATTGAGGTAGTACGTAGTAATATAACAAAGGAAAAATATAAATATTATAGTATTATTACTATTAATTCATTTATAAACTAAAAATATGCAATGAAAAGGGGACCACGGTACTAACTTATACCACTCGATTTACTAATTGTATGTACTTTATTTCAATTTTTTTGTAAAATCTTTGTAGCTCCATATTTAAATTTTACGTAAAAATAATGACCACAAAAGTAATAATAATATACATTTCACACACATTTTTATAAATGTTCATCAAAAAACCACCAGACATGTTTTTGTTAAGCAATTGAAACTTGACGGCGCGCTCTGATTGGCGTGGGGATTTCAATTGAAACTCAAATAATAATTTCTAATGTTATTACTTTATATTATTAATGTAATGGCTGTAATACTTCTTGATTGGCAAGTTGAATTGGAAGAAGAAATTTTCTGGATTTCAGTCAAAATAATAAGTTTATTTTCGGCCTCTACCTCATGTGACTTCTTCGGAAGCTACAATAATAATTACATTTTTTTTATTTTAGAAGATGAAAGACAAGTTCTACACATGTTTGCCTTTCATCTTATCAAAAAAATTGTAATTATTATTATAGCTCCTGAAGACATGAGGTAGAAGCCAAAAATAAATTAACAATTTTGATTGAAATTCAGAAAATTTCTTCTTCCAATTTAAAAGTACAGAATGAGCAAAAAGAATTGATTCATTTGGCAATAACAAAAAATTACTTGAAATTTGTAACACTGATATAAAAAATTGATTTTCTGTTGTTAACAGTGACAATAAAATTAACAGTCAACAGTGACAATTGAAAATTTAAATTTGTTATTATTAAAATGGTTGTTGTTTTCCTTACCCATGTACTTTTATTACTTACATTACCCATAAGCAATAATCTAAAGCATTTCAATCACTCAAAATCCTATTAGCTGTCAGGTCCTTGCTCTGACATAATCTATTTGTATTTATTGTCAAAATGACAAGTTACAGTATTTCTGCTTTCATCTGGTGTTGTGGAAACTTTGGAATAAAAAAAAATCCCAGAAATCTGGGATTTATGTGAAATAATTAATTTTTATGGCTCGTATCACGATCACGGTTTTAACTAAAACACTGTTGTAATAAACGTCAAATTTGATTATTTAATAATAAAAAATAAATATTAAATTTATCAAAATATGATTTTAAAACAGAGCATAGTTTGTATTCAAATAAATCGATCTTCTAACAAAAGGGTAAAATTACATTTCGAAATTTGAAGTTGATATTTCAAAACAGTGTTTTAGTTAAAACCGTGATCGTGGTACGAACCATGTGTTATTTGTTTTTAATGAAAATTTTATAGCCGGAATTTAAAATGAATGCCTGAAACTTTCTTACTTTTTTAGATTTTTATTCGATGGTTCTATGCTATTTACTCCTCGTCGTATTCAACCAGACCCGATGGAACTCTTCGTAACTCCTCCTGGAGAAACTGGCGAACCTGTTCGTATTACAATTCGTTTAGTCGGAGATGTCGCTGTTGGTGACTATCATCTAATCCAATTTTTCAATTTAATCGTCCGCAAATGTTTAAGCCATATGAAATTACAAATGGTTGGCCGCAATTACTACGACGCTAAGGCTAAAGTAAGAAAATAAATTTTTCTTTCAAAGATAATATATAAATATATTTTTTTTCTTTCTAGATTCAAATTCCCCAATATGACATCGAACTCTGGCCCGGATACGTAACCAGCATTCGCCAACACGAAACAAAAATTCTTTTGTGTTGCGAAATCGCACATAAATTCATGCGCAAAGAAAACGTCTTGAAAGTTCTGATGGATTGCGCTAATCAGGACCGCGCTAATTATAAGCGCAACTTTACTCAACAAATCGTCGGATGCGTTGTTTTAACTGATTACAACAACCGTACCTACCGCGTGGATGATGTGGATTGGAGCGTGAATCCCAAATCTACCTTTGGAAAAAGCGACGGAACGAATATTTCTTATGTTGATTATTATAAACAGCGTTATCAAATTAAAATTCGCGAGGGGGATCAACCTATGCTGGTTTCGCGTGCCAAGGTAACATATTTACATATTAATAAAATAAGATTATATAGTTATCCTTATTGTTTAGAACAGTTCAAGGGCTGCTGGAAATGTTTCTGCAAACGATGTAAAAGAAGCCATACATAATTTCATAAATGTCTTTATTGTTTTTCAAAATATTCTTCTTTAACATTTATGCACTTTTGCATGCGCTCAAACCAATTTTGGAAAAAGTTTTTCCCACTCTTAAGTTTCAGTCAAATTGTGTGGTATCAAATGACTTCCGTGTTCAGATGATTATTCAAAATCGTGTGTATAGTTTTTTTTGTCAATACACAAGGATGTCTGAATTTCACGGTATGTCACATGCCAATCTCGCTCAACCATTTCGCTTTAGTGACAATTACAGAAGTGAATGGACGATCTTTATAAAACTCGTCAGAGAACACTGAAATTTCGGCAAACCAAACCTTCATCCCCAAAAGCCAAATCAAGTTTCCGCGTAAGATTATTTTTGAAATAAAAAAATTCACGCCTAATTACATATTTTTCCAAATTACTTTTTTAAAAAGCCGTCAAACAAAATATACCTGTCCGTCTATACTAACTTCAAACTAATAAACAAAAAAGTAAATTTCAGTAAAAGTAATTTCAATCTCGAAAAAAATAAATTCAGAAAAAAATTAATTTTAGACAAAAATAATTTCAATATCAGAATAAAGTAATCTCATTTTCAGAAAAAGTAAATTCCATTTCGGAAAAAGTTAATTCAATTTCGGAAAAAGTAATTACAATTTCAGAAAAAGTAAATTCAATTTCGGAAAAAGTAACTACAATTTCAGAAAAAATAAATTCGGAAAAAATAAATTTTAGACAAAAGTAATTTCAATTTGGGAATGAAGTAACTACAATTTTAGAAAAAGTAAATTCAATTTCGGAAAAAATAAATTCAGAAAAAAAATCAAATTTCGCAAAAGTAATTTCAATTTCAGAATAAAGTAGCTTCAATTTCAGAAAAAATAAATTCAATTTCGGAAAAAGTTAATTCAATGAGGTCATGCACGACTTTTTTTATAACTTTAATCGATAGAGTAATAAAAAATAATATACCCGTATTTTTTATTTTTCCTCAAATCGATATTTAATCATGAAAAAATTGTAATTGAAAATGACATTCTTTAAAATGAGGATACTAGACCCCCGCTTCGTCCCTTGTCCAATGACGTCACAAAGATTTAAACAGAAAAAAGGTGCAATTATTCTTTTTTGCATGACCTCATTACGGAAAAAGTAACTACAATTTCAGACAAAATAAATTTTAAACAAAAAGTAATTTCAATTTCGGAATGAAGTAACTACAATTTCAGAAAAAATAACTACAATTTTAGAAAAAGTAAATTCAATTTCGGAACAAGCTAATTCAGTTTCGGAAAAAGTAACTACATTTTCAGAATAAAGTAACATTCATTTCAGAAAAAGTAAATACAATTTCTAAAAAAGTTAATTCAATTTCGTAAAAAGTAAATACAATTTCAGAAAAAATAAATTCAATTTTAGACAAAAGTAATTTCAGATTAAAGTAACTTCAATTTCAGAAAAAGTAAATTCAATTTCGGAAAAAGTTAATTCATTTTCGGAAAAAGTAACTTCCATTTCTAAAAAAGTAACTACAATTTCAGAAAAAGTAAATTCAATTTAAAAAAATGTAACTACAATTTTAGAAAAAATAAATTCAATTGTAAATAAAAGTAATTACAATTTCTGAGAAATGTAAATACAATTTCGGAAAAAGTAACTACAATATTACAAAAAATAAGTTGAAAAGGTATAGAATTAATAGAATGCAGGAACTTTTCCAGCAGTCCTCGCACACTTTTTTAAAATAACAATTCTATTGTGGGAAACAGCGTGATATTATTTACTGACCAAAATTTCCTTTCCAGGCCCGCGAATTACGCGCAGGCATGGCCGAAATAATCTACCTCGTCCCCGAACTCTGCCGTATGACAGGTCTCACCGACGCTGAACGCGGCAACATGAGCATGATGCGCGCTTTGGCCGACCACACCCGCTTATCACCCGAAGGCCGCACCAAACGCCTCGAACAATATGCCCACCGAATGAATAACACACCGGAAATAGTTGCTGAGCTCAACCGTTGGGACATGAGGCTATCTCACAAACTCATCGACGTCGCTGGCAGAGTTCTGCCATCTGAAATTATCGTGCAAGGCCCACGAGCTGATATAAAGTATCCTGCTGGACAAGATACGGATTGGACTAGGAATCTGAGAACCAATCCCATGGCCGTTCTAGGAACCGTGAATTCTTGGGTGGTGGTTTGTGCGTCTCAGTTGAAAAGAGATGCGTATGGATTTGTACAAGCTTTGCAGAAGTGCGCGGCGGGAATGGCTCTGCAACTCCCTTCGCCCAGACTGTAAGTGGATTTTTATTATTTTTGTTTGTATTCATTTCCATTTTTTACTTATTTTACTTTGAAGCCAAAAAAATCAAAAAATAATTAACCCTTTAAGGCCCAAATAATAATTCTATTAATAAAATAGTTATATTTACTTTATAAATTTAAATTACATAAAAGTAACATAAATAAATATATAAGGCCGCACGGCCCAAAGGATTTAAAAAAAAAAATGTGGTTTCTCCAAATGATCACTAGAATAAAAAGTAAAATCAATTTTACGTAGAAAAAAAGTTAGGCCTTAATGTTCCAGGTTTTTTAATATCATACAAGTACAATAGGTACAATGGACGTTGCGGGCAATAAATGGGGTCCTATACTATAGTCATATTTTAACTATCTTAAATAAGAAGACGAGAATATACATAAATTAATGAGTATTAGTGAAAAATTTTTCTTTAAATATTGACTAGGTCACAAACTATAAGCGATTGAAGCTGATTACTAATTGGGTATGACGCGTTAGGTACTAAGAATTTGATTGGTCGCCTGATTTTAAAAAGGAGATTCGCGCGTATTCAGCGGTCAGGCGGTCACCTTTAAAGGTTTATGAAATGTCATGTTGTTCTATAAGCTAACAAAACATTTAACAATTTTGTGTTTGACGAATTTGTTTAATTATAACATCTAGTAATATTAACAATAATAATATATTTATAATTAAATCAATTTGTAATATAAATTAAATTAATATTGAAACTTCAAAACAGCCAACACTAGCGCCATCCGTCGTCATACTTTGTGTAATAATATTGTCAAACTGTTTCAATGTTCTATAATTTATTGGGAAAAAAATGCTTATTATTTACGTTATTTATACTTAATAATAATTTCTTCATGAATATAACGTATAAGTTTTTGTATACAAACATTTCAGCTATGCAAACATGAAAAAAATTGTTCCCTCTATAACTAACAGTTTGTCCCATTGTTTGTCGATCACTTGTTAGTACCTGCTACGTCACGCACAAATTCTTAAACTTTAAAAATTCATATCTCGCTTATTACATAAAATTTTTAAGTCGCGTTTGCACTAAAATTCTTATTTTATCCTGTTCTTACAGAAAAAAAAAAAAAAATTAAAGAAAAATGGTATAGGACCCCATTAGCCCATCATCAGTAATTTTTAATTACAATTTTTAATTCTAAATCAAAATGAAATAGCATATTTTGGTATTACATTTTCCCGGTGGTTTTGCCGCGAAATTACATTCAATTTAAAAAAAAAATAAAAAAATAAAGATAAATTCACGAAACAATTGGCCACATATGGCGTTCTACTATACTTCATTTCACGTAAGAAAATAGCTTTGCTTTAGATAGGGATATAAATTTTGCCCTTTGATTGGTTAGAATGCAAACCTAGTTAATAAAAATGAAAAAGCATCACCCGTGAGTTGTCAGTTATCAAATAAACTCTACAAAATTAAGTGATGTTTAATAACGTTTGGTTGTAATTTTTACGGATAAAAATATTAATTATTGACAAAGTTTGGTTCTCATACGCCATCTGCTATTTTCTTACGTGAAATGAAGTTATAATAAATATGTAATAAATATAATAACAAAAAAAGCTTTACAAACCACTTGAAAAGAAAAACTAAATCATCTAATGCACGCTTTAGATCTCAGCTTCTATTAATAATTAAGAATTGAAATTTGGCATATTGATTCAAAATGCAATTTTTATATAAAATAATGTTTTTATTTGGAATTGATTAGTTTAATTTTAATATTTTTTTACTGTTTATGCGCGAGAACGCATGGTGTGCTTATACAATACTTGTATTTAATTGCGGTTTATTAAATATAACAGAACAAATTCACACTTCTCTTGGAATTTTAATTTTAGCCTAGTTACTTTTACTACCATTAAAAAATAGTTGAAGTGCACTTTCTCATTCTTTTACCAAACCAGTTTTACATAAACCAGTTTTAATTTGTTTCGGTTAATATGTACATGATTTTAGTAAATAAAAATATAGTTTCGTCTTGAGTAAAAGTAGGCCTTAAAGGTTGATTCACAAATCGAAATTAGTTTTATGTTTTAAGAACATTGGAGTCATGTTCTCTAATCATTCACAAATCAGTATTTAGTTTTCGTTTTTACATATGTGTTAGTTTTACGTTTTATACTTAGGAATCGATCAATAGGAGGAAGCGTAGCGATATCAGCTGTCAAGTCAATCATAACCGAATTCAGTTTTGTAGTTATTACTTCCAGAATGAGTACTAGAAAGATTTTATTATGTACCTCCACAATTTTATTAATAAATAAAAAAAGAAGATAGGTAAGACCCATAAATAATATAATAACTGTTCACCGATCTTCTTTATTAATTTTTCACGAGATGTCACGACTAACTAACTAAAACCAAAACTAAACGTTATTTGTGAATGCTTCTACAAGTATCTGTAAAACATAAAACCTAACACAAGAACTAATTTCGATTTGAGAATAAGGCTTAATGCAGATCTTGCAGAAAAGTACTAACAGTATTTTGCTTTTAGGCAAGAAATTGCTGACGATAGGCCCTCCAATTTCTTAGACGGATTGGAATTAGCCATGAATAATTACAGCCCAAGTATTATTTTATGCGTTGCAAGCAATAATAAAGCTGACAGATATGCAGCCATCAAAAAGAAATGTTGCGTAGATCGGGCGGTGCCTACGCAAGTCATCCTTAAAAAAAATATTCTGAGTAAGGGCATGATGTCTATCGCAACGAAAGTTGCTATACAAATGAACTGCAAATTAGGAGGTGCTCCTTGGACCGTAGAGATGCCTCTCTCTGTAAGATAATTCACTCTGAACTATAATTATTGTTATTAATATGTTTTATGTGATAGAACTTAATGGTTATCGGTTTTGATGTATGCCACGATACCATGAACAAAGGCAAATCTTATGGCGGCATGGTCGCATCTTTGGATCGGCAAGTTACTCGCTATTTCTCCTCCGTTACTGCTCACACAAATGGCGAAGAACTTTCCAACGATTTTGCCCTCAACATTTTAAGTAAGTAAAAAGTTTGCTTATTGGGGACCGCAGAATCTGTAGCCGGCTACTAGGACATGTCAATGTTTTTACATTCTGAATGAGGGTTTTCTGACCCAAAATAATAGGGTAGTTGCGAAAAAAATAAATGTTATTTTTTCCTATTAATTATTAAATATAAACTAATTCTAAACATATTAATGTAAAAATTATTAGAAAATTTAAAACTTTTCATTCATAATTTCCATAAATAAAGTTCGCGGTGGAATTCTTGTGACGTAGACTTTTAATAATTATATAGTTCGACCAAGTCTGTATGACTCATACAAGCTAGTTAGAATACCACGACAAAGCGAAGATGTTGAATTATATTTAATTGTCATACAAATATTTACAGTATAATTCTAAAAGAAAAATAGCAAATACAAAAGTATTATTTAATAGCACGTATATTTTATAATTATTTACTTGAATACCAGATATTTTCAAGATATTTAATTCTTATATAGACAACTTCATAATTTTGCCACCAGGTGGCTGCACACTCCAGTGAATGTACATGTCATTTTTAGTGACATAACCTATGTTTTACGTGTTAAAATATTTTATTTTTCTTTTCTATATCAGCAGATTTGAAACAAGGTAATGAAACTAATGAATTTGTGTGAAAATGAATAATTTCTTTTGAAATAGTACTTCTCTCAAACATATAAATCGTTTCAAATAAAAATTGTAGTATTGTGTACAGAGTATACAACCGAGAGTGTACCGCTAGGGCAAGAAAGACTGTGATTGGTATTAATAAAAAACGTCATCACGGGAAAATTTGAAATAAGAATTTTTTTTAAAAAAATTATATTTTGAAAAATATACAGTTGCCTGACATAAAATATGTATTAAAGTGAATAACTTGAACAATTCTTTCAGAAAAAAAATAAATGTAAATATGAAAATGCGCAACTACCCTATTGTTACAGTTCAACTTAATGCGATTTTTAAGTTTCTTCAGTCAAAATGTTTTATCAAGAAACATAGTTGAGGGTCAACAATTCGTAATTTCGGGTTTAATTACTTATAACCATTCTATGGATAAATATTAGTAAAATCAATGAATCTATAATTTTATTTATTAATAAGTACTGTCAGTAGTATACCCAAATCATTCAAGCAGCCAATGCACGTCATTAATAAAAATTGAATAAAAGTAACTAGATGTGTGACGTCATGTACTGGTACATTTGCAGAGGTTTTAGAATCTTTATGAAAAGAGTTATGCAAATTGCAATCTGTATTATCGACATGGTCATGAACTGTCACATCTACAAAATAAATACTAAATTTTCGTCACTGTCCATTTCTATTTAAATTATTTTATAATACTAACCTTATTTATACTTATGTATGCCATATAAAGGCAATAAATAAAAGTGAGCCGAATTTCAAAGAAATATACCGAATTCTTCTGATTGATTAGAAGTGCTACCTTTGGGAGATTCACAAATTTTGTGTTTGCGTTAACGGTCACGTTGTGTCGTTGTGTTGCGTTTAACATTACTTTATTATAAATAGGCCTTTACAACGCACAAAAATGTTTCAAACACGATACAAATATTTTTCAAATAATAACTTTGACAGTATGAACATACAAATTATCAATGTTGCCAACTATAGCAACAATTAAACGAATAATATGACGTTGATGTACATTATTTATATATTATTCATGTCATATACGATAAGTAATGAACTCTACTACTCATCTTAATAATAATTATATAAGGCTATACACTTTTTGACGGTTAAAAATGATTAAAATTTTATTTTATTTTTCACTATTAGTGATTTTAATGCATTAAGGTGTTTACACTAAGTGATGACGTGCATTGGCTGCTTGAATGATTTGGGTATAGTATTAAAATGAGGTCACGCAAAAAATGTATCTTTTTTTCTGTTTTAATCGAAGAAGGATAGTCTAATTATCGTTCAGTATGATTAAATTATTTTTTATTTACATGTTTTGTTGTATAAAATTGTTTTAAAATATATTAAAAGGTTGCAAAAACCAGTCATGTAGTGACGTCACAGGTTCCGAACCTAAGTTCAGACTCATTTCAAACAGACATTTTATATGGACACAGAATTATATAACATCGTTCTATTCATTTTTATAAATATAATTTTCATTTGGCGTGAACTTATTCACACTTTTCATATCAGCTCTGTTTTCGCTTTTGATTTGAGATTAGACGTTAGAAGGTTATAAACGCACGTGAGACATTGAGTATATTGCAGAATATTATTTTATTCTTTATTTTAAGTTAATAACAAACAATATTTACTGGCAAACTTATTTCATCGACATGTTTACTTTTATAAATTTCAAGTTATCTTTAAATGTCACTTTGACTTTTAAAACAGTGTGAAAATGAAAATGGTCGTTGCTCCGAACCTGTTACGTCACGGGGCAAGGGACGAAGTGGAGGTCTAGCAGCCGCTTTTTAAAGAATGTCATTTTCAATTACAATTTTTTCATGATTAAAGATGGGTTTGAGGAAAAATAGAATTATTTTTCACTACTCTATCGATTAAAGTTAAATAAAATTAAAGTTATAAAAAAAGTCGTGCATGACCTCATTACATAATGTACTTGTACAATGTTATTATAATCTATTTTTGTGAAATGCAAAGAGAAGACATTTATTTATTTATCAGATTAATGTTTTGCGGTGAATTTAAATTTATTTCCCATACATTTTAAATTTTTGTTGTTCTTTTCCACTTTTTAACACAGCACTTTTAAATGTATATTATGTTCATTTTTTTAATTAGCGTATATTTGACACATTTTCAATGAAATTATAAAATTTAATTTTGTTAAACGAAACAATGATTTTTGCGTTTACATATTTGACATGTCTTACCTACCTGCCATTATTTTAGTTTCCAAAAATTCGTTTGAAGCCGCATGCTGTTCTGCGAATAATTACTATTTTTTTTTTTTTTTTCTACTTTGCAGAGGCGATAAAGCAATATCAGGATATCAACAATGGCTCAATTCCTGAGAGGATTATTATATACCGCGACGGAGTTGGTGACGGCCAACTTCCCTATGTCTTTAATCATGAAGTCAAGCGAATTGAGGAACAACTCAAACAGTATTATAAAGAAAAACCATTGAAGATGGCTTTCGTAGTAGTTACCAAGAGAATTAACACTAGGTTGTTCGCTGGAGACAAAAATCCACAACCGGGAACAGTCGTAGACGATGTCGTTACCCTTCCTCAAAGGTGAGTGAAAGAAAGTTTGTTTACTGGTTTTGTTTTAATAATTTTGCTAGTAGAAAGTATAGATGATTGAATTAATGTTGGTCATTATTGTGCATACAGTACCGTCCAAAAATAATAATGTGGTTACAGCTGATTAACTGTTGAAAAAAGCGAAAGTTTGCACTGTTTAAAAAATTGCAATAAAATTCTTTCGCATTTTATATTTTAAAATTCACATATTTTACAAATCTAAAATTTTATTACTTGAAAATTTGAATTTTACCAGTTGTGACGTAGGAGGAGCAGATAACATTTAGAAATATTATAGAAAGAAAATTTGTAATACCATATCGTCGATGATTATGAAAAACCTGCTATGTGATAAAAGGTACTTTTACAGGAATGTCAAAAAACTATTTAAAAATTTAGTGTCCGTTTTTGACCGCTGCTCCTTAAGTATGTTTTTCGTTATATACTTATAAAGACAATATCAGCATGATATTACCAGCCGCTAGAGAAAAAAATAATGAACATAATATAAAAACCTAAAAATCACTAATAATGCACATAGCAAGTTTTTCAGAACCAACGACGATATGATGTTTTTTAGCTCCAAAATAAATTGAAAGAAAATTCATGTTGAAAACGTGGGTCCGATCTTCAACTGTTTTTGAGAAGGAGGCCATTTTGTATTAGAAAAGAAAAACTGACTAAGATAGTGGCAAAACAAAATTTTGTCTATGCCAGTAAATAGACTATGAAAAAACAACATTTTACATGAAACATTTTTTTCACTTTCTAATTGTTACGAAGTTATTTGAAAACTAAATATTTTCTAAGGTCGCCACAACTATTGTCAGAAATTCTGGGGATCTTAGTGGAATGAGCCTGTTTCACATTTTTGAAAAACTATTTTAAATGAAAGTTTATGGAATGATTTTCTTAGTAATAATTTTTATTTTAATAATTTGTTGTTATTTGTGGAAATAATTAAATAAAAAGATTGGCGTCCTGAAAAACTACCCCCCACTCCTGTGACGTAGAAGCACATACATTACATCATTAATAGCCAATAGGAAAATAGATTTTCCATCACCTACGTTTATTCATATTATTTATATAAATAAACGTAGGCTAAAGTTTGTCACATGTTAATAACAAAATCTTTTAATTTGACATTTGACGCTGACATTGCTCATTGCAAATGAATAATAAAGTAATAATGGCTAATTCAAATTACATTCAAGCTAAATCGGACAATTAACCGAAGGTCGATAGCTGTATGATGGCTGAATTTACATCAGAACGATTTATTTTACTGCTACCGAAATAAGAGGTGTTAAAGAGTTGAGGTAAAATAAAATATAAAAACTGAATTTATTATATAAATTGATAATATATTTTACTTTAAAATTCTGGTCGTGATTCTTATTTGACAACTTTGGCAATACACTTGACACCTTAGAACCGCTGAAGATGTATGTACTCTGACGTCACATTCTGTTTCAGATCACTTATTCAAAATTTTATCCAAATTTCAAAAATGAATTGTAAAATAACTAAAGGATATTTCGTGATATTTTCAAATTTGAGGCTCTTTAAAGAACAATATCTTTTCAAATTTAATACTTAGAAGTCATATAAAAATTCTTGCAACAGCCCTATTGTATTACCAACTACATCATCATCATCATCACTCTGTGCATTCCATCTGTACCCATTACAAATTTAGAATAGCAATAGAAAATCCACAGTCAATATTGTACTATACTCGTCGTCAAATAAGTATGGACTCATCTTTTCTCCGCACTCTGTCCCTTACCATACAGTGTTGCCGCTTATTCATAACAGAATTTTCAATAGTGTAGAAAACTCCAGTTCATACTTATTTGACAACTATAAATAAATGAGAAAAGCATTCAAGCAGCCAATGCACTTCATTAATAAAAATTGAATAAAAGTAACTAGATGTGTGACGTCATGTACTGGTACGTTTGCAGAAGTTTTAGAATCTTTATGAAAACAGTTATACAGATTGCAATCTGTATTATCAACATGGTCATGAACTGTCACATCTACAAAATAAATACTATATTTTTGTCACTGTCCATTTCTATTTAAATTATTTTATAATACTAACCTTATACTTATGTATGCCATATAAAGGCAATAAATAAGTGAGCCGAATTTCAAAGAAATATACCGAATTTTTCTGATTGATTAGAAATGTTACCTTTGGCAGATTCACAGATTTTGTGTTTGCGTTAACGGTCACGTTGCGTCGTTGTGTTGCGTTTAACATTACTTTATTATAAATAGGCCTTTTCAACGCACAAAAATGTTTGAAACACGATACAAATATTTTTCAAATAATAACTTTGACAGTATGAACATACAAATTATCAATGTTGCCAACTATAGCAACAATTAAACGAATAATATGACGTTGATGTACATTATTTATATATTATTCATGTCATATCCGATAAGTAATGAACTCTACTATTCACCTTAATAATAATTATATAAGGCTATACACTTTTTGACGGTTAAAAATGATTGAAATTTTATTTCATTTTTCACTATTAGTGATTTTAATGCATTAAGGTTTTTACACTAAGTGATGACGTGCATTGGCTGCTTGAATGCTTTGGGTATATATGGTACTGACCAAAATTGTTTTCTCCAGATACGACTTCTTCATTGTAAGTCAATGTGTGCGCCAAGGAACCGTCTCTCCCACAAGCTACAACGTCATCTACGACACATTGGGCTTGGATGCAGATAAACTACAACGTCTGACTTACAAATTCACCCATATGTATTATAACTGGTCCGGTACCGTCCGTGTGCCCGCCCCTTGCCAATACGCACATAAATTGGCTTTCTTGGTGTCTCAATCACTCCACAGAAACCCCAACCCACAACTTTGCAACTCACTCTATTTCCTATAAACGTATTAATCATTCTCATCCCGAACACTGATTGACTAGTGTCGGTGCGTCGGATCATTGATGTTTTTTTATGACATTTGTCATCGTGATGATGTTTATGTTATTTTTTTTTTTACGAATGTCTGCATAATTATTTTATTAATTGATATGTGTGAGATGATTTTCGCGTGCCATTTAGTTACCGCTTTTTGTTAAACATTTCTCATGATAAAATGGCACTGATACTTAGGAAATAAGTAAGTCGTTATTTTTTTAAGAGTTTTCATTTTTATGGAATCGTTATTTTTTGATAAATATAGACGTTTATTAAGAATTAGTAATTATTATTTCATACTATAGGTGCCTTACTAATTAATTGATAATGATTAAATCTGTAAACATAGAATTAAGATGACAAAAAAATCCAATTTATTATGATAATTTATTATGATATAAATTACACCAAAGCAGATGCAAATTCTAGTGTTTTTATTCCCTAAACACTGCTTTATCCTCAAAGTGAATTTTTTACAGTTTTTAAAATAAAAATTGCTAAATTCCACTTTTTGGTGTTTTTATTTGATTTTTGATGGTTTCCAATCCAAAATCTTTGAAAATTCCTCTTCTGATATTTGGATTAATTTGGCTGATTCCAGGTACATCTATAAAAAATTGCAATTAAAATAAGATCACACATAAAAATAACGCTGTCCTATTCAGTGGGTTCGCACAAACCCGAAAACAATAAGTGCTAAACTGACTCCAATCTTTTAACAACATTCTTATTCGTCATCGCAGTCAAACATAAGAGCTCAGCTGAGTCACTCCATTATAAGAATATTTTTACTAACTACACATCTTCATATCACAATAGTTACGAAACAATTATTCGCCACATATTCATATCTAAGCACACTTCTTTCGCCTCAGCCAAATTCATAATCGTATTCATGCTCTTCTCTTCCCACTCGGAAACTTCGCTTCTTTTGCACACTACCAATCACGTCCATCTACTTACACACTGGACGGCCACGCAATCGAACACCTTCAATTTCACCAAGATTACCTGTACAGCAATTAAATTTGAGCTTACTTTTTGCTTTTTTAAATTGTCTACTAATAACATTTGCTTGCGAAATCCATTTGTTAGATCTGTTATTTGTTTGTCTAATCTTTTATTTTGGGACATCAGGTCGTTGATTTGCTTTTTATAAGAATCTTTCAGATCCTGCGACAATAATCGTATTAGAAATAAATTAGTGTATTCTCAAATTCATACCTTTTCTTCGTGCTTGGCGTTAACCAAATCAGTTTTAGACTTTTCATGTTCTTTCAACAATTTAGTAACTTTTGCTTCATTATTTACATTAGCCATTGTTACAGCTTTTAAATCTTTTCGTAAAGTTTCGTTTTCTTTCCGAAAACCTATAATCTCCAAATCTTTTGTTTGCAATTTATTATTTAATGCTGATATCTACAAATTAATACTTAATACATTGAAACATTATAAAAAAAAGTACTCACCTGATTCATGTATTTCTCGTTCTTCTCTTTGTAAGACTGAGCAAGCATTTGAAACTTGGTTTTTTCTTCCTCTAGTATTGCGCATGTTGCTTGTAATTGTTTAAGTTCACTGGTCTTGAAGAAAGTTTTACGTAAAACGGTGAAAGTAAAGAAAAATTTCATATATATCACAAATTATATACAGTATTAATTTTTGAAAGAAGTCCGATCAAGGTCATCTACGATTTGTACGATTTAAGAATTAGCTCCATCCATCTGTCAAATTCATTATTGTCGTTTGTTTAGTTTTTATGAGGGTTACATAAGATACTACAGTAATCCCGCGACTTAAAGTAAACCAGGGCATCGAACCCGCCAAAAACTGGGTTCGGTTCAGGTTAATTTGTTTTTTGAGAGATGAGTTCGGATGCGGTTCTGGTCAAGTAAAATTGAATTAATGTTTTATAAATAACAAGTTTTATATAGAAATAATTTAAAATGTGAGCACAAGACAAGAATACGTACACAATTTTCATGCAGAAGGCGTCGATGACCGGTTGAAAATAACGTATACAGGGCATCGAACCCGCCAAAAACTGGGTTCGATTTAGGTTCAGGTTAATTTGTTCTTTGAAAGATGGGTTCGGGTGCGGTTCTAGTTCAAGCATTAATAAAATTTGCGGTTTTGTTCGCGGTTCAGGTTCAAAATAATGTAAAATGAGAGCCGGAATTTACGCAAAACGCAACAAGAAACGAACACAATTTTCACGAAAAGTCAGCCCAGACAGCAACGCAAACGCCTAAGACGTCGATTATCGGCTGTATTTACTTTTCGAACTTAAAATTAACCTGAACCGGAGTTGAACCCCGAACCTGAATTTTAATACTCGGTTCGGTTTCGACTCAGATTCAATTAAAAATATATCTGAGGTTCGGTTCTCGGTTTGGGTTCCCTAAAATGTGACGGTTTGGTTCCGGTTTTGGTTCGGTTCAGGTTTGGGTTCGATGCCCTGAACGTATACATTCTGAACTGAAAATGAATCTTGAACCCGAATTTTAAAACCCGGTTCGGTCCCGACTCCGGTTCAATCGAAAAATACATCAGGTTCAGTTCTGGGTTTGGGTTCGCAAAAATGTTACCGTTTGGTTCGGGTTCGATGCCCCGTAATAAACCTACTGAGGAAAATTAGTGATCCCACGACATTTTTTTTTATTTGAAAAGTGGTGTCGATTTGTTTTTATAGTTTTTAAGTATTTTTAATACTTTTATAGTTTATATCTGAGTAAATAATGCTGCATGATGTTTCATTTGTAAAATAATACATATTGCAGTTTCTTACGAAACTTTAGCTTCAGCAAATTACATATTCGACATACGGAAAATTCAAATTACGTAAAGTGCACGGAACGCATTACTTCCGTAACTGGGAGGATGACTACTGTTTTTTATTATAAAAATATATATTACAACAAAAGCATTCAAAATTAAAAACTAAGTCAACTGGTAAGTTTATAAGTAAATGTAAAACCAAATATGTGAAAAAATACTGATACAATGTCAGTGATCGACAGAAAATAACGTTATTCGTACGGATCAAGGTAATATATCTGAATTAACTTACGTTACAGCGAAAGTATTGTCAACAACGAGCATTGTTTTAAAATGGAATGTCCTAACTTAGTCGAAATAATATGAATTTTTGAAAGAGAAGAATGTTATAGCCATCTTTGTCGCACACGTTTCTACTCATTGCAAATGAGAGAGATGCATGTATGCCAATTTGTTAATTCGTTCCCGATATTGGATGATCTTGAACGAACTTTTTTCAAAATTTTTACTGTAGTTTACCTTTTCTTTATATTCCGCTTTTATAATATCGAGTTCATTTTGAAGGACTGTAATTTTTGCTTTGAAACATTTATCATAAACTGAAGATCCTACATGTTTGCCTTCTTCATAACCTTCCCATCTATCTCC
Organism: Ophonus ardosiacus; assembly: GCA_943142095.1. NCBI lineage: Eukaryota > Metazoa > Arthropoda > Insecta > Coleoptera > Carabidae > Ophonus > Ophonus ardosiacus. Next base: position 8,332,514 of record OW964831.1, on the reverse strand, counting down.
TGAACTGTAATTGTAGGTTTCCTTTGACGGCGATGATACTCTATGACTTACAGGTTTATGTTGCTTTGCTTCATGCAGTAAGTTGCTCTGCATTCTCTATACATTTTATTAAAATAATATTCAATTTAATTATCTAAATACTGTACCATAACAGAATCTACTTCATGCATCAATGCTTTCGTTCGAATTTCTAGTTCCGCATTTAATTTATGAAATTCTTTCTCTTTTTCAAGTAATGTAGAGGTCATATCGAAATTATTTGAAAATAAATACGTTAAATAATACACTGTTGTGTTGACAGGTACTATTTGACATAAGTGTTTTGTAATTAAAGCCGAAAACGTTGCCATGGATATTATATTTCTTCAACACAGGCTCGTATGCAACAGGTAGATGAGTCACGAATATCTGATAATATTAATAGGGGGGTAATCCTAATAATGCGGGACTAAAGAGGGAAAAAAAACCAGAGGATTCAGGCAGGCTGGTGAAATTAGAAAAGAGTATCTGGGGTGTTGTATGATCGAAACATTGTAAAGGGAAAGTTTTTAAAACTTGCTGTGATCTGTGGCAGGGAGATATGGCCTATAAAGAAAATCATTGAAAAGAAAATGAATGTTGCACAGATGATAATGTTTGGCAAGACTAGGAAAGATAGGATAAGAAATGAGAGGAAAAGAGAAATGACTGGCTGGAGTGAGAGATGTTTCTAAAAGATTCAAAAAAGATGATTACATTGGTCTCGACATGTCATGAGGAGAGATCAAGAATATATTGGAAGAAGAATGAACAGCTTAATAGTAAAGGGAAAGGGTAGAAGAAACAGGGAAAGACCAAAGAGAAATTGGAAGGATTGTATTGCGGAAGACTTGAGAGAAAAGGAACTGAATTAGGACGATGCGCAAAATAGAAATGAGTGGAAGAAGAAAATCAAAAATAGCGATCCATAACAAATAGGAAAAGCTAAAAAAGAAGAAGAATCTCATACAAATCTAAATAATAATAAATCTATAAAATACCGTCGCTATATATAAAAGTTTCGCGGGGTTGGGCGATTCAACGCGACTTGGGATTAGTTTTATGTTTTATGTAAAAATAATTTCGATAATAGTTAAAAATTAGACTTAATATACATCAGAAATGTAGTAGAGATTTTGAGGAATAAAATGATGCGAAAATGTAAGCAGGAAGAGTGAAAAAAATCTGCGAAAGTAAAAAAAAAATTGCTAAAGGGATCTTTGGGGTTTTTGATTTTCAAAATTATAAATAGGTAATTAAAACTATGTAAAAAAACAAAAAAAAAGGTGAAGCATTTAGTTTTTACTAACCTCCTTCCTTTTTACCAGAAATTTTACTGTCATCTTATTATATAAACAATTAAGAGTGGATAATGTCTTCGGACTGGCCGATCGTTTGGGGTACCCTTGGTAAGGGAGGTATAGGGATCGTGTTAAAAGACGCATATCGAGACTGGTAAATGAGCACGTTTTAAAGTCCCTAGAATCCGATTTTAAATTTCCACATGATGTATGTGGATCCTCTAGACGTCTAGACCCTTTTAACTCAAATAAGAATTTAAAACTTATTTCGGCCCGAATATAATATAGAAACAAGCCATTAGATTTTGGTGTAAATCGGATAACCGGAAATGGCACTTAGGTATGCAATAATAATTTTCCTAGATATTTTACAGGTAAATTTCAAAAATAATTATTTTATAAAATATAAGCAATCGCAGCATTAGAAGGTAGGTATGTGAAATAAAATAAAAATTAAATGGCGAGAGGAGATTTTTTAAATAAAATATTAAAAATTGATTTGAAAATATGTATTTATTAGATTTCTATTCTGAATACAAATAATAATCTCAGTATTAAACATAAACTTATTCTCTAATTATCACGTTTGTCCCAGTACAAAATAAAAAACAATTATTGTTATCTTATAAAATATAGCTATCTAACAACCTAGATATGTAAACTAATCAAAAAACACAACGTATTCAATGTAAAATTCAGAATCTCTATTGCACTCATTAGTAGAATCATAACTGTGTTTGTTTTCATATTTATTGTAACTACTGCAATAATCATTCTGGGCAAAGTTGTAATTTTCACATTGATAATTCTCATTGTTATTAGTTTTAACAGTTAATACCTGAACAACGATCAACGCAAAATATCTCCAGATTTCTGGAATATGATCAAAAAAGCGATAATCAGCTTCTGGTCTTCCAAATCTACGTGCATCGCAATTATATTTTAAGGCAAGATAGACGTATTTTTCGGGAATTACTTTGAATCTACGCACCTAAAAACAAATGGTTTTTTCTTCAAAAGTTCCTATCCAAATGTATTAACATAATCTGCATCTCTGTAGTCTCGCTACACATATTTACTGCCAAAATATTAATTCAGGTTAAGGAATAATAATGAAACAACGCATTCAAGTTATTGTACCTGTTGAACTGCCTCCGTTCCGTACTTCAAAATTAAATGCTTCTTCTGAAGAACAAATCTGGCGTAAGTATACGGATTTTGTATACGATTAATGTATGTTACGTGATCGTAATAATTCACTCCAAAATTGTCTTGTGCCTCCATTATACTTCGTGTAAGATCAAAATATTCACTAGTACTAGTGTATCTGTTTACTTCGAATTGATAAAATTGTTTACATCCATAATTAATTTTCTTCCAGTTTTTTGGACCTAATGTATTAGCTATTTCTATAGCTAAATTACTTCCACTAACTGCTAAAGAAGCTGCCATGTTAAGCAACAAGCACCGACCAGAAATCTAAAGGCAACAAGGTAGGTTATCTGTGTTAAGCAAAACAAGCTGGAAAACAGCTGATAATGACTTCAAAATAAACGAAAGGAGAGATGCAATGAAAACAAATCGTACTGCGCATCTGCGCTGGCCTATATCTGAAAAGCTTTTTTAATAAATATAAACTTTAGCGGAAAATATATTAAAACAAAAAAATACAATAAATAAAATATTAATGTACAAATGCTTCGTATTCATCCACGGACACTTTTCTGGGAGGTCTACAATATAAATTTTAACATGTTTTATATATTTGAGCAAAATTACTACAAATACTTACTCAAACCAAGAAGGATTTGGATTTCTTTGCGTTAATCGTTTCATAGATTTAATACACGTATCTAAAGCACTTTGTTGTACATTATTTTTCCGTGTCCAAATCTGGATATTATTTTTCAAGCGATATATATCACTTTTCAGTCTGAGATAGTCGACTAAATCAGGAACCTATATAAAAATATACATTAAAAAATGTTATGAATTTATTATAATTCGAATTACTGTGTATTTTTCATCTAGTTTTACGAGTTTATTTAGATTTTCTTCCGAAACTACAACTTCCTGTTTAACTTTTTCAATTTCTTTATTCAATTCTGAACTTTTCTTTTGTTTTACTGTGATATCATTTGAAACATTTTTCAATATTTTAGTTTGTTCTAACAAAAATCTTTTAGTTTTATTTAGAATAAGATTTGCTTCTCCGCTTCTCTTTTTTAAGTCTAGAAGATCTGTATTTTTCTCTTCTAGTTTTTTAATCAGAACTCTATTATCTATTTTTAATTGGTCTAAATCAACAGGATGTAAGGATTCTCCCATTTCTTCTTTCTGTTTTAGTTGATTTTGTAAGAATACTCTTTTATATTTTAAAGTTCCAGTTCGTAATCGTAGTTTTTCGATTGTACTATCTGCACATTTCAGCCATTCTTCCATATATCTATTTGTAAAATAATATTATTCTTTTTAGGTAAATTTGATATAAAAACAATACCTGACGAATTTTTCGGCTGGTATTCTTTGCGTTATAGGATCTACTGCATCTTTTACTACTGATTGTTCAAATATTTCTCTCGCATCTTTTATCTCTGAAATTCTTGTATTTATTTCCTCTAATTCTGCTCTTAAATTATTTCTTTTCTTTCTTACATTATCGTAATGTTTTTCCAAATTGGTCATGTAACTATCTCGTTCTCTATTCAGAAGCTCTAGTTTTGTGTTAATATTAATTCTGAAAAGACCGCCAGTAAAATTAGTTAATGGAAGATAAATAAGAAGATAAGAAGAAGAAGTAGTGTAATATATAACCTATTTGGTAAGTTTAAAGTGCATATCATGCGTAATAAACAAAAGATAATACAAATAATAATTGTAAACAATCTAAACGAAAAAGAGCAAGTATGAGTACTAAAAGGATTTATTTTAGGTTCATTAATTACGAAGAACCAATTTCAATGGACAGTCAGGTGACTATAGACGGATATCTGCTCGATTTAGTGGATGATGCTTGGAGAGAAGACGTCCTACCAAACGATGATATTGCAGTTCCTCTAAACGAATTGCCTGATCTTGAAGCCGACACAGGAGACGTACATCTTACCCTCAAAGAACAAGAACAAAAGTGGACTGATATTGCTCTGAACCTTATAAGCGAACAGTAATGGAACATCCACAAATCGGTAAACAGTGTGCGAACACAGACTGCAAACAGTTAGATTTTCTACCTTTAGAATGTAGTTGTAAGTTAGTGTTTTGTCGAGAACATTTTCTCATACATGTAGAAGAATGTACAGCGAGAAAACAAAAACAAGATGAAAATTTGTTGGATAAATCAGGGGAAAAGTATTATCAGTGTTCTGAAGAAGGGTGTAAAGATAGAAGTATAGTTCCTCTTATATGTGAAAAATGTGGGCAGCATTTTTGTGTAGTTCATCGGCATATTACTTCTTGCACAAAAGTAGATGAAAAGGCGTTGCAAGAAGCCAGAGATAGAGTAAATGCTCCGAAAATACAGTTTCAAGAAGCTAAAGCTGCTGCTGACAAAGAAGTAAAATATATAGTTTTTATTAGGGCTGTCAACATCCGAAATTTCTCTGACCGAATATCCGGATATGAATATCCGGAATTCTGAATATTCGATTTCCGGATATTAAACCAGTATCTGAAAATCCGATATCCGGAACACCAGAATCTAGAAAATCGAAATCCGGACAGCCAAAATCTGATATCCGCATAGGCCGAATCGGGAAAATCAAAATTCAGACAGCCAAAATCCGATATTCGGAAACCGGTATACGAATCCTGACAACTTATCCCGTATCCGGACGAAACGGTCTTCGGATAATCCAAAATTCGTAGAAATTGTGGTCACAAAAGCAAAAAAAAATCACTTGTTAGTTGTTAATTATAAAATAAAATCGACAGAATTATATGTCATTTAACTATTTCGACTTTGCAGTTTTTAATATTCATGTATTGTGCATTTTTACTGATAAAATTATTTAATATTGCCAAATTTTGGTTTTATGAATTTAAATTATTTATTTAATGCATGTAAAAATGATCGGCTCTCGAGCGCTATCTGCTATGTTTCAGTCGATTTCCGGTGTTATCCGATTTCCAGTTTTATCCGGATTCCGAATCCATTCGATTTCCATCCGGTTTTCGATTTACTCCGGACATTCGGATTTCGAGATATCCACCTCCTAAGAACTTTAATTGGTGAATAATTTCTTTGGTTATAATTGTTGATACAATCCATAGTTATTATTTTCCAAATAAAATTATTAGGAAGTGGATATCTCGGCCCTAAAAGTCAGAATACCGGATATTTTAACATCCGGATATTCGGAATCCGTTGACAGCTAGTTCTTCTTATTACTAAGTATTCTCAATAATAATTGTTTTCAGGTGGAGTCTAGTTTAAATAATGCTAAAAAGAAAGGTAAAAACGTCGAGACAGCAAATAAAGTCCAACTCATGCGTTTAAAAGCAAAAGCATCTGGCCTGAAGTCAATTCCTACAGTCGACCGATTGTATTTTTTAATTTTCAATAATAAATTTTGCTCTGATGGTCGCCCCATATTCATTTCTCGAGACTGGACTATAGGAAGAAGTATCGATGCCATTGCAGAAGAATGTAAGATTCCCAATAACAACAATAAGTTATCTGCCCCAAAATTACGATTGTTTAAAAAAATTAATAATGAAATTGTTTCCAATGATATGTCTGATAAAATTAATAGTTTTATACTAGATTCCTCATTAATAAATGGCGAATCTTTGATACTTGATTATCTTGAATAAAGTGTTTATCATAATTTTGTGTTTTTTTACCGTTTATTTGAGTCAGACATTGACAGGACGGATATTTTACTATGCGAGCTACCCAAAGATTTCAGAGATCCCATGCTTTTACTTTTCAGTAAACCCCCTTCTAGGGAGGAAATAGAACTTCTTGTAACTTGTTCTAGTTGTCCTTGAATTCTACTAGCTTGGTCTAGAATAAGTTGTATGCCAACTAATAATTTGGGATCTACTTTATGCAGAAAGTTTTCAATTATGTAATTTTCCATATCCAGAATTTTATTCGTCTTCCTCAAGCCTTCTACGGTTTTCACCAGCTCTTCATCTGACAATTCTGGAAGGGAGATTTTGTATATCGTGTATTGATCTAATTAAAAAGTTACCAGATAAGGTTGGGACTCCGCTAACGAAGCTTTGACTTAGAGGCATTTTTATATATTTTGATCTAAATCTAATTTATTCTGTCAAAGTCACGGATTTTATGTAGATTATGTCAGAGGTGTCAGTTTACTGGTTGCTGTGGATTTGTTTTATCAATACATGCTTTTAAATGAAATTAAAGTGAAAATGGCGAAAATGAACTTTGTCTGTAATTGCAATTCTTTTGGGAATATAGATTATGGAATACCGGTTACACCTTTACAATGTGATTATAGAACTTCCACGGGAAGGGCTTTAAAGCATATGCCCATATCTGATATTCAATATTATGTACGTATATTATATTTGAAGCATTTAAATTCAAAGACATCTATGTGTTTGTCATATACTTAAGAAAGGGTTGCAAATACAACTTTTTGTTAAATAACTTTAATTCATGAATTTTGAATTAAAATGCTTCAATTAATAAAAAAAATATATACAGGAAGTTTCCTTTAAAACAACCAGTGCTTTTTTGGGCTAATTAATGACTTTAGAGAAAAATGTTACAGAAACAATGATCAAGAATAAGGGTCTAATTTATCAGTCATAACAAACCGAAAATTCAATCAGTGGTTCTCGAAACGGTAGAACAAAATTATATTTTTTCAAGTGGTGTCCTATATAATTTTTAATGAGGTAACGGCCGATTTGTATTTTATTTATTGATTTAATTTTCTAGTATGTTCCACCAAGTACCAACAACCAATACTCTAATGCCCGTGTTCACCAACATTAAATAAATCTTCAAATAGCTTATTCATTGAATAAGAGAAAAATATCGCATCAAAATATAACAGCTAGAATAAATACCTTCACTTGTGTTATGGTATCGATGCGATATTTTTCTCTTATTCAATGAATAAGCTATTCGAAGATTTATTTGATGTTGGTGAATACGGACATTAAAGTTATTATTTTTTTAGTCCATTAGATCGAGAATTTTTATCTGATATCAGTGATATAAATTTAGTATAGGGTTGTATAATAATTATTTCGAGAAAAATGGTATTAATAAATATAAATAATGCATTAAAAAAATTGATGTGGCCAACACAATACCTCCCGCTATTTATTTTTTATTAATTTAAATACATATCTATATATTTACTAATGCTACAAACTATATTCCTTTGCATATAACTATTGCTTTATAATATATTTTCTTTTTAAATGTCACCATTATTAATTTGAAACGATTAATTTTATGATAGAGACATTTATCTGTCAGTTACATATATTATTAGATTATTTTATAAATTTATATATAAAATATAAGGAAAATGTATGAATGCATATTTGTAGAAAATTTAATATTGTTTAATTCTTATAATAGCATTAATCGCGAAAAAATTATATTTAAAGGTATTTTTTGAAGAGATATTATTTTGAGCTTCAAGTAAAGTGCCATTTCCGATTACCTGATTACACCAAAATCTAATGGCTTTTTTCCATATTAGAGTAAGGTAGAAATACCAGTTTTCAGAATTTTCTGAATGATAGTATTTGAGTTAGAGCGTAGACAAAATCCATGCACACAGACATCATTGTGTAAATGTTAAAACCTGATTCTAGGGACCTTAAAATTTGATCATTTACCAAAATCTCGACATGCGATTTTAGCACGATCCCTATACCTCCCTCACCAAGGGTAGCGGGAGGTTAAAATGGCTTTGTCATTAGTGTTACACAACAGTCATCATTAGTTGTGTATTGCATAGCCTTTTTCAATAGTCTAACATTATTTTTAAATTTTAATAGCATTTTTATTGATATAATTATTATACAACTCTTTACAAGATGTATATCACTAAAATCAGAAAAAATCTAATGGACCAAAAAGTTATATAGGTACCATTTAAAAATTTAAATTTTGTTCTACAGTTTGAGAAACACTAGTTGAATTTTCGGTTTGTTATAACTGATAAATCAGCCCGATATTCTTGAGTATTTTTGGTATATAACATTTTTCTCTAAAGTCATCAGTTCGCCGAAAAAAGCACTGGTTGTTTTAAAGGAAACACTACATTTTAACAGTATTTGTTGTAGGGCTTAAAAGATCCTTTCCAAGGTTCTGGAAATCCCTTTTTAGAAATTAAAGAGGACAGGAATAAAAGCGATTATGGAAAGACTTATACAGAAAAGTTTCCAAAATATGCACTCAGATATCCTAGACCTACTATACAATCTCAAATGCATTATATGCGAATTGTTAAAGAACAAGTAATTATTTTATTTGTATGTGTACAATTTTATACACTTTATTGTTATATAGATGTATAAAAATCCTCCAAAACCGAAAAGTTTCACAATACCAGAATATAAAGACAATTATACTCTTCCAAAACCAGTAGTAACTGAACCGTTTTATAACATCAATGAACGAGCTACTTGCCAGGTAAATATCCAAACGAAAATTAGTAAAAAAATATTAACAATTTTTTTATAAGGTATCTTCTATTGGTAAAGGGGAACAACCAAGAATAAAACTGGAAGAAAGAGGCTTAATGAAACAGCTAGACCCTTATATATCAGTAAATCAAATGGAGTATATTCCATTTAAAAAAGACGAAGTAAATTTTGCCAGAACACAACCATATACGTTTTACAATACCGCTGAAAATCCTCGACTGAAGAGAATTAAAATTAGGAAACCATTAAACGATGAAACCAAATTCAAACTGGCTATAGAATCCAGAATTGTACCGAAATTAGTATTTCGTATACCATATAGGTATGTAATATTTACAGAAATACGGGGAGTTAAAAAAGTGTAGCAAATTTTGAGGACATAGTACTGCCCAAAATGAGTAAAAAAAGCTTAATCAACATGGGTCTGATCTTCAACTGTTTCCGAGAAAGAGGTCATTTTGTATTAGAATCGAAAAAAAAAAAAACTGACAAAGATAGTGATCAAACAAAATTTTGCCCATGCCTGTAAATAGAATATAAAAAAATCTGTTGTGGCCAGCACAAAACCTTCCGTCAATTCGATGTATTTTGTATATATCCCATACCAAAAGTTCCTTGAAAGAGATTCTGTATATCCTATAAAATTGTAACACGAACACACTATTTTTTACAAATTCTATACCGAAAGTTCCTTTCCTTATTTTATTAGGGGTCGCTATTTCTTACTCTTCTCTTTTAATCATTCCTGTCCAACGCATCTTCTTCACACAATTCTTCCTTCCATCTTCTTCTCTTTGGAGGGACACTCTATCACATTCACACATAACTTTCTGACCCTATACTTTCAACTTTGGTTTTGCATTTGACACTGACATCTGTCATTAAATTTTTCTGAATATATCTGTTGTTTCCATAATTTTAACAAAGCTGACTAATTTTTGAAAGTTAATCTCTCTTAATGTCTCTATAACTCTATATCTATTGAATATGAACGAAACTGTATAATCAAACCGTATAGAGAATAAGATATTCTTTCATATTGATAATCACAAAATGTCGAAAAATAATATTTAACTGCGTTTTTTCAAGAAAAACTGTTAAAAACTTCAAATAAGGGTACTTCCGGTGGGTCAATTATAACCAAAATCTAATCAGCTGTTCATATGGATGTAAAGAAGAGGAATACGAAAGAATTATAATTTTTAGAATTGTAGTATTGGAGTTATCGTCGGAGAAAAATTTGTCACACACACACACACACACACACACACACACACACACATACACACACACACACACACACATACACACACACACACACACACACACACACACACACACACATACAGACATCATCTTAAAAATAGTAAATTCGTATTCTAGGGGCCCTAAAACGTGCTTATTCATTAAAAACTCACCAACGAATTTTTTGACCAAAGACAATACCTTCCTTACCTAAAGGTGACGGAAGGTAAAAAAAACAATATAATTTTATATGAAACTTATTTCAATTTCTAATAGTTACGAAGTTATTTGAAAATTAAATATTGGCCAAAGTTGCTATATATTTAACTTTTTTTGAGAACAAAAGATCATCTCTGAATGGGAAACAAAAAGTCTCATTTAATCGAAGTCGAAACTCATAGTTTTCGAGACAACAAATGTAAATCCCGTAAAAACTCAATTTTCACTGCCTTATATCTCGGAAACTATTGAAGATAGGACCCATGTTGATTATTTTAAGATTAGTTTAAGAACGAGAACTTTTCTGACGCGGTGCGCATAATATTTTTTCGTATTTTATATAAGCATTAAAATTTGATTTTTTGCGACAAAATATTCTGAATTAACACATCTAAAAAACATAGTAGTCTGATTCTCAGTAACAAAGTAACTTGACAGTTATTGTTTTTTGTACCTTACAACCTCCAAACAAATTATTTTTTGGAGATCGATTTGCAAAACGATGGATCTAGATGATGCAAAGAACATGGAAAATGATTTAGAAGATAAACAATAAAAAATAAAAATAAATAATTCCTTGTGTCATAATGTATTTTAATGACAAAATCTTTACTATGCAGTAACGGTTGCTATGTTGTAAAGTAATGCATTACTGTACGTTTTTGAGTATATTAAAATAGTACATTACTGTACAAAATACGAAAAAGTTTTTTCTTACTCATTTTGGTCAGTACTATAGTGACTGTATATACATAGTGATACATAGTGGCCAACCGCCGCCATATTTAGGCAAAATGCGCGGGAAATTTGAATTCATATGATGTGATAACTAAACAAAATTCGATAAACAATTAATGAAAGAGCATATTAAATGGAAACAAAATATTTATTTTCATTTTAAATCCTTTTGAAGAAATGTTTTTACAACCAACAGCCGCGCAACCAGGCATCTAAAATATATACCTTAATATTAGACATTTTTAGTAATTTTGACAGTTAACCTAAAAAAGATGGTTATAAATATACAAATACACGTGTAATTTAATTTTTTGCACTATCTAAAATATAAATATAATATAATTACCTTCAATTCACGTAACAAATCTGAAAATGTCACTTTGTCGGCCTAATATCCGCCATATTTAGGCAAATTCGCGCCGACCAATCAAAATCGATCCCCCTATTGGCCACACTATGTATATACAGTCACTATAGTCAGTACTATAGTCCTTAAAATTTGTTACACTTGTTTTTTAACATCCTGTATAAACATAATCTAATTATTTTCTTTTAGTGGCAAGAAATCCGAGTTTAAAGACAAATTCGTCCCACCTACTGTCGGAAAATTATTGGTGCAATCCATGTATACGGACGTATCATTCAAAGACTCGTTGTCAGGGCCTCCAAAGAGACAAGATTTGGCTGCTCCTAATATGTATTGTACAGAATACTGCCATATAGGCACAGGAAGAAATGTTAGAACAGCGATAAATATGGAAAAATCGTTAATGGACCACCAATCTGAACATACAGGGTGTAAACATGATGAATAAATGTATTTAGCAAGGATTTTTCCAACATTTTCCTTGTCCTAAAAAAATAAATATTCCTACACCCAGAATTGGTTCAGAAGATGTAAGATTCAACGATTTTTTACCTCCCGTCATACCGTATGTAAAAGAGGTAATGTTTTCGGTCCAAAATATCGATAGTGAGTTTTCAGTGAATAAGCACGATAACACTTTTTTACTATTTTGACAATGATGAAATATCAAACTTCCAAAAAATTATATTTTCCGTTTTTAAGCTTTCTACGTTCGTATAAAGAGTTTATTCGATTTTGGGTAAAATTGATTAATTGAAAATGGCACTTTACATGAAGCATATAAACAGTTTTTAATGAAAAACTTTATTAAAATATAATCCAAAACTTTTCAATTGTAATATTTAAGATTGCTATATCATTTGGAACAACATATTTTGGCTAAAATTGATAAGCCGGAAGTGATATTATTTTGAACAGATTTTCCTGAAAAAATATATTATAATGTAAAACTTATCAAAATTGGTATTTAAAACTCTTCTATGATTGAGAACTTTTATCTACGATAGTACGTAAAATTAAGGATTAAATAAATATAAATAAATATATCATCACGGCATATTACCCATTTCTGGGTGTGCCAGTATCTACAACACATGTAGAATCGGTAATGATGACGATATATTTTACCGTGTGGGCGCTTACCAGGCGTCACCTCACGGGCACTCATAGCTGGTGTGGAGAGTGCACTACAGGGGTCACTTTTGTGCCATTTAAAATTGGAAAATATTTGGCGTCTGTCGGAATCGAACCCGGTTCCCCCAGGGTTCGCGACCAGATAAGGATTAATTATTAGTTTTAAGTTTGTAAAACGGTTGTTTAGTAAAAGGCATCATTAGTCACGGGTTGCCGAGCAACGTGTGATTAAAATTTTTAAACATGCTAAATTTGCAAAAACAGTTGCATATTTCGTTATCATGGCAAACTTTTCATTTAATATTGTTATCCTAATTAAAAATATTTTTTTATATTTATTGGATTTTTAGGTTCTATCGTAGACAAAATATAAAATAAATAAAAAAAATATTGTACGAGACTTTCACCCATTCGTGACTAAAGTCTAGCTTTACATACTTGTATTATAAATAACTATTTATAAAAAACTATATTAAAATATAAGCTATAACTTTTCAAATTTTAAAACTTTCATATCAGTGATTTTTGTTAAATTTGATAAACCTAAAGTGGTACTTTACTTGAAGCTTTTAATAGATTTTCTTGAAAAAATATATTAGAATATAGAGCAAAACTTTTTAAATTTGGTATTTAAGACATTTTTATTAATGAGAACGACATTATATTTTTTCTAAAATTGATAAACCGTATTTGGTACTTAACTTGGAGCTCTTAAGAGATTTTCGGGGCAAGACAATAAAATATAATCCAAAATTACGTGTTGCATACTTTTCTATTTATTGGAGCAACAAATTAGTTTTTGTTTACAAACTTAAAGCTCATTGCTATTTTAAACATGGGATTGGCGGGAGGTCATGTGCTGGCCATATTAGATTTTTATAATAACGCACTAATCAACATCCAAGATGTAAACACAATAAATAAATGTATTTGGCAATAATTGTTCGAATGTTTTTCCTCTCCCAAGTTTCCTACACCCAAAATGGGTATAAAGGGTGTAAGATGTTTACGATACTAATGTGTTTGACTATTTTGTCTAATTAAAGTTCATTGCCAAAAACAGAGCAAAAAACCCAGCAACTTTATATTGCTTCTAATATGATTGTCCATCGACCTTTGTTAAAAAATATGTTTTTGTTTTGGTCCCAAGAGCACCAATGACAATGTTAGTAAACAAATTCAGGAGATCTCATTCGCCTAGTGCTTATCCTGTAGGCGGTGTTCAGCACTACCTTCACCCATAGAATTCTTTGTAGAGTTTTGTACACCTCGTGCATGTTTCTCGGCTGATTTCAGCTGCTGTGGAAATTGTTTAAGTAATTGTTAATGTCCATCGTGTTCCTAGATCTGTTATCGATTTGTAGGATATGAATAAACCGAAAAGTGTTGCTTTAAATGTATTGTGAGTGGTCCAGAAAGTGGTACTAACCATTTAGAAAATTTCATGCTTTTGCGAATGTTGTTTGACACTGCTGGTTATTAAACATTTTCGTCGTTTAAAAAAATATTAAGGTGTTAATACTATGAGTTATGCGAGTAGAAACAAATTTGAGGTAGGTCTATGTTTTAATTTAAACGTGTTACTTATTTATTCTGTTGTATTTTATTTAATAGACTTTTGATGGAAAACAGCTGATTTTGCTAAACGTCATGCTCACAAAATGAATGCTTTTCTCATTTCATCATTGTTGTTTGGGAGAAATAGTATTGTTGGAACATTATACATAAGTAGTTACTTTGAAATAAGTGGAACATTGGCTGTTTATTTATACAAGTCTTTGGGAATACACATTTCTAAACATCCCTTTGTTGTCTTTGTGTCCATTTACTAGTCGTTTCAAATATTTACGTTCCATATATAAATAATAAATAAACATTTTATTTTTTAAGTGTTTATAGTTCATATGAGTATATACTGTACATAAAACTTGTTTATATTGTATATACTTGTAGAACAACACTGCAAATGCAAGTCATAAAGGTTGAGGAAAATGGTTGTTTTTAAAATAAATATGTATAGCAAATTTTTGTTAATGCACATAATAGTTCATAGTTAACACCGTTTTTATACTTTGACGTGCTATTTACGTAGTAATAGTAGCATGCATTAAAAACACAAATAATTACGACTAAGAAATACATAAACATTAACTAAAACGCAATATGAATAAAACATCCTTTAAATAAACCTGAATAAAAGATACACTAAACACATTTGAGCAATGTGTGATTGTACATTTATTTTTATTTATTTGCATGTTCACTGCAGTCTACTCGTTCGAATTATAAAGCTACAAATTTAGAAGAATTTGGGAGGGCCGGCCCTACCCAGCATACTATTTATATAAGGCTTTGGTGGTTTTTGAATTGTAAACACAAATATTCAAAAAGCCTTAATAGTATCGCTGATTGCGACATGAGACATAGTTGTGAGCAGGTAATTGTTGTTGGGCTGTGTAGATAAATACACACCTCTCATACACTAGTTTTGTTCACAAATGCAGATTTGATACAGTAACAGACACATTTTCACCATAGCAACCTGATGATTTTAAAGACGATTATTATGTTTATTATTATCTTACACAAGTTTTAAGAATGCCATTTTGTTGAGTATCGTTATTTACTTGACTTTCACTAAATTCAACCACTTATTTTATGGTTTATTTTTGTTTTGGTTTTGAACGATAAAATAGAAGGGCTCAGTGGAAAAATGGTACGTACAAGTTCCGTAAAAAGGTACTGACACCATTTTTTAAGAGTTCTTTCAAATATTTTTCTTTTGATTTCGACTTATATAATATATGTTTAAAGTTTTAACTTTCTTCATATGTTGTAACATAAAATTGTTTTGTGTGCATTTAATTTCATTTAATGGAATCTTGTGGCTAGGGCTTTGCAATCTTAGAAATTTTAAATCGATTTTTTAATAATATCGATTTGTCGCGATTGGTTGATTAGATCGATAATTCACAAAAATTCGATTTTTTAAAAATGAAAACAAATTTTAATAAAGGATCAAAAAAAATGGATTTTAACAAAGGATCACAAGATCGATTTTAATAATAGATCAAAAAAATCAGATCAATTTTATTAAAAGTTCTGCTGAAATCAAGAGATTTTTTCATCTCTTTGAATAAATCTATTTTTTAGAAAAATCGATCTTTCAAATCTATAAGAACGATATCTTTTAGAAATATCGATTTCCGGAATCCGGATAAATGATTTTTCAAGTAATCGATCGTCAAAAAAAAAACTCCGATTTTTTAAAAAAGATCGATCAATCGATATTTTTCGCATCCCTACTTTTGGTCGTGTGCCTAAGTGTCTAGTCGCGAATTTTAGGACCCGGTTTCGATTCTGTCTGATGCCTAAATTAATTCTATTTTTAAATGGCACAAAAGTGACCTCCGTGGTGCACTCTCTACTCCAGCAATAAGTGCATTTGAGGAAATGCCTGGTAAACGCCCGCACGGTACGAATATGTCATCATTATTACAGATATGTGTACAAAGCAGATTGCTACACCCAGCAATGGGTAACATGTCGTGATGATATATTTATATTTAAGGAGGAGAAGGGTTTTTCAAAATAAAAACCATAAAAACTAGTAATCACATTGTTCTATATTAAAAATGTGACCGGTTTCGGCTACTTAGTAGTAGTTTTATCGCAAACATTTTTCGACTTACTAAAAACTGCTGATCTCTGCAATGATTATTACCATTCTGTTTGCATTTTTTCCTTGCTATTTTCTTTCACATTACTATCATTTTAAAAATCATCAGTTTCCCTTGACATAAATGTACGAGTATTCCTTGATGCTTGCATAATTTGTGAACAAAATCTTTGTGTATGTCAGGTTTAAGTGTCGCTTATTTATTGTTCTGTCACCAATCCTGTCACAGTTGATGATGTGATGTTTTTTTTGCAGTTGACACGTGTATTTTCTGATGATGAAGCTCCAATCAATAAGAAACTACCGAAGGAACTATTATTACGAATATTTTCGTACCTAGATGTAGTTTCTTTATGTCGATGCGCTCAAGTTTCTAAAGCGTGGAATGTTCTTGCGCTCGATGGCTCCAATTGGCAACGAATAGATTTGTTTTACTTTCAGAGAGATGTAGAGGTTT
This sequence comes from Ophonus ardosiacus, assembly GCA_943142095.1. NCBI lineage: Eukaryota > Metazoa > Arthropoda > Insecta > Coleoptera > Carabidae > Ophonus > Ophonus ardosiacus. The sequence goes on along the minus strand of OW964831.1, from coordinate 8,315,712 downwards.
CTACAATCGTTCTCATGCCCTAAACCTGACTCACATGGAGAAAGATTTCGTATATTTCGACAACTTTGTCAAAATTTTAGTCATTATCCAAAAGAAATTATCTATTGATGTTTAGTTGTTTGGGTATTGTGAGATATCTTTGGAAAAACTGTGTTCGTCTATCCAAGGTGTTTATGAGGGATAAAAGAAAAAAACAATTTCTTTTTCTTTAGATTTCTGATCTTTATTGGACGTTTCGAGAGCCCATATAACTCTCATCTTCAGCATTTTATAAAATTTTGTTAAAAGACAACAAAATATGAATGGTTTTTTAAAAAACAATTATTTTTGTAAACCTACCTAATTCACAAAGTCGGTGGTTTAACATGTTTAAAAAATTATTGTTTTTTAAAATACCATTCATATTTTGCAGCCTTTTAACGAAATTTTATAAAATGTTGAATATATGAGTTATATGGACTCTCGAAACGTCCAATAAAGATTAGAAATCCAAAGAAAAAGAAAAGTTCTTTCTCTTTTCCTCCTCATAAACACCTTGGGTAGGCAAACACAGTTTTTTTAAAGATTGATGTTTAGTAATGTAGTTTTGGTTGCATTTTCTATACGAAATTCTCTTCTTGTGAATATGGCGTAGCATCTAGGGCTGCAAATTGTTACAATTATTTCGTTTTAGGGTCCGATAATTGAAAATATATCTCGAAGATGTGGGGGTTTTCTTCGCCAATTGTCCCTCCGCGGTTGTCAGTCAATAGCTGACGGTTCTATGAAAACTCTAGCTCAATTATGTCCAAACATAGAAGATTTAAATTTAAACGGTTGCAAGAAAATCTCAGATAGCACATGCCAATCACTAAGCAAACACTGTTCTAAGCTTCAGAGACTAAACTTAGATTCGTGTCCAGTGATAACAGATCTGTCCCTAAAGGCGTTAAGTGACGGCTGTCCACAACTCACGCACATTAACATATCCTGGTGTAGCAACATCACAGAAAATGGCGTTGAAGCGCTATCTAGAGGATGTCCAAAGATAAAATCGTTTATAAGTAAAGGTTGTCCGCATATAACTACCAAAGCTGTACAGTGTTTAGCCCGGTTTTGCTCCGGATTGGAAGTGTGCAATCTTTTAGGGTGTAATGTAAGTAAAACAACAATTATTCATATTATTTTCGTCGTATATTTATTGGCATATCCAAATTTAAACATACAAAGGTATAAATTGCACCCTAATTCCATTTTGAAACTGAAATATCCCGAGAATCGTTGAATCGTTAGAGATTTCGACCTGAGGTTAAAAATTTGTGATCTACATAATTAAATTTATTCACAAATTTTATGAAAAAAATTCAACCATTCTTGTACTCCTCAAAACTAACCCCCTTTCATACCCAGAAATAGGGGTTTCCAAGTTTTTTCATTTTTTAATATGTTAATCTGTAAATAAAAATATAAGACCCGCTTGTTTTTTCGCCGAAAACTTCAATAAAAGTTTCAATAAATGAGGCTCGAGAAAATCGAGGCTGGAGTCTTTAGCCAATAGTATTTGCCAGTGTCCAGCACGTCACAAAATGGCGGATACTAAATTTTAAGCGCTCGATTTAAATGCATTAAAGTTTCATTTTGATATTAGAGTAATAAAAATTAGAAAATTAACGATCATATTCACCTTAATATTACTTATACATAATGAACATTGATATCCAATAAATATTTTTTTAAAAGCCGTAGAGTTGGAAACCCCTATAAAAAGGAGATGCATACCATTTTTATGAAAATATATCCACGGATAATTTTTTTATTAAATATTATTTAAAATAGCAAAAAACTGAAAAAATTGGAAGGGTTATTCCTTAGATTGTAGTCAGATTTTAGCCATTTTCTGGTATTTTCAAATATATGTAATAATTTTCATCAAATTATACTGAAAAATACATTTTTATCTAATATTTTCTAATATGAGGAAATGCTCCACTTTAAAAATCAATGACGTGTTGATGTGACCCGGAATGACTTCGGAAACTAGGCAATTACCTCAAAATCAGAGCACATTCAATTTTTTGAAAAAACTATTAGAACAAAATGCATTTTTTGCCGATTGACATTAAAAGTGCAATTTTTTAACAGTCTGTAAAATATTTTTTTAGTGCCTGTTGCAACTTGCATAGCAACCGTTCAACATACGCATAGCAGTGGCGATAATCTTCAAAATAGTTATTAAAAATAATCACTAAATTCTAAAATCGGGATAAAATAATGTGTTCAGCACGGCACTAAAACAGATTTACAGCTTCGACAGCAATAAAACTGCAGCGTGTGCTGTAAATCAGGTTTTTAGTGCCTAGTTAAACAAATAACTATTTACAAATATTTTGTTAAAATTTTGTATACCTCCTTTCAGGTGAAATTGTTGACGTATATTGCTTATCAATTATTTGGGTAGATTAAATTCCTTTGCACAATTTAAAATACGCTAGAATAGTTATTTCTGTAACAAGTGCAGGAAATTAGTGATTCTGAAACGTAAGTTTCCGTAACACATATCTACTACTTGGGCGGCCATACATGGAATAGGCTATTCCACGACATTTTTTTTATTTTTTTCTTGAAATACATAAAAATATGTGGGGTCCCGTGGCCGCGTACCTAAGTGTCTGATCGCGAACCTGGGGGAACCAGGTTCGATCAAATTACAAAATAATGTATGTTTAAATTGTGATATTATAATTCATTATTAGAGACATAAAATAAATTATTATACTTAATTTATTTGACTTTTTTTCAAATTTTATATAAAAAAAGAAATTACAACGTCTCCCGAACAGCAACCGAACAGATCCGACACACCCGAAGAAGTATATTCTTAGTTAGGGCGGGGCTTCTCAAAGTCGGATGTCATACTTGGATCCTATTTGCTCAAACACTCGTGCACATGTCCTGCATCATCAAAAGCAAAACTCCCCGTTTCTTCTAGAAGGAATAATTTATAATAAAAGAAATATGGTTTTCCTTATCCTTTAACTATTATCGTTCATATTTTCAATAAACTTTTACTATTTTTGATTACTGTGGAATAGCCTATTTTCATGACAAAAAACAAAATCTCATGTTTTAATAATTTTCCGTACTAGTGTGGGAATTAGCTATTTTCCGCACTCATTTCGAGTTTGAGAACACTTATTTCCCGCACGATTGTAGCAAAATAATTGTATGAATACTTAAAAATTGGAATTGCATGTGATAAATTAAATTATTCCATAATTTTAGAATCTAACAGACGAAGCAGTACAGACGCTCGCAGAACACTGTCCTAGGCTGCATTATCTATGTCTGTCTGGGTGTATACATCTGACAGATGCTGCCCTGGTAGCTCTAGCCCAACATTGTCACATGCTTACGACGTTAGAAGTCGCCGGATGTTCCCAGTTTACTGATACAGCGTTTCAGGCTCTCGCTAGAGTATGTATCCAACATTTCAGTGACTTCTTTTTATAGAGATTGGTTTTAGTTTGATTACATTGTGGTAGTTATGACGTGAATTCAGAAATAAGAGCTTTATCAAAATTTCAAGTTCAAATAAATATTATATTGTGTATTATATCTATAAATTTGTAATAAATTATATATTATTTTTTAATGAATGTTGATTTCTATTTTAAAATGATATATGAATATTATTTTTCTCTTTTCAGAGTTGCAGACTGTTGGAGAAAATGGATTTAGATGAATGTATTTTAATAACAGATTCTACTTTAATACATCTTGCTATAGGATGTCCTAGGTTAGAAAAATTGGTACGTACAACAATTATTCACATAATTAAATATATCATCACCTAATTTGATGTTGAAATGGGCTACTTGCGTGATACTGAAAATCCGATTTCTATCACTATGTACGTAATGTTATGTTGAAAACTCATATAAAAATAGAAATTTTATTTTTTAAAAATTATTTGTTTTTTAGTAAATTCTGAAAGAAATTTTTCTGTGATGTCATTATATTAAACTCGAGAAGGAAACCATGTTTAAAAATGTACCGTATAGATGGCATGACGTGCGAGAAAGTTTTAATTTGAATTTGACATTAGTTCATTTTTCTCTCTCTCTGGGCTCTCAAACATATTAATTACTTCACATATAAACTCATTGGTAGTTACGTGTAATTTAAAACATCGATACCAAAAAGACAAACTAAAATATTAATCTCCAACTATTGTTGAAACGTCAAACAGGAGATCTACATTACCCGTACAAACAAACGCTATGGCTTTACGACCATTCATTGGTGCGGCGTAATTCTACGTCATACTTGAACCGGTGTTTTTCCTTGTAAAAATGTTATTAAAATAAATTGAAAAACAAAAAAAACAAACATACTGTTGTAAAGAGAAAAAAACACTCTATCGAATGCGAATTACGCGGACAAGCGTAACTCAAAAACAATTGAAGAAAAATAAAATTCAAGTATTCTCAAATGTAGATCAAAATTTCTTAAAAAACTTTTGTATCGAACATAATTTCCTAAAATGAATATTAACGACAATAAATCGCCGTCTCCATACTTTTAACTAACCCTGTATGTATATTGTAGTACTTTAAGTACAAATTGTACATTTTATTTTTTTGTTATGGTGGATGACCCTACTCGTTATTGTTAATATGTGAAATAACCTGGAATTTTTGAAAATTTTCTCTGGAATTCTTGATTTTTTAAAAATTTTTTGGTAGACATCCTGTGTTCAACACGACTTATTACTCATGGCCAATATGTTTTTCTTGGCAAATTGCGGTAATTTCTATATATTTGTACTGTAGAGGGCGTTTACCAGACGTCACCTCATGAGCTCTCAAAGCTGTCGTAGAGAGAGCACCACTTTATGCGATTTACAAAGTTTCAAACCCGGGCCGTCAGAACTACAACCGACCACATGACGCAATTTATTCTTCTTTTTCAATAATTTATTGTTTGTTTTACTATATGTTTTCTCCTTTGCAGACTCTTTCACATTGTGAACTAATCACAGACGAAGGAATTCGACATCTAGCGATGTCTCCTTGTGCCGCAGAAAATCTAACAGTTCTGGAACTCGATAACTGTCCATTAGTGACTGATGCATCATTGGAGCATCTCATTTCCTGTCACAATTTACAACGGGTTGAATTATATGATTGCCAGCTAATAACAAGAGTGGGCATTCGCAGATTACGGGTAAGGGAGAAATTTTATTCCTTGTAGTGCTAGTTGTGTTTTAATTACTGTAATGAGGTCATGTAAAAAATATTTGTACTTTTTTTTTGTTTAAATCGAAGAAGGATAGTCTAATTTATCGTTTAGTATGATTAAATTACTTTTTATTTACATTTTTTGTTGTATAAAATCGTTTTAAAGTATATTTTTAAAAAGTTGCAAAAACCAGCCATGTTGTGACGTCACAGGTTCCGAACCTAAGTTCAGACTCATTTCAAACAGACATTTTATATGACACAGAATTTCTAAAAGAAATATATATACAGATGTCCCCGGATTGAGTTTACAAGAAGAAAAAAAAATTTATTTTTGATTTTACGAAAAAATGCCAAGGGAAGAAAAATTTTTGCTTGAATTAAAACGCATGTTTCAGTTATTAAAACTTTTAATTAATGTAAGGTTCTTTTACTATAACGTGTTTTCGTATTTTGTCCTCCTAATAATACAGTTATTACATTGAATCTAACATGATTTTAGTTAGCTTTGAAATATTGACAAATGATTATTAATTTTAATTTCAGAAAATAAATGGCGAAAATCAAAATACTTGTAGTTTATTCAATTAACTCTTTTTTATCTGAAATTAGAATTAATAATCATTTGTCAATATTTCAAAGCTAACTAAAATCATGTTAGATTCAATGTAATAAATGTATTATTAGGAGGACAAAATACGAAAAAACGTTATAATAAAAGAACCTTACATTAATTAAAAGTTTTAATAACTTAAACATGCGTTTTAATTCAAGCAAAAATTTTTCTTCCCTTGGCACTTTTTCGTAAAATCAAAAATAAAAATTTTTTTCCTCTTGTAAACTCAATCCAGGGACATACTGTATATAGACTATAAACTCAGGATTACATATCTAAATATGTTATATTAATGAAACATCGTTCTATTCATTTTTATAAATATAATTTTCATTTGGCGTGAACTTATTCACATGTTACATATCAGCTGTGTTTTCACTTTTGATTTGACATTAGACGCTAGAAGTTTATAAACGCACGTGAAACATTGAATATATTGCAGAATATTATTTTATTCTTTATTTTGGTAAGTTAATAACATATAGTATTTACTATTTCATCGACATGATTACTTTCATAAATTTCAGGTTATCTTTAAATGTGACTTTGACGTTTAAAACAGTGTGAAAATCAAAATGGTCGTTGCTCCGGACCTGTGACGTCATTGGGCAAGGGACGAAGCGGGGGTTTAGCAGCCGCTTTTTAAAGAATGTCATTATCAGTTACAATTTTTTCATGATTAAAGATTGATTTGAGGAAAAATAAAAAATACGGGTCTATTATTTTTCACTACCGTATCGATTAAAGTTATAAAAAAAGTCGTGCATGATCTCATTCAATTTGAAAAACATAAATGCTGTTGAAAATAAGCCTCAAATAATTTGAGTTAAATTATAGTTTTAAATGAGATTATTTCTTATTTTTTTTTTATGTAGCAAAAACGCGGACTAATAATTATTCAAAGACAAAAACATAGATGTATATCGTGAGATAATATAAGATAATAGTATTGTTTTATAGTTAATTACAAGGTAAATGACTGGATCGTCTAATGAAATAGTTTTTTATTGTTTTATCGGTTGTTTGCATCTTTTTTTGCGCCGGATGTACTAATAAATTGTTATAATATATTTCTATTAATGTCACAATTTTTGTTTTATGTTCTATTGTTTCGTTGGAATTATTACACGTTATCTATAGTTGAAATAGTAATCATATTTTATATTTAGTAAAGATTACATAGATAAAACGTAAAAGGAATTTATGTTTACAAAATAAATCTATTAATAATATTGTTTATTCATTATTGAATTGCGCGCTTTATAAAGAGGCTTTGCTTTGTTTGAAAATCTCCCACGACCAGTACCATAATGATTGACGTTTCAATCCTTATAACATAAACAACTACATATTATGAATTTTGACAACGATTCAGAAGTATTTAACTTATAATTTATAGCCTTGGCACAAGTATCAGGCATTCTTAAATAATGCAATCATTTTAAAACAAAATATATACTTTTGCCGGTGTTATTTTCCAATCTAGAACTTTTTTAAGAGTTTATTTTGAATAAGTTTTATGCCTGGTTGCACCGCTGACGCTTAAATTTTAAGTGTCCCTTAAATTGACAATATCGTATCAAAACGAAATGTCAAATGAGTAATTGAATATTTCTACAGTCGCCACAATGCGGTCCTCCACTTTAACAAAAAATAATAAAATGTATACCGTGTACTTAGAATAATACTCAATAAATAACGATTATATTTTTAAATTTTAATTTATTGTTATTTTCCATTCTTCTTGAGCTACTTTTTCAATCTAATGTAAGCATTTTTTACTTTTGTTTTTGTAAATGAATGTCATGTTTTATTTCTGAAGCACTAGTGCTTAAATAGTTATTTACAATACAAATGCGGAAAAATGAACTTCCGTGCATGAGCCTTTGTTTGAAGTACGAGCGAGCAACGCGAGCGAGTATTTCATTTAGGCGAATGCATGGAAGGTATTTCCGCATAAGTATTGTACAAGATTTTTTGTAACGAACGAATTAATTATAAAACTGTTCTACCTTTGATAGATGTTACGCAGAACATGTCGTCGCATCAAATAGAGCCATCAATTTCACTAAGTGTCAGATACAAAACATAAATATATATAATGGTTATTGCAATACCAAGAAGCATTCTTAAAACTGTATATAAGCGATTCAAATACAATTTATTGAATTTAAGATCTTATTTTATTTTGAGAGTACATATGTATAGTAGGTAGTATGGTTATAAATTTCGGAACATACCGCTACCTAAAACAAGTAAAAGTATGAATACATATTAAATTATCTTTAAATAAAATATATTCTTATACCTATTAATAATAATAATGTTGTTTTTATTGTATACCTACTAATATATTATCTTTAATATTGTGTGCAGCATACAATATGGCCGCCATGTTCATCATTCTCGATTCTCGTTACATTAGTTTCTAATAGATGGCGTTAGTCGTATTAAAATGTCAAAATTAGCATTGATTCTGATTTTATTTAAATAATTTTTATTCTTTCAACTAATTTTCCTAAATTATTATGTTCTTCTATTAAATTTGTTGTAATGTACAAAAAAATTAAAAATAAAATAGCACTTTTAAGCTACTCGATCAAAGTAGTTTCCATTGAGACACTAGTGCGGGAAGTAAAACAATAGCGCGGGAATATGGCCTTTCGGATTGTGAGTTGGCTGCGAGAAACATTAGTTTCTAGGCAGTGAGTACGAAAAGTAATTAAACGCATTAAACTGTCACTTTTCCGCTTAAACTGTGATTCAAATTTTTGATATCAAGAATTGAATTATGGATATCAGATCTCCGTAAATAACATGTCCAGAATTCGAATTTTTGACGTCCTAAATTAATTTTTGATATCAAGAAATGAATTATGGATATCACATCTCCGTAAATAACATGTCCAGAATTCGAATTTTTGACGTCCTAAATTAATTTTTGATATCAAGAATTGAATTATGGATATCACATCTCCGTAAATAACATGTCCAGAATTCGAATTTTTGATATCAAGAATTCAGTGCGCCATCTAGTTTAAAATGACTAAATTACTTTGTGTCGGTAAGTCAGATATCCTTAGCGAAATCATGACTAAATGTATACATCATTAATTCTGTAGATTTTATTTGATAAAGGCCAACAAACTGGTGATTCTTTTCGTTTTTGTGAAATAGGTTTGCATTCTGACCAATCCTAAGGCAGAATCTAAACCAACGCTATTATAATTTCGCTGAGGAAATCTGATTTACCGACACAAAGTATTTCAGTCACTTTAAACTAGATGGCGCACCGAATTCTTGATATCAAAAATTCGAATTCTGGACATGTTATTTACGGAGATGTGATATCCATAATTCAATTCTTGATATCAAAAATGAATTTAGGACGTCAAAAATTCTAATTCTGGACATGTTATTTACGAATTCTTGATATCAAAAATTCGAATTCTGGACATGTTATTTACGGAGATGTTATATCCATAATTCAATTCTTGATATCAAAAATGAATTTAGGACGTCAAAAATTCGAATTCTGGACATGTTATTTACTTAGATGTTATATCCATAATTCAATTCTTGATATCAAAAATTAATTTAGGACGTCAAAATTCGAATTTTGGACATGTTTTTTTATGGAGATGTGATATCCAGAATTGAATTTTTGATATCTTTAATTCAATTTTTGATATCCTTAATTTAATTCTTGATCTGATTTACCGACACAAAGTATTTCAGTCACTTTAAACTAGATGGCGCACCGAATTCTTGATATCAAAAATTCGAATTCTGGACATGTTATTTACGGAGATGTGATATCCATAATTCAATTCTTGATATCAAAAATGAATTTAGGACGTCAAAAATTCTAATTCTGGACATGTTATTTACGAATTCTTGATATCAAAAATTCGAATTCTGGACATGTTATTTACGGAGATGTTATATCCATAATTCAATTCTTGATATCAAAAATGAATTTAGGACGTCAAAAATTCGAATTCTGGACATGTTATTTACTTAGATGTTATATCCATAATTCAATTCTTGATATCAAAAATTAATTTAGGACGTCAAAATTCGAATTTTTTATGGAGATGTGATATCCAGAATTGAATTTTTGATATCTTTAATTCAATTTTTGATATCCTTAATTTAATTCTTGATATCCTTAATTCATTTCTTGATATCTAAAAAAGAATTTTTGATATTTATAAATATTTGAATTTAAGACGTCTTTAAAACATTTTGGATATCAAAAAATATTATAAGAACATCCAAAAATGAATTAAAGACGTCTTTATTTCATTTAATGACGTCTTTATATAATTTAACATATCTTTAAATATAGAATAAATATTAAAACGGCGTTCCATACCATTTACTGTTGTTTTTCTTGGTAGAATCACCTCCCGAACATCAAAGTGCACGCGTACTTCGCCCCGGTGACTCCTCCCCCATCGGCTGGAGGTTCGAGGCAGCGCTACTGTCGCTGCTGCGTTATACTGTGAGTCCCAGTGCCACTTCCGCCGCACCTCCTTCACGTTCTCCAGAGATACTTACACTTTAGGAGCTTCCGTTAATACCGTACAGGCAGAAAGTAAGATTTAACACTCTTTTACATCAAAACAGAGCTTATTTTCATAAAATAATACATTAAAGGAGATATAGATAATGGTTTATGTTGAAATTTGTGGATCTAACATCAAAACAAACAATAATAAGTTCATTATAGAACTCATACAAATTGGCAGACACAATAACTACAATATTATACATGAAATAAAAGAGATATTGATAATGATTTATATTCAAATTTGATAGTAAAGCGGCAGGAAAAGTGGAAAAATTCAGAGAAATTACAAAAGTGTTCAGTACAGTTTGCAAGGAATTAAAGGAGGATATATTTGTAAATATAATATATACTCATAATTATTGTGAACAAAAATTATAAGGGTTTAATTTTTTTAGCAATGGTGAAGAATATTTTGGTATATTAATTCCAAAATTCCAGAAATTTAAGGAACAAAATTACGGTCGAATTTTGTATTCCAGAAATTTGAAGAACAAAATTATGGTGAAATTTTGTATCACTTTTATTTAATTTTTTAGTTTAGTGTTTATTTAGTGTAGATTTTTTACGTGTGATATATTTGTATAATTTTATATATCGATATATTATTTACAAATTAATAATTATGGGTAATTTTCTTAGCTTTTCTGAGTAGTTTGGTAAAAATTGTCAAATACATTTATACTTGCCTTTCAAATATAATAATTATTAAAAGACAAATATTCATAATCATTTTGAAAAATAATATGTATTTGTACATATTTTTATTTGTTTTAATATTTTCATGTTCTGGTATGTCTTTAAAATATATTGATTGGTATTCTAAATTCTCGACCAGACAGGCAACTAGCTCAAAGGGTATTTCACCAATTTTTGTTTTTTTTTTTTCGTTATTTCCGGCTAGTAAACAAAGAAACACATATGCATGGCAAGTCATTTTAAACTTTCATACCTCAGGTAGAACTCGAGTTTATGAATCTACTACTGCTTCGCCATCTATCGGTGTTTCATCATACTGTCAAAATCTGACGTCATTTTTTTGCTGCTCCATTACACAGACCGTTTCAAAACGATTCATATTTTAATTGTAATTTAAAATGCCTACAAACATCATTTTCATTAGGTACATAATTCATTTTTTGTTATTAGTGCATTTGATCACCTTTTTTAGATTTTGTTTTTGGACAGATCCCGAAAATATTGCCTCCATACTACTCTGCCCTGCGCCTCTCTTTTCAGCCTCTTATGTAATTCCCTCCGTCCTTAATATCCGTCAACAAATTTTCTTCTTTTTTACCTTCTTTCATGTATTTTCCCTTTAATTTTAATTAACGAATTTCCTCGTGAAAAAATTAACACAAAACTTTAATTAAACTCGATATTAATGTTTTAATTTTAATACAATTTATTTTATTAATTTATGATACCTACAAAAAAAAAACTTACATATAAAACAAACCAAGACAAAACTCAATAAATGATTCAACGTAACATTAAAAAAAAAATATGATACAAACAAAGTTATTTAAAATTCAAACAAATTTGAAATTTGTATGTCAACTGGATTACCAGACCTATATTTAATAAACAAGGTAAATTGTCCTATATTTTCAATAATTCAATCAACAGAATAAAGTCAGAACTACTAATAACTGTAAATTTGGAAATGAATCGCTAAGAATTTTATGATTTTGTTAAAAGAGAAAAATATTTATTGAATAAACCTCGAAGCCATGGAAAGTATAATTCTATATTTTTTTGAAATTTCAGTTCTCCTACATAAAAGTTTTTAAAATCTGGCAACCCTAATGTCAATGAGATATAGTGCAGATATTATGCAAGTTTTTATAATCACAATATATTTGTTTGATATTTTAACATCTAAAAATCAAATTATTTGCGACCCACCAAAAATAACTCGCGATCGCTACCCAAAAGTTGGGAACCACTGCTGTATACAGTTCCTCTTTAAAATATGCCCAATCCACACTTAGTTTACCTCTTTTTTATTTCTCTCAGAATTCTTCTTCTCCAATACTTCTCACTCCTGACTCTCTCTTTTCGTCCAATCTTATCCAAAGGTCGCTACAACCATATCTCAAAACTTTTCAAGTACTTTTTTCCTTCTTCCTTAAGATCCATGTATCGCAGCCGTATAGTGCAACGCTCCATGCAAAAATTATTGTAAAAATTATTTTATGTGAAATACCCTATTGCCCGACTAAAGAAGCTTAAAAAATCGGATATTGATATTTATTTTTTATTATTTTTCCTTTTTGAGAATGTGAAATCTGCCTGTACACACGCAAAATTCACCCTCCCATGTGAATCATGGTTTCTGCTAAGTTCACTGCTTTGAAAAGCACGTAATATTAGTGTTCAATAAGTATTCGGAATGTATATACCTACTCTCAAAGACTTTAGCTCCTACGGTGTAAATGATTTCTGTGAAAACGGCAACATAGATTAATGGCAGTTCTTGTCAAATTACATTGTGTGGTTTGTGAATTAAACTTAACAAATAAATCAGGACAATAAAGCATGAATTTTAGTTGTAAACTAAAGTTTGTGGCCACTAAATTGTTACTAATTGGCTGAATTAATACGCCTTGCTACAATCAAAACTATAATAACTCTTATTTCTTTTTCAGATTTATATTTATTACTTTGCTGATTTTGAGAAGTTGCGTATATTTAAATAAAGAAAAATTGTTAAGTTTTAATTCATAAACCGCATAATTTCATCTGAAGTGTGATACTAAGAACATTTTATCGGAAAGACTAAGTCTAAGATTAAAATGTGAGTGATAACATTTAATTTTTTTTTTACTTCAAAAATTGAAATGACCAAATCAACGATGTATGAGTTTTGGCTACTATGTTTTTTTTTTTACGTTTCAAAAATGAAATATTGATAATGCCTCAATAACGCCTGTGATAATGAAATGAAACTTTTCTCGACTTTTCAATTATTTCGAGATATTTGGAGTACGCAGATTGCACATAGATGTATATTTATAAATGTAATGTAAGGATTGTTAATGTTGTATTTTCGGACATTCAGCAGCTGACAACAAAAGTTACAGTTTTATTTTTCTACAAAATTACTCGAGAATCATTCAAATTTATTCACGACAAAATATGCAACAATATACTTATTTGCTGATGACATCTCTTGATTTTTAAAGAAACCAATGGCAGAATAAAAAAAATGCCATTACCATTAAAAATTATTAATTAAAGAAGCCATTTCAAGATTCATGTGTTTACGGTTTTTAAAAAATACCAATGTTAATCAAGTATATTAAGGAAAATATAATCGTTTATTTTCTGATTTGTATTACCCTAATATTAAAATGAAACTTTAATGCATTTAAATTACGCGTTTGTCATATATCCGTCTCACTCAGCTCTAGAAACGTATGTTCTTGATGTCGATGACGTCACACGCGCTACGATTTTCTCGGGTCTCATTTATTGAAACTAATAATTCTTTCTGGCATATTAGATACTTGGAAACCAGCATAAATTTGAAGGTATTTTCCACCAATAAATTTTATGTTACTTTATATGAAAAACTTTCTTGTTATGCACGCTACAGAAAATTGATACAGGTCTTTATGGGCTAGCTTTTTGAGATAACTTTAATAGGCACAACAGGAAGTTTCTATCGTCTTTTGTTTTTGTACTACAGTCTAAAACTTATTTTGAAAAATACCTCATATCTTGCTTATTATGAGAGAAAGAAAAATGGTTTATATACTTTTTATACTGTCTTTTACGTAGAATAACGTGGTGTAATTAGATTTTAGCAAAACTTAATAATTCTTGAGATACATCACAAACATAACTCCAAAAAATTAATAATTCAAGTTTTATCCATGTTTAAAACAAAAGAATGTAGACTTGTTATACATCATTGAAAAGCTTATAAAATAATATTATGTTCGTGTTGTTCTCGATATTTAGTAAGTTTTGAAAAAATCTAATTACATCACGTTATTCTACATAAAAAAATACAGTGTAAAAATTATCTAAACATGTTTTCTTTATCTCTTATAATTAGCGAGATATGACCAGGGCATCGAACCCACCAAAAACTGGGTTCGGTTTAGGTTCAGGTTAATTTGTTTTGTGAAAGATGGGTTCGGGTGCGGTTCTGGTTCAAGCATTAATAAAATTTGCGGTTTTGTTTGCGGTTCAGGCACAATGAGAGCCAGAATTTACGCAAAACGCAATAAGAAACGAACACAATTTTCACGAAAAGTCAGCCCAGACAGCATCGCAGACGCCTAAGACGTCGATTATCGGCTGTATTTACTTTTCGAACTAAAAATTAACCTGAACCGGAGTTGAACCCCGAACCTGAGTTTTAATACTCGGTTCGGTTTCGACTCAGGTACAATTAAAAATATATCTGAGGTTCGGTTCTCGGTTTGTGTCCCTAAAATGTTACGGTTTGGTTTCGGTTTTGGTTCGGTTGAGGTTCGGGTTCGATGCCCTGGATATGAGGTATTTTCAAAATAAGCGAAAAACATGTTTTAGCTTGTAGTTCAAAAGCAAAAGACGATGGAAAATTCCTGTGGTGCCTATTAAAGTTGTTTCAAAAAGTTGGTCCATAAAGACCTACATTAATTTTCTGTAGCGTTCATAATAAGAAAGTTTTTCATATAAGGAACTCGAATTTGTTCCATCCTGTACGTTGAGGTGATAAAAAAGCAGATTTATTGTTACATGTTTTGTCTGTATTAAATTTGAATGTTCTCCTTATAAATTCTTGACGAATTTACCCCATTTTGTTCCTGTGATACGAATCAATGCAATTTCGGCACAATTATTTCTATACGCTCCTGAATGTTTGACAGAAGTAAGATTAAGATAGCGACCATGTATACTGAAATATTTCGATTGGAATAGTGTATTTCAACTATATTTCTATAGTGATGACAATTTACAAATTTGTTGACTTACTACACATTTTATTTACCAGAGTAGATACATATTTTATCGAGCTGTTGATTGTAGAACCGTTTCTTGAAACAATTATTTCTATTTATTATTTTGTTTGAAGAAACGGGCGTAGTGTAGAAGATTGTATTAGAACGAGAATCTCGAGTAGGATAAGATTTGTAGGCGGTGCTCCGAATATTTATTTGCTAAATTTTTTTCGGATTTGGATTTCATGTTTTACCAGAATACGACCTGTCAGCAAGGGTAGTTTTACAACACTATAAATTTCACATCATTTCTTACTATAAACATTTATTTTCATGCAGGACTTATAAATGACACAGAACTTTCCTAAGTTTATAAAATGTTGGAAATTTAAAAGTATTTTGTATCAATGCCGGAAAGTGCCATTTTATTGAACGGCATAGACTGCCGAATTCATTATAATGATTTTCCAAGCATGATGCGAATGCATTACTAAAACTATGTAATTTCTGTAAATTCAAAGAATTTAAGTGCCATTTTTATGTTTTAAAATGATTCAACAACTGTTTTGCACGAAATAATAATAGCTGCAACTTATTCTTTTATTAATATTCTTGTCCATTTTGTTTAAATAAAGTTAAATACTTACTAGCCTTTTAGGCATAAGTCAAAATATTTTATTCCAATCGGTTAGTAATATGTTCAAAACAATTAGCAGATGAACCTAATATCCGAATGACCCGGTTTCACATTTTTTAAAAAGAATTTTAAATGAAAGTTTATACCATATTTTTCATAGTAATAAAAAATAATAATTTATCGTTTTGTAAATAATTAAATCAAAAGATTGGCGCAAGAAATAGTCATAAAAACAACCCCCCACTCCTGAGACGCCGGAGTACATACAGTACGTCATTCATAGCCAATAGGAAAATAATTTACGTTATTTATATAAATAAAAGTAGGCCATAGTTTCAGACCACGTGACTTTTTCAAAATATTACCCAAATTTCAAAATTTAACTGTAATAGCCGAGACAGACGACGATTGCTAATTATAATAAACTCTAATTTTCAATTTAATATTTCGTATGTTATATGTAAATTATATTAATGATCATTATAAACTTAATTTCAATTGTAATGATCAGTAAGTCACGATGATCTTATGATATCATGATCGTAAGTATTCGGTAATAATCGCCACACTGATACTGTCAAAATCTTGGCATGATTTTAATTGTAATTGTATCTTCAAAAATGTCACAAATTAACAATGTTCGAAATTTGACCAAACAAATTTTTAATATTTACTACAACTGTTATGTTTCAATTCAATAAAAAATATGTAATAATGATAAAGTGAAAGAAAAAAGGGAAACTGTAAAATTGCAAAACTTACGAACTGTCATTTCATCAAATTAATTCCATATATCGTCTGGCAGGTATTTTGATAATTAAGAATTAAGGTAAATTATTAATTATACTAATGATCATTTATATTGGTAGTCTGTCTCGGCTATAAAATATCTAATGGATATTTCGTGATATTTTCAAATTTGAGGCTCTTTAAAGAACAATATCTTTTAAAATTTAATACTTAGAAGTCATAAAAATTCTTGCAACAGCTCTATTCTGTAAAAAGTTGCTAAGTCTTAGCAATATTGCTATAGCAAATAATCAACAATAATTGTAAACTCTGAAGAAAATTTGAAAATGACAGGCTTTACATTTATGTCTGTTGGCAATTTTTTTTTTTAGCAATGTTGCTAAAACTTAGCTGCTTTCTTACAAAATAGGTGTGATTGTTTACTTCATTTCCTAGATAGGAAAAAAATTAAAAATCCGTTTAGCAAAATTCTCCATTTTCCAACCGATAAAGTGTCATTGACTTTTTGACGTCAAGCCTCGCGCGCATTTTTAACCTCTATCATCTACAGTCATTATAAAGTCGATCGGATTGGTCCCATGCAATCTGAAGCGTTCGTAAAGTCAATCGGGTTAATCTGACGCGTTCGTAAACTCACTCCGATCAGACTGAGCAATCAGATCAAAAAAAATTTAACCCTGCAGGATTAGTACAGATTGCGCGCTCAAATTTAAAATTGTAAACATTTTTGTTTCAGAAAATGTATTTTTTTAAATGTTTCTGATTATAAACATTGCAGCACTAAAGCAAGTTCTGAAGAAAAAAAATTGCACTTTGTGAAGTCTTTGAGTTATTACGAACAAATAAATAGCCACATGAAACAATTTCTGATCGAAATAACCTGAACAAATGATTCAACTCCGACTGACTTTACAAAAACGACTTTGTAATGAAGCAGTTCTTGGCCCGGCATGTAATATATACATATTTATATTTTATTTGTTTATCTATAAAACTTTTTGCATCTAGAATTTTTTGGCACATACCAATTAACGTGCGACTTCTTCACAGAACGTATTCATACAAAAAACATGATACATTTGGCACTTATATGATTTTGAACAAAATGCTTTATTTGAAAACAGAAAATATAAGGTTCATTTTATTTGGATTTTATTTCAAAATAAGTCTGTATGAACCAAATTGTTGAAAAGTATCTGTATGAAAATGATAGTGTTGTTTCGCTACCCGCAGTTAGTGAGAATAAGTATTTAGTTAGTTTTTTAATGGATAACTGTTTATCCATATATACATATGTTGCTTAGCTTCATAACTGTAGCTTTATAGAATCTGTGTAAGAAGTATGTAGAAAGAGTCAGTGTTTTTGATGCAATAGTATTTACTTATATACTACTCATTCAATATTTTTATATATAACTTAAATTATATGGATGTTATAAAAATCAAATACATGTCATGTTATACACGATTTATTTAACGTTTATGTCTAAGTTATACTATCCTAATGTGGAAAGATTAATTTCGTATAATTTAGAGTAAACTCATCAATATATTGATTGTATATGGTGGTATTTACTCTATTTTATAATACCTTTTTCTTATTGACGGTATAAAGGCGGTTGTATATTAATGTATTTTTGTTAAGACTGAATAAGTAGGGTAATTTGAACACTATAATATGTGTGCATTTTTTAAAGGTACCGTAATAAATATATTAATATTCATATAAAACAATTTTATATGAATTACTTTTCGTTTTTCTAAATTCCATTTGTGTTGTATCCCTACTGAAAATATTTAATTTAAACCTGTCGTTCAATTTGTGGTGTATTTTCCACGATAACTTTGAATGCCCGCAAAATGACATTTGTTAAGCCTCATTCACAGCACCGAAATTAAAAATAAAATTATACATAAAAATAAAAATAAGGATATAAACAATAGATTCTTATGAAAGTGTTCACTGCTCTCGAAAATAAAATTAAACAGACATAAACATAAGGATTTGCAAATGTTAAATATTTTACACAAAAATAAGCACATACATAACAACTGTCTGGCAAAAGGATTTCAATTTAAATATAATTTTAAAAAGCTGTTTAAAACAAAGGTTCGCATATATGATTACGCACAGTGCTTTAAAAAGGTATGAAGTTGTTATTGCTTTTTAATTTAGAATATATTAAATGACAGTTGATGTTAATTTAGGTTTTATTTTCGAAGCTGTGAACACTAACCTTAAAGTCTTATTTATAATTTTATTTAAATTTCTTATTTTCGTAGCTGTGAATGAGCCTTTAAGCGCCCTCAATAGCACAGATTATAGTTACTGTATATACATAGTGTGGCCAAACGCCGCCATATTAAGGCAAAATGCGCGGGAAATTTGAATTCATATGATGTGATAACTAAACAAAATTCGATAAACAATTAATGAAAGTGCATATTAAATGGAAACAATATTTATTTTCATTTTAAATCCTTTCGAAGAACTGTTTTCACAACCAACCGCCACGCAACCAGGCATCTAAAATATATACCTTAATATTAGACATTTTTAGTAATTTTGACAGTTAACCTAAAAAAGATGTGATGTTAAAAAATATGTATATATTACTTTGAGTTATAAATATACAAATACACGTGTAATTTAATTATTTGCACTATCTAAAATACAAATATAATATAATTATCTTCAATTCACGTATAATTCACTTAACAAATCTGAAAATGTCACTTTATCGGCATAATATCCGCCATATTTAGGCAAATTCGCGCCCGAACAATCAAAATCGATCCCCCTATTGGCCACACTATGTATATACAGTCACTATAGCACAGATATACAGAGTGATCCAGAATGATTGAAATCGACGAAAAAAAAAATTGCATTAATTTGCCAACTATGTCAAATTATATTACCTATAGGTATTACCGACATTTTGGAAAAATCAACTGCGTTATGTACTTTGAATTTTTTGACATGCAGTTCTTTAATCTTTTAAAACTAAACTTATTTAGTTAAATTGTTACGTTATGGTGTTTTTTGGAAGCATATTTTTTGTAAATAAATTGACCCCACTCTAAATATCCTAAATACATTTACTTTCATCCCCTTTCAAAAATTCACTGTACGCCTATGCAATCTGTTGATCTTGTTTCACTATCAGAACGATGCGGCAAACAAAAAATCAGATCATTCTGGATCACTCTGTAATTCGGTATCATCATTACTGAATTTGCGAATTAAAGCAGATTCGCACACACAGAAATGGGTAATAAGCTGATGATATATTATTTTATAGTTTGAAGTTAATTTAAATTTGTCATTAAAAATTAGAAGAATTTTGGGAAACATTTTATACAACCTTGAAATTGTTTAACGTTTAATGACAGATGACAAGTAAACAAATTTTCGTGTTTCTTTTATTATTGACAGTTTGTGTTTTAATTATAGTGACTTTATTTGTGTTTCTTTATTCAAAATTAATTTTATTATCAAAAATTTTTAATTTAACAATGTTTTTTGTGTTTATTTTTATTAAAAATTATACAAGTGTTAATAATTTTAATGTTACAGTAATCTAAAGTGTTTAACCTCATTTTCGTAATGTTTTTGTTAAATTTCGTGCGATTGTCTTGGAGAACTTAAGGATTATTCAGCAACAAAAGGTAAGAAGATTATATTTTGTTTAATTATTTTATTTATTCTACTGAAACAACATGATTAAACATAAATCGCTTTCCAACAATGATTTATTTATTTATACATGTGTTAACAAATAAATTAATGAGATGATCAAAATATAATGATAAAATTTGGCACCCTGCAAATGTATACATAGTTTATACATCAAATTTTATACACGTTAACAACACAAGTGTACACAGACTACAAGACTCCTTAAAAAAATTGATACAAAATATGATGAATTGTGCTATATTGAGAAGAAGTTGAATTTATATGTTAAACTGCGTATAATAGTCGTATTCATTTTTCCACTCGGGCTCGTTCTGCTTAGGATATGACTTCAAAAACATTGCTGGCGCTAGGTAATTTCTTTTTCCGAACCTGGAACAATAAAAATACATAACATAAAACTTCATGAACAACAGTTCTCCTAATCCAGCAATTTATTTCAAAAATACTTCAAATAAAAGTTATACAAATGCGTTGCTTTAACTGTCAATGTGTCAATAGAACTAAAACACTATCTTTTTGTGTTTTGCGTTAATTTACTGCTCTAATCTAAATTTAGTTATAATTGACAGTTAAAAATAACGCATTTGTTTATTTTTTGTCATAAATCCATGGTTACCTAGACTAGCTCATAAAATAATTTTTACGTTTATATGAAAAGCTAGAATAATCATTTCGCATGCTGTAGTTGCAGAATTTAAATCTCTATAACTTTTTTTGAAGTATTTATACATAAAATAATTAGGTAACGTTTGCGCAAAGAATAATTGATTTCTCATGTTAAATGCTTATGTCTCACTTTTCGATTTACACTCTGTACAGGGTGTCTCATTTTCGATGCTTTTTTAGGGTATCTCGGGAAATATTAATGATAGAGCAAAATCGTTTGCACATTCCAAAGCCAACTTTTTGAGAAAAGTTTAATAGTCACCACAGGAATTTTCGATCTTCTTTTGTTTCTGAGCTACAGGCAAAAACTAGTTTTTCGCTCATTTCGAAAATATCTTATAACTCATTTATTATGGTAGTTAGAGAAAAATTGTTTTAACAAATTTTATACCGTTTTTTAGGTAAAATAAAATGGCGTAATTAGATTTTTTGGAAACTTCATAATTCTTGAGATACACAAACTTATGATTTTTTAAATGGCAACCTATGTTGAAAATAGTCTCATCTTTTTGCTTATTTTTTAAGCTTTTCAATGATATATAACAAGTCTATATTCTTTTGTTTTACACACGAATAAAAGATGAATTATTGTTTTTTTGGGGTGAAAAAATTGAAAATTATTAAAAAATAAATTAAAAAATATATAACAAGTCTATATTCTTTTGTTTTACACACGAATAAAAGATGAATTATTGTTTTTTTTTGGGTGAAAAAATTGAAAATTATTAAGAAATAAATTAAAAAATATATATCATTGAAAAGCTTAAAAAATAAGCAAAAAGATGAGACTATTTTCAACATAGGTTGCCATTTAAAAAATCAAGTTTGTGTTATATCTCAAGAATTATGAAGTTTCCAAAAAATCTAATTACGCCATTTTATTTTACCTAAAAAACGGTATAAAATTTGTTAAAACAATTTTTCTCTAACTACCATAATAAATGAGTTATAAGATATTTTCGAAATGAGCGAAAAACAAGTTTTTGGCTGTAGCTCAGAAACAAAAGAAGATCGAAAATTCCTGTGGTGACTATTAAACTTTTCTCAAAAAGTTGACTCTGGAATGTGCAAACGATTTTGCTCTATCATTAATATTTCCCGAGATACCCTAAAAAAGCATCGATAATGAGACACCTGTACACTCCCAAGCATAATGCATAGTATTTACCAATATTTTTCGTAAGCACGAATCCGAACGAAGAGGAGCGGAGATTGCCGAGCGGTCGTATAGTCGTATTTAACTTGTTTCACGGACTATACAAATACTCATTTACCTAGAACAGGCGTGGGCAATTTTTTTTGCACGCGGGCCGTAATATGACTTGCGGCTCGCATGAATATTTTTAATATGATTATATATGAGTAGAGAAACGTGTGTCTGATCATTATTCGCTTCAAAAGTCAAGTTGTCAAAATTTATCTTGAAATGTAATTTTAAGGAGAAAACATAATGAAGAAGGAAACAGAATATTGCCATTCGCCGGTTTTCTAATTTGGTTTCATTTCTAAAACAAGATTAAAGAAGAAATGCTTTGATTTCTTCAAATAACATTTTTGACAATATCTCGTGTCAAATTGACATTTAATTAAATATTTTTATTTGAAATAGTCACTAGTACGCACAAAGACCGTCATTAAAAACTTAGAAATCGGCACTAAAGTAATCCATTATACGATGATTTCATGCAATTGCAGTGTGATAATTGCTGTATATGTAAGATAATTTCGGCAGGTGTACGATGTACAATAGTAAATTTCTACGTAAAATGACAAAAATATATGGAAGAAGGACGAACTAAATAATTCCGATGACTAAGTGTGAGATAAAACACATAGAGCGGTAGTATTTACTCAAAATTTTAGTCACCCTGACTAACTAATTACCATGACTACCATTTAGAAATACATTGGGGTGATTAAAAAACAACTGAATTTGTTACTTTAGTCAACGCTTAATCACCCCTGTTTAAGAGTAAATACTACCGGTCATAATTTTTAGTGTTCTTTACGATAACTTTAATGTACTAGATAGATTATATTTAAACATAATCTATAAAATAAATATTCCTTTAATTTTCTCAATTTTTCGATTTCAAACAAAAATTAATATGCACCTCGGCACTGTAGTTCCTTTTTATCACTCATATGGTTTATTTTCCTCGGCCCTACGGCCCCGGCAACTAAATTCCATATTCGTGATAAAAAATAGATCTTCAGTATCTTGATACATAACTATTAAACTGACATACATTTTTTTTTCATAGCCTACTCCGAGGTAGGTTATTGAACACACTGTATAACCGACCTCGTAGCTCTTATACGAGTAGTTTTTGAGGTAGCAACAGTGAATAAAATAAAATAAACATCCTGTACGCCCTCAAAAATTTTGACCCTTTCTTAACATCCTTTAATTTTGAACAGTAGTACTGTACACGCTGCCACCAAATTTACTGCCACCAAATTGTGTCGTTTGAAATAATTACCGCATGTGCCCTATATCTATCGACATATTCATCATGCTAACAGCATTCCAGCTGATCGGCAAATGAGATGGAAATTCAATGTATTCGAGAAGATGCACGAGGCACAGGATGGGATAGTCCACTCGACATTCGACATTCACTGACAGACGGATGGACGTGTAATTCTGTTACAACTTATCACCACGTCGGATCGGAAGCACACACTCAACTTTCCAAGGGCGAAAGGCATTCTTCACAGAGTTCAAGAAGAAGTTTAAAATGATTTTGGGGTGTATTTGTCATGCAGTACGCAGTTTTTGTTGACCCTTTGAAGGTTTTAGGGTATCGATTTTTGAAAGTAACAAATTATGTTTTAAAATATTAAAAATCTTTCAGAATTCATAATAACAATTAGAATAGTACTGTCTTTTACTTTAAATTTTGTATATATTTTAATTTAAACCAACGTTTCGGCCTCATACACTGCTGCCTTCTTCAGGGAAGAATTTGTTTCAGGGATTTTGTATAAGGTCGTATAAAAAGTATTGTATGCAACTCAAGTGTAAACAAGCTTTATGACGAGGTCAAGTTAAAATTATTGACGGAAACACACTTTTGTTATTAAAAAGTGAATTTATTTAATAATGTTGTGATGTTACAGCCCCAATACTGCTAACTTCATATGCTTAGGGCCTGCACGCATTTAATTTACTGCGAATGTATTTGTTTAATGTTTGTGACTTGTTGATGCACGTGTAACTTTCTTTTATTACAATGGGGATTCCACCATTTTTTTTTATAATTTCATCTGAAAATATTAGGAAAACTAAGACTATTGATAAAAATCCGGTGAAAAAATTCCTATTAATAAGCGGGTTACGGTCTCCCGAATTTTGAAAAGATTGACGTGACTTCACATTTATGTGATTTTATATCAAACTGTTTTCATCAT
Source organism: Ophonus ardosiacus (assembly GCA_943142095.1). Lineage (NCBI taxonomy): Eukaryota > Metazoa > Arthropoda > Insecta > Coleoptera > Carabidae > Ophonus > Ophonus ardosiacus. The sequence goes on along the minus strand of OW964831.1, from coordinate 8,291,197 downwards.
GGACCCAAATGTTCTTGAAATATATGCTATTTTAAGTTATATTTACATAAAAATAAATTAATATTATAGCACTGTATAAGTCTACATACTTTATAATTACAGGTGTATTTAAATTATTAAGTTTAATGCAAGAAATTTATGTTAAAATAAAAACTGTTTGGAAACTGCAGTACAGGAATTTTAGCCCCTCCTTTCGAATTTGAATTTCTTAACTTCCATTGGTAGTAATCCCCACCTCCTAACATGCTATTTGTAATGCATGTATAGCGGTCTTTCGGTCGCTAATCAAAATATTTTCATATTAGTGTCGAAGCGCTATAACAAAAAACCCTTTATTTCCGAAATATCTCAATTATACCATTCCATATGAAAAAAAAACCCTTTATTTCCGAAATATCTCAATTATACCATTCCATATTTTTAATAATATTCGTTATTCAGCATATACATTCGTATTTTTTTACTATTTTCCTTTAATTCGATTGAGCTGGAATCTCCCATTTCAATACATAATGACAGTAATGACCTAATATTATCCTGGTCGGATTTAAAATTATACAAAATAAACAACGATATGTGGTTATGTTATGTTTGTCATTCTACTTCTGTCTCACTGTGAACAAGTGGTATCTCTTTCTTTTGGAGCTATTACGTCACGAGAAATTTTCAAAATTTTTATTAATTTTTTTCGGGTACTAGGTATTACCTTTTTGTTAGAAAAATAAAAAAAGTGAAAAATCGCCATTATAAAGTACAGAGTTATTTATTAAAAATATTGGTGATTACAATGATGTGAGAAACATTTATGCGTTCTCCTCACGTGCATTTGCACTAAAGTTCCTTTGGTTAGTAGAAGGAAGTCAAAGCATAATTAACTAATTAGGTTCTGTCATAAATATTTAATTCATTCTTTTGTTCGTAGGATGTAAATTGATAATTTACTCTGATTAACGGAAAAAACGATAAATGGTTCAGATTTTTGCACAAGAATTAGGTTTAATTACAAGTCACGTATTTTTCCTTCGAAGTGGGTTTTCAGCAGGGAGTATCAGGTTATCAGTCAAATGAGATATTAGAGTACATAATTAGCAAATATTTAAAATTACAAACATTATATGCTTAACAAAATTAAATAATTACAAATTGACTAGAAAAATAATAATATACTTAAAAAAAAGCTTTAATTTATATGAATTTGTAAATGTTTTCCATGCGCCTTTGGATCGGCGAATTTTTATAAAACTGGTTGCAACTTGCACCAATATCTTGCTGATTGCCGTGCTTTACGTGGAAAAAGCGTTAATAAAATTTTGCTTATTTTACATTAGAGCGAAGGAATTTATTTCCATTTTTGCGTGTTTAGAAACTTCAATATTGAAAAGAAAAATAATAATAAAAATCTGAAGTGGCCAACACAAAACCTCTCGCTATTTAATTTTTACATACATACATACATACATACATACATACATACATACATAAAATCACGCGTTTCCCAGTTAGTGGGTTAGAAAAATCCCGGATACAATAATAACAATAAGAAAAGGGATAAGAGTAAGAGCTCAGCTGACTCACTTCACTCTTTAACAACATTCTTCTTTCACCTTGTCCACAATCATCATAGCATTCATACATAAGAACATATTAAAGTGACCGATTTTCGGTAGCGAATAACCGCATCCGGACCACAATAATAGTTACGCAACAATCATCCTTCGCCACACATTCCTATCCATTTTTTATTAATTTAAATACATTCTTACGTATTTACTAACGCTGCAAACTGTTCCATTGCAGAAAACTATTGATTTATTTACTATTTTCTTTTTAAAATGTCACTATTATTAATTTGAAGTGATTAGTTTTTTGACAGTGACATTTACTGTCAGTTACATTCATTTGAAATATGAACTGTGTATTTTTTGAAGAAAAGTCATTATGAGCTTTAGGTAAAGTGCCATTTCCGGTTATCCGATTTACACCAAAATCTAATGGCTTTTTTCATATTAGAAAAGGGTATAAATACAAGGTTTCAAAATTTTCTGAATGATAGTATTTGAGTTAGAGTGAAGACAAAATCCCTACACATACACACATACATACATACATACATACATACATACATACATACATACATACATACACACACACACACACATACATACACACACACATACATACACACACACACACATACATACACACACACATACATACACACACATACATACACACACACATACACACATACAGACATCATCGTGAAAATGTTAAAATTGGATTATAGGGACCTTAAAACGTGGTCATTTACTAAAATCTCGTTGTGTGATTTTCTGCACGATCCCTATACCTCCCTTACCTAGGGTAGCGGGAGGTAAAAATGAATAGTTTTTAATCGTTGATCCAGCCTTGTACTTATATAATGTTTTTACCTTCCAATGCGAAGGTTCTCCTCGTAGTATTGCTTGAGGTCGCTGAGGTATCTACGCAGCTGTTCTTCGCTGGTGAACTTATCTGGACGCTGTGGGTGTCCCGGGTCGGCTACAGAGGAACCCACCAGCAGCACCAACACCAAGCACCACACCCACACACGTTGCGAGCACATTCTAACTGGAGATCTACTACACACAAAAAAAAAACATATATTAATAATCACAGAATTAGTGATACTTGTAATCAACTTAATAGTGCAAAACGACAATGTTTTACAGAAACTAGGAAGCAGTTGTTGGCAATTCACTTAATTTAATTTTGCAGATTTTACCCAAAAGTAGATGTATATGGGATTTTGGGATTCAGATTTTTTTTTTTAGAGGGGGGGAATGCTGCATTACTATAAATCTGGCCCTGGCAAACAAGAAAAAAATTGGAATCCAAAGGGTTAAAATCAGGGATTCGAACCGTTAAATTTTGGGATACGGTTACGGTTAATGGTTTTTACATTGATAAAAATTCTGATTCGGTTATCGGTAACGGTTTTTGAAAATATGTTGGTTTTCGTTTCGGTTAACCCGGCAGCGGGCAGGTGGGGTGTGGTACACTTTATAAATGCCGCCATTTTTGCAATAACGGCCGTACACAATCATCTAGCCATGTACCTTTCGCAAATATTTTGGTCTGTCAATACGCAATAGGATTCAGTCTCAACTAAATTGCGGAAAGAATATCATCAATAAATCAAAGTGACGTGGGGTGTATTAAACCCTACCTGTCCATAAACGTAACATAAATACTCTGAAGTGTACTGATACGAATATACTTATTTTGAAATTTCAAGTTACATATACATCTTTTATATTACTGAATTTTATTTAGTTTTTCTAATGTGTAGGATATCATATTTTGAAAAAGATCAGTCGCATTTGTTGACCATGTGGAAAGAAATAGATTCTGAAGAGAAAGTCAATAAATAAAATTTGTGATGATAACAATGAATAACCACCGCAGAAAAAATTAAATTCAAAGCTAGGTCGCTGCACAGAATCTCCTAGGGCGAGAGATAGAAAAAGAAAATACGTCTGCAAGTCATGTGAAACATATTTATATATGTAGTGCACGCGATAATTTACTGTGAAAAGTGCAGCACATTTGAATCTTCATAACTTCTCTGTAGCTAAACGCAATTTAGTAAATGTTTTTTTAGATCATAGATTCACTTTTCAAGTTTAAGAATGTTATTTATTTTTGTTTGTAATATTTATATATTTCTTTGTTTTTATAATATAATACCAAAGAATATTTTCAGGGAGTGTTTAAAAGTTCTATTTTTTTTTTTTAATAAATAATGAAATAATTTTATTATTTATTTCCAGTGAACCAGGAACTTCTAAAACACCAACAAATATAATAATATAAAAAAAAAATCAGATGTTTCATAAAATTAAAATTAAATTGGGGTTTGTCACACCCCACCTGCCCAAATTTGTAATTTTTTTTACCTGCCCGCTGCCGGGTTAAATAAACAAATACATTTCGGGTTCGTTACGGTTTCGATTAAAATTAAAAATTAGTTTAGCTTTTATTTTTTGCAACATAAAAAATACATTTTATATTTCTTAAGTTATAATATTTTAATTTCTCGTTTAATTAACTAGTAGAAATACTTCGGAATTCAAAATTCGAAAAGAATTTGTATGGAATTTAATAAGAATTTTATTCCAATAGTAATAGGTACATAAACGAGTGATTGGTTTATAAATTGCATTAAGTTATAGTGGTATAGTATAGTAAAAATAGTGGTAAATGTATTTAATTTTTTTAAATAAAAAAAAAGTACTAGTTTTATTAATACGAAGGCAGGCAAAGTATTTTTATGAAAAATATTGCAGGAAAATAATAAAAAAATACCCATTTGTTACTTGTTTACCCTGTACAAAATTGCAACACAAAGAATATTATCACTGTTGGCTTGTTTTAAATTATTTATACTGATTCTTTAAATTTACTATTTTAAGTACCGATATTATTTTGGTTCGATTACAGAATAAATTTATTTTTCGTCACGGTTTTCAGTTTGCATATTTGAAGAAATAAAATATAGGTTTTGGTTTTCAGTTACGGTTACGGATTTACAAAAAGTCAAATATCGGTGCGGTTTTCGGTTATGGTTTTATTACCGTTCGGGTCCCTGGTTAAAATCGGCCTTGAAATGGACAAGCCTACCGGGAAATCTTCAAAATTCCTGATGGCCAGTCCGGGTTTGCATTCTACTTTAATATTTGAAGATCATTTTATTTTCTAGCTTTATTTGTCGTTTTTTTTTTAATAAAAATATATTATAAATACAATATATCATTATTTAAATGTGTTTTTTTTTGTTAATCTTCCAGTAACTCGGCTATTTCGATAATCCGGCACAAGCCTTTGTTTGATATGTGCTGAATTAAAAAGAGAGAATTTACTGTATTTTTTTCTGCCACCTGTAAGATTAAAATTCTAAACACTTTAATCTCTAAGCTCAAGATCGATATCGCACTTAATTATTTTATTTTAAGGGTTGTGGTAATTTGTTTTAGGACGACGGAATAATATGATTAGCGCTTAACCTTTAATCTGATAGCGTTTTACAAGGTGGTGAATCTTAATTTTTTTTAAAGAGAGACGTACTTCAACACTTTACTAAAAAATCTGTTGTGGCCAGCACAAGACCTTATTATGTATTTTGTACAAATCCCATACCAAAAGTTCATTGGAAAAGATTCTATATATCCAGTAAAATTGTAACACGAACATAATACAATTTTTTACAAATTCCATACAGAAAGTTCCTTGGAAAATATTTTACCTATAAATTCAATAAAATTATCACATGAATATACATTATGTATACTCATATATAAATACTCTAAAAATGCGTACACTTACATGACATTCTCTTTACAATCAAATAATATTACTACCAAGTTTATATCTCTACCTATTTTTGAATTATTGCCCCAAAAGTCAATATAGGCCACATTTAGATAAAAACTTCAAAATTTTCAAAAATCTAATTTTTACGTATCTAGATACTCTCAATGCGCTGATTCCAAATTTTGAAACCGCAGGTCGTTATCTCTTTTCGTTCTCGAGATATTTAGATTCAAAGTTTTGCTCAAAACTGCCCATTTTTGGGTAGTAACCCAAAAATGGGTCGAGATATGAATTTGGCGACCACACCATCCGATTCTACGGGCAAAATTACATAAATATACCAATTTTCAGAATTTTTGAACACCGCATACAATCTCTAAAGCTACATAACTGAAAATTGCCAAAAATCGCAAAAATCTAAGGTGTACCCCTTACGATTTTTTCATATTTTGGCCATTTTCAAACTTTTATTCATAAAAAATAAACCGGTTGGACAAAAATTATGAAAATTGCTATACTTATGTATTTTTGTCCGTAGAATGGTGATGTCGCCAAATTCACATCTCGATCCATTTTTGGGTTAATACCCAAAAATGGGCTGTTTTGAGCAAAACTTTAAATTTAAATATCTCGAGAAGGAAAGGAGATATCGATCTGCGGTTTCAAAATTTGGAATTAGCGCATTGAGAAGTATCTAGATACATAAAAATTGGATTTTTGAAAATTTTGAAGCTTTTATCTAAATGTGGGATATATTGACTTTTGGGGCAATAATTCAAAAATGGGTAGAACTGAGCACCTGGTAAGGCAAAAATATAAATAATAAACAGGAAACTTCCGTATATTATAAGTAAAAAAAAAAAAAAAAAAACGTCAAGTTTGAAGTGTTTAACTAATATGCCCTCTATCAGACATTAATGATAAAATGACATGTGCAGGGATTTAATTAAATTATCTTTAAAAATGAAAATAGCAGGATAATCGTGTTTTACAATCGATTTTGTATTCGCGACGGACTGTTCACGAACACGAGTAGAGTATGAAGAGCTGTCAACCTTGCGATAACAATTCATATTTGTTTACTTGTTTAGTTTGTTGATTTACATTATATAGCCCTTGAGCACATAAAAGGGACCAATGTTCGCCATCGTTTTATTCTCTACCATAAAGATTATTATCAACACCGAAATGTATTCATCTTAATTAGATAATTCAACATTCGCAATAGCCTGCTTCTTGTAACATTAATAATAAGAAAAAATTACTTCTTTGTTTTATTGAATTTTTTTATGGGACCGCGTGGCTGTATGCACTGGAATGTGACTTGATTTCAATGGGTCCTCCACTATATTTTTTTTATATTTTTTTACAAAACTTCATCAAAACTGAAAGTGATATGTAATTTTAGAAAGTCTTTATTGTTATTCGTTAAGCCGTAATAATTTTTTTAATATTCTATGACGTAGATATAGAGATGATTTTGTTCTCAAACAGTGGATTTCGCTAATAATTGAAGTCACATAAATTTATTTTTTTCAGCATTTATAAAATGTATAAATATGTTAAAATAACCCGTGTAGTCAATAATTGGAAATATGGGTGGTTAATAAGTAATTTAATGTCATAATTAATAATAATACTACGTATTTAATAGTCCAAGATTTGATTACCACTGGTAGCCTATGTCATTCAATATATCTTTTACTTTCATACCAACGCTTGTAATCTGTCATGGCATCATAAATTTAAACTAGTATTATTTGGTTTATTTCTGTTGTTTTATTGTTGTCATTTTCTGCATTTATATACTTGCAAATGGATTCTGTATTTCAAAAAGGCGATAGCAGAATGTTTGAAAGTAGTAAGAATTTGGAATAGAATAAATGTGTGACGTAGATATAGAGATGAGGAAATGGTAATAAAAACTCGATTATTTTAGAAACTAATAACTATTTTTAAACTTTGAGAGTCCTTAATATACAGTTTTAAGGTCTAGTTTTAATATAACTGACCCTTGTTCTAATTTGTTACTACGGTGGAGGACCCTATTGAGGATTTTTTTGTATAGGAAATTTTTGTAGAAACGCTCAAACTTCCATAGTTATTTACGATATAAGTGGGATATAGATATTATTAACGCACGTATAGTGAATTACCCTACGAGCCTGCAGATGAAAGAACGTAAACGTTAACGTTATGTAGAAAACATCTTAATTTAGAAATAAGGGACTTCAATGTTTACTGCATTTAATTATTCACGTTAACGTTAACGCTATGAGCAACCAAACCAAAGTTACAGCGGCACTTTCCTCCGAAACATAACCTCAACACATACAGATCGTGTGACGTTAAGCGTTCGCTATTCCGTCGCACAAAACATGTCTCCTTATTCATTTAACGTAAACCTTATTAGTACGCATGCGCATTAGGGCTGCAACGTGAAAGTGCACGTTATTTTTGCGTATAAGCTGCAATAACTCTATAATATAATGTAGTATCCCATGAATATCGTACAAAATTTTATCTATTACCGTATACCATATTGTACTCATTTTAGATATGTAATAGCCTTGTTATCCCACTGAGTGCGATAATAGCACTCTCGTTATAATGTTTAAAGTTGAAATGTATTTCAGTAACATATTTCGAAAATTCTTTACAGCATAATTTCATAAATCATTCATTGCTTGTCAAAATTATTCACGTATTCGCAATAACTTCCTCGTAAAATTCGCAAAATAAAAATATTTAAATCGTTTTTCGATACCGCAATTACAAGGCATGTATTTAATGCCACTTTCCACTTTTGTGAAGACAAATGATTCCGAGGTTTTGTTTGTGTAATCTTGCTTCTTGATAATAACAAGAGATTAGTGTTTTAAATTAAATAAATGTAAGTAATGACAGTTTATATTTCATTGTTGTGAAATACTAGTGTCCTCTCAGCTTGTTCCAGCAATCATTTGAACAAATGACGTTTAAATCCTCCATATTAATTCTATACTCGCGGTTAAATAAATAAGGTCTGATGCTCATTTTTTCCCTTCTCTCCACCCTGTTCTTTGCCCTGCGGTGTTGCCGCTTCTTCATAACTTATTGGCCTCAGTGTAGAAATCTCCAGTCCATATTTATTTGACGGCAAGTATAATCGCTTCACGCAATTATAGTTTCTTTTCAGTGTACATTATATGTCTATGAAAGTTGAAAATTGCTTGATACCATTTAAATAGGCAAAAGTTTTATTGGACCGTACTTGCACAGTAAAATATGATCTTTTTTAATGTTTACCGATTGGATTTCCAAGGCAATTTTTTATCTTTACAAATTAGTGATTGGTAAGTGATTATGATTACTTACCGTTCAGTACGCGAGGTGGTAGGTAAGTAAAAAATGAACGATGACAACGATCAAAGCTTACTTTAAAAAGTCAGTAAGTGCTCTTCTACCGGTATCGGATGTATTGGTAGGAAGCCCTTACGGCCCTTAGTACTTAAATATTTTTTTTTGTCACTTCCATAGGGACATCTTTGATAATAAGCTAAAGTGCGTTGCAGGAGGTAAGAAAATTTAAATTTGTGACCAAACTTAGTCAATATTAAACATTTTTATCTTCAAAATATACAATATCTGGGTATGAAAAACTAAAAATTAACAACATGGTTAAATATATTGTCGCTATTGTGAACTAGGTATACATTATGACATTATCACCAAACATTCCTATTTCCTATACCATGCTATAAAAAATAATCACGAGTTTAAATTTAATGAAACAAAAATACTTGGCAGGGAAAAAATCTTAATAAACGGTTGACACTAGAAATGCTACACGTACAGCAGGATAAAAATAATGTTAATTTTAGGACTTATACTATGTACATTAGTAAAATATACACCAACGTCTTAAAACATAGCTTAAAAAATAAGGATAAAACTGAATCATAAAATACATTTTTCTAATCCTTAAAAATAAATTAAAAAAAAAAACAAATTGCACTAAAATAAATTTAAAATATTTTACTTAATTAAACAATAAAAAACCTTGACTTTAGTAAGTGTCTTAACATGCTAATACTTTACTTAAGTAGTTCCATGGGTGTGGTTCACGGAGAACATTTGTTCTTAGTTTTTTATAAAAAGTTTTATATAATTTATTCTTTTATCTTTTGACGAAATCCATGTGCTTTATGTTGCACTTACGTTTTCATTTTTACCTTCCGTCACCTTTAGGTAAGGAAGGTATTGTCTTTGGTCAAAAAATTCGGTGGTGAGTTTTTAATGAATAAGCACGTTTTAGGGTCCCTACAATACGAATATACCATTTTTAAGATGATGTCTGTATGTGTGTGTGTGTGTGTGTGTGTGTGTGTCCGTGTGTGTGTGTGTCCGTGTGTGACAAATTTTTCTCCGACGATAACTCCAATACTACAATTCTAAAAATTATAATTCTTTCGTATTCCTCTTCTGTACATCCATATGAAGAGTTGATTAGATTTTGGTTATAATTGATCCACCGGAAGTACCCTTATTTGAAGATTTTAACAGTTTTTCTTAAAAAAACGCAGTTAAATATTATTTTTTGACTTTTTGTTATTATATATATTAAAGAAAATACTCTTCTCTATACAGTTTGATTATACATTTTCCTTCATATTCAATAGATGTAAATTTAAAGCATTATAAAGAAATTAATTTTCAAAAAATAGTCAGCTTTGTTATTTATCATGGAAACAGCTGACATAATTATTCAAAAAAATTTAATTGACAGATGTCAGTAGCAAGTGCAAAACCAAATATGGAAAAAAGTATAGGATCTAAAACTGGTATGTCTTAGTGTTGCTCGCAAGTGACACGCAGAGAAAGGCCAAAGAGAAGATGGAAGGACATTACTTAGTGTAGTTTATGTTATAATTTTATTGGATTTATAGAACATTTTCAAATGAACTTTTGGTATGGAATTTGTAAAAAAATAGTACCTATGTGTTTTTACATGATATTGTATAGGATCTGCTCCAAGGACCTTTTGGTATGGGATTTGTACAAAATACATGGAATTGACGGAAGGTCTTGTGCTGGCCACAACAGATTTTTTTCATATATTTTGTTATGCCATGTATCTAAAATTTTCATAATTCTCATGTAAGTAATTTATAAAAAAAATTTTTGTTATTTCTGATTGTTAAATTGTAATGTTTATTTTAAATATTGTTCAGCTCCTGAGGAAGGGTCATGTGGAGCTCGAAACCGGTCGACCCGAGAATTTAGTAAATAAAATTTTGTGACTGCAATCCAGAAATTTTTATTACCTCATTCCTATTTAAAACAACAATATTTTATTACGTTAAAAGCCCTAGTTGCCTACAATTCAGCATCAAAATATATACCTATTTTATAAATTCTTATTAAAAATGTGCTTTAATATGAGGAGACGGGTAGGGGAAAGTTGCCAAAATCGTACTACCTAAGACATTTTATGTTTTATTTATTATACGATTAAACTTGCCGTCAAATAAATATAGACTGGAGATTTCTACACTGTTGCTAATTCCGTTGGTCATGTTGAAAATGCTAAGTTATGATAAAGTGGCAACACCGAAGGCAAGGGACAGGGCGGGGAGAAGGGAAAAAATGAGCATCAGTCCATATTTATTTGACGGCGAGTATAGTTAGCAAAAATTGCTATTGAAATTTATGTTTCTGCCTACAGTATGATGTTTTGTGACATTTTCCTTTTTTAAGTTCAGCCTTTTTAAATAACATGGGTGCGATTCAGTGGGTTGTATTAGGCTGTTTTAAGATCTGTATTAAGAGTTGTATTAAAAAACCTGATTCAGTGGCTTGTATTAGACTGTTTTAGAGTGTTTATTTTAATACATGTGTACTAGTTGCCTAGGAAATTAAAACACTTCTTAAAATGGGTTATATCTGTTTAAGTAAGGTTAATATGAATAAATTCAGCCAAGTTACAACAATTATTTATAAGTTGTTTATTTTCTGAGTTTGTTTAAGTAAAATGGCTGACACAATACGTGCTGTTGAAAGAGTTGAGCATGTTCGGCGTGTTGTTGATTGTAGAAGACGAAGAAGGATATACAGAAGACGAAAAACTATGACAATACTTTCTCCGAAAGTGATACAGATTATCAAAAAATGTATTTCAGCATGTAACAAATTTGATTCGATATGACATATCTGGGTTTGGTGGTGGTTTCCTCCTCCAGTTTTAGTTTTTCGTTTTAAATAATGTGCAATTTCACTCTTTGAATTGCATTTCAATCTCCGCCACATTTCTTTTATACGGCCCAATTCTCTATTAAAACCACTTGTCTCCATTTCAGCTTTAATGTCTCCCCATGCATTTTTTTTATTTTTCATTATATGAATGTCATTTCCCTTATTTTCAATAGTACCGTTCCGTTTAGTAATTGCCCCTTATTAAAATAATCTTTTCTTCATTAGACCAATTCGGTTCTGTAATTCTTTTTCCTGACAATTTAATATGCTAAAATTTAAAATATAGTTCATAAAGTAGTGTACCATAACCTAAAACAATACAAATACAAAATATTGACGTTTAAATACCGCCAATTTCGCACTTTGACAGTTATTACAGTGTTGCCAAGTGTAATTTTGTGTTTTAACTAAAACAGCTTCATACAGACCACTGAATCACCTTTGTTTTAAAATGTGTTTTAAGCTAATTCAGTGTTTTAGTTAATACAAGTCTTAGTACAGACTATAATATAACCCACTGAATCGCACCCCATGTGTTTTAAGCCACTTTATAAAACTATGTAAAACGCAGATACATTTTAGGAAACCTATCTCCTAAATTGTACAGCTTTGTTTCCAAAATAATACGAATGAGAATTATATGAAATTCGTTTTTAAAACCTGAATTGACAACGATTTAGTTTACCAGTACGCATTAGGCAACTCTGAAGTACGTGAAGTTGGCACAACCATTCCGGCACAAACATATGAAATCAATCAGAAAATTTAGTTGTCTTTTTTTAAAAAAAAACCCAACCAAAACAATACCTAACTAACAATTCCTAATTGGTAAACAGTGTTTTTTTTTGGGTAATTAATTAGTAAATAATGAGGACTAACTTTTCTGACTAATTTTGTGTGATTAAAAAAAAAATTATAACAATACCTAACTGGTAATTCCTAATTGGCAATCAGTGTTTTCTTTCAGTAATTATTTAGTAATTAAAGACTACTACATTTTCTAATTAATTTTGTGTGATTGTACCTGCAACTTTACCCTATGTAAGAATTAAGTTCTTATTACTATTATATGCATCTGAATCGTCAGTATATTGTTTTGTAATTTACTAACATTACTATAAAATATAAGAAGAAAATTATGTTGCAAAAAGACATGTTATATATATTTGTTTATTTATTTATTTATTTATTTATTTATTTATTTATTTATTACCTCATTTTCTTTCCGCATCCGGCATTGAAATCATAACCATTTCCTCCGTTTTGTCTCGTTACGTTATGATTGTCCGCGTATCCATGTCATATTCGCAGCTTGTTCCTTCAGCATCAGACGCCATAAAAAGCTTAAAAGACGACCAGCGTCGCAATAGGCGTCCCTGACATTATTCGAACTTTTCAGTTTTCGTACAAGATAAGGAAACAGATGAGGATGTTTTAATTTAATAATTTAAGTGGACCACGTTTATTACCTATTTTTGGGTGTATCAATCTGAATCTGCTTTTATTAGCAAATTTCGGTCATTAGAATACGAAAAATCGCCACCTGACTGGTTTTGAAAGTTATTGTGGAGAGAATACCACGGAGGAGAAATTTTTGTGCTATTTATAAATTGGAAATAATTTTCAAAATTAACCAAGGTTGGGTTCATACTCGAATCGTCAGAACCACAAATTTTAGAATGAATTATATTATGTTTATCTTGCAATTCAGTTTTGAAACATTATTTTTCTTTAAAAGTAGGTAATATCTAATTCAATTACAGTAATGTAAAATCACTTAAGACCGTAATTGAAACAATTAAAATTGTTTTAAAACAAAGAAAACTTTGTAATCTCTGAAACTTTTCTGAGGAAAGCTTATGATATTAAATGCATTTATCCATTTATGTTGGACTTGAATGGATCTTATTTTTTTTTTAATTCTTTCGTTCTTGTTCTTATGCTGCGATGACTATACAGGGTGTATCAAGATAATGGAACAGTGCATTTTATTAGTGTATGTGAAAAGATACAGAAAAAAGTGATTAAGATATTTTGTAAGGCATAGAGGGGGACACATTTTAGCATAAACTTTATTATTTTAAATCCAGTGGTACTCAAACTATAGGGCAATATTATATTTTTTTAAATGGCATTATATATATTTTATTAACTCATTAAATAGAGAATTTTGTTCTGAATTCAACGATATAATAATATCATACCCTTACATTGCGAAAAATTTGATAAAAATTAATTCAAAGTTAATATTTCATTTCTACTTTATCTAAGTAATTTGAGCAAATATTCAATCAATAAAACAAAATAAAATTTATTTTAGTTTTATTACGTACAAGTAAGCTACGATTTTGGCAATAAATTCAACTTTTAAAATAATTTTTTTGTTTTATTGATTGAATCTTTGCTAAGATTACTTAGATAGACAGTAGAAATGAAATACTAACTTTGAATTAATTTTTATAAATTTTTTCGCAATGTAAGGGTATGATATTATTATATTGTTGAATTTAGAACAAAATTCTCTATTTAATGAGTTAATAAAATATATATAATGACATTTAAAAAAATATAATATTGCCCTATAGTTTGAGTACCACTGGATTTATGATAATAAAGTTTATGCTAAAATGTGTCCCCCTCTATCCCTTACAAAATATCCTAATCCCTTTTTTCTACATCTTTTCACATACACGAATAAACGGCACTGTTCCATTATCTTGATACACCCTGTATACCTACCAGCCTAGGCTCATAATAATAGATCAGCTAGTTTACATTGTCAAATAAATTATAAAACCTACGCAAATGGTGAGATATTTCTACAAATTTCTTTCAACTAGTTTAAAATATTATTTTGAAACTAAGTATATATATTTATTAAATATAGATTTTAAACCGAACCAAGATATTTGATATAACGCGTTAATATGCGGTTAAATAGATTTTAATTTGTCGAAGGCCTTGCGCAATTATTCCATACGGTTTGATGGAATGATATTGATTCCAACCTAATTTTTAGTTGTGGAATGAATAGTTTCCCAAATAGTGCTGGAAATAGTTATTTAACTATTAAGTGTGTTAATAAGGGTAACTAATGATTCGCTACTCTCACGCGTTTATTGTAGAGATCATTAATCGCCAATTAACATGCATGTTAGTTACAATATTTTTAGTTGACCGTATTTTACTGAATTCTAAAATCTAATTTTATTCCATAACAAAAAAATTAGGTTAGTAACGTTTGACACATACGTCTTTGTTTGCGTGTTTGCGTGTTTATGTGCTCATGTGATTATGATTGACAATTGTGCAGCAATGGTATATGGTATCTATGGTAAAGTAGTAAAATAGTAATTTACGTAACAAGACCTGAAAGTGATACTTATTCCAGTATAGACACTTTCAGGTCATGTTGGGTACAATATTTTTTTTGCGATCCTGAAAAAAGAATAAAAAAGTATTATTTTATTTTTTACTGCGAGCAAATAAGAAATAAATAAACAACTGATCTCCATGGAAACATTTAGCTTTACCGGTCCCGGGATCGGTAAAGTACTTTCCGATCCCTTATAGACAACTTTCCGAGCTAGCTCACCAAAGAAGGACTTTCCGGTCTAAATGGGGATCAGAAAGAGCTCATTTTCTGGGCGATCGCGAAAAAAATTTATTAATAAAAATCATGCATTAATAGGGATCATTAATGAATGATTTCGTATACATTAATATAACCTATTAATACACAGTCAACTGAAAAAAGTTTTAATGAAACTCTTTTAAGTTATTAGAAAAGTTTCGGAATTACATTTATTCCTTCCACAGGATAATACTAATTGAGGTTAAACATAAAAATTAGTAGTCATGCGAAAAATATACTGTTGTTTTGAGAAATTAAATTGATGAATTTTAAATTATACAGAAAATATGCAATGAATATGCATTAAATTAATGTTACACATATTTAATGGTATCAAATTTTGAACAGAAGTCAAACGGTAAAATATCACTAACATATTTTCTATAGGTACCTACGTACCTCTCAAAATTTCGTTGTAAAATTAAAAAAAAAAAATAATCGATAAAAATTAATTCCAGACTTAAGAAAAATTTCTTGAAGTGAAAAAAATCTTAATGGAAACGGTTAATAAAAGGTTGAAGTTCATCCTTCTAATTTATAGCTTTTAATAAAAATATTTTCGATTTCGATATTAAATATATCATTAAATGTTTTTAATTTGAACGTGCGATATTTGTTATTATGTACTTCAAAATACTTGAAATATAAGTTGTCGCCTTTTTAAAACCAGTCTTGTGCTAAATTGCAATATCTTCTTTGATTTCACAATAAATGAGAAGTTATAACCGGCGTTTATAAAGTTTACACCGCAATCCAAGTTTTCCAGAAACTTGTATTAAAATCTAAAGACGGTAATTATCAATTGCATAGCCCAATGCGCTCTTTGATACCTTCATAACCTACATTTTGCTCAAAATCGACTAAAGAAACAATCTTTAATTAACAACAGATATAAATCTCTTCACGCCCCTAGCAGTAATAACGAAGAAGTAAACAGAAAGTTGAAAGATATGAATAGTAGTATTTGGGGGCCGATTTTGGATCAGAGGTTGTATATCAACAACGAAGAACCAGAATTACATTCCTTCTTTACTATTTTTCTGTACATGTCGTAAAAAAGCAAAATTAGCACTCTCATTTTAATAGTTATTTATATATCAAGGTACTGAAGTTCTACTTTTTATTACGAATATGGAATTTAGTTGCCGAGACCGTAAGGTCGAGGAAAATAAATCATGTGAGTGATAAGTGCCAAGATGCATATTAAATATTATTTGTAATCAAAGATTTGTAAAAATGAAAGGAATATTTATATTTATTTAGTTATGTTTTTGTAACTGTCTTTCTGACACTCAATATTGCTAACCTCCGAACATCAAGGTTATCGTAAAAAAAACACTTAAAATAAGTTTTATTTCAATCTTCTTCATCGGAATTGTTTAGTTCTCTCTTCTTGCACATAATTATTAAACATTAAACATTTTTTATTTATCTGTCATTTGAAATTGAGTTGTAAGAGTTAAATTAGTTAGAACTTAGTTAATCAGTTTTTTAGTATCGATGTGACGGAAAATATGGAATTAACCAAAGAGTATTTTCGAACCATGATTTATTAAGTTTAAAAAAAGCGTTTAAGTGCAAATAAAGTTTAACTCCGTTTTTAATGAATAAGCGCCTTCTTTGGTTAAAATTTACCGCTGATATAAAGAATTATAACGGAAAAGAATTCTATTCAGTCCAAATAAAGTAGGATGGTTTCCTTTCGAAAATAACATTCCCGTTGTTAAAAAAATGACCGAAGAAGACATTAAAATCACTTACAGAATCACCTGAAGATTGAATCCTTAACTATTTATAGAATAATATATGATCACCTGCATAAAAAATTGTGACAGTTGACGAAAACTTATGTTCTATGTTTTCGGCGTGAAACGTGAAAGAGTCGTATACGGTTCCATAAAATGGGGAAACACCAATAATAATCAAGAAAAAGTGAGCCATGAAAATATATGAATCATGTGTATAATTATCAGAAGTAATATCACAAGACCTGATTTTATCGATAAATTTTTGTTTTGCACGATTTTTTTTTGCTTAGCAACAAACACGAAAGCAAACTGCATGGTAAAGGGGTTTTACCTAATGTCAGTTTACTTGAATGATTTTGCTTAAAAGCAAAAAAAAAATGAGTGCTTAAAATAAAAGTTTATCTGAGAAAATCTGAGTGGTATTTGGTGAGATAAATTCCAAAGACAACGCAAAATGAAACTTGACACATTAATTGTCACACTGACAGTTATAAACAATAACAACTGTTTATTTACTTGGTAGCGGAAAATTATCGGGGTAACGAGGTTTTATCAGTATAATACTGTTCCCATTGGTTGAATTTTCAAGTGTTTTGCATCATGATTGGTTAAAAACTAGTCGTTGGAATTTATCTGTAATTATTCTAGCGTGACCTCCGTATATTTCACAATGTTGACTTTGTTGTTACATTTTGAATAATATTGGAGTCCCGTGGCCGCGTGCCTGAGTGTCTGGTGCACTCTCCACGCCAGCAATGAGTGCCCGTGAGGTGACGCCTGGCAAGCGCCCTCACGGTATAAATATGTCATCATCATTACCGATATCTGCGATAAAGCAGATTGTGGCACACTCAGAAATGAGTAATATACCGTGATGATATATTTATTTATTTTGAATGAAGACTTGGCGATCAAAATTTTTGGAGCTTCCGATTTCTGTCCTATTCTAATAATAATTATGTATGAATCAATAAATTTAACTATTTAACATAGTTTCCGGTTAACATTGTTTGAATTCTGATTATCATATTCGAAATATGAACTGTAATCTCCATAATTGTCGTTTAGAAGATCGATTGTCTATTAGGTGCCTTCAGCCAAATTTCACAATCCACTGTTTGGAGGTTATTTGTGTTCTCATACTTCCCCTGTGGAGTACAGCCAGTACAGCTCGCTAATTTATCGACTGTTACACTGACATTACACGATCCGAGACAAATTAAGATCGAAATTTACAATGGAATACGACAGGAAAAGAAGGGAGAATTATAATTATTTTGTGGTTATAACCGCTAAATTGACTTTTTTAAAGTCTAAAAATTACATATAAAGACAACGGGAATAAATCGCGTACTCATAACCGATTTTAAAACTAGAGTTTTTGGGGTTTTTGGCCAGATTTTAAAATAAAATTTGAGTTTTTCCAGCCATTAAAATTCTTTCTTGAAAATTTTGTTAGAATTTGGTTAAAATGCCCACGGGATTTTGACATCTTATAAAAATAAGAATGCACGCTTAAACATTTAAGTGCGGTCTTAAGCACACACACTTTCTTTTACATAGAATTAGAAAAAAATATTTATATTCAAACTGTATATTTATGTATATTTAAAACTATTACGTATATATTGCCCAATAAAAATTTTTGTGCTACTATTTTATTTTTATGTAAATCTGTTCAATACTCGTATGCCAAATAGGGCTATGCGATTTATTTTGAACAGATACACTAGTATGCATAAATAAGTAAATAAATAAATATATCATCACGGCATATTACCCATTTCTGGGTGTGCCAATCTGCTTTATTTGTACCGTGAGGGCGCTTACCAGGCGTCACCTCACGGGCACTCATTGCTGGCGTGGAGAGTGCACCACAGAGGTCACTTTTGTGCCATATAAAATTCGAAATATTTGGCGTCGGTCGGAATCGAACCCCAGGTTCGCGACCAGACACCCAGGCACGAGGCCACGGGACCCCATTAATAAGTAACATGCTAAATGCATGAAACTGGTTAAATGTCAAATTAATATTAACATTAATATTCTTTTATATTCTTCCCTAGCTACTTAGTAAAGGTGTACTTTTACACAGGAAAGTTAAAATTATATTTTAAGAAATAAATTTGATGTAAAAGTTGGAATAGTTTATAAAACTAGTTCAGAAAATTCCTTAAACATCAAAGGATTTAAATTGTAAAATAGTCTGCCAGACTCCACAAAGGAAATTAAGATGCCTAGCTTTTAAAAAAAATGTATTGAATTTATTAAAAATAATATATAGGTAGATATTGCTTTCTATTTGAAATTACTTTATGTTAAATAAAATTGCTATTTAAAGAAAATTCTAGACTAGACCATATTATATTTATTTAGTACCTATATCGTTATGTAATACTTAACACTAAATCAAAGAAATGACATCTTAAATAAGATTTATAATTACTCAAAATATTTATCGCGAACTGTTCACGCAAACAATAAGTGCCCGTGAAGTGACGCCTGGTATATGCCCGCATCGGTACAAATATGTCATCATCATTACCGAAAGCAGATTGGCATACCCAGAAATGGCCTATACGCTGGCTTCCAATAACTTATATACTTAATTGTCAATACCCTAACAGCCCGATTCACAAAAAAGTTTGTTTATCCTCATTTTTGGATTAGTGAATTCTATTCTATTCCGGTATTTAAAATTTAATTTTCATGATTATCAATAAAAGTAAAAGTAGATACTAGGAATAGATTAGACTATATTTTAAGTTATAAACTGACAAAATTAGAGTAGAATTCGCTAATCAAAAACTGAGGATTAGCTCAAACCATTTTTGAATCGGGCTGTAATAGTAATTTATGTACGGACGTATCAAAATTTGACAATTATACACGAATTTCTCTGACATAAACGTCATTTTATAGCCCGTGGGCCTCATTATAGCCTGCCGGGCTATAATGAAACATCAAACGAAATTATAACCTACAATATAAACAATTTAAACAGGCAACATGAAAAGTTTTTAGTACAAATCGAAAATTTTTATATTCTTTAATGAAAAATGAAAATTAATTTTGTGATATTTATATGGAAAGCACGGAGATACACAAAATAAAACTCAAATGACATAACTAATAAACAAACAATAAACTGTTGTTCTCCGCTTTCATAGCAACACTAGATACTGGATGTACGAGGACAAATACCACGAGCGTAACTTGCTTTTATGGCCTTTGACATGTTTTTATCCCTCGGCTTACGCCTCGGGCTTAAAATCCCGCCGCAGGCCATAAAATCCTCCTTACGCTCTTAATACATAAATAACTATAAGGTACCAAGGGTTGTTATAAGGACAATAATGCCTGAGGTCAACAGTGTACTGTCGAGGGCCTCTGGCCCGAGGCGAGTACGTTGACCAAAGGCATTATTGTCGTTTAACACCCGTGGTGCCTTCAACGTTTTATGTCTTACTAGAAATTCTTAATAAACATTTTGTCTGACTAGAATTTATCAAACAAAAATAATAAATCACAAAATTTTAATACAACTTACAAAGTAGCCTGTGAATGCGGTATCTAGGTAATATTTTGTTTTTGTAAACAAAGCATTTTTCAAACAAAAAATATATTTCTTGTGGTATTTTTCTGTCAATATGTTATTGCTAAGAATAAGAAGTATGCTGGTTTGTATTTGTGATGAAACAAATATGATTATAAACGATTACAATTCACAATGCTTCTTAACCTTAACTGCACTTTATGTTAGTATCAGTATTATTAATCTCAGTTTGTTGTCAACATTACCATAGCAACTTAATATGCCCTAGGGCATTATTTACTCAATAACGGACCTAATGTTGAGGTTGTTATAAAACAATAACATACTAGTAAGACATAAATGTCTAAGCGGTTGACATCCAGACTAAACAGAGAAATATGATAATTATTTCTAAACAGAATTTTGACTTACAAAGATAACAAAGTTGAAATATTTATATTGAAACTATAATTTAGAAGTTTATAATAAAGTTATTTACTTGTTATTGTTCTGCCCACTCCTTGTCACAAAGTGGGTAATAAGTCGTAATGATATATTTATTTATTTATAACGTCATTAACCAAATCTGCCTTTTGTATTTACTTATTTATAAAACAATTATGCAAATAGATGGATTAAAGTACATTCCTCTTTTCCCTATAGGTATCGGATGTAAGGATAAAGAATTTACTCAAGTAATGAAAAACGAAATGCCTATCTATATTTCATCATAAATAAGATTGTGCTTTTGTGTTCCTTAAAGCTCGTTTATACTTTGTGAAAGTTTTACAGATATTTGTGTTTGTACTAAGAATAAATTTTGTACACATTGTAACATTTTGTGACATTTATAAAATCTGCAGTTTTCTGTTTAATCTTTCTATTGTTAAAGTTTTATTTATTATTTTCAGATCCATTGGATAATAAGTGGATATCGTCGTACAAGGTAAATGATTTATAGATTTATATACAGTATTTGTTTTAAATAAAATTACTATATAAAAATAAAAGATTATTTGTTTAAAAATCTTAAGACCAATTTTTATTCATTTAATGATTTTTGTATTTAATGTTTACACTCAAGTGGTAAATGTTTAAAGTAACTATAAAAAAAACTGTAAACATTTGTATAGGGTGTTAAAAAAAAGTAATAAAATTGAGGGTAGGTATATATGTTTCGATGTGCTGATTCTCAATCAAAAAGTATTTTTCCAAAATTCGGAAAATTATTTATTATTATTTATTTCATTCTTGAAGTGTACATTTTTAGTGCTACTGGCAGACACAATTTTTCTGATATAAAGAAATAGTTACGAATTAATATTTTCTACTCCTATGCATTAATATACAGAGAATTTATTTTAAAATGCAACATTATAAATAGTATTGCAGGAGAGGAGATACCTCCAAAACACATCACAAATGATGTCAATTCTTATCACAACCGACTAGAATATTGCCTCAAAGTGATTGGGGGTATTTTTTAACAATTATTACATGAAAGTTATGAATTTTTGTAAGATAAAGTTTTTTAAGATGTATAACATTCATGTTTTGATTATTTGTTAATCGTATGTTCGTATGTAGGCTAATTTATAGGAAATTAGTTTTGATAATACAAAATTACAAAGTT
The DNA here is from genome assembly GCA_943142095.1 of Ophonus ardosiacus. NCBI lineage: Eukaryota > Metazoa > Arthropoda > Insecta > Coleoptera > Carabidae > Ophonus > Ophonus ardosiacus. Next base: position 8,269,061 of record OW964831.1, on the reverse strand, counting down.
TGTATGCTGCGTTTTAAAATGGACAAATTTTACATTGCTGTCATTTTTTGACAATAGTAAGTAACCATGGAAGTGATTCGCCATATGTTGCATATTAAAATAAATTCCCTGTAGGCGTCATTTGTATCTGAATGATACTCATTACAATACAGATTTTCATTAGGATACAGTTTATCATTACCTAACCAATTTATTGATTTATAGTTAATTTTTACCTTCCGTCACCTTTAGGTAAGGAAAGGCATTGTCTTTGATCAAAAAAGTGTCTGTGAGTAATTTCTCCGACGATAACTCCAACACTATAATTCTAAAAATTATAATTCTTTCGTATTCCTTTTCTTTACATTTATATGAAGAGTTGATTAGAATTTGTTTATAATTGGTTAACCGGAAGTACCTTTATTTGAAGTTTTTAACAGTTTTTCTTGAAAAAACTCAGTTAAATATCATTTTTTGTCATTTTGTTATAAAAATGAAAGAATATCTTGTTGTCTATACGGTTTGATTACACATTTTCCTTCATATTCAATAGATATGCAGTTAAAGAATTATAAAGAGATTAACTTTCATAAATGCGATAGCTATGCAATAACCATGGAAACTGCTGATATATTCAAATAATACTAATTGACAGATGTCAGTGTCCAGTGCAATTTACATAGTTTATGTTCGTGTTATAATTTTATTGGATATATAGAATCATTTCCAATGAACTTTCAATATGGAATTTGTAAAAAATGGTATATGTTCGTGTTACAATTTTACTGGATTTGTAGAATCTTTTCCAAGGGACTTTTGGCATGGGATTTGTATAAAATACATAGCATTGACGGAAGGTAATGTGCTTGGCACATCAGCTTTTTTTAATACCCTAATGGTATATAAAGGTTAAGTTACATTAAAAACTTTATTAAAGTAGGTTTCCATATTCTTATATCAGATTATTATTAAATTATTTGTGGAATTTAAATTATATTATTGGCCTTTTAAACCGCAAATATTTAACCCCAAATTAATTAATATATTTATTTGGAAAGGCAAATATCTGTCTAATATATTATAGTAAATATTTGAAGGTAACATTTATTTATATTTTTACCTTATATGTGACAACAGTAAAAAATTGAATGGCATGCGCGTTTTTATAAGTCTTGATGTATAACAATATATCTTGCCACCTGCGCACAATTTTTAAAAAGCCTTCATGTAAAATATACGTAAAAAGATATGAATTTGTATGAATTTCGTATGAAAACAATCAAATTTAATTGTTATAATTTCTGAATTTTGGATCTTATTTCAAATCAGTGTTTTAATATATGCAATAATTAACAATAAGTAATATGTCGTATCTATGTGGATAGGAATACACTATAAAAACTGAAAACATTATTAAGGTACTATGAATACAGAATAGGTAAGTATTTCTCATAAAATGTTAGATGATAATTGTATTGTGTAGGCGCATAGCCGCGAGAAATATATGTTTCAGAATATTTAATCTGAAAAATAATGGGATATATTTTTATAGACGTAAGTATAATGTTATTTATAATTATTATAAATACAAATAAGCAATCGTCCACTATTTTTTTAAATTCTTATGCCCGTATTCATAAACACAGAAGACAGAATGTAGGAAACCATAAGTAAGACAGAGATAAACATACGATACGTATATCTAATATACGAACATCAAACTATGACGTAAGGATCAAGTGTGAAAAATTGGTGTGTACTTTCTCATTATCAGTAGAAACTACAAAATAATAAGACAGAGAGAGAAGTTAAGATTACTCAGCATGTAAACCATGCCAAAGGTAAAAGCGTTGTTTTCTCACGCTCTAATAAAGGTCTACTTTTCATATCCATTTTTTGTCTTCTTCTTCTTAGAAATATGAGTATGTTCTAGTTTTCAAACTGAAAATGGGTACAGAAATGTGCAATATACTTTTATAAGTACCTAAGAAACCAAAAGAAAAAAGTCTTGTGAAGAAAATAAAAAGTATGTTTTAACAATAATTTATTGTATGGTTTATGTGAAAAAGATTAAGTTCATTTCCGACTAAATTACACCATTTGTTGTCCATTGTCCAGCTGTGATTTAATTTCAGATTAAGGAGTGTTACCCGTTTGTTTCTTTTGCTAACCTACAGAAATAGAATCCATTTCATTGCAGAATAGACGGACAAATGAACGACGTTCGCTTTTAAATAGAATTTGCTAAACCTACTGCGACAACTTGTTTTTTTATGTTGAACAATATAATAATATTGCCAGTTAGCTTTATTATTGTGGATACGTACTTTTATGAGATCTTTTGAATCAAGCAAGGGCAATTGTTGGTAGCACTTGGATGGGATCTCGTGCCATTGTTGATGATGGTGATATAAGTATTTGATTGTAAGGGCCAGTTTTACAATCTCGGGTTAAAATTTTAACTGTCAGTTAAATACACAAAATTGAACCGAAATGAAATGTTAAATGACAAATTTTGATCATTGCTGTCAATAATTCGATTTAATATTGTTTAAATTACAGTTAAAATTCTAACCGGTACTGTGTTTGAAAAAAAGATCGTACTCTATACGCTGTATAATTAGAATTCAAAATGTAACTGACAACTTTGAGTACATAGAACAAAATAACCAAACGCACCTATAAGTGAATATACGAAGGTTGGTATATTCGAATATACAAAGATATATTCATTCATCTTGGTTACTTAAATAATAATCGCTGTAATACGTGGTAACTAAGAAAAATCACGCGTTCTTATTGGTGTATAATTATGAATGGTTTATAGGTGTATTCTCTATTAAAAGCGCTAAATTTTAGAGGCAGTTATTTTTTTAACGCCAGTTAAACTTTACTTCGTATTCCGTACCTAAGTTTTTGCTAAAATTTTAGCGGTTAGAGTTAAAATAATCCGCTAATTTATAAAAATTTAGAGGACAGTAGAACAGTGCCGTTATTTTGTGAAATGTCAAAATGGCATTACAAAACTTAATCGGTTTGGTTTTAATTGAAGAATATTATCAAATACAACAAAGGTAGGTGTAAATTATTATATTTAGCAACTTATATTAATTTATTTATAGGTATTATTGCTTTATTTTAACTAATTTTGCTTCCCATCCTTTTTGATATTTAAAAATTTATTAATACAAAGCAAAATATGAATAAAATGCGTAATTATTATAAGTTTTATACTTTCAACATATAAATTGTAACTCATATATGATAATATCTAATTTTACTTTCCGATTCTACAGGCATATTCATTAATAAAAGCTAAAAATTTACTTCTTTCCATTGTTGAACCGTTTTTGTAGGACCGAGTTCGTTATTATTTAACAGATTTGTTAAATATTTCCATTTTTTTTGTTACACTTTCGTAATTAGTTGGGTTTAGTTTCGTATTATTTACTAATTCTCTATTTTCCTGTAAATAATTGATTAAAACTTCTTTTTGCTTCTTTGTCATTCGTTTTGAACAAGACATGTTTGTCAACAAATGTCAAAATTTTATACAATCTTAGGTTATGTGTATAAAGTACCGCTGAAAATTCATCAAAGGCACACGTTTTGTGCCTATATGTATATAACTTCACAACATATTTTAGCGGAACCGTTAAAATTGTTAAAACTAACCGACTGCTAAAATAGTATGATGCAGAATACCAAAATGTGGTAAAAATTTTGACGGGCCGCTAGTTGAACATAATTTTAGAGGCTTTTAAAATTAAGCAGGTTTTTAGAGAATAGACCTATTAGTCAGTTTTATGTTCTCAGTAGCCAATTAAAAAGTAAGTAATAACTAATTAATGATAAATTGTACTAACGCATTTGATTTGTTTAATTAGTACATATTAACTTCAAGGCGTAGTGTGCTCCTACAAAACCCTAAAATCTAATGGGCTACTTGCGTACCTTTTTTTATTTAATATTTTTGAAGAGAAGGTAAAAACTTGCTACCCATATTTTTTCTTTCAACAAATTTTTTATTAATTAGCCAGAAAAAAATAATGAAATTTGATTATTTGAATTCCCGCCATGTATGAGGTAGAATTACGCCGCACCAATGAATAGTCGTAAAGCCACAGCGTGGTGCCGTCCCATAGTAATGGTATGTTTGTGCGTGTAATGTAGATCACCTGTTTGACGTTTCAATAATAGTTTGGAGGTTAGTATTTTAGTTTATCTTCTTGGTATCGACATTGTAAATTACAAGTAACTACCTATGTGTTTATTTATAAAGTAATTAATGTATTTGACAGACCAGAGAGAGAGAAAAATGAACTAATGTTAAATTCAAATTAAAACTTTCTCGCGCGCCATGCCATCTATTGATAACATTCTTAAACATGCTTCCCCTCCCTTAGTTAAATATAAAGACGTCACAGAAAATTTTCTTTTTTAATTTAGTAAAAAATAAGTAATTATTTTAAAATAAAATTTATATTTTTATATATGTTTTCAATATAACTTTACGTATACCTATATAGTGACAGAAATCAGATTTTCAGTACCACGCAAGTAGCCTATTCCTAATATCTTAAACGCCTAACCAGAATGTCCAATTTTTAGCAAATCTAGTTAATATAACACAGTTGATTAACCTTAACGTGGACGTCATTTAGTATATAGGGCATATAAATTTAGGATTGAGACATGAGGATGATAAAAGTGCAACTTCGGTCACAGCCTCAATGTTTACCTTTCCAATACATATTGCGGAATAGAAGCACTAGTTTTCCACAATAAAAACGGAAGTGATAGACAAAGACGGATATGAAACTAAAACGATTAAAATCTCTCTAAAGCCTAAACACAAGCACATGACAACTCGTTTCATGGCTGGCTAGATGCATCATATCTACTCGGACGTTCGATCGGGACAAGTGACAATCTGCGCCTCCACCAATAGTCGTGCTCTGTTTTTAACTCGATAGATTGCCAATTGTTTCCATGTAGGTAGAAGACATACAATTGAATACCTACCTACTACAGTATGATATGTAACATTAGCATTATATGAGAAGTTATTAATACTAATCTTAACCTTAAAACAGGATAATGGTAAAAATGTTTATATTACATTTTAATGTTTACATCTAAAGAAATAATTTATGAATTCAAAAAATAAAATCAAAATTATATTGTTTTTGACTTTAGTGTAAACTATGATATTCTGAAGATTAAAAACTGTTGTGGCCAGCGCTATACCTCTCGCCAGTACTTTTGATGATGCCGCAACTGGCGAAATTGTACAATAAAGTAAAAAATATACTTCTCTTGTGAAACTAAACTGAATGTTATTATTTTTTTTTAACTTTTATTAATTTAACTACATACCTACATATTTATTGATCTTATAATATAACTATTGTTTTATTTAGTACTACAACTTTCTTTTCAAAATGTTATCATTAATAATTTGAAATGATAGGTTCTTTGACAGTGACATTTATCTGTCAGTTACATACATTTGAAATCTGAACTGTGTAACTGAGGAATTGTGTTTATCTTTAAAACATAGGCTTCGGGATTTATAAAATGGATTATTTTACATATTTATCTATAAAATTTATAGAGAAAAGGTATGAATGCGTAATTGTAAAAAATTTAACAATTTTTAATTCTTATATGTCCAGTTTTATAAACATCGAATAACTTGCTGAGTTATTACTTTGAAAGTAAATTTAATCGATGAGTAAATAAAAATATCTGTTTTATAAAATAAGTTGCAGAGTAAAATAAGTACTTGCAGAGTAAATATTTTATTCTAGTGATTTACCGACAGAGACATCGTTTATTATTATTCAAACGTCAAAATAAAGTGTCATAAAGTGTCAGTTCTCATTAAAAATGGAAAAAAAAGAGAGAATGGCGAAAGAATTATAGTGAAATAGATAAAGCGAACATGTTAGAGATAAAAAAATATATTAGTATTATTGAAAACAAGCAGACAGACTTAGCAAGCTTCAAAAGCAAAAATAGTGCATGGGATGAGATTTGTAAAGAATTTAATGCAGTTTCACAAATAAGTCCCCGGAATGGTGTTCAAATGAAACTGTTATATGACACATTGTATTTATGTTGGCTTGGAATAGGTGGGTTTTGTACAGGTGTTAATAAGTAATTTTTACAAGGGTATCCACGATCCCCTAACAAGTAGTAATTACCAAATTCTCCGTTTTCAAGCCTAGCTCTTATTAATGAATTGTTAAATATGTTGCTGTCGTGAGCGGAACCAGACCATCTAGTAACAACATCCGTTATTTTTAGATTTGCTGAACATACCATTTAGCAATTCACAGAAAACCATCCTTTTCGGTTTCTATAAATTTCTGCGTTCTCTATAAAATAATTAATTTTGATATCTGTCAAATTTATTCTACAGAATAAAATTTACTTCCTCGAAAATCAGTGGAGTAATTTATTCTATAGATTTATTTAGGTAGTATTTTTATTCTTGTTTTATAAAACGAAAATCTCTGGAATAAACTATTTTACTTCGAGAGTAAATTTTACTTTGCTAGTAATTTACTTATCCATCTTTTATAAAACTGGGCATTAATAGCATAAATCGCAAAAAATTATATATGTATTTTTCGAAGAAAAACTGCTTTATCTGATTTACACCAAATGTAATGGCTTCTTTCAATATTAAAATAAGGTAGAAATACAAGGTTTCAGAATTGTCTTAATCATGGTATTTGAGTTAGAGCATTGACAAAATCCATACACATACACACACACACACACACACACACACACATGCACGCACGCACTCAGACATGATCGTGAAAATGTTAAAATCGGATTCTAGTGATCTTAAAATGTGGTCATTTATCAAAATCTCAACAAGCGATTTTTAGCACGATCCCTATACTTCCCTTACCAAGGGTAGCGGGAGGTAAAAATGCAAGTCAAATTGTTAAACAGTGGGAGAAATTCATTTCATAACAATTTTATACTAATTTAAATCTTATTTTTAGTTTACAGCTTACCTGTCATTCTGCTTTTAATAATTGTAAAATACTAGTTTGTGTAAAATTCAATCCCGTGACATTTACAGTCAATTTAGGTGTTGTAAACTGCGCAAATAGTAAGTGTTGTAAAAGTTTTACACCTACTTTAATTAACAATTCCATCCATGTGGTTGTATACGTAATCCCACAGCACTAACCATCAACATTGTGGCTTACTACGTCTTATTTGAAAGAGTTGTCGAGACAACCTGGCTTCAATCAAAAAATAACAAAGTTACTGACCCAAGTCAGTTTAATTTAGATGTAGGTACTAATTGGTATTTATGTTTAATTTATATTTAAATTCATCTCCAAATATCACCTTTGACAAGGGAATTTAGTTTCTGAAGGAAGTAATTTCTCAAAGAGTTAGAAAAACTATTTTATATTCATTATAAAACTTCTTCTATCGGATTCGTAAGTGAGGACATTAAGAAATATACGGAAGAATGAAGAATTTTTTTATGAAAGTGATCCCTGTACTGAAAATACGACAGTAGCTACGGGGTCACGCTAGAATTATTGAGAATAAGAAACAAGTAGTTCATAATTTTTAGAATTTTATTTTAAATATGTTCAAAGTAATAGTTTCCTTCAACAATAATATATTTCAACATTTTTTTGTTTCACTTATTAAAAGCTTCTTTTGGAAAGCTTTCAAACTAATTTCTGACGAACTAAAAGACTGTCAAAATTGTCAAATCAATTTCTGGTGACATAAAAACTGCCAAAACTGTCAAATAAATTATAAATCATGATTTAAAAATGCTCATTGGTTAATTCCATAGGTATTTTTACTCACAACGGTACTATAAAATTATAAACTGTTTACTTTCCGTCACCTTTAGGTAAGGAAAGTATATTGTCTTTTACGGTCTCTAGAATACGATTTACTAGTTTTCCGATGATGTATATATATATATATATATATATATGTGTGTTTGTGTGTGTGTGTGTGTGTGTGTGTGTGTATGAGTGACAAAAATTTCTCCGACGATAACTCCAATACTGCAATTCTAAAAATTATAATTCTTTCGTATTCCTCTTCTTTACATCCATATAAAGAGCTGATTAGATGTTGGTTATCATTGATTAACCGTAAGTACTCTTATTTGAAGTTCTTAACAGTTTTTCTTGAAGATCGCAGTTAAATATCATGTTTTGACATTTTATGTGATTATCGATATGAAAGAATATCTTATTGTCTATACGGTTAGGTTATACATTTTCCTTCATACTCAATAGATATAGAGTTAAAGAATTATAAAAAGATTAACTTTCATAAATCAGCCAGCTTTGCTATAATCATGGAAACAGCTGATATATTCAAATAATTCTAATTGATAGATGTCAGTATCAAGTGCAATTTACATAGAGTATGTTCGTCTTTTCGAAGGAACTGTCGGTATGGAATTTGTAGAAAATAGTATATGTTCGTGTTACAATTTTACTGGATATATAGAATCTTTTCCAAGGTATTTTTGATATAGGTTTTACACAAAATACATACAATTGACAGAAGGTAATTCGCTGGACAAATCAGATTTTTTCTAGTTATTGTTGTACCATTCAGAACGTGAACGAATCAAAAAGCATGAATTTCACCGGGATATGAATCCAATACCTTCCTATATCTAGTACTCGACCTCTTTACTAAGTTCCAACAAACTTAACTTTCGCAACTTAATTACTACAGGCAGATAAATAAATGATAGTGCAAATTTTGTTTTCCATTAGTATTAGTAGATACAATTAATAATTTTTTAATTTCCTGATCTTATTTACTTACCTGGATAAATGTTAAGTAAATAGAAAATGCGTGCGAATGGATACTGAAGAAAATTATCATACATATGACTTTAAAACAAATTAATATAATCCAGGTACAGCACATAATATAAATAACTGTATCTTCACGTTTTTATTTACTTTACGTGGGTGAATGTTATTACATATTCACTCATGGGAAAAATTATATGTAACATTTTGCATAGTTTTACTTTTTTAGTTATAAAAAGTAATATTCTGTGTTCATTTTAGAACTGATATTACGTAATATTAATTCTTATAATATAGTACAATTAAATTGTAAAAGATGACAGCTATACTGTCGTATTGAGTTTATTAATTATATTTTTACCTTCCGTCACCTTTAGGTAAGGAAGGTATTGTCTTTTGTCAAAAAATTCGGTGGTGAGTTTTTAATGAATAAGCACGTTTTAGGGTCCCTACAATAAGAATATACCATTTTTAAGATGATGTCTGTATATATGTATGTATGTATGTATGTATGTATGTGTGTGTGTGTGTGTGTGTGTGTGTGTGTGTGTGTGTGTGTCCGTGTGTGATAAATTTTTCTCCGACGATAACTCCAATGCTACAATTCTAAAAATTATAATTCTTTCGTATTCCTCTTCTGTACAACCATATGAAGAGTTGATTAGATTTTGGTTATAATAGATCCACCGGAAGTACCCTTATTTGAAGTTTTTAACAGTTTTTCTTAAAAAAACGCAGTTAAATATTATTTTTTGACTTTTTGTTATTATACATATTAAAGAAAATACTCCTCTCTATAAGTTTTGATTATACATTTTCCTTCATATTCAACAGATGTAGATTTAAAGCGTTATAAAGGAATTATTTTTCAAAAATTAGTCAGCTTTGCTATTTATCATGTAAACAGCTGATAGATATATTCAAAAAAATTTAATTGACAGATGTCAGTTGCAAGTGCAAAACCAAATATAGAAAGTATAGGATCTAAAATTGGTATGTCATAGTGTTCCTCGCAAGTGACATGCAGAGAAAGGCCAAAGAGAAGATGGAAAGACTGTATCGCAGAAGACTTGAGAAAGAAAGGAGTGTGTGAAGAAGATGCGTTGGACAGGAATGAGTGGAAGAGAAGAGGAAACAGCGACCCCTAATAAAATAGGGGAAAGCTGAAGAAGAAATGAAGGAAGAGTCAAGTGCATTTTACTTAGTGTGTGTTTATGTTATAATTTTATTGGATTTGTAGAACCTTTCCAAATGAACTTGTGGTATGGAATTTGTAAAAAATAGTATGTGTTCGTGTTTGATTTTACATGATATTATATAGAATTTGTTCCAAGAATCTTTTGGTATGGGATTGGTACAAAATACATCGAATTGACGGAAGGTCTTGTGCTGGCCACAACAGATTTTTTTAAATTAAATCAATCCGTTATATACTTTTTTATTTTCTCAGTAAAATTATATATACTCCAGTGAATATTATTTTTGATATAAGTAGGTTTATGCTATGTACTGTTTTTGACATTAATATGTTAATTAATAAATAAAAATTGTTTACCAATGTGAACATGAACATTAAAGAATAATTTGGGTAGAAAATTAGTCTTTTCAAGATTATCAAAAGAATTCATTTAGAATGTTTAACATTTTGTTTTATGGAGGCGGGAAGTGTAATTTTTAATTAATAGGTTTGTTCATCACACACCATTCGACGCATGCGCATATCAGTTTAAAAATGCTCGCACAACAGAAAATCGACAATCGAAAATTCGAGACGAGATCTCAGAAATGCGAGATTTTGCTGCATCACTAGTCAGAATGGTTCGTGGATTCTAAATAAATTTTTAGTTTACACTGGAACTTCTGGCTATTAGCGAGCATTGTTCTTCCTACATGCACTTATACTAGCGAAAGCAAGCGAAAGCGAATATTAACATTTATTATAAATTCTTCCAAACCACTAAACATTTGTTACATTGTCATGTAGATTCTCTTAAGAGGACTAGAAATAAAGTAAATTTTAAACAATACAGTGAGATTATAATTTCATTATGTGATAATGACAAACGCCAACAACAACAATCAACATAACCTTTAACTTCAAGTTCTTTAGAAAGATAAATGCCGAACCTAGCAAGCAAAATATTCAGAATAGAATAGGGTTCGAAACAAAATAGCAATCATATGAGAATGGCACAGACAACATATTTCAAAAAGTAATTTTTAAAAAATTGTTTTATTATACCCAAATCATTCAAGCAGCCAATGCACGTCATCACTTAGTGTAAAAACCTTAATGCATTAAAATCACATAGTGAAAAATGAAATAAAATTTCAATCATTTTTAACCGTCAAAAAATGTATAGTCTTATATAATTATTATTAAGATGAATAGTAGAGTTCATTACTTATCGTATATGACATGAATAATATATAAATAATGTACATCAACGTCATATTATTCGTTTAATTGTTGCTATAGTTGACAACATTGATAATTTGTATGTTCATACTGTCAAAGTTATTATTTGAAAAATATTTGTATCGTGTTTGAAACATTTTTGTGCGTTGTAAAGGTCTATTTATAATAAAGTAATGTTAAACGCAATGCAACGACACAACGTGGCCGTTAACGCAAACACAAAATCTGTGAATCTGCCAAAGATAGCACTTCTAATTAATCAGAAGAATTCGGTATATTTCTTTGAAATTCGGCTCACTTTTATTTATTGCCTTTATATGGCATACATAGGTATCAATAATGTTAGTATTATAAAATACTATAAATAGAAATGGACAGTGACGAAAATATAGATTGCAATCTGTATAACTCTTTTCAGATTCTAAAACCTGTGCAAACGTACCAGTACATGACGTCACACATCTAGTTACTAAAATTCAATTTTTATTAATGACGTGCATTGGCTGCTTGAATGATTTGGGTATATCATAGTCGTTATTTATTACGTCATACTTTAAGCACAGAATCTTTAAGCATGAAGTGCACATTTTATTATTTTTCGCTATGGTGGAGGACCCCATTATATATTCGCTTTCTGTTTCAGGAATATTCGTGTTTTGTACTATTGGAATAAAAAATATTGTGACAGTTGTATATAATAAATATATAAATTGGCTTTGCATTATTGAATTGAATTGTGACAAAATAATTGACGCTAGGTAAATCCCTTTGTCTGGAGTCACACGCTTTTTTACCAAATTTTCGCTTTGCAGTGAAAAGCGAAAAAAAAAAATATAGAATTCTAAAGTGCGTCCTATTACTATAACATTACAGAAATGTTTTAGGTGTACGATTTTTCTAAACACTGAAGCCTCTGTGACAAGGTTACGAATTGTTTTTAAATTTGTTAATAAGAACGAACAAAATAATTCCGATGAAGATTGAAATAAAACATAATTTTGAGTGTTCTTTACGATAACCTCAATGTTCGGAGGTTAGCATCATTGAGTGTCAGACTGACATAAACATATAACCTATAAAAATAAAATATTGCTTTCATTTTCACAAATTTTAGATTTCATATAAAATTTAATATGCAACTCGGTACTGAAGTTCCATTTTATCACTTATATGGTTTATTTTTATCGACCTTTACGGCCTCGGCAACTAAATTCCATATTCGGGATAAAAAGTAGAACTTCAGTGCCTTGATACGTAAATATTATTATTATTTAGGTATAAAGATTATTTCTTCATTAAAAAATCTGTTGTGGCCAGCACAATACCTCTCGCCATTTCCATTTCATGTTATATAAGTATTGTGTCGAACCGTCTTACAGAACTTTATTTTTCATTGTATGAGGAAGTTCCTAAATATCAGAGATTCTTCCAATTCATTAGCAAGATTGGCGGTATTTCTTATGGATATAGGTATTTTACCTACAATTTTAAATATTTAATTAATAAAACAATAAGAAAGATTAAATGTACTTTCCAGAAAAAGCTTTCAAAATGTCACTAAAACTGTTGATTTTTGACACTGACATCTGTCATTTACAAACTATGTTATAAACATTTGAATTTGTCAAATGGTTTCCTTAGTGCCTTGGTCTCTGCGATTAGATTATTCTATATATTACAGTGCCTTTATCTCTAAATCTATACAAGATATAATACAAATTTTAAATGTATCAGATGTAGAATTTTATGTTTTTCAATAATAGTAATAATAGAAATTTTCAAAAAATAATATTTAGATTTTTTTAAAGAAACTATTACTTCCGCTTGTCCAATTGTTACCAAAATCTAGTCAGCTCTTCCCAGGAATGTCAGATTGAGGAAACTGCAGTTAAATATTTTTTAAGTCTTATAGTATTTGAGAAAACGTGGTTCCAACATCCACACATTCACATACACACAAACACACGGACATCATCGTAAAAATGTTATAATTGGATTATAGGGTCCTTAAAACGTGCTTATCCACTAAAATCTTGATATGCGAATTTTAGCATGATTCCAGCGAGAGGTAAAAATAAAATATTGCTTTTATTTTCATAAATTGTAGATTTCAAATAAAATTTAATATGCTACTCGGTACTGAAGTTCCATTTTATCACTCACATGGTTTATTTTCCTCAGTCTTTCGGCCTCGGCAAATAAATATAATATTTAGGTATAACGATTATTTCTTCATTAAAAATATGACTTCATTTTTGTTGTTTGTATTTCCAGCAAAAATTGTAGTCTCTTTCTTATCTCGTCGCTGGTTTTTTCTGGGTGTATTCACGTCATTTACCTCATTTATGCAAATTTGAATTGCATTGTTTCATTAGTCATTCTATTTCTCGACTACGGGAAACTTGGTGGGTGTATTATGAAACTCACGTATATTTTAACATGAGCAACTCTTTACACAAGGGATCAATCGTAATTGTGATAATTTTTTTATCGTCCCGTCTTTTCTTCAAACGTGGATGGGTGGATGTGAATACAAAACAAACGACTAAACAGAGGGAAATTTTGTTAGTTTTACTTTGTTTAAGTTTAGTGATCCTTTATTTTAATGAGGAAGAGTAAAAAATCTAAAAGTTTTGCTGATTACTGCAACTAACTTTATATTGTACATGTCATTAAAACAGTGTACGTTGAAGAATAAAAAATTGTAACATAAAAACCCTGAAGCATTTCTTAGAATATAATATTTTTTCATAATAAATGTACAAAGTACAATTGCAATACTTGATGAAAATATTTTAATAAAATTTAAAATATTATACTTGATACTTGACACATTTCACAATGTTTCAGTCTCTTAATGGGCTACTTGCGTACCTTTTTTTTATTTAATATTTTTGAAGAGCAGATGCAAACTTGCTACCCATATTTTTTCTTTCGGCAAAATATTTATTAATTAGCCAGAAAAAAAATAATGAAATTTGATTATTTGAATTCCCGCCATGTATGACGTAGAATTACGCCGCACCAATGAATGGTCGTAAAGCCATAGCGTTTGTTTGTACGGATAATGTAGATCTCCTGTTTGACGTTTCAACAATAGTTGGGAGGTTAGTATTTTAGTTTGTCTTTTTGGTATCGACATTTTAAATTACATGTAACTACCTATGTGTTTATTTGTGAAGTAATTAGTATATTTGAGAGCCCAGAGAGAGAAAAAAATGAACTAATGTCAAATTCAAATTAAAATTTTCTCGCACGCATGCCATCTGTACTTTACATTTTTAAACATATGGTTTCCTTTTCCATTTTAATATAATGACGTCACAGAAAATTTTCTTTCTTAATTTACTAAGCAACAAATATTTTTTTAAAAATAAAATTTATATTTTTACCTATGTTTTCATAGCATTACGTATATAGTGATAGAAATCGGATTTTGAGTACCACGCAAGTAGCCCATCAACCTCTCGGTCATTTATTAGAGACTGGTCCACTCATCTAGAACCACAGACGCGTTTCGCTCTTATAGGAGCTCTTCAGTATGATGTACTGGCGCTTCTAGGAGGCGCTAAGTAAGGTTGAGCGGACGGATGATAAACATCCCAAACAGATTTGATTTTGATATTTTTTGATATGGCATCCAATGTTTCACGTTATAAAATACGATATTTATTTATTTATTTATTGATTCTATTGCCAATCTGGTGACCCGGGATCGATCCCTGTGGTTCACTCTCCACACTAGCTATGAGTGCCCGTGTGGTAACGCCTGGTAAGCACCCACACGGTAAAAATATATCGTCATCATTACCGATGTTTACATGTGTAGATACTGGCACACCCAGTAATGAGTAATATGTCGTGATGATATAATTATTAATTTATTATAAACATATTTTTTCCCGAAATTCGCAAAAATAAGGAGTACAGTTTATATGAACTAATCACCTTTGCATCACTGATTCCTATACTTCTTCTAAAGAAACATTTTGATATAAAAATAAAAATTAAGTAGATGTAAATTTTATTTTTGTATTATGCGCAGTTACAGATTTAAAATTTTCGATATCTTTTCAATTAATGCAGTTCTTGAGACAGGTAAGCACCCGCATTATTCCCATAATAATTAATGAACCTTTATAAATCAATATTATGCAATTAAGAATTTATAATTTAAGAATTTATTACATTTGTAACAAGATATTTTTTCAGGTGCTTCATTAATAATTTTATATTTTTATTTTGTAGTATATATTTTTTATATATTTATAGTAGGTAGGTAAAAAGTATTATGTTAGCTTCCTATAAAATAATATGCTATATTTTATTATTTTTATATAAATTTGGCTCTTACAATAAAACACTCTTTCTATTAAAATTTAAACGAATTAAAATAAATAAATACATCATCACAGCTTATTACTAAATTGCTGGGTGTACAACCTGCTCCGATATTTCCGTAATAATTATCAAATTTGATTTTGGTAGAATAATTGAACCATAATGAAATTAATTTGTAATAAATTAAATTTGAAATAAAAGTAGCGTGTTATAATGAATGATACACACTTTACGTTACTTTTACCAGGTGTTATTTCCTAATATTAAATCTTTGATATATAATTATTTTTGTAGTTGTGATTACAAATTTTTATAATCTCCGAAATAATTCGTTCCTACATAGATTAAACATCTTTTATATTAACTGCAGGTATTAAATTACATGACATTAAAAAATAAAACTGCAAGAAAAAAGCTGCACTTCCATTATTAGCTTACACTTGAAGTGATTCTATTTAAGAAATCAATTAAACTTTTCACGTGCACTAAAATTGAGGTCACATAATTTCTCATTTATCTTATACCCTTAAAAAATATTAAAAAGAAGAATTCCTTTTTACCGCTTTCTAAGAGAGGTATTGCATTCAGACGTTACTTGTGTAAGTTTGTTATAAAAATTAGTGACCTACGAGTATATTTAACATTTTGTTTACCGAAGGCGTTTGAAATTTGAAACAACTTTTTCTGAGATCTTACACAAAAAAATATACGATCATTTGCCTAAGGGTTTTGCTATCTAACTTTATGTTTCTGCTCAAGAATAAGACGTTATCTTTATAGGAACAAAAATCATTTTTACCTCCCGCTACCCTTGGTAAGGGAGGTATAGGGATCGTGCTAAAAATCACATATCGAGATTTTAGTAAATGATCACGTTTTAAGGTATCTAGAATCCAATTTTAACATTTTCACGATGATGTCTGTATGTGTGTGTGTGTGTGTGTGTGTGTGTGTGTGTGTATGTGTGTATGTGTACGAATTTTGTTTGCACTCTAACTCAAATACTATCATTCAGAAAATTCTGAAACCTTGTATTTCTGCCCTATTCTAATAGGAATAGATGCTATTAGATTTTGGTGTAAATCGGATAACCGGAAATGGCACTTTACTTGAAGCTCATAATGGTTTTTCTTTAAAAAATACCATTAAATGCCATTTTTTCGCATTTAATGTCATTGTAAAATTATAGATTATTGAATTTTGTACAGGTATACATTAATACTTTTTTCTTTTACAGATAAGTTTAAAAATCATTTTTCCTTTTTCAATCCCGAAGCCTAAGATAAACACAATTCCTTTATTACACAGTTTATTTTTCAAACGAATGTAACTGAGTATAATAAAGAAAATCGTAAATAAAGCAATAGTTATATGCAATGGAACATAATATAGTTTGAAGCATTACTAAATACGTAGGTATGTATTTAAATTAATAAAAATTAAATAGCGGGAGGTTTTGTGTTGGCCACATCAGATTTTTATTTAAGTATAAGAGTAGCAACAATAACAACACATTGAATTCTTGAAGTAAATAATAAATTTTTATTTATTAAGACTTGTAGTGACCTGAAGTATGTTGTTATTAAATCATTTTGATCCTTTTTAACTCCATCTATTTTCATTAAAATATTAAGGAAACTCTGCATTTGATTTAATTAATTTAATTTATAACACTTGTCGGGCCGGGTCAAAATCAAAAGTATGATTCGCCTCAACTTTTGCAAATGATTGGCCCGATAAAAAATATCTTCGGCCCGGCTCGATGATCGACTCGATTTCGAGTCGATCATCGAGCCGGGCCGGGCCAAAGCTCAACATCGAGTGCATCCCTACAGATTTTGGTGAATAAGCACATATTAAGGTCAATAGAATCCGATTTTAACATTTTTACAATGATGGCTGTGTGTGTTTACTTGTGATAAAAGTAGTCAGTAATTGACATTTCACCAGAACAGTAAGTAATGCTAATTTAATCAAATTCCTATTTTTTACCGGCCTAGGCCAGTAAGAAAATCTACGGGCAAAGTTGTTGTGTTATTTTCATTATTCTACTAATAATGTATTGAATATGATTTGGTGAGAAATTTATTATACAATTTTTTTTCACATTCTTCTTGAAACTAAATAGTAAAATATTCTGGTCTCATCGTCTGTAACTTTCAGAATTGTTGGTCTTAAGAAACTTTTTAGAAACTTTATCTAAAGTTAAACCTTATAATATTTTAGGAAATTCATGTTTATACTCGTAGTTGCACTTTGTTTTTAACAAACACGATGATTAAGAAAACGATTTTTTAAATATTTAAACGGTAGATTTCAAGTTAATGATATTCTTTAATCAAAAATCTTTATTTTTAAAAGTTACTGTGAAATACATTATTGTTTTGTGATGTGTAAACTTCAATTTTATTTCACGAAGAAGTTATTTTTGCGAATCTGATAATTTTGAAAGAGATACATTTATGTGTTTCGTTCCGCAAGTAAAATTTAAAAGTCAATTTTCTTTGCAGAAACGAACAAGAAAGGAATTTTTACAGTACATAATTTGATGATTTGTTATTGTACGATGGACGTTATTCTTGTATATATCATGTATTTTGATAAGAGAAAGAATTTTTATATTTGTACATTTTCTCTTTACCTAATGAAATTCGGTCGATAGTATGATAAAATATGTATATTAACATTATCTCACGTAAGAATGGCATTTCGCAATAAAAAGTGTATGATTCTTTATGACATACGTAATTAAAGTTGTTATAGAATCTGTTCATAAGGCAACGTACATATATCGTAGCTCTGTCTAATTCTAATTTCTAATGACAATAACAATTGTTTATGAGTTGTCAAATTTTTTTTTCGCAATATTCAGAAACTAGTAACATCCGTTTGTTTGGCCTAATAGTATTTTACTACCATTATTATAAATAACACGAATAAATATCTTAGCTTACTCCTAAACAAATTGAGAAGATGACAATTCGTTACTGTCATTAAAACATAATTGTTTGACATTTGGATAGACTGCTAGATTAAATTTATTTTAAAAAATTCACGATGCAGTCACTCAGGTTTTATTTTTTTTCTGTCTGAGCCGTAACAGATATCACAAATTAAACAGAGAGAGAAAAGTTTACTATTGAATGTATCTTTCTGAAAAAAATAATTTTATGTTATCGGCGTGGCCATTAAAAAGTTACGGTCTAATCAATGTTGGGACACCTAAGTTTCATACACTAGTGGTTCACTAATAATAACAAGTATCACCTTAAAAGATGACTTATAACCATATGAACTGTCATACCAAATTTCATCCAAATCGAATAAAGCGTCCGGTTATTACGAGCAAAATTAATTTTTTTTCGAAGAACTTTGAAACAGAATTCTGGCTAAATGGTACACTTTCCTGTAGAAGCAAGTTTAGTTAAATCGTCTTATTTTAGCCTCAGGAATCTGTGGTTAAGCCATGTTCCCCTATTTAAGAGACAGCCTGTATTTCTGAACTATCTATAAACGAAATATTATTGCGCAATGCTTACGTAAAGTTGTAAGTTGTTTACATGAAAACATTCTATGACCCAATTTACTATGGTTATGTGATTATTATTATTATTATTATTATTATTATTATTATTATTATTATAATATTTTAAGGTCCATAGAATCCGATTGTAACATTTTCATGATGGTGTTTCTATGTATGTATGTGGCGCGTGTGTGTGTGTGTGTGTGTGTGTGTGTGTGTGTGTGTGTATGGATTTTGTAAACACTTTAACTCAATACTATCATACAGAAAATTTTGAAAACTTGTATTTCTACCTTATTCTAATATGAAGCATAGCCATTAGATTTTGGTGTAAATCAGTTAACCGGAAGTGGCACTTTTCTTGAAGCTCAAAATAGTTTTTCTTCGATAAATACCTTTAATAGTAATTTTTTGCGATTTATGTTATTATAAAATAAATAAATAAATAAATATATCATCACGGCATATTACCCATTTCTGAGTGTGCCACAATCTGCTTAATCGCAGATATCGGTAATGATGATGACATATTTGTACCATGCGGGCGCTTTCCAGGCGTCACCTCACGGGCACATTGCTGGCGTGGAGAGTGCACCACAGGGGTCACTTTTGTGCCATTTAAAATTCGAAATATTTGGCGTCGGTCGGGATCGAACCCGGTTCTCCAGGTTCACGACCGGACACTCTGGTATGCATTGATACTTTTTCTATATATTGTATAGATAAATATATAAAATAATCTATTTTATAAATCCCGGAGCCTATGTTTTAAAGGTAAGCACAATTCTTTAGTTACACAATTCAGATTTCAAATGTATGTAACTGACAGATAAATGTCACTGTCAAAAAACCTATTATTTCAAATTAATAATGATAATGTTTAAAAAAGAAAATGATAATAGTAAATAAAACAATAGGTATATATTATATGAATGCAAAGACACATAATATAGTTTACAGCATCAATAAATATGTAGGTATGAATTTAAATTAATAAAAGTTAAAAAAAAGAATAATAACAACTGGTGTAGTTTTACTATTTTTGCTTTATTGTACTATTTCGCGGCATCAGAAGTACTGGCAGGAAGTATAGTGCTGGCCACAACAGATTTTTAATAATAGCTATAATTCTTTTTGAGTTCGCGTGCGTCAGGTGACCTATTGTGATTGTAACCAACTCCAAACTTGTAATTTAAAAGTTGTTTTCAATTTTAAAATAGCACAAAAGTGACTCTTGTGGTGCTTTCTCCACGATAGTTTTGAAAGCCCGTAAGATGACACCGGGTAAGCGCTCTCAAGAGTATATAGTTATTTATGCAACAAGAGTGTAAACACAAATTTCATCACGAAAATAATTTACCGAATGTCATAAATCTTGTTTACTCTTGAGTTGCACATGATTTTTTATACGACTTTAAATAACAATCCTGAAACAAATTAGAAATTTGATAAACGAGTAGAGTAAAATTTGTAACTATTTTAAATAGAAATTACAAACATATTAAATGAAATGTAGGTAGTTCAATACTGCAGTACTCAGACAGTATTACCAATATGAATGTTTAGAAAAAATAAATTTAGATAAGACAACTTAAATGCCATACGTTTACTGATGGTGGTAGCTTTGTAATGTGTAAAGTAAATAAAATAAGAAAATCGTTTACTTTACTGTTTGCAGGGTGTAAAGTACCAATTTACACATCGGAGTATAAAATAGTTATTTATGCAACAAGTGTATAAAGTAGTACTTTTTTGACCTAGCGCTGTCCCCTACCGATTGCGGAAATGAGGCCGCGTGCCTGGTCGCGAACTGGGGGAACCGGGTTCGATCCCGACAGACGCCAAATATTTCCAATTTTAAATGGCACAAAATTGACCCCTGTGGTGCACTCTCCACGCCAGCTATGAGTGCCCGTGAGGTGACGCCTGGTAAGCGCCCACACGGTAAAATATATCGTCATCATTACCGATGTCTACATGTGTTGTAGATACTGGCACACCCAGAAATGGGTAATATGCTGTGATGATATATTTATTATTTATTTAAAAAATACTATTTTATACACCTGTTGCATACAATATATTTCCTACAACAGAAATATTAGTGCTATTTCTCATAAGTCTGAGTATGAGTGTATAGGAATCTTCAGACATTGATAGTACTATTTCTCATAATACTGTACACAATGTAATTTAAACATTCGAAAGAATATCAGATACAGGTTGATTAGGTTGATTAGTCTTCTAAAATTGTACATTTACTATTAATATTAAAATTTATGTTGTTATATCTCATTATATCAAAAAAATGTTAATGTTCTTAAAAAATAGGTTAGTTATTGCACTTGTTTCATTTACAGTGTATATTAATATTAATTTATTAATAAATTTTATTATTATTTATTATATTATTTTATTTTATTATTTCCATTATTACTTACTACATGGGGTCCCGTGGCCGCGTGCCTGAGTGTCTGGTCGCGAACCCGGGGGAACCGGGTTCGATCCCGACCGACGCCAAATATTTCCAATTTTAAATAGCACAAAAGTGACCCCTGTGGTGCACTCTCCACACCAGCTATGAGTGCCCGTGAGGTGACGCCTGGTAAGCGCCCACACGGTAAAATATATCGTCATCATTACCGATGTCTACATGTGTTGTAGATACTGGCACACCCAGAAATGGGTAATATGCCGTGATGATATATTTATTTATTACTTACTACGTAATTATCTACTTGGCTGGTAAATTAAACGACTTTGATAAACAACGCCTATTTAGTTTTCACGCACTAATGTTTAAAAAGTATTTTTCAGGCACTAATGTTTGAAAAGTGACAGTTTACACATTGTAAAGAGTACGTAAAGTATGTACTTTACTCACGGTTGTAGGAAAAATATTTTAGAAAACTTATCTAGCTAAGTAGTAGCTTGGAAGGGTCAGGGTAAAATATATTTTTTTTTAAATCCCGACTCTTAAAAGTCTGTATTCCCACTCGGGATCCTGACTTTTAAACTCGGGATCCCGACTTTTAAACTCGGGGTCCCGACTTTATAAAATCGGGATCCCGACTTTTCAAACTCGGGTAGGCGTTGCGGACAGTGCTGAATGTGAATGACCAAATACAGAAATTCGCTCTGTGATCGTGTTTTTTAGGAATTACCAGTTAGATTATGTTAGGTTAGGTTCCCGACTTTTTAAACTTGGGATCCCGACTTTATAAACTCGGAAAAAATATTTTACCCTGACCCATCCAAGATGTCATAAAGTAGCACTAGACTAACAAAATATTAATAAAAATTACAGATAATTTAAGTTAAATACTATTTTTTATACACCTATAAAATTAAATTACTGGTAGGCCACCTGATGTGAGACGGGGCTCGTATTATTGTTGAAATAGAAATTTCCATAATTAAAATTTATTGTAAATATTTGACCTTTTTACCTCCCGCTACCCTTGGTAAGGGAGGTATAGGTATCGTGCTAAAAATCACATATCGAGATTTTAGTAAATGACCACGTTTTAAGGTCCCTAGAATCCAATTTTAATATTTTCACAATGATGTCTGTATGTGTGTGTGTGTGTGTGTGTGTGTGTGTGTGTGTGTGTGTGTGTGTGTGTGTATGTGTACAGATTTTGTTGGAACTCTAACTCGAATACTGTCATTCAGAAAATTCTGAAACCTTGTATTTCTACCCTATTCTAATATGGAAAGATCCCATTAGATTTTGGTGTAAATCGGATAACCGGAAATGGCACTTTACCTGAAGCTCATAATGGTTTTTCTTCAAAAAATACCATTAAATGCCATTTTTTCGCATTTTGTCATTATGAAAATTAAAGATTATTGACTTTTCTATAGGAATACATTAATACTTTTTCTATATAATTTACAGATAAATTTAAAAATCTTTTTTCTTTATACATCCCGAAGCCTAAGATAAACACAATTTCTTTCTAACATAGTTCATATTTCAAATGAATATAACTGACAGGTGAATGTCACTGTCAAAAAACTAATCACTTCAAATTAATAATAGTGACATTTTAAAAAGAAAATAGTAAATAAAGTAATAGTTATATGCAATGAAACAGTTTGCTGCATTAGTTACTACGTAGGTATGTATTTAAATTAATAAAAATTAAATAGCGGGAGGTTTCGTGTTGGCCACATCAGATTTTTTATAAGTTGTAAATATGTATAACTTTCTAAATTGCTCCTCCTAGTTTAAACTCAGAGTATAATAGTTATAAGATAGAATATAAGCAGAAAATACACAAAGTTCTTATTTCGATGTAATGTTTTTGAGCAAGTTTAAATGAAATTAATAATATTCCGGTTGATAGTAATGTAGATGTTTTGACAAAGTTAATTCCACTTTTGATCTACGATGCAAGAAGACAGAAAGTTGGTTAATTCGAAGATTTTAAGATAAACTTTCAATCCACCCACCTAGCTTGTTCTTCCTGAGTCTTGTCACACAAAACCTGAGATTATCATTCACTACATGTTCCATTCCAACATTTTAAAATTAATTTAAGTTTGTTTTACAACATCTTAAGGAGTATATTTTGTAATTACATCGCCGTTCGTATCTATTAAAGGCAGAAAGAGCACCTTACTTATGTTGCTTTACAATTATACGTCCCAGCATTTTTAGCTTCCGTCACCTTTAGGTAAGGAAGGTATTGTTTTTGGTCAAAAAATTCGGTGGTGAGTTTTTAATGAATAAGCACGTTTTAGGGTCCCTACTGTACGTATTTACTATTTTTAAGATGTCTGTATGTGTGTGAGTGGGTGTGTGTGTATGTGACAATTTTTTTCCGACGATAACTTCAATACTACAATTCAAAAAATTATAATTCTAAGTATTCATCTTCTTTAAATCCATATGAAGAGCTAATTAGATTTTGGTTATAATTGATTCACCGGAAGTACCCTTATTTGAAGTTCTTAACAGTTTTTCTTGAAAAAGCGCAGTTAAATATCATTTTTTGTCATTTTATGTGATTATCGATATAAAAGAATATCTTGTTCTCTATACGGTTTGATTTTACATTTTCCTTCGTATTCAATAGATATAGAGTTAAAGAATTATAAAGAGATTTACTTTCAAAAATCAGTCAGCTTTAGTATAATCATGGATGTTAGTATGAAGTGCAAAACCAAAGATGGAAAGTATAGAGTTAGAAAATGGTATAAGTCAAAGTGTTCCGCGCAAGTGACATGCAGTTGCAACCTCGCCTCAGGATTGGAACTTTCAATGCCAGGAGCACGAGGAAAGCCAAAGAGAAGATGGAAGGACTGTATCGCAGAAGATTTGACAGAGGAAGAACTGTGTGAAGAAAATGCGTTGGACAGAAATGAGTGGAAGGAAAGATTAAGAAACAGCGACGCCTAATAAAATAGGGAAAAGCTGAAGAAGAAAGAAGTGCCAAGTGAAATTTACATAGTGAATGTTCATGTTATAATTTTATTGGATTTATAGAATATTTTCAAAGGAACTTTTGGTATGGGTTTTGTACAAAATACATCGAATTGACGGAAGGTCTTGTGCTGGCCACAATAGATTTTTTCTGATTCGAAATGTATCATGTTTCTTACCTACACAACTTTATATAAATACTAAAAAAATACCTTAAGCTTTTTATGTATTTCTGGATGTACCATTTTATATTTAATGCAGATATCTTTTGTAATTTTAATATAGAATCAACTGTGGAGAACATGTAATAAAAATAAAATTTTGTATGTAAAATGTACTAATTGTAAATATCATTAAAAAGTAAGGGCGATATACCAGAATGATGTGTTTTACTTTATCCGAATTTTGGGGCAAAAAATGAAATACATACATATTTTATTTTTATACATACTATCGTATCTGGCAAAAACGTTGAGGTAAAAATGAAAAATAAGGAAAAAATTGAATCAGATTCATATATCCTATAATCCTATACATGACTCGTTTCCTAAAGAAAAAAATTACATAAAGAGTGTGTTTGAATTTTATTGTAAAATGTAGAAAACTGTTTCAGTATCAACCTGCTAAAAAATTATCTTTATATCCTCGAATTACTAAAAAGGCATATTCTTTGATAAATTATAGATGACCAGAATATCGATATTTTTGAAGTACGTCAAACCAAATTATAACCTACAATATAAACAATTTAAACAGGCAACATGAAAAGCTTTTATTACAAATCGAAATTTTTATATTCTTTAATGAAAAATGAAACTTAATTTTGTGATATTTATATGGAAAGCACGGAGATACACAAAATAAAACTCAAATGACTTAACTAATAAACAAACAATAAACTGCTGTTCTCCGCTTTCATAGCAACACTAGATATTGAATGCACGAGGACAAATTCTTTTCGATACAATTTTTCTAACACTCATAATTTGAAAATTTTCGTCCGTGCATAAAGTTTTGTATGTACCACGAGCGTAACTTGCTTGGCTTACGCCTCGGGCTCAAAATCCCGCCGCAGGCCATAAATGCCTCCTTAAACTCTTAATACATAAATAACTATTATTCACTTTTCTATTAAAACTTGTTAGAAAATTCAGCCGTTTTGTTCATTTTATAAAGATCATTTTCATAAGAAATAAAGCAAATCGGTCAAATTACTGTTACCTATTCAATTCATTATTCAAGTTATAAAATAACTAGTCATTTGAAAATACTATTATCTTATAATTGAATTGTAGATAATTCAATAGATACAAGCAAAAGTCCCGGTGAATTTTGTAAAGAACAAAAATAATTTTTTTGTATGGGGCAATATTAATTAAATTTTTATACTATAATTGTAATGAGAACTTTTATTAGTTAAAAATTTCCTTTAACTCTTTAACTCAAAACATGGAAGGCGTGACATTTGACATTCATGGTTTTCTCCCGATACCCTTTAATACATAATGTTCTATAATTCAAGTGTACTAAATTTAACTAGGCTTACTGAACTCTACGTCAACATTTTAAAGAGTAATAATTTATTTAATTATTTGTCTATAAATAAACTTGTCGCAAATAAAAATCGTATGTGAAATAGTAATTATGTATGTTTGATGCAATTGCTAACTGAAGTTTACATATATTTTTAATTAGAAAAGTTAAGGTTTAAATTTTTCATAAAAAGTTTTAAATTTAGAAATGTTATTATAAAAAAATTGTAACTTTAAAAACACTATTGATTTTTTCATTTAAATAAAATATTTAATCTTGTATGGTATTTCCTCCAATCCTACAGCCAGAGAATATATTTAAAAAAATTAATTTACTAAACTATTGCTGAAACAAAACTTTATGTGCAAACATGCTCCCCACAATAATTCAATGTTATCAACTCAAACAATAAAATTAAGTAAGAACTTAGAATAGACAAGAAAATATGTAATTTTATATGGTAGAAAAAAAAATAATAATCCGCTGATGTTGAGAGCCGTGAGTCTCTCGAAAAAAAGGTAATGTTTATTCATGAGAAGAAAGGGCTCACGAGCCCTTAAGGGCGAGTGAGTTAATTTCTTCGAGTGAATAAACATTCTTAGCTCACGTGGTTTGTACAATATTTTATTCTATTTTGATGAAATACTAATAAAAACCATTATAATATTTAATTTTGACAAAATAAAAAACTGATCAGTTAGTAGGCTGAGCATGACAAACGTCGCTGATAGACATCAAGTCATGTATTTAAAATGCTTTATTGTCTGTCATTTGTGCTGTGAAAAATAATGAAAATGGCTGAAAATGTCTGATAAATATTATGGTAAGTGTTATTTTCTTACCTGATGTTATTTTAAATGCATTATTTGTTGCAGAGTGAGTTAAAATTTTGTGAGAGTGATTTAATAGATATTTACACACCAAGTGAGCTAAGGTAATGTTTATTCATGAGAAGAAAGTTTAGCTCACGAGCCCGAGGGGCGAGTGAGTTAAATTCTTCGAGTGAATAAACATTCTTAGCTCACGTGGTTTGTACAATATTTTATTCAATTTTGACGAAATAATAATAAAAACCATTATAATATTTAATTTTGACAAAATAAAAAATTGATCAGTTAGTAGGCTAAGCATGACAATCGTCGCTGATAGACGTGAAGTCACATATTTAAAAAGCTTCATTGTCTGTCATTTATGTCGTAAAAAATAATGAAAAGGGCTGATAATGTCTGATAAATTATGTGGTAAGTGTTATTTTCGTACTTGATGTTATTTTTAAATGCATTTTTTGTTGCAGAATGCCAGAGTGAGTTAAAATTTTGTGAGAGTGATTTAAAAAAATTTTAATTCACATGTGAAAAAAGTGTTACTTATAGTTGTTGCTATGGAGTTAATAATGATAGTTTAAAACGTCAAAATTGAATAAAAATTTTTTAATTCACATGTGAATAAAGTGTTACTTATAGTTGTTGCTATGGAGTTAATAATGGCAGTTTAAAACGTCAAAATTGCTTGCCTTGTTTGCTGGTGTAAAAATGTTTTTCTTCAAACAATCGTTATTTGAAAGAATTTGTTACTTTGTGTTGTCATAACCGATGAAAAAACTATTTGACATTTCAATTTACTGTAAAAAATTGTCATGTCACTTTCTTTTGTCTTCTTTATTTGTAACTAAGGTAAAAATGAATGAAATTCATATGTATTATTAAATTTGGAAAAATGAAAACATATTACTTTTGCTGATCAAATTGTAATAAAATGAGAATATTTTTAGAAAAGTTTTAAAATGAAATATTGTTTTGTCATTTTTCATCGTAGTTTAATGAGTCACGGCATTCAAATTCCCAAAATTAGATTCATGCTTTAACTTTTAAGCAATTAATTTTGAATGTCACATTCTGACTTTGTATATTTTGATTTAAACATATTCAAATACATTCAGGAAGCAGCAATTAGTATATTTATCAGTTCACATCTCAAGATGACCTTTATCGGAATTTTCAATTATTCGACTAGGTATCGTGACAAGGTGAGAACAGAACAATAACAAGCAAATAACTTTATGAACTTCCAAATTATAGTTTCGATATCAATAGTTCAACTTTATCTTTGTAAGTCAAAATTCTGTTTAGAAAGTATTATCATTTTCCCTTCGAGCATATAGTGACTAGAGACCGCCTTACGGTGCTTGTTGTGATCGGAACATATGCAATAGGGGGGATTTGCGGGGTCGGAAGCCGTGGTGTATTACGGGCTGCGTATTGAAGCCCTGGTGTTTTGCAGGCTGCGTATTATCTTATTAATAGTAAAAGTTTATTGAAAATATGAGTGATAATAGTTAAAGGATAAGAAAAATTATATTTCTTTTATTATAAATTATTCCTTCTAGAAAACACGGGGAGTTTTGCTTTTGATGATGCAGGGCATGTGCACGAGTGTTTGAGCAAATAGGATCCAAGTAAGACCTCCGACTTTGAGAAGTCCCGCCTTAACTAAGAATATACTTCTTCGGGTGTGTCGGATCTGTTCGGTTGCTGTTCGGGTGACGTTCTAATTTCTTTGATTTATATATAAATGAGAACAAAAGTGAAATAAATTAAGTATAATAATTTATTTTATATCGCTAATAATGAATTATTAATATTACAATTTAAATATACATGGGGTCCCGTGGCTGCGTCTGGTCGCGAACCTGGAGGAACCGGGTTCGATCCCGACAGACGCCAAATAATTATAAAAAATGACACAAAAGTGACCCCTGTGGTGCACTCTCCACACCAGCTATGAGTGCCCGTGAGGTGACGCCTGGTAAGCGCCCACACGGTAAAATATATCGTCATCATTACCGACGTCTACATGTGTTGTAGATACTGGCACACCCATAAATGGGTAATATGCCGTGATGATATATTTATTTTATTTATTTATAAATATACATTATTTTGTAATTTGTATAACATTTGTTGTGGCTTGTGACCCACTGTTTGTTTACTTCTGGTATATCCACATTATCTACGTTACAAAGCAAATTTAAAATTCGGACCTTAATATCTCGCTTATTTGGAGGAATTTTTAACTCGAACTTTGACATGTGGTCTTATGTTTTTATGTACTTCAAGAAAAAAAAATTTTAAAAATATCGTGGAATAGCCTATTACTTCTCTATATAGTCAGTATATGCTTGAAGCATTTTCCCCACATCTCTCTGTTTAGTCTGGATGTCAACCGCTTCGACGTTATAACCGTTTGTTTTTAATTAGTTTATATTAGAGATTCATGTCGGAAGGACATTGAGTCTCATGTCAAAGACATGTAGTTTTACTTTTGATTCGCGTTCTGCGTAACGCAACTATTTTGGCCTAAGGATGCACCGGCATCTTTGGGATTTAGTTAAGTTTAGATTTATTTATGTTTAGTGTAGCCGTTAATAATAAGTTGCAAATAAATATGTAAATAAAATTTAGTATAAAAAATAAAAAGTGTGTTCGTCTCCATAACAGTGTCCATCAATCATCAGTCACCTCTATAAGTGTTAAGTGAAAGTTCATGTGTCGGTAATGGTAAATTAGAAGCTGCCCTCTCCCTGTGTTACAGTAATAGTTTAAGACAGTGGTTCCCAAACTTTTCAATACTGCGGAACCTTTTTGCGAGTAAAACCTGTTAATTATTATTTTTTAAAGATAATAACTTCTTGATAATTTTGAGGGCAATTTTTATTAATGAAGAAAAATATTGTGAAAATTACATGTACCTCATTGGGATTTGAACCCATGGACTCCCTATATCAAGTAGGACGCTCTAACCAACTGAGCTACAAGATCCTATTGAAGTCAGTGAGTCCTTCACAAGTCTTTTACAATTCTTTCGGAGTAGATGGATACTCAGCGCGACAATGCACCATATATTATTATGTACTTCGCCTTCACTCAAACATTAATATCTTTTTTTGCATGATCGTTTTTTTTTTAAGTCTACCGATAGCGTTTCCAAGACAGTAGGCTTCATTTACAATTACTGATCAGTAAGTGATGTGAATCACTTACCAATCAGGACGCGGTAAGTAATAAAATAGTTATTTATTATACAAGACGATAAAAAGATACTTTATCGACAAGTGGAAGGTGTTAGTTCATGAGTCGTTAAAGATTTGTATAATATATTATTTTATTCAATTTTGACGTTTTAAACTATCATTATTAATTCCATAGCAACAACTACAACATTTTATTCACAAGTGAATTATTTTTTTTTAAATCACTAACAAAATTTTAACTCAACTCTGCAACAAATAATGCATTTAAAATAACATCAGGTCCGAAAATAACACTCACCATAGTATTTATCAGATATTATCAGCCATTTTCATTATTTTTCACGGCACAAATGACAGACAATAAAGTTTTTTAAATAGATGACTTGACGTCTATCATCGACGATTGTCATGCACAGCCTGCTAACTGATTAGCTTTTATTTTGTCAAAATTAAATGATATATTGGTTTTTATTATTATTTCGAAGAAATATTTTATTAGCTCACTTGGTGTATAAATATCTATTATTTTGTACCTGATTTTTTTCTTTACTGTACACATTATTATTATTTCTACAAAATGTAGATAAAAATTCAAAGTGTAGATAAAAAGTCAAAAGTGTAGATTAAAAGTCAAAGTATAGAAATTAGTTTATCTATTGTTGGTGTTAAATTGTTACTTTATCAACAAAAAATGAACGCATAAAGCCTACTTTTAACATCAGGTACAAAATAAATAAATAGTCAGTGAAACTAAAAACCTGCTCTGAGCTGACACCATAATAGAAAATATTGATTGATTATTCAATTGCGTAAATTAAATTATGAATTTTAGTTTTTTACCTCTCGCTAAGAGAGGTATTGGAATCATGCTAAAAATCACATATCCAGATTTTAATGAATAAGCACGTTTCAAGGTCACTACAATCCGATTTTAACATTTTTACAATGATGTCTGTGTGTGTGTTGATGTGTGTATGTGTGTGTGGGTGTGTGTATGGCTGGATGTTGGACGGACGATTCCTCAAAAACTATAAGACATAAGACCTGTTTCCTCAATCTGACATTCCTGGGAAGAGCTGAAAAGGTTTTGGTAACAATTGAACAACCGGAAGTAGTAGTTTTTAAAAGAAATTCTTCTAAATATTAATTTTTGAAAATTTTTGATATTACTAATTTTGAAGAACAAAATTCTACACCTGATACGTTTAAATTTTTTATTATATCTTCTATAAATTTCGAGATAAAGACGCTATAATATATAGAATATCGGGATATAACAAGTCGAGTAGGCGAAACTACACTAAGGAAACCAGTTGACAAATTCAAATGTTTATAACATAATTTGTAAATGACAGATTTCAGTGTCAAAAATCAACAGTTTTAGTGACATTTTGTTAGCTTTTTCTGGGAAGTACATTTAATCTTTCTTATTGTTTTATTAATTAAATATTTGAAATTATAGGTAATATGAATATATATATCCATCAGAAATACCGCCAATCTGGTTAATGAATTGGAAGAATCTGTGACATTTAGGAACTTCCTCATACAATGAAAAAAAGATATAATTAGAATTATATGTGTGCAGAAGACATGTTAAATACAATAAAAAACAATATTTGGGTCAAGTTCTGTAATATTTTGTTATAAAACGACGGTTCGATAGCAAAGTGCAATACAATACTTATATAGCCTAATATGGAAATGGCGAGAGGTCTTGTGCTGGCCACAACAGATTTTTTTTTTAATACTATGTCAACAGTTGTCAAATATATGATGATATTATTGTTTGTATATATTTATAGCACGTTTGATGAATATGAATAACATAATGATACATTACCCATCTGTCAATAATGATAAATATTGGTTGTATTGCTGAATACATGAGATAATAACATATATGTCTTGTTAATTAGATACTTGTACGTGTTTACTGAAAGATAATTTTTTGATAGGTATTATCAAAATGTAAATCATTTTATATTAAATAATCCTACATTATTTGACTCTATGATAAAAAAAGGAATACCGGATATTCAAATGAAAAGCATATTTAAATACAGCAGATAACATTTAGTTGTTTTATTTTTGTTTTCATATTAAACCCATTCATACAAAGTGGTATTTTAAAAATAACTTGTGTCTATTTAAATATTTTTATCGGACAATGTATTACATTTTAATATTATTATATGTAGCAAGACCTAGTTATTTTTTTATAAATATCCGTATCTAAAAGCGTTATAAAACTTCATTCCGAACGTAAAATGTTTTCTTTTTAGAGCTATAGCTGTCACATTAAACCCGGCGTCACAATGAAGTGTGTGAGTATGCTTCTTATTGTACAAAAAGTGGTCACATACACGAACAATACGTAGGTATTAAATAGTCGTATAAATAGTTACACAGATACTAAATTGAATGAGTGAGATTTATACCAGTAACTATATAATATTAAAATGGAAACATGGCAACTCCACCAAAAAATTACAGTACTGTTTCCCGTAAATATATTTTTAAATAATGTAGGTAAATATAAAATATTGTTAATAGGGTATTATAATTCAATAAAATTTAAGATAAAAGTAATATAAAAATAATTGAAAAAAATTAGTTGTGGCCAGCACAAGACCTCTCGCCATTTCCATATTGGGCTATATAAGTACATATTGTATTTAACATTTCTAGTACTTACATAAAAATTCTAATTACATCTATTATTAATATATTTTTACATTTTTTAATTCATTCTATAAATAAAGTTCCTCCTCTTCTAAATGTTCGAGATTCTTCAAATTCATTGACGAAATTGGCGGTATTTCTGATGCATATATGTAATATATGTAACTATAATTTTAAATATTTAATTAATAATAAAATATGAAATATTAAATGTACTCCCCAGAAAAAGCCTTCAGTAATATTCATCTGGATTTTTGACATTGAAATTTTTCTGCCAATTACAAATATTTTAATTTTTCAATTGATTTCCTTGGACTTATTTTATATATTTATAATTCTCTATCTATATATTTATAGAACATATAATAGAAATGTTCATTATATCGGATAGAAATTTTTTTTTAATTTGTAATAACATAAATTTTCAAAAAATAATATTTAAAAGATTTTTTTAAGAAACTTTTACTTCCGGTTGTCCAATTGTTACCAAAACTTTTCCAGCTCTTCCCATTAATGTCAGATTAAAATGTTAAAATCGGATTCTAGTGATCTAAAAACGTGCTTATTCACTAAAATCTGGATATGCGATTTTTAGCATGAATCCAATACCTACCTCTTTTAGCGGCAGGTAAAAATAAACGAAGTTTAATATTTCTAATATGAGTTCTCTTAATGTATGAGCGATTGACCACACTTCTAACAAATTCTGTATAATGTAGGACACCAATCTTGACCTGAGGGGTAAAGGAAAGAAATGTTCATATCGTGATATTCCATAGACGCCGTTAAATAATAAATATTGCAGTAACTTTGCGCTTCTAACTCATTTGTGTACGCTTATGACCAGAGTGTCAACAAGACAGGAATTGAAACGAAAAGCAATTACGCAGATCAACTGCCAATATACGAAAGGCTGCGTAACTTTAAAAATTATTTCGGCAACTGTTATATATTATTTTGACTCAGTTTTTGGAAACAAAAATTTTTTTTAAACAAAGTGGTTTTTGGATGAATGCTTTTTAATTCTTGTAACTTCATTTATAATTTAAATGTAAAACTTTTTAATTTTTTAAAATTTTAATAATTGCTTGAAAATGGTTCTAAACAGAACCGAAACGTAGCAATTGGAATTGTAAATCATTGACTATGTTGAAATAAATGAAGCATTCATCCAAAAACTACTTTGTTATATATTATATTAGGTATGCGGAAAGTAAATTAATTATATTTTGTGTGGATTTAAATGGAGCACATATATTAGACAGTGATTTGTGCTAACATATTTTTCACAGTTCATCTTTCGTGTCCCGGGCTATACATATATAACTGTTGCCAACTGTACGATTAACAAGAAGTGGTTTTTCTACCACTGGTGCGCCATTAACCTTCTTATTCGGGTTAGTTAACAAAAAATTACAATTTAGCTAAATTATTAACTTGTTGGCTTCGGTGGCTCAATGGTTAGAGCGACTGCTCTTAGTCATTAGTAGGCTTGGAGTCCCGAGTGCATTTAAACATTCCGGTATATATTTCGGCACCTTCCAAAATATGACTGGTTATGACGAAATTGTTCAACCAATAAGAGACGAATGCAAAGTTCATTAAATACATAACATATACAGTACTTGTTTCTTCAAAATTCCGTTCTGCATTTCAGCACCATTTAACATTACAGCAGTAAATTCGGCACTCCGGCTCTTATTGGTTGAACTGTTTCGTCATAGCCAATCATATTTTGGCAGCTGCCAAAATATATACCAAAATATTTAAATGTGTCCCGGGTTTGAATTTCGTTAATGCACGGATGTAAACCTACTCTGTAATTGAGATTTAATCCTGTTGAGGGGTTAAAAAATAAATTTATGTTCTACGAAAAAGATGTAAACCGAAAAGCGCTAATATTAGCTGTTCTATAATATTGTCAAATAAATAAGTTGTCTATTTTAAATTTAGTTTCATAATTAAATTTCAGATTAGTGATAATCCATATGAGGAGCCATAGAGTGTATTATAATTTTATATGTGTTAAAAATTTTAATCACTGTATAATGAAACTACAAAATTGTGGCATTATTTATAATTATTTTTTCCAGGAGAGATAAATATAACAGATTAAACAAAACGTCATAATATACAAAAATTATAATTTATTATATTTTACTCAATTTTAAAATTATGGGGTCCCGTGGCCGCGTGCCTGAGTGTCTGGTCGCGAACCTGGGGGAACCGGGTTCGATCCCGACCGGCGCCAAATATTTCGAATTTTAAATGGCACAAAAGTGACCCCTGTGGTGCACTCTCCACGCCAGCAATGAGTGCCCGTGAGGTGACGCCTGGTAAGCGCCCACACGGTAAAATATATCGTCATCATTACCGATGTCTACATGTGTTGTAGATACTGGCACATCCAGAAATGGGTAATATGCCGTGATGATATATTTATTTATTTATTTAATTTTAAAATTAGTTAAGTATTAAATTTGTTGAAACCAAACAATAAAAAAATAGATATTAAAATTCGATAAAGCAGAAAAAAATTCGAACTCTACTTTTAAAATAAGACTTTACGTATCTATTGAAATCTTATTACTAACGCAACGCTAGTGATGAGGGTGGATAAAATTTTGTTAAGCACAACAACAAATTTAAATATTTAACGTCATTCGCAAATGTTTAATTTTAGTGCAAAATGATCTTAAAGGTAAAATATTTTTTTATTCATTATTGCCGAGAGGTGAGTGGATTGGGTCAGCTGAGCTCTTTTGTATGAATGCAATGATGAATGTGGACGAGGCGAAAGAAATGTGGATAGGAATGTGTGGCGAAGGTTGATTGTTGAGTAACTTTTATTGTGGTCCGGTTGAGGTATTTCGCTACCGAAAATCGGTAATTTTATAAGTGAGGAATATTTGCTGTATGATGTACGGTTGCTAAGAATAATGTTGTTAAAAGAGTGGAGGGACTCAGTTGTTATTATTGTTTTCGGGTTTGTGCTAACCCACTTTATAGTGGGACATATATTGCCGTAAATAACTATTATGTATTATGATCAAATTTATGACGAGTAAATTTGTTTGTGAGTAAAAGAAAAATGGTGGCAGCTATCACAATTTTTTGTATAATAAAATAAAATTAAATTATATTATAATTTAGTTTTTGGTGTTACTTAAAATTAGTTATTAATTTGTTGAACAAATATGTATGTAGTTCCATGTCATTTTTTAAAATATTTTAGATCAAATTTAAAAATTGCCTGTTTGTATCAAAACTGATTTTGAAATTTCTTTCATCAAATTTTGAGAATTAATAAAAATTACTGGTGGGAGGTGTAGTGCTGGTCACAACATATTTTTTTTATCATGAAAGCAATTGTTTTCATCGTTTAAAAAAGTCATGCATAACCACCCAAGTAATAAATGAAAATCATATCTAAATTTAGAATATATTTCCTATTTTTTTGGACTATAGCAGAAAAAATATTGTTTTCAAACACATTTTGAAAACGAGATTCTGAAACTCATTTCTTGCATTCGTTTCAGAATCACTAATTTCCCGCACTCGTTAAAAAAATAACTATTCCAACAATTCTAAACAATTTACTAATTTATCTACGGAGGCTCTTAGTATGATCACGGTTTTAACTACAACGCTGTTTTAAAAAATGTCAAATTTCATTATTTAATAACAATAATAAATAATATCAAATTTATCAAAATATGATTTTAAAGCAGAACATAGTTTGTATTGAAACAAAATATTTAAAAAAAACGTTCTTTAAATATTTAAATTTAAATTTGGCATTTCTAAAAACAATGTTTTAGTTAAAACCGTGATTATACTACGAGCTACTGTGTTTAGAAAAACACTTATACGGAGTAGGCTATGAACACAGAAACGTATGTCTGATCATTATTCAATTCAAAAGCAAAGTTGTCAAAATTGATCGTGAACTGTACTTTTAAGGAGAAAAGACAATAAAGAAGGATACATAATATTGCCTTCTAAAATAAGGAATCAAAAAGAAAAACATTTTTAGTAATATCTCGTGTCAAATTGACATTTAATTAAACACTTTCAAATTGTCATACGTTTTTTCTGTTCATAGCCTCCTCCGACTTAGGATTTTTTTAACACACTGTAGGTACCACAAATGAAAAGAATTTTCTTACCTTATATCTTGTTGTGTTCACAACACCAATTTACATCTCCTCCTTGCTGCCTTTGTTTTCTAAGTCTTCCTCTATAACTTTGTTGTTGCGTCTGCGGTTGTTGGGGGTTCAACAGGTTCTGCAGCAGCCTCGATGTCCGCTCCGTAGCTGAAGAGCCCGCTGAGTTGGTGGCGCGAGTGAGCGATTCGGGCTTTGCGCGGGCAGTTTATACCCGCGGACATAGAAGTGGTGTAGGTGGAGATACGACAGGGAGAATGGAAGGGACTGAAGCAATGATAAGAAAATAAATACTCGAGGTGATGGTAAATGGTAAATGAATGGATTGGGAACGGTTGAAAAAATGGTGGGTGTGATAATTTAATTTTTGCACGATCCTTTTTTTTAAATGTTTGTCGCTAGGGTTTCCAAGGCAGTAGGCTTCGTTTACAAATTACTGATTGAACGTAGAAATAAATGTAGGTCTTGCTCTTCTATGATTTTTATTACAAAAATCTGTTGTGGCCAGCACAAGACCTCTCGCCATTTCCATATTAGGCTATATAAGTATTGTATTGCACTTCGCTTTCCAACCGTCGTTTTATAACAAAATCTTACAGAACATTACCCAAATATTGTTTCTTACTATATTTAGCATGTCTTCTTCACACACATAATTCAAATTATATCTATTTTTCATTGTATGAGGAAGTTTCTAAATGTCAAATATTGTTCCAATTCATTAACCAGATTGGCGGTATTTCTGATAGATATATGCATTTTACCACAATTTTACCTATAATTTCAAATATTTAATTAATAAAAGAATAAGAAAAGTTAAATATACTTCCCAGGAAAAGCTATCAGAATGTCACTAAAACTGTTGATATTTGACAATGACATATGTCATGTTATAAACATTGGAATTTGTCAACTGGTTTCCTTAGTGCCTTGGCCTCTGCGATTAGTATACTCCATAAATTATAGAGTCTTTATCTCTAAATCTATACAAGATATAATAAAATTTTTAAGTGTATTAGATGGAGAATTTTATGTTCTTCAATATTTAATAAAAAAAACTCCCAAAAAATTATATTTAGAAGAATTTTTCTAAGAAACTACTACTTCCGGTTGTTCAATTGTTACCAAAACCTTTTCAGCTCTTCCCAGGAATGTCAGATTGAGGAAACTGCAGTTAAATATTTTTTAAGTCTTATAGTTTTTGAGGAATCGTGACTACAACATCCAGACATACATACATACATACATACACACACACACACACACACACACACACATACATCCACACACACACACACACAGACATCATTTTAAAAATGTTATAATCGGATTGTAGGGACCTTAAATCGTACTTATTCAATAAAAACTAGATATGCGAATTTTAGCATGAATCCAATACCTCTCTTAGCGAGAGGTAAAAAATCTGATGTGGCCAGCATAATATCTTCCGTCATTTCTATGTATTTTGCTCAAATCGCATACCAAAAGTTCCTTGGAAAAGATTCTATATATCCTGTAAAATTGTAACACGAACATATACTATGTAAATTACACTTGACACTGACATCTGTCAATTAGAATTATTTAAATACAGGATGTTATGTAAGTAAGTGTACAACGCTCAGGGCCGCGACAAGCCTGTGGCAATGTGTGCATCGCTGACGGCCGGCCAAAGCTAGGACGCGGCCAATTTACTGAACTTTTATTATATGTTATCAAAGATAGATTTAACCGGCAAATTTTATAGGGTGGTAAATTTTATTTAAATAAACTCATGTTTAGTAACAACGGGTAGAGTAAATCATAATATGCCTTTGTAACTACTTTTACTTTTTACCTCTCGCTACCCTAGGGATCGTGCTAAAAATCGCATATAGAGCCTGTTTCATATTTTAAAAAAAAAAATATTTTAAATGAAAGTTTATTCAATATTTTTCATAGTAATAAAAAAATGATACTAATTTTTTGTTATTTTTGTAAATAATTAAATAAAAATATTGGCGCCAGAAAAAGTCATGAAAACAACCCTCCACCCCTGTGACTTTGGAGTATATATAGCACGTCATTCATAGTCAATAGGAAAACAGTTTACGTTATTTATATAAATACATGAAGGCGATAATTTGTCACATGTTAAAGGTTAAACTATACCGTGAGTATTTTTTAACGTGAAACATTGGGTTTGTCATATCCATGGTTACGACTTGACATTTGATTGACAGCAATGTATTTGCCCGTTCCATTTAAAATGAAACATAGGGAACGAATTTGATATTTGATAAGACGTCAATAGAGGTTAATTTTGTTTAAATAATTATACATTCTAAATTAAAATTAGTTGTAGAAAAAAACATAGTGTGCACCTTGTGCCCGAGTGGTTTTCTGACTCGGCTAAATTTCTTACAATATTTAAATATAATACTTCTGTCAAATTCATTCCCCATGTGTCATTTTAAATGAGACAGACAAATACATTGTTGTCAATCAAATGTCAAATTATAACTTATATGAAAATTCAACAGTTATCTGTCATATTGACAAGATGTCATTACAGGTTAATTTTGTTTAAATAATTATACCTGTTTTCTAAAAATTAAATTTAGATGTAGAAAAAATACTGTGTGCACCTTGTGCTCGAAATATGTTTAGTGCTCTCGAGTGGTTTTCTGATTCCACTAAATTTCTTACAATATTTAAATATAATACTTCTGTCAGATTCATTCCCTATGTTTCATTTTAAATGGAAAGGGCAAATACATTGCTGTCAATCAAATATCAAGTCGTAACCATAGATATGACAAACCCAATGTTTCAAATTTTGCATAAATTTTAATATTTAATTGTAAAACATCTAATGAATATTTTCAATTTTGAGGCTCTTTAAAGAACAATGGGTGGTAGCATAAACACGTGATTAAGGGTGGCTAGCTAGGAGATGACTAGCAGTGTTTTAGTGCTGTGTGTCAATCGTTTATGGATTATTTTAGAGAAAAATACTTCAAACAAAAGTTGCGGTAAAATTAATTCTTCTATAACTGCTATTTGAAGTATTTTTCTCTAAAATAATCCATAGACGATTGATACCGCTAAAACTCTGCTAATCATCTTCTAGCTAACCACCTTTAATCACTTGTTCATGCTAGCACGCTCTATCTTTTAAAATTTACGACTTAGACGTCATATAAAAGTTCTTGCAATAGTCCTATTGATGCATTTAAATTCAAAGGGTTCAACAAATAGTATTTAGGCAACATGGCAAAATGAGTAACAAGTAGTCTTATTTCACGAATAGGAATGTTTGTCAAATTCTGAGTGAAATAAGACTCTTTTTAAACAGACACCGGTAAAATCGGAGCCGGTGCCACTCAATTGTGTTCTAAACCTACACCGGCATTTACATTGCCTTTGCGTTTTAAATAACAGATTTTTGGCTCTGATGATAGAAAGATGAGTACCGATCTCATAAGATAATGGGAAAAATTTAACACTCTTCTCTAACTAAAGAAGCTTA
The DNA here is from genome assembly GCA_943142095.1 of Ophonus ardosiacus. Classification (NCBI taxonomy): domain Eukaryota; kingdom Metazoa; phylum Arthropoda; class Insecta; order Coleoptera; family Carabidae; genus Ophonus; species Ophonus ardosiacus. The sequence continues at coordinate 8,228,603 of OW964831.1, read as the reverse complement.
ACTAAAAGTAACAAAATAAAGAGAGGCATATACAATGATGCATTAATAAGAAAATCTGATTTGGCCAACACAAAATCTCCCGCTATTTAATTTTTACATACATACATACATAAAATTACGCGTTTCCCACTGAGTGAGTTAGCAAAAACCCGGAAACAATAGTAACAATAAGAAAAGGGATAAGAGTAAAGGTGGATACAGACTACGCTGACGTTTCGTGTTAACACGCATTATGTTGCATTATGACGTGTTAAATTAAAATCTAATTCATTATGCCTTATGGGAATGCTCATATTGTTCTGATGTGTTGTCTTCTGACGTGTTATTGCATCATATAACATCAGACGCGTGTTTGGACGTGTTATACGATTTCCAAACTCCCAGATTTTTATCAGACATCAGATCGCGTCAGATGGGAATGTATAGCATTTTCATAATATTTTTGGTTATGTTTTTAACTTTTCATTATTTTTTATACGAGAGAAAGATTTCTTTGCCATAAAATAGGTAACTATATTTGAAAATACGGATATAAATATTTATTTGATATAAATAAGTAATTAATTATTAAAAATAAATATTTATTTATACAAATTAATTGAAATTTAACACGTTGACTACAGCATTGGTCGCTGGGGACCAATAACTTGCATTTGTCTAGTGCGGCACCATTTTTCATAAAACTTCCCCACATTGGTCTCCGGCGATCAATGCAAGTTTGATTGCACATCACAAGTAGTATCGTGTTAGTTTTAAATAAAATAGTGAACGAGACGCACATACTATGTGTAGTTGAGAAAAATAAATATTACCTTTGATTAATAATAATCAGGAACAACAAAGAATTAAAATAAATAAAGAAGCAGAAAATATGAACAATTTACCTAAAATGAACCTGTCGTTATAAATATGTAGTACCTAATCAATTGTATTTCAAACATTTCTATTTAATTGTATTTAGAAATTAAAATTAATTAGTAATATAATAAATATAGAAAATTTGTCAATTTTTTTCATACGGTGCATCAAAACGTCAGAACAATGTGAATGCTCTATGTGTTTCTGATGTGTTATGTTGTGTTGTGATGTATCGTGATAACACGTGTTAACACGAAACGTCAGCGCAGTCTGTAGCTACCTTAAGAGCTCAGCTGACTCACTTCACTCTTTAACAACATTCTTCTTTCGCCTTGTCCACATTCATCATAGCATTCATTCTAGGGACCTTAAAACGTGGTCATTTACTAAAATCTCGATATGTGATTTTTAGCACGATCCCTATACCTCCCTTACCAAGGGGAGCGGGAGGTAAAAAAGATACACGCTGTTTCCATGGTTACTAGAGACGGTCACTAACCCAAAGAAGATTGCTGAATTCAGTCCATTGTCTCTTTGGGCTATAATAACAACATCGTATTTAAATAATTTATTTATTGTCAGAAAATAGATAATAACTGAAAAATAATAAAATAAAAAAAATCTGATCCTTATGAGAACGACATTACTGAATTAAAATTAATGTCGGACGTTAATATAAGTTTTCGATGCGACAATTTTCGTTTTAACCGACAGTTAACAGACAGAGCTGAAAATACCGGGCCTTATGCCTCTATTCTGTACTTGCTTCTATAATGTTTAACTGTGTAACTTTTATTTACATTGCAGCTAGTTTCATATTTGTTTGTTATAATTGACGTTTCAAGTTCTGAAGTGGTGATGTACGTCATTTTACGCTTAAAAAAAGCAAAAGGGCACATAATGCAGAGTTCATCACAAATGTAAATATAATTTTTTGCCCTCCTGAAGTGTAATGGGAACTTTACAATTGTATACACAGCAAGTGTAACCTACATTTTACGCTTACTGTGTTGTAACTTGTCTAACTATGCGGTAAAATAATCAAAATACACTGGACGTTTATGGGCATTTAGAAAAGAAATCATCTTTACTATAATAAAGTTCATGTAAAAAAGTACTACCTACTTAAGTTATTTTTTTACTTTAACATTTCCTATATTTAAAATAAATTTATATTAACCAAAATCACGGCAGCGACATCTGTCATTATTGTAAAAATCCGCCGTTACCGACATAGTCATCGATCGATATACCTGTCAAATACGCTAGGCGAACATTGTTGAAATGTCAAATATCGACACCTACCTATTATTTATTACGAAGAAAAGATGAGCAAATAAATATATTATCAGAAGTAATATCACAAGACCTCCTGATTTTATCGATAAATTTTTATTTTGCACGAATTTTTTTTGCTTAGCAACAAACACGAAAGCAAACTGCATGGTAAATCCCGACTCCGAAGGAGGAGGGGTTTTACCTAATGTCAGTTTGCTTGAGTGATTTTGCTTAAAAGCAAAAAAATGAGTACTTAAAAATAAAAGTTTATCTGAGAAAATCTGAGAGGTCGTGTGGTATTTGGTGAGATAAATTCCAAAGACAACGCAAAATGAAACTTGACACATTAATTGTCACACTGACAGTTATAAACAATAACAACTATTTATTTACTTGGTAGCGGGAAATTATCGGGGGTAACGGGGTTTCATCGGGGTAACGAGGTTTTATCAGTATAATACTGTTCCCATTGGATGAATTTTCAAGTGTTTTGCATCATGATTGGTTAAAAACTAGTCGTTGGAATTTATCAGTCATAAACAACGTCTATTATTACAAATAAATTTTCACTAGAAGAAATACTCTAATGAAGGTAAGTAAAATCAAATTTGGAAATTGACTTAACCCCAGTATTTTAAACTAACCCTTTTCAGAAGTACAACCTATCTCATTAAAAAAAGTGATATTCATTATCGTCGGCCAAAAAATTTGATACAATTCTCGTGCGTGAAGTATTTTACACGCACTCGAATATAAATAACTATTATATTATAAATGTTTATTAAATGTGTATAAATTTGACTTATGTGGATAATTTATGTAATATAATTGAAAACAATAGTATTCCTTCACTGTGTTTAAAATTTGAATTTGAACCGTAGTAAATACGTTGTAGAGCATAATGGAAATATGTTTGAAGAGCAACAGGTAAACATTATAAATTTTAATTTTTTTAATTATTCATCTGCCTTTTCTATATCTGTAAACATTGTGAAAGGTCTGAGTGCGACATAATGAAAAAAACAACAAAGTATCACTTCTAGTAATGTATAATTAATCCCATATCCAACTAGAGACAACTACAGTGTATTAATGATCCAGAATATATTGTGAAGTGTAGCTCTGTTGCAGAAATTGTAACATGCAACCTACACAACAAGTAAAAAGCATCACTAAAACATATACACGGAACATAATATAGAAAATATGATATTATGTACAAACACGATGATAATGGATTCTCGGATGCTACTTAATGGTCAATTCCACATATTTCAAAGTTTGGAGAGCTATATATTTTAGGAATTAAAGTTTTATCTATCGAAATATTTTAATGGATATTGAAACCCCTATACAGTTTGACCTGAGGAATTAATTGGTTATCAAAATAAATCCTATCTCACGTAAGGATAAAATTTATTAGGTAAACATTTTGAAGTACAGATTCAATTCAATAATAAAGACTTTAACGTCATAATAAATAGCGTGAACGTTAAACCTCACTTGGGGTTTAATGCGCATGCATACGTAAATATTTATTTCACGGTATGTATATTATAGTCCAGTCAATGAAGATCAAAAAAGACCATTGCCTTACAAAAGGTAGGGTAATAAATAGTATATTACGTTCCAAGTTAAGAAAAGTGAAAGTTTACCAGACGAGTATGGCAAGTACGAGTACAGTAAAATCACTTTTTTGACGCAGTGTATTTTTTTGCAGCACAATATTCTGAATTAAAAACATCTAAAAAAACATAGTATTCTGATTCTCAGTAACAAAGTAACTTGACAGTTATTGTTTTTTGTACCTTACAACCTCCAAACAAATTAATTTTTGGAGTTCGATTTGCAAAACGATGGATCTAGATAATGAAAAGAACATGGAAAACGATTTAGAAAAAAAACCGTTGCTATGCAATAACGGTTGCTATGTTTTAAAGTAACCCATTACCGTACGTTTTTAAGTAAATTAAAATAGTACATGACTGTAAAAAATACGAAAAAATAGTTAACCATATTAACAATTTATGAAAGAAAATTAAATCTCTCAATGTAAGTATTTAATACTTAGTCTAATAACTTTTTTATTAATAACAGTTTAGATTCGTCGTGGCATCGAGAGAAGTAAAATGTCGATGATTTTAAATAATTTTTGTCGACGCTTTCCTAAGAAATCATCAAACACTGTCCCGGTTAAAGATATTTAATGTCATGTATTAAATTATTTTTGCTTCGATGAAAAGTTATTAAGAATTTAAACTTACATGAAATTTTGAACATTTGCAAATCGGCTTAGTTTTCATTTTTTCTTCTGAAATTTCGACACAATTAAAGATAAACATTATTGCGCATTTAATACGTGTCGAAATTTCGAATGAAGGAGAATTCCAAGCTGAATTAAAATTTTCAAACCGCGGTATCGTAGCTTTAACCGGGTCAGAGTGGTTGATGATTTTGTAGGAAAGCGTTGACAAAATTATTTAAAAATCATCGATAATGGGGGATTACACCATTTTTTTTTTATAATTTCATCTGAAAATATTAGGAAAACTAAGACTATTGATGAAAATCCGGTGAAAAAATTCCTATTAACAAGCGAGTTATGGTCTCCCGAATTTATGTGTTTTTATATCAAACTGTTTTCATCATGGACCTAAATGTTCTTGAAATATATGCTATTTTAAGTTATATTTACATAAAAATAAATGAATATTATAACACTGTATAAGTCTACATACTTTATAATTACAAGTGTATTTAAATTGTTAAATTTAATACAAGAAATTTATGTTAAAATAAAAACTGTTTGAAAACTGTAGTACAGGAATGTTAGCCCCTCCTTTCGAATTTGAATTTCTTAACTTCAATTGGTAATAATCCCCACCATTTGTAATGCATTTATAGGCGGTCTCTCGGTCGCCAATCAAAATATTTTCATATTAGTGTCGAAGCGCTATAACAAAAAACCCTTTATTTCCGAAATATCTCAATTATACCATTTAATTTTTTTATTAATATTCGTTATTCAGCATATACATTCGTAATTTTTTACTATTTTCCTTTAATTCGATTCAGCCGTAATCCCCCATTTACGTCTTTGTGAAATAGTGAAACAAATGAAAAAAAATTGTTGAGTACTTAAATGTTGTAATTTGTATTTATTGGGTGTTTAAGAGCTAGTTTTACAATCTTCGATTAGAATTTTAACTGTTTAAGTTAAATAAACAACATTTATTTATTCGTATTAGAAGCAATACAACATAATTTAATCAGGCTTTACTAAGACCTTGGACTTCTGGTCTTCTCTGGCTCTGGGTACCAACTCTATGGGTCTTTTGACAAAGATCATTTTTGGCGTGGTCACTTCTGTTCATACGCTTTGCATGCTTCTGGTATGAAAGGATTTGCCGGGTAAGCCGTTGCCCGGGGGACGCCCGAATGCATTAACTGCATTCTTTCAGGAGGCTCCTTTCTTGTCCCCCAATAAACAACATTGAATCAGATTATTTACAGCAATGATCAATTTGTCCTTTGATATATCATTTCGTTTCAATTTTGTTTATTTAACTGACAGTTAAAATTTTAACTAAATATTGTAAAACTAGCCCTAAATGTTAAAGTGGTGTTTATATTAGTGTGTTAAAATAAAAGTAAATAACACTAGGTTTAATAAACTCCAATTTTATAAATAAAAACCGTTGCAATATGCATGACGGCAAATTTCACATTAGAATACATACATACAAATAAGCACAACAAATGTGTAAATTACGAATTAATTTTTTTAACAAGATCGTATTATTGGTTTTTTACGTTTTGGCGTAGCAAACTTGATAAAATGTCAATAAACTCTAAAGACGTACAATATTAAATATTAATAATATAATACAAATAATTTTGGTCTGTCTTCCAAATTTTTGGAAAGTTTTTTTTGACTCTCTAGATCTGGTCTTGTCAATTTCAAAAAATGTATACTCAATTTTGAAAAAGTAAATTCAATGGGCTACTTGCGTGGTACTGAAAATCCATTTTCTATCACTATATACGTACTGTTATGTTGAAAACATATGTAAAAATATAAATTTTATTTTAGTAAATTTAGAAAGAAAGTTTTCTGTGACGTCATTATATTGAACTGGAGAAGGAAACCATGTTTAAAAATGTAACGTATAAATGGCATATGGCGTGCGAGAAAGTTTTAATTTAAATTTGACATTAGTACATTTCTCTCTCTCTCTCTCTCTCTCTCTCTCTCTCTCTGGGCTCTCAAACATATTAATTACTTCACAAATAAACACATAGGTAGTCACATGTAATTTAAAATATCGATACCAAAAAGACAAACTAAAATACTAACCTCCAAACTATTGTTGAAACGTCAAACAGGAGATCTACATTACCCGTACAAACAAACGCTATGGCTTTACGACCATTCATTGGTGCGGCGTAATTCTACGTCATACATGGCGGTAATTAATAAAAATTTTGTCAAAAGGAAAAATATGTGTAGCAAGTTTTCACCTGCTCTTCAAAAATATTAAATAAAAAAAAGGTACGCAAGTAGTCCATTTCAGAAAAAATAACAAAAAGTAAACAATGTCAGAAAAGGTAAATTGATTTTATTTTCCTGAAATTGAATTTACTTTTTCTGAAATTGAAGTTATTTTTCTGAAATTGAATTTACTTTTTTACCTCTTGCCAAGAGAGGTATTGAATTCGTGCTTAAAATCGCATATCCAGATTTTAGTTAATAAGCAATTTAAGGTTAGTAGAATCCGATTTTAACATTTTTACAATGATGTCTTTGTGTATATACATATATGTGTAAGTGTGTGTGTGTGTCATGTGTGTATTTGTGGATGTTGGAGGGGCGGTTTCACAAATTCTATAAAACTAGACAAATTTATTTACGTATTTACATATATTAGTTGATATTGTACTTGAATACGAAAAACCTAAAATTCGTACATGGATACGTCCAGATGTAATAGTAATTATAATATGATGCTGTTATAACGAGGAAAAGACTCCGTCAACATCTAAAATTGGTATAAAAAGTAAGGGGATTCATTCAGAAGACAAAGTATGTACAGTATCAGTGTCAACTAAACATGCGCTAGCTATCCATATATTTCATCATATACATTACAGAAATACCGCCAATCTCATCAATGAATTGGAAGAATCTCGAACATTTAGAAGAATAGGAGGAAACTTGCTCATAGAATGAATTGAGAAATAAAGAATAGACGTAATTTTGTGTGTACCAGAAATGTTACATACAATACTTACGTAGCTTAATATGAAAATGGCGAGAGGTATTTTGCTGGCCACAACATATTTGTTTAAATGAATTTAATCTTTCTAAAATTGAAGTTACTTTTTCTGCAACTGAATTTTCTTTCTCTGAAACTGAATTTACTTTTTTTAAAATTGATTATACTATTTCTGAAAATCAAGTTGAAAATATTTAATTTGAATATATATTTATAAGAGAAGAACCATGTGTCTAATTTTTGAGGATGCTTATTTTATTAGGCATCATCTCTCTGGCACTCAAAGTTAACTTCATCTGAATTCGAACGTAGGTCTTCACAACAACTGATTAATTAATGCATACGGTCATGTGTCTCATCAACTCCAAAGAAATCTTTCAATTTTCATATAAGGATAAGCGCTTGCAACCTGATATTCAAAATTTGAAGAAAAAATGTTTACACGAGTATCTAATCAAAATTATTAATATACTCGTGGGTGCTACAAATATTGCCAATTTTGCTTGTACTGTCTTATTATTAACTCTCACAAAATTAAATGCGCGATGAAAATAATTATGTACGAAGCATATATAATGCAGCGCAAATATTCAACAAGGTATGCTTGTCTATTTTAATCTTGGGGATTCTTTTTGTTTTAATCAACAGAGCAATGAACAGAATAAATTAAAAAGGAAAAAAATTCCATTAGGCAATCGGTGTTTTCTGAATTTATTTTGTACAAAGTTTCTACAATAGCGAATTTAGTAATTACCTACTGTTACGTACATCTAAAGGAAATTTGATTGCATTTGCTTTTCCATGAAAATTTCTATCTCTTTTATCTTTATACTCATTTAAAATTATAAAATTATTTTTTGATTATTCTCAATAACATTAAGAAAGTTTACTCCGTGGAATTATAATCAGATATATCTAAATTCTGTAAATGTACTAATAATCAAATATTTTTCAAATGCAAATTAAATTATTTCAAATTAACATTCTATTAAAATTAGGCTGTGTCTCGCCCCTATTAATTTGTACTCGTAATTATGTCGTAGCTAGATTATAACGACGTTTTATAAAACGACGAGTAGCTTACAATAATATGGGTACACTGAAATATATACTAACTGGAATGCGCTTACGAACCGTGACTGTGAAGCATATTGAAAGCCTGCTGCTGGAGTAGTCGGCAAACATCGAGACAGTTCGTGAGTAGACGGAAATTATTTCGTGTGGCGCATGTTTAAATAAATGAAGCATAATATGAAAACAAAGCGATCAGCTATGATACGAGTTATTCGGCTAGGTTCGGTTCGGCACGAACGTGCGCGAACAGGACCAGCCATTACTGTTCAATGAGGCTTCAGTTCAGCGTACGCTGATAGTATGCGAGTTCCAGTTAGTATATATTTCAGTGTATGGGTATTATTTTCCCTTGCAATTATTACTCTAAATATAATTAATAATAATAATAATAATAATAATAATAATAATAATAATAATATACAGCCCTATTCTGTAACAATAGCTATTTTTAGTACATGTGAGCAAAGTATGTCTTTTTCTCACGCGTCCGGAAATTGGCCGCACAATCAGGAGCGAGTGCGCCAACTAGACAAATTTTTTTAAAAAACGAAGTATTGTACTTTTGTACATATGTTTATAACTGAATTTAAATATTGTTCTTTCATGTAGATATTTATTGTACAATTTTTAACTCCATCAAAATTTATGACTCGTGACGTAGATTATTATAGGCTTGTGTATTTTGACCATTTGTGAAGAAAGTTATTTACATTGCTCACTTGCGTTTCAACATGCTACTTTGCTCACTATTTTAAGTTGAATATTAATGAATCTTGCTAACGATTGTGGAAAAGTGGTTTTTTCGTTATATATAAACATATTTGATTGCTTATTATTTTAACCAGTTACTGAATAAACCCGATAATATAATAAAATGTCACGGCATATTATTCAGTGCTGGGCTACGACATAATATTAGCTCTATTCGATGAGAAGTGCTTGAAGTGCAGAGCAGAATAGTGCAGTGCAGTGTAGTGTACACTAGTTCAGTCTAATTCTTGTGGTTTCATAAAACACACTAGTGTATATTTGGGCAAGTTTGCTCAGTTGTGAGTAATTAAGCCAAGCGTAGCCAAAGGTGTAAAAGGTTAGGTTGTTTATAAACACAGTCATATCATAAAGCTGCAAAGAAGTGACTGCAGAAATGTCTTTTTAAAGAGCATAATGTTTGAACTAATAAACGATTCTGACGAAGATCAATCATCACTTGATTCTTCATCAGATTCAGAGACAGATATATTAATTAATTCTTTATATAACAAAACAAAGAGAATATACTATATCTGAATCCATTATTTTATTTTCTCAATGTGCAAAATTTTAGGTTAATAAACAGATGTGTAGATAGGATAGAATTAAAATGTCTACCGAACAACATTTAGTTACCCCCACTCGTACTCTGCACTTTCTACACCACCTCGCGAGTCAGGTCAGAAACGTGAGCACTAGTTCTTAAAATTTTTGTCATCGAACAGCCTGCCAGAAGCTGCCCGTTTCTCATAAAACATGTTAGTGTAAGAAAGTTAACACTAGGGCGGCCTAGTACATGTCATCGAACAAAGCTATTATGATTATGTGACGTCATTCAGGGCCGGACTGGGTTACCAAACCGGCCCGGGCAAATAACACGAACACTCCGGCCCCTAGAGAACATGTTTAGCATTTTTTTAGAAAGTCTATATTTTTTTAAAATATTTTTTAAAGAATTATTTAATTTTTATAAATATATTCAGTACTTTGTAAATAATATACAAAAATAAAAATATAACAAATAAAACAGAACTACAAATACTTATTGCACATAATTACACTTCGGTCTTCGGTTTTTATAAGATATACGGTACCTGTACACCAGGTTAATTGTATCAAAAAAATAAATAGAAAATTTGATGGCTAAACGCTACCCATAAAAACCGAATTATAACACTCAAAATAAAAAACAAATAACATTATAAATATTAAAAGACAGGTACGAGGTGTGGCAATTAAATAACAAGATTGATCTTAGAACATTAACAAAGTATAAAATTACACAAAAAAAATATTGCCATCTTCAATGTACTCTCCTCCCTGAACCCTACACCGCCCGTTGCGAATATTCCATTGTTGGAAGCAATGCCTGCAGGCCTTTTTTGTTAGGTTGTTCATAAGCTCTGCCGCTTTTTCTATAACTACATCTCGACCCCGAATTGGTGCCTTTTAACGATTTGGGAATAAAATCAAGTCAGATGGCACTAGGTCAAGTGAGTACGGTTGATGTACCACGGTGATTTTGTATTTCGTTAAAAATGTCTTGCCGGACAGGGCGTTGTGTTCCGGCGCGTTGTCTTCATGGAGAATCCATCACATTTCAGACCTTTTTCTTATCACCCGTGCATGAAGGGTTATCAAAATAATATGCTTGGTTAACGAAATGCCCCTCAGGCACCCAATCCATGTGAACAATCACTCGCATTTCGAAAAAAAAAAAAAAAAAAAAACAATGTCAGTGCACGGATGAGGCGTTAATCGTCTCCGATCTCTTTTCTTCCTTCTTTAAATCTTCTAAACTGCTAAAACTTGAGTACTAGATAGACACTTATCACCATAATATTCTTCAACAATTCGTACATTCCTGTAGCGGATTTTTTTAAGTTTCACACAGAATTTCATATAGACCCTAACATAATTCCGGCGGAGTACGAGAAAGTAGTTAACTTCAATCAAAGGCTAATGCCGAACGGTTTGCCTAATTATTTGCAATGTTGCCAAATTTACAGGGAAGCCGGAAGAAAATAAATCTCGTTATTTGTCACACCTCGTATGTCCCTCAAGCTTTTACTTTTATCTGTCAAATCATTTATGATATCTTCACTTTCGATTGACATAAGAATATCTTCTTCAAAAGACAGCATGAAAGCTTCCAAATGGTCTTGAGACAAACTGCTCCTTACTCTATTTAAAATAAATTTTAATTTAGAAAATGTTCTTTCACATTATGCAATTTGAGAAATAGAAAGATTTAATATATATTTATATACTTTTTCTAAATTGAGATATGCTTCTGCATGCTATGGCTATATTTATTATTTAACCTGATATTATACATGTAAATAAATAAATAAATATATCATCACGGTATATCACCCATTTCTAGGTGTGCCAATCTGCTTTGTCACAGATATCGGTAATAATGATGACATATTTGTACCGTGCGGGCGTTTACCAGGCGTCAACTCACGGGAACTCATTGCTGGCGTGGAAAATGCACCAAAGTGGTCACTTTTGTGCCATTTAAAATCCGAAATATTTGGCGTCGGTCGGAATCGAACCCAGTTCCCCAGGTTCGCGACCAGATACTCAGGCACGCGGCCATGAGACCCCATACGTATAAAATACTATTAACTAATTTATTTAAGAAAATATTTTACACTGCATTGGAATATAATAGCATATTTTTTAGCAGTAAATTATATAAATTTCTAAACGTCTACCGATGCCGGCCCATCGGGCTAACGCCCGATCGCCCGGCCCGCCAGTCCGGCTCTGACGTCATTATTACAAAACCGGGGCTAATATGAATACCTGCGTTATTATTTATTGTTAGAAATACATCAAAATATTGTATTTATTTATATTCTCTGTAAATAATTGAAACAATAAAGTGCAAAGGGACCTAAGTGCCAAAAATATTGTATAAGATTTTTATATGAGAAATTAAAAAATCCTATGTAGAACTGGTACCTTTGCTAAGTGCTATAAAACTCCTCACGTGGTTGACACGTAAAGTTAAAGGTGAAACAAGTTAGTTTTATGTGAAAAGAGTAATAAAAGTGTACAAGTACTAAAATATTTTGGCACATTCTTTGGTGCATCATGAGTGTTTAGCACATATTTAAACAAAATGTAAAAAAAGAACATGCAAACATTCTTACTATTTCCTACATGATACTTTCTTTAAAATGTAGGTAAAATAAAAGGTATTGTGCCCAGCACAATACCTCTTTCAGTCCCATTTTATTCTACAACAGTATATTGTTACATCAAACCAGTAAACGGAGAAAGGAAGTTCGGTCTTGCGAGTCGATCAATTAATTTACTTTTACATTAAAATACCTTTTTATTGGACGTTTCGGAGCTTAAATTTTGCTCATCTTCAGCAAAATATAAGTGGATTACAATAGTCAACAAGATCAAATTTTATACATAGCAAAAATCAGTCAGGTCACATTCATATTGATACAAAACCGCATGCTGTCTTTGCAGAATGAAGTTTTGTAGGCTCTATTACACGCAAAATTAATTCAAATCTTAGTTTCATAATTAGTTATAGCAATTATAATTGTCATAAACATTATATTCGTAGTTTATAAACAATACCTTAATTCTACAGGTATATAATTTACAGCGTGTAATATATTAGCTTGTTGAAATTCAGCCCACACATTCTACCATGTGAGTCGATCTTGGATCTTGTTCTTGTTCTATTTGAGATGGTGTGAATGAGAAACTTGTCCATGAAACTGCTGAGAGTCTGCATTTGTTGACGAGATGTTCTCTTTCAAGAACTTACCTGCTAATATATAAATGAATGGAGAATGAAATTTGACAATAAATAATGCTGAAAACATACATTATGATTATGAAAAATAATATTTACGGCTGTGTCTTCCTGCGGCACCGGTTCCCATATCTTTTAACAGTTTTTCTTCAAAAAACGCTGTTAAATATCATTTTTTGACATTTAATGTTTTTATAAATATTAAAGAATATTCTATTCTGTATACGATTTGATTGTATTTTGTACTTCATATTGAATGAATATAGAGTTCAAATGTTATTAAAAAAAATTGTTATGGCCAGCACAAGACCTTCCGTCAATTCGATGTATTTTATACAAATCCCATACCAAAAGTTCGTTGTAAAAGATTCTATATATCATATCATTTAAAATTGTAACACGATTACAAATTCCATAACAAAATTTCCTTTGAAAAGATTCTATAAATCCAATAAAATTATAACATGAACATACACTATGTAAATTGCACTTGACATTTTTTTCTTCTTTAGCTTTTCTCTATTTAATAAGGGGTCGCTGTTTCTTACTCTTCCCTTCCACTCATTCCTTTCCAACGCATTTTCTTCACACAGTTCTTCCTCTCTCAAGTTTTCTGCGATACAGTCCTCCTATCTTCTCTTTGGACTTGCTCGTACTCCCGGCATTGAAAGTTCCATTCCTAAGGCGAGACTGCAACTGCATGTCATTTGCGATGAACACTAACTTATACAAGTTTCTGATCCTACTTTCAATCTTCGGTTTTGCACTTGACACTGACATCTGCCAATTAGAATTTTTTGAACATATCAGCTGTTTCCATGATAAATAGCAAAGATGACTGATTTTTGAAAGTTAATCTCTTTACAATTCTGTAACTCTATATTTGTTGAATATGAAGGAAAATGTATAATCTAAGAGCATTTTCTTTAATATTTATAATAATATAAAATGTCAAAAAATAATATTTAACTACGTTTTTTTAAGAAAAAATGTTAAAAACTTCAAATAAGGGTACTTCCGGTGAATCAACTATAACCAAAATCTAATCAGCTCTTCTTATGGATGTAAAGAAGAGGAATACACACACATACACAAACAAACACACACACACACACATCCACATACAGATATTACCTTAAAAATAGTAAATTCGTATAGTAGGGACCCTAAAACGTGCTTATTCATTAAAACCTTACCACCAAATTTTTTGACAAAAGACAATACCTTCCTTACCTAAAGTTGACGGAAGGTAAGAATAAATTTCATAAAGTAGCCAGATTTGCTAATCAAGGGAACAATAATAAAATTAAGAATAAAATTCTGATTGACAGATGTCAGGGAAAAGTGTAATTTACATAGTATGTTTGTTTTATAATTTTACTGGAAATCTTTTAGAAGAAACTTTCTGTATGGAAGTAGTTAGAGATGCATTCGGGCCGGGTTGGACCGGGCTTTGAGGTTGGATCGACTCGGCCCGAAAATAAAAATTGCCGGCCCGTTTCGAAGATCGACTTGATGAAAAATTAGCTGACCCGGGTCGAAAATTGACCCGAAATCGGGCCGGGCCGGGCCTAAGCTCGAAATTGGATGCATCCGGCATTCCTAATTTTGATTTTTATGTGAGGCGAAATGTTTAACTTTTTTCGTGTTAAACTTTAAAAAAAAACTCTACATCCTTATAACGTTCCACATTCGTCAACAGAAGTAATTAAAAAAAGACACTTCTAGGGTAAGTTTGTTATAAAAATTACAGACCTATCCGTATTTGACACTTTGTTTACCAAGGGCGTTCGAAAATTGAACTTTTTCACAAATCTTATACAAAAAATATCATTTACAAAATAATTTTTTATCTAACTTTGTTTGTGCTCAAAAATAAGACAAGAAATCATTATGATAGGAACAAAAATCACTTTTATTTAAGTTTGCGAGTAGTAACAACAGTAATAATAACAACATCACAATAGCATTATTATGCTTTAGTGAATAACCTTGAATTCTTGAAGTAAAATAACATTTTTATTTGTTAAGATGTGAAATATAATGTTATTAAATCATTTTGATCCTTTTTAACTCCGTACATTTTCATTAAAATATTAAGGAAACTGTACATTTGATTGAACAATAGGATTTTTCGGGCCGGCCCGAAAAGCTCGAATTTTCGGGCCGGGCCAAAATCAAAAGTCCGACTCGCTTCAACTTTTGCAAATGATTAGCCCGATTCGGCCCGATAAAAAAAATCTGTGGCCCGGCTAGATGATCGACTCGAAATCAAGGCGGGCTTCGGGCCGGGCTGGGCCAAAGCTCGAAATCGAGTGCATCACTAGAAGTAGTGCAAGATACATAGAATTGACGGAAGGTATTGTGCTGGCCACATCATATTTTTTTAAATTAACCTTCAAAACTAGGGTTGTTGTTTTGCCGCAGCCCTTATACCTTTTCGGGAGAAAATCACGACTGTCCATGTTTAAACAGCAGTACTCTGCCTGCCTTCCAAACTTCCAATTCCACTTTGGCTGTGTTTGATTTATTAGTTAAAAATTCGATATATTTAATATATAATCCCACCATCCTTTAACGAATAATTTTTGGTCCATTGCTTTTCTTTTGCCAAAAACTTTACCAATATAACGTTGCTTCATTTGATTTTTTTTTAACCTTTATCGAAACTGTGAACTCAATTTGAACCAAACGTTGTAACTAAGCAGACATGGTAACTTGGCAGCAAAGAATTACAATTCGTCGTCATTTGTTTCATGGTTGGGATTCTAAATCACTCTCGCATAAAGCGACACTGATCAATAATAAATATTTCTTACATTATATTCGAATACACGAGTACTATATTTATTGCACTGCATCGATTTGAAATCTAGTTGAGATTATTTATTCTCCGATATGAAAAATTCACAACAATTGTGCAGAAATGTTTCTCTAGATATTTCTCTTTGTAAAGAACGACTTTTCGTTCATAACTACATTTAATTCAATTTTTCTCCTACATAAAATTAAATGACGCTTGATACAACCTTTAGCAAGTGCGAAGTTTGTATTGGACTCAAAGGGTTAGGAAATTATAAAATAACAGCTTTGTAGAGCAAGGTAACTGGTCTGCTATTTATATAGTTAATTCTATGTTTTCACTGAAGGAAACTAAAGATATTAAAAAAAAAAAAACTGAATTTAGTTTTTCCATGGTTATTTTTTTATGGCAAAGAGAGTTATTTCAATTTAATCTTAATAGCTTTGTTCCAGCCGGTAATTTTGGACAAGTTTGCAACATGTTTCTGATTTTTTAATGGGCATGCGTGAAGATATATATGTTGCAGACATGTTGGAAACATGCGATGGTTGGAACGCACAAACAGTGATCTGACATATAACTAACCTTAAAAATAAACATATATAATAACTTAACATATGGATTTTATACAAACTTCATTTATTTTACTTTTAATTATAATTTATAATTATAAATATAAGTGGGACAATCAAATTTAACAGAAAAATGACATTTATATGTCATGTCATGTCAAATTTATCATAATTTGCTCAGTATGGATATGAATAATATAAAATTATTGAAAGAATTGTATTAAAAACCACAAATAATTGTATTACTTGCTTATCAGGGGACAGTAAGTTATGTACTTTTAAGTATGACACAGGCACAACACATTTTTTAAATATAATTATAATTACTAAGTATAATTTCAGCGTTGTGAATGAGCCTTAATTCTAAAACGTCTAAAACTAAAAAGTACAAATTCATCTTACATTGACGTAAAGAAACAAACACTGAATTTGTATTCAATGGGCAGGCTCTGACTTCTAGTCAGCAGAAAAAGTTCTGACTGTTTAGACTGTCAGCAACTAGTTTGTGACAGTCCAACAATATGCGTTGAAACATCTAACTAGTAGTTGCAAACTTGTCAGTGGTACGCCTGGAACAGTATTTTGGTAATGCGCATGTGTCTGACAGTCACAAACTATCAGAAGTGCGAGGCTGGAACAAACCTAATATAATTCCGATATATAGTGCAGTTACAGATAATGATAATATAAGAGTAAAATAAGAGTACAAGGATTAGGGCTAGTTTATAATGAATGTAATTTATTAATTTTCATTTGGAAATTTAGATTTAAAATTTACAATTCTTTACAGAGTCTTTTTCAACTACCAAAGACTCTCTGTTATAATTCTAGACAAGATGTGGGCATTCACAAAAATAAAATTTGTAACTAATAAAGAAACTTTATAATATATAGAAACACACACTTTGTAATTACTGAAGATGGACAAATATTGTCCGAAACGTCCTATTTTTTACAAATAAAGACGATTATGACTGTTAGTTATAATTGTTGGAACCTACGGCCTGTTTTTTCCTAAATTGAAACTTTTACAACGTTCCCGAATCACCCATTTCTAATAAAATAAATGGTCGTTTGTTATGAAGCCCCCGATATAAAAAAAAATAGTTTTAGCTTATTTCACAAACAACTAATTTCTGTGATAAGTTGCTTTGGTTGTTTTTGCATTGACCCACAGAATTTAGTTTTGTTTAATTCAGTTGTATATTTTTGGAGCCCGTTGTATTAAATTTAAAAGACTTTTACCCTAAGAGCAAGAATACTATCGTTTAAGATTGGAACTCTTTTCAAGCTTTTTTTATTGTAACTCTATTCCACATGTAATTTGCGCAAAGTATATTTGCTTATGCTCTTTGTGAATACAAAATTTAGTACTAAAATTAACCAACTAATTCCTGGAAAACTTTTAGTTATATTTGATGTGAAATTCTTTGATATTAATTTTATCATTTAATTTATGAATTTTTGCTATTATAATATAAAAACTAATAAAGAAAAATGAGCAATTTCTAATCTTAAATTAATAATTATATTAATATTAATGACAAATCTTGCAGATAATAAATAGCCAGTACCTGTTGATCTATTTTATTCTGATTAATGAATGAACCGTTCTTTGTAAAGGGCATGCAGAATAAAATATCACACGCTTGAATATCGTTTAGTTGATAATTATAAACTAGCTGTTGATGTAATTATTTGTCATACGATCACAGTTCGGCAATTGCTAACTTATTACGCAAATTTAAATCATTTAAATCCGACCTAAATCACACTTTGCCTATGAGATCTATTTTCAACTATGTGTAACACGGATTCAGTATTTTATGGCAAATTTAATGGAGTCCTCTGCTATAGCAGAAAATTAGAAAATGAATCATTTGTATTAAAACTAGACCTTAAAACTGTATAAAAGAATGGGGTATTCCGACATTTTTTAAAAATATTTTTTTACATTAGTACAGACCAGTAGGACTCTGAATATCTAACTTTGAGTAAGAAAATGTATACATCACATGAGATATGAATTTTTAAAAATTTCATCGCAATTCAAATTTTCTTATCATGGCGCGCTTATGACGTCAACTCGATGGTGACATTTGCAACGAACTTCAGCGCCTAAATCCACATGTTCATGACAGCCATTTGCTTGTTTACATATGATTTTAGTAGTAGCATGTATTTCGGTGTTTGTCCTGTGTTTGTTTATGGTTAAAATAGGAGTAATAATTATAAAGTGAACGAAATGTCAAACAAGAAATATACCCGCGCGTGTTAACTACTGGCACCATCTGTGTTTTTAAACGAAAATATTTACTCTGAAATGAGTAACAGATTATCAACTTGACGTCACAAATTTCAAGGACGTTTCTAGAGCTGTAAAAATTCCAATTTTGTAACATTAAATTATGAATTAAACCTTTTTATTAAACATGTTTTATTATATTTTTCTACTATATGAAGCCCGAACTATAGAAAAAAGTTATTATATTGCATTAATTCCATATCACCGGAATACCCCATTGAAGGGGCTATCAAACTTAAAAAAAAAATCTGTTGTGGCCAGCACAAGACCTCTCGCCATTTCCATACTAGGCTATATAAGTATTGTATTTATTATAACAAAAAAATACAGAACTTTACCCAAATACTGTTTTTTATTGTATTTAACATGTCTTCTGCACACATATAATTCTAATAATATCTATTTTTCATTGTATGAGGAAGTTTCTAAATGTTAGAGATTCTTCCAATTCATTAACCAGATTGGCTGTATTTCTGATGGATATATGCATTTTACCTATAATTTCAAATATTTAATTAATAAAACAATAAGAAAGATTAAATATACTTCCCAGAAAAAGCTATCATAATGTCACTAAAACTGTTGATTTTTGACTCTGACATGTGTCATTTAAAAACTTTGTTATAAACATTGGAATTTGTCAACTGGTCACCTCAGTGCCTTAGCCTCTGCGATTAAATTACTCTATATATTATAGCGTCTTTATCTCTAAATCTATACAAGATATAATAAAAATTTTAAGTGTATTAGATGGAGAATTTTATCTTCTTCAATAATTAATAACAAAAATTTCCAAAAAATTATATTTAGAAGAATTTTTCTCAGAAACTACTACTTCCGGTTGTTCAATTGTTACCAAAACCTTTTCAGCTCTTCCCAGGAATGTCAGATTGAGGAATCCATAGTTAAACAGTTCTTAAGTCGTATAGTTTTTGAGGAATCGTGTCTACAACATCCAGACATACACACACACATACACACCTACACACATTCACACACACACACAGACATGATTTTAAAAATGTTATAATCGGATTCTAGGTACCTTAAATCGTGCTTATTCACTAAAATCTAGATATGCGAATTTTAGCATGAATCCAATATCTCTCTTAGCGAGAGGTAAAAAGTAAATGTGAGAAACTTTCTCGGCTGTTGTATGGATAATTTCAGTCAATCAGCATTTATTCTCTTCACAGACGTTTCGGTGCACACTTGCACCTTCTTCAGGGTAGCGTACAAATTATTACATCTCATGTACACAAAATATTTACATTCGTTCTAAACATTCAGTTTTACAACATCGTACAAAAATTCATAATCGGCAAGATTCTGTGTAAAAAATCAGATGTGGCCAACACAAAACCTCCCGCTATTTAATTTTTATTAATTTAAATACATACCTACCCACGTATTTACTAACGGTGCAAACTGTTCCATTGCAGTAAACTATTGCTTTATTTATTATTTTCTTTTTAAAATGTCACTATTATTAATTTGAAGTGATTAGTTTTTTGACAGTGACATTTACTGTCAGTTACATTCATTTGAAATATGAACTGTGTAACAAAGGAATTAATGTGTTTATCTTAGGCTTCGCGACTAATAAAAGAAATTATTTTTAAATTTATCTGTAAAATATATAGAAAAAGTAATAATGTATTCCTGTAGAAAATTCAATAATCTTTAATTTTCATAAGACATAAAATGCGAAAAAATGGCATTTAATCGTATTTTTTGAAGAAAAACCATTATAAGCTTCAGGTAAAGTGCCATTTCCGGTTATCCGATTTACACCAAAATCTAATGGCTTCTTTTTATATTAGAATAGGATGAAAATACAAGGTTTCAGAATTTTTTGAATAATAGTATTTGAGTTAGAGTGAAGACAAAATTCCTACACATACACACACACACACATACACACACACATACACACACACATACACACACATACACACACACATACACACACATACACACATACAGACATCATCGTGAAAATGTGAAAATTGGATTCTAGGGACCTTAAAACGTGGTCATTTACTAAAATCTCGATATGTGATTTTTAGCACAATCCCTATACCTCCCTTACCAAGGGTAGCGGGAGGTAAAAATGCAACGCGATTTTTTGACAGCAATAAATTTAATGTTGTCAACATGGAAACTGATTCGAATTTGCTCTTACAATTAAATTTACTTTGGAAGGAAAATTTAATCATAGATTAATTTTTTATGAAACCGAGTCATAATCAAAATATTAGTGACATTTGTAATCAACATTAATAACGTAGAATATCAAGTTTCATAGAAAGATAATCTCAGCGTAACACTGAAACACTGAAAGTTTCCTGTTCATTTATATCACTGATTCTCAAAATTACGAAGTGTTGACTTTGGTTACCACAGAATGGGGGATTCCACCATTTTTCTTTTTATATATATATATATATATATATATATATATATATATATATATTATTTCATCTGAAAATATTAGGAAAACTAAGACTATTGATGAAAATCCGGTGAGAAAATTCCTTTTAATAAGCGAGTTATGGTCTCCCGAATTTTGAAAAGATTCACGTGACGTCACGCATATGTGTTTTTATATCAAACTGTTTTCATCATGGACCTAAATGTTCTTGAAATATATGCTATTTTAAGTTAGATTTACATAAAATAAATTAATGTTATAATACTGTATAAGTCTACATACTTTATAATTACAAGTGTATTTAAATTATTAAGTTTAATGTAAGAAATTTATAAATAAATAAATATATCATCACGGCATATTACCCATTTTGGGTGTGCCAATTTGCTTTATCACAGATATCGGTAATGATCGAAAAAATAATAATTTTGAAGGCAAAACAAATATAAAACATAATAACCCTTACAACATTGAAAAGAGAAAAAAATAGTTATTTTTTTGAGACTAAATCAGATATGGGTTCCATTAAAAAAATATAAGTTTGTATTATATCTCGAAAATTTACGGATATAAAAATTTGTTTCGTATGCCACTGGTTAGTTAATATAAATATCTATCTTTTATATTTGAAACGTTTTTCTCAATTACGAATAGTTTAGAAGTTATTTGAAAAAAAAAAAATCAACAATAATCAGTTTTTTGTCATTATCTAGTGTCTTATGAGAATTTTTGGAAAAACAAAAGCACATCTGAGATGGCCTCCCAAAGGCGCACAAAAAGTTCCATTTAACCGACATCGTATATCTTATAGTTCTCGAGATCCCAATGGTGGCACTTCTAAATGGGACATACTGTATTTGTTTATGTTTATTATTAATATAATTGTTTGTAATTCCCTTATACCCATTCCGCCCTTATTTGACACATTAATAGGTACTGTTTCTTATTCTTCAATAAAGTTTTCAAAATTCATTGGAATTACTTAAATATAATACACAGAATTTATTGCATTTCTTGTAATCTTGTAAATTTGCTCTTTACATTTGATATTTATACTTCAAAGAAATAAATTTGTAGCGTACCTATAATTAATATTTATATTTATTTTTCAACAGTGTAATATTTTTCATATTATTTGTTGGTATTTATATTATAATGCTTTATTCATTATATTTATTTTTAACTTTTTGTAAAATTCAAATCAAATTTCTTACAAATATTTTCTAACAACATAGCAACTCACGTAAATATTTATGTTGTTTATGAGCTTAAACAGCGTAGGAGATTAAAATGATTACTACCAATATATAGTATTGCATTGCGCAATAATGTTTTGTTTATAGCTAGTACAATTCGCTCTATAATAAGTTTTAGAAACTATCTTTTTCTGAATTAAGAAACGCACATGCAGACAAAACTATTAGTCTAGCCATTTTTGATAGATTTCTTTATGGCATTATTGATAAATATCGTAAACGACATGAAACACAAAAATGCTAAAATACACGCCAATCTATACAAACTATGTTGACAATTCCAAATTAATCTTCAACAGAGTTACGACATACGTCGCCTTATTAACAGATTTTATAATCTGTGTGGCAAAAAGAAACTAAAAACATACACTTTTTTGCGCAATGCCATTCTTGCGTGAAGAATACCACATCTTACAATTTAAAGGCAAATTGAGTAATTAACATGAAATCTCTATGCAATTACAAAGAACTGTTTGTTTTGTTTTAATAAATGTTTTAGTGGACTTGTAAACTAAACTGGAACACATGTTTTAATTAATGTTAGTAAAGTCAACAAATGTAACTGCAACGTTTAATATAATTATTTAGTTCAACAATGTTCAAGCAAAATATGTTCCTCAGATTTTATTACACATTTGTATTCCCCATACATCTGTATCTTCTCTGTATAAAAGATTTTGTCAAAATTACTTTTTATTACGGTGAAACTGGCATACGATTGGCGAGAAGATTTATTATAACCTTATAACTAAAGAAAAAATCTGTTGTGGCCAGCACAAGACCTCTCGTTATTTCCATATTAGGTTATATAAGTATTGTATTGCACTTCGCTATCGAACCGTCGTTTTATAACAAAAAATTACAGAACTTTGCCCAAATAATGTTTTTTATTGTATTTAACATGTCTTCTGCGCACATATAATTCTAATTATATCTATTTTTCATTGTATGAGGAAGTTTCTAAATGTCACAGATTCTTCCAATTCATTAACCAGATTGGCGGTATTTCTGATGGATATATGCATTTTACCACAATTTTACCTATAATTTCAAATATTTAATTAATAAAACAATAAGAAAAGTTAAATATACTTCCCAGAAAAAGTTATCAGAATGTCAATAAAACTGTTGATATTTGACAATGACATGTGTCATGTTATAAACATTGGAATTTGTCAACTGGTTTCCTTAGTGGCTTGGCCTCTGCGATTAGTTTACTCTATAAATTATAGTGTCTTTATCTCTAAATCTATACAAGATACAATAAAAATTTTAAGTGTATTAGATGGAGAATTTTATGTTCTTCAATATTTAATAAAAAAAACTCCCAAAAAATTATATTTAGAAGATTTTTTCTAAGAAACTACTACTTCCGGTTGTTCAATTGTTACCAAAACCTTTTCAGCTCTTCCCAGGAATTTCAGATTGAGGAAACTGTAGTTAAATATTTTTTAAGTCTTATAGTTTTTGAGGAATCGTGTCTACAACATCCAGACATACACACATACACACATCCACACACACACACACAGACATCATTTTAAAAATGTTATAATCGGATTCTAGGGACCTTAAATTGTGCTTATCCAATAAAATCTGGATATGCGAATTTTAGCATGAATCCAATACCTCTCTTAGCGAGAGGTAAAAAAGCCCTTAATCTTAACAATAAATTTAAAAAACCATGTCATAGGTCAAAACAGCTCTGTTTTGACCTCTGGTATGGTTTACATGCTGCGTAATCTTAACTTCTCTGTTTTTACTTTGTAGTTTCTACTGATGATGAGAACTTAGCTCTCGAAATACGTATATAGTTTTTAAATTTATTGTTAAGGTTAAGTTTTTTTTTTTTCTTTAGTTATAACTTTACCTTAAGACTCCATTTTAGTTTTATTATTATAACCTTGTTAATAGAATAGTGTGAGTGAACTTTAATTTCGAATGCTAATTTTCTCTAGAAAAAATGTTTTATTTATTCTTATTGAATTATGCTCTTATTATAATATTACATGGTCGAATTTTCCATCTTCCGCGCTCACCACTGGGGTCCTCCGCCGTAGTAATTAATTAGAACATGGGTCATTCATTTATATTAAAACTTTTTGAAATACAGAATTAATTTTCAAGTATATAATTGCAGAAAATAACGAAACACTTGATTGAATTTATGATGCCACCTCAAATATTTTGTTTGCATATTTCCAATTATTGACCACGAGAGTTATTTTACCATATTTATATAAGTGCTAAAAAAGACGAGTTTATGTGACTCCAATTATTATTAGCGAAGTCCACTGTTTGAGAAACCTATTTTTTGACATATTTGTGTCGGCGATAAATAGGCTGTAACTCTCGACTTTTGTGGAGCGTCACTACAATATTGTTCTCATACGTTATTTTTAAATTTCTGCCTCTCGTTATGAAAGGTATTGGATTCATGCTAAAAATCGCGCATATCCAAATTTTAGTGAATAAGCCCGTTTTAAGTTCCCTAGAATCTGATTGTAACATTTTTACGATAATATCTCTCTCTCTCTCGATGTGTGTATGTGTGTGTGCGCGCGCGCGTGTGTGTGTCTGGATGTTGGAAGGACGATTCCTTAAATGTAATACTTAAGATCTGTTTAATTACGTATTCCTTAATCTGACATTAATCGGAAGAACTGAAAAGGTTTTGATGTCAAATGGACAAACGGAAGTAGCAGTTTTTTTAAAAAAATCTTCTAAATTTTATTTTTTGAAAATTTTTGTTATTATGAATATTCAAGAACATAAAATTCTCCATCTAATACAATTAAAAAAATTATTATATCTTCTATTGATTTAGAGATAAAGAAAATATAATATATACAAAAAGGAAACCAGTTGTCTAACTCAAATGTTTGTAATTGATACATAAATGTGTCAAAAATCAACAGTTTTACTGACATTACTGAAACCTTTTTCTGAGAAGTACATTTCATATTTCTTATTGAATTATTATTTGAATATTTAATATTATAAGTAGGTATGTATATTAATAGTAACAGAACATATATCCTTAAGAAATACCCGTCAATGAATTGGAACCATCTGGAACATTTTAGAAGAGTAGGACAAAATTCCTTTTAGAATGAAAAAATAGATTTAATTAGAATTAAATTCGATACTTATGTAACAAAACGTAAATGTAGAGATGAACTCGATTTCGAGCTTTGGCCCGGCCCGGCCCGAAGCCCGCCTCGATTTCAAGTCGATCATCGAGCCGGGCCGAAGATATTTTTATCGGGCTAATCATTTTTAAAAATCGAGGCGAGTCGGACTTTTGATTTTGGCCCGGCCCGAAAATTCGAGCTTTTCGGGCCGGCCCGAAAAATCTTATAGTTCAATCAAATGCACAGTTTGCTTAATATTTTATTGAAAATGGATGAAGTTAAAAAGGATCAAAATGATTTAATAACAACAAACTTCACATATTAATAAATAAAAATGTATTATTTTACTTCAAGAATTCAAGGTTATTCATTAAAGCATAATAATTATATTGTGATGTTGCTATTATTATTGTTATTACTCGTACTTAAATAAAAGTGATTTTTGTTCCTACCATAATGATTTCTTGTCCTATTTTTGAGCAGAAACAAAGTTAGATAAAAAATCCTTATGTAAATTATATTTTTTTATATAAGATTTGTGAAAAAGTTGTTTAAATTTTCGAACGGCTTTGGTAAACAAAGTGTTAAATACACGTAGGTATGTAATTTTTATAACAAACTTTTTTTTAACTACTTATGTTAACTAATGTTGAAAGTTATAAGAATGTAAAGGTTTTTTATAAGTTTGACACGAAAAAAGTTAAACATTTCGCTTTAAGATAAAAATCAACATTAGGAATGCCGGATGTACCCAATTTCGAGCTTTGGCCCGGCCCGGCCCGAAGCCTGGCCCGATTTCGAGTCAATTTTCGAGCCGGGCTAGCTAATTTTTTTGTCGAGTCGATCTTCGAGTCGGGCCGCTAATTTTTATTTTCGGGCCGAGTCGATCCAAACCTCAAAGCCCGGCCCGGCCCGGCCCGAATGCATCTCTACGTAAATGGCCAGAGGTATTGCACTGGCAACAACAGATTTTTAATATATGTAGTTTTATATTATTTTACCCTATAATTAGAGTATTATTGGCTATTGGATTATAAAATTGCTATTAATATTATTATTAGTAATAACTTATAACTCATTACTAATTTATAAACTGAAGCATTTAATTTCAGGTACTAAAACAATAAATATAAGATTTTTACATGAAAGCGTTCTATAGGCCAAATCCAAAGTCCAATGTTTGGTATTACAAAATTATAAATTCCAGAAGTGGTTGAAATGCAGGCAAAGATAAAACTAATTTTATGAATGTAGGGTTGTACGTATAAGAAACAGTTATATGTTACGACATTTCATTTTCTTATTATCCCGTGAAGAATTTTATAATTGTCGTTATAAAAATATAAAGAAACATCTCCATCTAATCATTTTCATTAGGTTGATGACTACTTGTCCTCCTGTCCATTCCAATTTTCTACGAGGGCACTCAGTAGAAATAATATTTTTCTAACACCTTGTAACGACTATAAACACTGTGAAAATAAAACTGCTATTTTTCGTAAAAAATACTCTATTTCTCTTTTACAAAAACTAAAACTATTATTTCTATCCTACAAAAAACGCAGAGAAAAACAAATAAACATATAGTAACTGTTTATCATAAATGCAGTTCAAAATTAAAAATATAAAATGTTTTATTTTTCACATAAAAATTAACGACTAGAACAAATGTTGTTTTACCAATTGAGAAAATGTTACTTCAATTATGTAATAAAAAGACACAGTTTTATTTCTTACACCTACAAGAATACGTAATACAATAGTATAGAAAATTACGGAGAAATTTCTTTAATGTCATTACATTAAAGGAATATCTCTGTAAATTTCTATTTATTTTGTTTTATTATAAATATGAGTAATTACCTCTCGCTAAGAGCGGTATTGGATTTATGCTGAAATTTGCATATCCAGATTTTATTGAATAAGCACGATTTAAGGTTCCTAGAATCCGATTACAACATTTTTACAATGAATTCAAACTCTGGTATGATATTTTTACTACATCGGATGTTGAGTTACAGGCGTTTGAAGTTACATTTATCAAAATTATGTGTATTTTCAATAATACGAAATTTCGATGAAAAATCATGTGAATTCAAACCTATGTAACTCGAGATCTGAAGCAGTAAAAAAATCATGCCTGACATGAAAAGAAAGAAAATTTCATGCTGAATCTAGACTTTCATCGTCCTTTATTCTATCTTTAACCGTGTATGAGTGGTGCATGATAATATAAAATATGAACTATATAATATAGTTCATTTTTCATATTTCTATGCACCGCTCATACATGGTTGAAGATAGAATGTCGAACGATGAATGTCTATATCCAGCATGAAATTCTCTTTCTTCTCATGTAAGGCATAATATTTTTACTTCATCGGTTCTTGAGTTACAACGTTTGAAGTTACATTCATCGAAATTATGTGTATTTTCAATAATACAAAATTTTGCTGAAAAATCATGGAACTTCAAACGTCTGATGAAGTAAAAAAAAACATGCCTGACATGAAAAAAAAGAGAATATCACACTGAATATAGATTTTCATCGTCCTTTATTCTATCTTTAATCGTGTATGAACGCTGTATGAAACTTTAAATTATGAACTAAATAAATGCTTGAACCAGAACCACGATTTAAAATATACTGGTTGTGCCACTCTGCATAAAACGAGGGTCCAAAGCGATACGTGTTTCCTCGTTTTTTCCGCTAGAGGCGCAACGTGAGAACGACCCAATTGACACCTGTCATTTGCATTTCATTTTGAAAATATTACATGTTATATCTTACAGAAAGGTAAATAAAACAGGTTTTGAAGTACATATTCGTATTATATATAATGTAATATAAATATTTTGTTGAAAGATATTGCAATTAATGCAAAATGAAAAGAATATTAAATAGAAAATGTTTCATTCCTGGATGTGAAACCGCTTACAAGAAATCCACTGAAAAAGAATCTCTGTTTGCTGCTCCACTCGATATATCACTTTTTTAAAAATGGCAATGTGCAATTAGTAGAGATGATCGCGAATTAAGATTGAATGATGTTGTTTGTCGAAAACATTTTTGGGAAGAAGATATTATTACCGAATGGAAATCTGGAAGCTTACGGTTCTATCAATTTATTTAGTTTTTCCAGTTTTAAATTCTAACAATGTATTGATTCAGGTTTCCATTAAATATATAAATTTATATTAAAAATAAATTCATTATGCATTTCATTTTTTATATTTTATGTAAAAATAGTTTGCTGTGGTAGGGTCGTCGTCACGTAGCGCCTCTAGCGGATTATTCAAGGAAACACGTATCAAGCGGACCATCAGAAACAATGAAAAACATGACAAGTGGCATAACCAGTATATTTTAAATCGTGACCAGAACCGCATACGAACTCATCTCTTAAAATACAAATTAACCTGAACGGAACCAAGTTTTTGGCAGGTTCGATGCTCTGGTGATATCAACGATTTCATTTTTTGATAAGTTACAATAGTGAAACCTTCTATTATAGAATATAAATTGATTAATTAAAAACAGTCGTATATTAAGAAAATTAAATTTTTGTAAAAAGTTAATTAGAACATTATTATTCTAGACACAATAACTTGTAGCGTGAAGCAGGTTAATTCTTCGCTACAGTATATTGGCCTGTCCGTATATTGACTGAGCTAGCTTTTATTAGCACTTGCGTGTTAAACCCGGTATTTTATACAATAGTAATATAATATAGTATTGCTTTTCATGATGCGACCAGTTCATCGTCTTATATAAATAAATAAATGTTGGTCGCTCCCTTGATCAGAATAATGATCAATGATTGATGCACTGATTAGGTCTTTTAACTGCACTAAGAATGTCTTTCTCCTCATGATGATCAATACCGCTTTTATTATAAAAGGGAGGTCAGCATGCGGACTGTAATTTTTATTCTGCATTTCTAATATGCAAATAAGTAGAGATGCACTCGATATCGACCTTTGGCCCGGCCCGGCCCGAAACCTGCCTCGATTTCGAGTCGATAATCGAGCCGGGCCGAAGATAATTTTTATCGGGCCGAATCGAGTTAATCATTTTCAAAAATCGAGGCGAGTCGGACTTTTGATTTTGGCCCGGTCCGAAAATTCGAGCTTTTCGGGCCGGCCCGAAAAATCCTATTGTTCAATCAAATGCAGTTTCCTTAATATTTTAATGAAAATGGATGAAGTTAGAAAGGATCAAAATGATTTAATAACAACAAACTTCACATATTAATAAATAAAAATGTATTATTTTACTTCAAGAATTCAAGGTTATTCATTAAAGCATAAAAATTATATTGTGATGTTGCTATTAATATTGTTATTACTCGTATACTTAAGTAAAAGTGATTTTTGCTCCTACCGTAATGATATCTTGTCCTATTTATGAGCAGAAACAAAGTTAGATAAAAAATCCTTATGTAAATTATATTTTCTATATAAAATTTGTGAAAAAGTTTTTTAAATTTTCGAAGGGCTCTGGTAAAAAAAGTGTTAAATACACGTAGTTCTGTAATTTTTATAACAACTTACACTAGAAGGGTCTCTTTTTTAACTACTTATGTTAACTAATGTTGAAAGTTATAAGAATATAGAGGTTTTTTATAAGTTTGACACGAAAAAAGTTAAACATTTAGCTTTAACATAAAAATCAACATTATGAATGTCGGATGCACCCAATTTCGAGCTTTGGCCCGTAGCCCGGCCCGATTTCAAGTCAATTTTCGAGCCGAGTTAGTTAATTTTTAGTCGAGTCGATCTTCGAGTCGGGCCGAGTCGATCCAAACCTCAAAGCCCGGCCCGGCCCGAATGCATCTCTACAAATAAGCATAAATAAATAAAAGTGGGTAAACTTTTCGACTGTGATGTAGATTAGGATTTAAAAATTATCCGAAACCCAGTATTTAATTTACATTTATTACATCTTTTTCATGGTCTACACATTTTTTAAAGCAAACAATAATTTTCAAATTTGCCGTAAGTTGGATTTAAATAAAGCCGTTGGAATCACAACCGTAATGTAATGTATAATATTCTATAACTATTAAAGTAATGTTAAGTTTAACAATTACTGTATGTTTGTAGATTAAGCTCAAAATTTCCTTACAAACTCCTTACATAATTGTCCTATTGTTTATCTACATATATAATTAAATACTCAATCTATAGGTACCTAGCAAGAGATGATAGATTTAGTAGGTCACAAACCTAGAAAACTTGATTTGTTGTGGAATACATGGGCTACTCATTAATAAATGTCATATCCATGTCGTATTTGATTTCGATATTTTGTTAGTTCGTAATTTAAGTAATTGAATAATTTTGTAATTCTCATATGTTTTGCAAAGTTAGAGTTCTTTTATTAATATTTGTACATAATTTCATAAGTTCAATATATTGGAAATTATTAAATTATTTTGTATTTCCAGGAAGGGGAATTTTAAATGTCCTGCAGAAAATTATATACAGTGGGTGAGTTTATTTTGACATTTTTTTTTCGCACGGGTCAAAATGTGTAAAGTGTCACTTATCAAACAGAAGTGCATGAAAAGTACTTTTTTCTACGACCACTGTTAAAAGTAGTCTTTTTAACGGTCGCTTAGCGAGTTAAAAATAACAGTTTATAACACAGTGAATACTTTTAAATCGTTGTCATTGACAACGGATTAAAAGTAAAGAACAAATTTACTTTTAACACTAGTGTTATAAAAGAACTAAATCTAGTTACATTTAGTGTTAAAAATATAACTAAATCTAGTTATATTTAGTGTTCATAAGTAAATGTAGTTTCATTTTATATTTATTTTTGTACCGAAATTATTTATATAGGTATTTTATTAGAAGTACACATTATTTTGAAACGTTTATTGTTATAGTACAATTATTACAATGGGCTACTTGCGTGGTACTGAAAATCTAATTTCTATCACTATATACGTAATGTTATGTTGAAAAAATATAAATTTTATTTTTAAAAAATTATTTGTTTTTTATTAAATTACGAAAGAAAATTTTCTGTGACGTCATTATATTGAACTGAAACTGTTTAAAAATGTAACGTATAGATGGCATTGCGTGCAAGAAACTTTTAATTTGAATTTGACATTAGTTCATTTTTCTCTCTCTCGGGGCTCTCAAATATATTAATTACTTCACAAATAAACACATAGGTAGTTACTTGTAATTTAAAATATCGATACCAAATAGACAAGCTAAAATATTAACCTCCAAACTATTGTTGAAATGTCAAACATGAGATCTACATTACCCGTACAAACAAACGCTATGGCTTTACGACCATTCATTGGTGCAGCGTAATTCTACGTCATACATGGCGGGAATTCAAATAATCAAATTTCATTATTTTTTTTATAGCTAATTAATAAAAATTTTGTCAAAAGAAAAAATATGGGTAGCAAGTTTTTACCTGCTCTTCAAAAATATTAAATAAAAAAAGGTACGCAAGTAGCCCATTGTTTATAATAATTCCTTGCAAGGCGCTTGAAAAATGGAATTTAAAACAGTATTGTTGGAAGTAGAGCTTAAAATACACAATTTTCAGTTGTTCATAGCAAATACATCATGACCTGTCATAAACGTCATTCTATAATTTTTAGTTTTTACTAATACATAACTAGGGTCGTAGGAAAAATAGTTAAAAAAAAAAAAAATGTGTATCGAAACGAAGGCTCTTTCGATATGAAATTGAGATTCGTAATGACTTTATTTAAAAATATAATGAGGTTTGTTACCTTCATCAGATTTAGAGAAAATAATAAATTATTAATAGATTTAAAAATAGCACATGTATTTTTAAAATTTGTTAAATATTAACAGAATCCTCTGTGATTTGTAATTCCAATAAAAATAGAGATGGAAGGTGCAACAATCTATATTTGTTTACTGCGGTGTGGAAGATTTAAATTTCCGTCTAAATTTGAATATCAATACCTATTACAAATAATGTGACATACATTCAGGAATGAATGTATGTAGATAATTGTAATTATTTCTGTATACTAGAACAATAACAATGATATATCAATTTAATTATGTTGTAATAAATATATCTATGAACATCTATTTATTAATATTCGTACGGATGCTAATTATAATTTCATTGTTTATTTAATCGATACAACAATCACTGTCGGGCTTCAAAGCAAGTGGTAGTTAATGCAGCATTTGTAAGTATAATCTGATTATTCGTCGTTTTTGTCACAGAATGTACTGATACGTATATACACAGCGGCGAGTGGCGGAATGCATAATGTTCCTGAAGTGTATACATGCCTTTATTACCCATTATCTGATTATAAATGAAAAATAGATTTATAACTTTGCGTGGAGGACTGCACAACATCCTTTTCAACTGTATTTCAGAAAGCGTCACTTGCATTTCACAATTCAGAATGCTCCAATGGGGTCATTTCACATTTTCTGATTTATTTTTTTCTTGAAAAAATAGGTCAAATTAAACATGTATGTGTATGTTTTACATCTTACAAGTCTTTAGAATCAGAGATATGATTTTTTAAAAGTTGCGTTTAATTTCAAATATTTTAACGGCTGACGACACATATTCACGGATGCGATAGTCGAGCTCTACCGGTTTAATTTAGAACTATGATTATTTGGTTTCGTATTTATTTAAATAAATGGTTTATTTACATACCTTATACTGCACTCGTACTTTTAAAGAAATAGAAAGTAATAATAATCTTCTCTCTTGTATATTTTGCTGTTAGGTTAGGTTACTGTTTCATGTTGTGAAGCGTGTGTGTGTGTGAGACAGAATTGTCTTTGTGTGAGTATGAATATGTGTCGTCACAAATTTAGTCCGTGTTTAAAAGCGCGAAAGTTTATTAGCAAATTTATGAATGAAAAGTCGCATATTTAAAATTATTTTCTATTACTATATTTACTAAATGAGATGGATTTCATGATTTTATAAAAAAAAAATCGACAATTATTTTTTTTGAAATGACCCCATAGGGCTGCTGCAAGAATTATTATATGACTTCTAAATACTAAATTTTAAAAGATATTGTTCTTAAAAGAATCTCAAATTTGAAAATATCATGAAATATTCAGTAGATATGTTACAATTAAATATTGAAATATGTGTAATATTTTGAAAAAGTCACGTGGTCGGACATAGAATATGACGTCAGAGTACATACAGTTTAATATGTGACAAACTATCGCCTACTATTATTTATATAAATAATGAAAACTGTTTTCCTATTGGCTATGAATTACGTGCTGTATGTACTCCGACGTCACAGGAGTGGGAGGTTGTTTTTCATGACTATTTCTGGCGTCAATCTTTTTATTTAACTATTTACGAAAATAACAATAAATTATAATTTTTATTTTTGTTACTATGAAAAATACTACCTACATAAACTTTCATTTAAAATAATTTTTAAAAATGTGAAACAGGCTCCATTTAGAATAATCAACTTATAAATAAATATATCATCACGGCATATTACCCATTTCTGGGTGTGCCAGTATCTACAACACATGTAGACATCGGTAATGATGATGATATATTTTGCCGTGTGGGCGCTTACCAGGCGTCACCTCACGGGCACTCATAGCTGGTGTGGAGAGTGCACCACAGGGGTCACTTTTGTGCCATTTAAAATTGGAAATATTTGGCGTCTGTCGGGATCGAACCCGGTTCCCCGGGTTCGCGACCAGACACTCAAGCACGCGGTCACGGGACCCCATAAATAATAATAATAATCAACTTAATTTCTAAATATGTCAGCACGGAAGGCAGCACATAGGCACATAACTCTAATGTGTAGAATGCATCGTACAGGTCGGGCCAGAAGAACTTCAAATAAGGGTACTTTCGGTTGACCAATTATAACCAAAATCTAATCAGCTCTTCATATGGTTGTAAAGAAGAGGTATACGAATGAATCATAATTTTTGGAATTGTAGTTTTGGAGTTATCGTCGGAGAAAAATTTGTCACACACACACACACACACACACACACACACACACACACACACACACACACACACACGGACACACACAAACACATACACACATACACATACACACACAGACATCAATGTAAAATTAGTAAAACCGTATTCTAGGGATCTTAAAACGTGCTTATTCATCAAAAACTCACCACCGAATTTTTTGACCAAATACCTCCCTTACCTAAAGGTGACGGAAGGTAAAAATAAGTTATAGGTAAAGTTAGAATTTATTTCGTTCTTATTCAGAAAAGGGCGACAAGTTTAGTTCTTGTAGAATGAAAAACATTAGACCCAACATTGGGTAAAAAAGCAGTAATAATATGTATATGTATTTATTTATATTTATCAAATTTTATGATACTCGTTGATACAGTGTTTGTGTGTTCTTTGTGAAAATCGTTTCAATGCCGGTGAAATATGCTTTGACGCAATTAAATACGTATTACGTATTGTAATATTCTGCAAAGTGTCCTGTGCCATATGGTTAACATATCTATACATATTTGCACGAAATATGGGGTAGTAAAACTATATAACGTCTAGCTTGCATAAATGTTGAATGTTATCTTCGTTATCATGCATTATAAGAAAAATAAACAAGGGAGGCTATTTTTAATTATTTACATGAATTTTAATATGTCATTTATATACATAGAACCCTTTAGTAAATATAGAGATAATTACTTTATTTTGAGTGGCGACAGTTGTTAACGAACAATTTCGTAGATAGTAATAAGAAAAATTTTGCTTTCGATGTAATTTTAAATATTTGAATTTGAAATCAGTAGGTAAATATGATATTATTGTGTACCGCGGAGCATAGGCGTTCCGTGGGCAGTTAATAAGTGTTCCGCGAAAAATTATATTTATTTATTAATAATAAATCTAATTGATATCTGGATAAATTTAATAAAAGCGTACGATGTATTTTATATTAAATTTATTTTATTCAAGTAAAACTATAGGTATAGAAAATTTTAGAAATTAAGTTAGAAAATTCATCAAAGTTTAAATTTAATATTAAACTGTACGATAAGAGATATGACATAGTCGTACTCAGTGGCGTAGACAGGGAGTATTTTGGGTGCAAGTGCATGCCCCTAAATTTTGGAAGACAAATATTTGAATTTTTAATTATTTGATAAATATAAAAAATGTTTACCTACAACTCTACAATTTCATATAAATGATATAAGTTAATTACATATATGTAGGTTCAGATGCAATTAAAATGCAAAACATGTAGGTACGTCGTCTCTTTTATACAGGGTGATTCTTGACCTATCCGCATAAATGTGAGGAATGATAGTTTGTGATAGGTAATACCAGATAATGAAAAAAAAATTAGTAAAAGTTGTTTATTTACGGAGATAACGAATAAAGTTTGAAATTATTTTAGTAGCAATAAACTTATAAAAAAAAAAATACTATACAAATTACAGAAAGTACAATTTGTGAATTAGAACATGTGCGAAATAATTTGGAAAAGGTTTTCAAAGAAATTTTTCAAAATTATGAAGAAATTATAAACGAACTTTTAGGGGATGATTTTCGTATTACCGAACCTAGAATTACAGGCAGACAGAATTTCCGAATAAGTTTATTTTCACATTTTTTGGACATAGTCATCCAACAATTAAAAGAAAGTTTTACAATCCTCTTCGAAAATTTTCTGGCTACACCACTGGTCGTACCACTAGAATTGCATATAAAATAGATAGCGATGCTACAAGGATTTTGTGATGTGTGTGTGTGTGTGTGTGTGTGTGTGTGTGTGTGTGAGATGTGTGTGTGAGATGTGTGTGTGTGTGTGTGTGTGTGTGTGTGTGTGTGTGTGTGTGTGTGTGCATGTCTGTGCTTGAATAGAAAATTCTTTTTTTAAAAATGAAAGTGACCGACACCTTTGTTACCTCGACCACATGGTGACAAAGGTGTCGGTCACTTTCATTTTATAAAAAAAGAATTTTCTATTCAAGCCTTAATTCCTCAAAAAACCAGGATGGAGGTGAAGATCAACCCTCTTATCAAATTTACGGGGGTTTTGTAAGAGAACACATCTTACCACAAAACATCAAATGTAAAAACTTAGACAATAATGTAAAATGCTGAAGATGGAGGTTTTTGGACCTCCGAAAC
This sequence comes from Ophonus ardosiacus, assembly GCA_943142095.1. NCBI lineage: Eukaryota > Metazoa > Arthropoda > Insecta > Coleoptera > Carabidae > Ophonus > Ophonus ardosiacus. The sequence continues at coordinate 8,191,909 of OW964831.1, read as the reverse complement.
GTCCAAATAAATGTTAAAATCAAGAGAATTGTGAACATGAATTATTCAAAGGCTTCTGGCGCGAAAATACCTTAATACGCCACTGATAAGTAAACTCAGTTTCAGAATTTTCAGACGGCCAATTTATGTAAAATAAAATTATTTGAAAGTTATGTTATTTGTATATGATAAATGTTAGAATATTTTTGGAAAAGGACACCGTTTAGGTTTGAATTATGATTATCATGCAATACATAAATCCCATCCAATAAAAAAGCAATAATACTAACACATATTTTATAGTCTTTTCACGCATTATTTAAATTTAAACATATAAACAAGATTTCCGCGAACTTCTGTCATTTTTCTGGCTTATGATCAAAAATCGAGTTACAAAGTAATCACAGAACGTTTTATCGCTAAACCATTTTTCACGTCGACGGTTTAAAAAAAACTTTAGTAGTTACAGAAAAAGAGTATAAGTTAAGAGTTTTTTTAATGGCACTTGTATCTTGCATTGTTGGGGTGGGTATTGTTTGTTTTTTATTGTGGAGACAATACATAGACGGAGAAATGAGAAAATATATCATTTCTTACTAAAGATAGGATTTTGTTCTGTATCAAATGGACAACAGTATCTGCAGATGGAATACATTTAATAGGATATATACAAGCAGACAGTTCAGCACAAGAGATGTAAAAGTAAAACCGAGTACCTATACTAATTTGTAGAAGTGGATAATATCTGTCACTTTTGAAAGGCATACAAATTTTTTTTTCAACTTCTAGCTTCAAGTTTTTTTTTTTATTAAAATTAATGATAACATTTAACAATAATTCTATATCATTGTTACTTCTCGCTAAGAGAGGTATTGGATTCATGCTAAAAATCGCATATCCAGATTTTAGTGAATAAGCACGTTTTAAGCAGGGACCTGAACCGAAATATATTTATAGTTCAGATATGTTCAAGTTGCTGAAAATGATCAATTCATAAATTTTAATTTTGTGTAAAAACTACAAATTATTAGAATCGTTCTCTCTGTTGCTTCGCAGAATGCAATAGTTATTAAAATTTCCTTTCTTGGATTTATTCTTGTAATCAATTATCTTGGGCTGGATTCAAAATATGCTTTGTTGTAATCAACACTTTTACAGTTAATAGAATATTGCTAGAATATCAACAATACCAGAAAATATTTCTTTTAGATAGTTCTTTCTACTAACTAAGAAAATATCTAATCAACAATATTTCAATTTTCTATTATAATTTTCAAAAAAGTAAAAATATAGCTATAGTAAATCATACGCATTTGGTTCTTTGCAACATGCTAGTATTAAAACATTTATGAATTTCTCGTAGATTCATTCTTGTAATCAATATTCGCTTTATAATTATCGTATTTTATTATAATTATTTCATTTTCGTTTTGCTAAAAAAATACCTTTCAAATTTGATATATTAATTTATTTTTAAATCATTTCTAATGAATGACATTTCTTTCCAAAACGTCAAATTTAACTCATTGCTTACTACATTCTTTTACTTAAATGCAAATAAATTAGAAAAAGATATATCTATACCTAAATGTATGAAATAAAAAGAGACGTAAGATATGACTATCGTTTTCGTTTTCACATGCTTTGAGGATGTCGACTAGAATTCAGATTTTTTTCGGTCCAAAACGATATCGTTTCCGGTTTTCACTATTTACGTGATCACATTTTCACTTGTAGACAGCCGCGATATCGTTTTCACAGTTGCATGATCCCACTCCAGATTCAGTTTCGGTTCAAGAAAAAAATAATTATAACGGGTCGTCGGTATTGGCTTCGGGTTCGATATTCGGTTCAGAGCGGTAAATGATTAACAAAAATATTGGTACTGAGATATTTAAAATTATATTTAATTTGAATTTACAGTTTGTAATTAAATATTTAACAGATCTGAACCAAATCTGAATTTAAAACGGTTTAAATTTGGTTCAAGTTTATTGACCTTGACAAATAAAAGTTTGGTTTAGGTTTATCAAAATTCCGGTGAATTCGGGTTTAGTTTCAGGTATCTGGTTTTAAGGTCACTAGAATCCGATTTTAACATTTTTATAATGAAAGGTGTGTGTCTGTGTCTATTAGACTAAAAATCAGTTTACGTATTCCTTAATCTGATATTAATGGGAAGAGCTGAAAAAGTTTTGGTAACAATTGGACAACCGGAAGTAATAGTGTCTTAAAAAAATCTTCTATATATTATTTTTTGGAAATTTATGTTATAAATATTAAAGAATAACAAAATTAAACTAAATTTTAAATAAAAAAAATCTGTTGTGGCCAGCACAAAACCTTCCGTCAATTCGATGTATTTTGTACATATCCCATACCAAAAGTTCCTTGAAAAAGATGCTGTATATCCTGTAAAATTTTAATACCAACATTAGTGTGCGTGTATACTTGAAAAATTATGGCCCTTAATCTTACAAATTTTGAAAAAAGTCCTGTTTGAATGAGAATCGGCAGATTAGCACTTCGAAATGTATTTTTTTTTTTTAAATTTTTATTAACACTGTTTATATGTACGTAAAATAGCAAAAAGTATAAAATTTATGAAAATACAATAATTTAAGAACGTAAATGTCGTTTATTTTATTTTCAAACTTTACCGTACTCAAATGATGGCAGCAGCTGTCATATACGTACAGGAATTGAAAATTCAATATTTTCAGAATTATGAAATACATTTTGTATGGAAGAATACAAATTAGAAAATAAAAATGACAACTGTGTATTAAATGTAGATTTTAAGTAAATGCTTAATGTATTTATTTAAAAGTGTTATTAGTAAAAATTTAATACTTTTTAAAAGTTTACCGTTATTTTCGCAAACTAATTGAAAAGTCAGGATTTGAGATTCGCAGTCAATGAGTTATTCAGAACTCAATATAAATTTTAAAGCTTATAGAAGTTTTAGATTAACTCTCATTTACCACTAAAATACAAGTAAATTATCAATAGAACAAATGTAATTACTACCACATACTTCACAAAGAAGTTAAAATATGAGATTTATAAATCTAAATTATACAGATCACTTCTCTGCCAGTTTTTGCGGACGGTTTTTCCTCTGGCAAAAGAAGAGCTTTTCTGAAAACCTTGGTTACTTATTTTTTCTTTTGTCTCGTAATTTATTTGTTATTTTCCCTGAAGAAGGCATCAGTTAATGGTGCCAAAACGTTGGAACTAATAAAATATTTCAGAACAAAAACTAAAATGGTTGTATTATTCCTATTGAAAGTATTTTATTGTTATATAAACATTATTTGTATTTTACATGTTAAAATATTTATATTTGGGATGTAGATATAATAAAATAAATTTGTAACCTTTGTTGAGATAATTTATTATCACACATAGTACAAACTCATCACAAAGATAAAAAACATAACTTCTTTAATAAGGTACAATTAATCAGTAAAATAAAACTTATTGGACGTCTTGTAAATTAATTTTTTTTAACTTTTCTCTTTCGTTTGGCTGCTGGACTTGTAGCGTTTGCTTCTTTTTTCAGACTCTGTCATCCATTGAATTCTAGTCTACTGACAATGTCTCGAACAGTTTGCATTAAATTATTGTTGTTGTTTTCGAGAAGGAGGCTATGGAGATGGGCCATATAGCTGTCTATTGTTTGAAGGGAGGCGGCTTCTTTTGTTCCTTACACAAAACAAATTGTTAATAAATTATTCTTGAATTTTCAGTCTCAATAAATACAATTAGAGATGCACTCGATCTCGAGCTTTGGCCCGGCCCGGCCCGAAGCCCGCCTCGATTTCGAGTCGATCATCGAGTCGGGCCGAAGATATTTTTTATCGGGCCGAATCGGGCTAATCATTTGCAAAAGTTGAGGCGAGTCGGACTTTTGATTTTGGCCCGACCCGAAAATTCGAGCTTTTCGGGCCGGCCCGAAAAATCTTATAGTTCAATCAAATGCACAGTTTCGTTAATATTTTAATGAAAATGGATGAAGTTGAAAAGGGTCAAAATGATTTAATAACAACATACTTCACATCTTAATAATAAAAATGTTATTTTACTTCAAAAATTCAAGGTTATTCATTAAAGCGTAATAATGCTATTGTCATGTTGTTATTGTTACTATTCGTATACTTAAATAAAAGAGATTTTTATTTCTACTATAATGATTTCTTGTCTTATTTTTGAGTAGAAATAAAGTTAGATAAAAAATCTTTATGTAAATGATATCTTTTTGTATAAGATTTGTGAAACAGTTTAAATTTTCGACCGCCTTTGGAAAACAAAGTGTTAAATACTCGTAAGTCTGTAATTTTTAAAACCAACTTGCACTAGAAGAGTCTCTTTTTTTAAATAACTTATGTTAACTAATGTCGAAAGTTATAAGGATGTAGAGGGTTTTCATAAATTTGGCATGAAAAAAATTAAACATTTCGCCTCACATAAAAATCAAAGTTAAGAATGTCGGATGCACCCAATTTCGAGCTTTGGCCCGGCCCGATTTCGAGTCAATTTTCGAGCCGGGCCAGCTAATTTTTTGTCGAGTCGATCTTCGAAATGGGCCGGCAATTTTTATTATCGGGCCGAGTCGCTCCAAACCTCAAAGCCCGGTCCGGCCCAGCCCGAAAGCATCTCTAAATACAATTAATTTTATGTGAATAATTTCCTAAAAGAGCTTATTTCAGAATAGCTAAACATTAAAATGGAATAATTAAAAATTAAAACAGAGTTTTAAGGTTAAATTATAACTAAAAAAGAAAAATCTTTCAACCAAGATTACTCAGCATGTAAACCATGCCAGAGGTCAAAATAGCTCTAAGGAATAAGGAAAGAACTCGGATTATATAGGGAGAGGAGTCATAGGTGAGTGGATACCTAATTTGGTAAATAAGGTTAAACAAAATAATTGAAATATATTATATTAACTCATATAATTTAGAATTTGGGATGGGACCTAGCTCAGTTTTCTTCAATTTATCTTTAAATTTATGTATTATTAAATTCTCGGGTGCGTCTAAATATCTATTATTATCAACATGTTTTAATAATTGTATATTAGAATTATCAATTTTATGATTGTTAATAAACATATGTTTTACTACGCTAAATTTATCAGGATTACCGGTTTTTAAATGATAGAAATGATCTTTAAACCGAACGTCAATTTGTCTTTTAGTTTGCCCGATGTAAACTTTATTAAAATCTTTACACTCAATTTTATAAACGCCGGATTTTTTATTATTATATATTTTATTTTTAGGGTTATCTAATATTGATTTAATAGTGTTATTTGATTTATAAGTTACCGTTAAATTTTGATTTTTAAAATTTTTAATTTACTATTAATTGTTATATGCTATTATTAAACTAGAAAAACATTCTATCAACATTTAAAATTGGTATTAAAAAGGAGATTCATTCACAAGCCAAATAAATTGTAGTTGATGTTTTCAGATTGGCTATCATGCGTGGTGTCAGTGTCAACTTATCGCGTAGCTGCTATACCTAGGTTTTACATGAAATGAAGTTGAATTTGTTCCAGTGTGTACAATGCAATTAAAGTCCTTAATCCGTACAACAATTTTTATTATTAAATATTTTTGAAAATTTGACCTACCAGGTAATCGGACGTTACTAAACCCGTTAGTTAGTGTTGTCCGTAAATGGTCCAAATGTTGCTGGAGGGCTACATTATTATTTCTCTGTTGCATCGTTTCAGACTCCAATTTTTCAATTGCAGTTTTCATATTCTCTATATGTTTCTGCAATATCGCATTCTGCTGTTCATAATCTGTATTACTCTTTCTTAATTGTCGTAATTCCGCTTCTCTCGTTTTATTGTGATCGAGAAACTCTTCTGTGAAAATAGGAATGTCAAAATTGGTAAAATCTGTTTCTTTCTCTGCGGATTTCATTCTCGTCTCTTCTTTGGGGATAGTGGGCTGAGGAACAGCGACAGGCTTTTGTTGTGGCGGGTCCTCTTTTGTTTCTTTCATTTTTTTGTCGGATTGGGCTTGTGCGAATGTTTTGTATGCTTCTGTTTGTTTATAAGCGTTGAATTCTCTAGCATACCTTTCTCTATCTTGCTCAGCAGCATCTAAGTACTGCTGTTTTTTGTCTGTTGGAAGCTGGCTCCACTCACTGGCTAGAAGTTTTGTTATTTCGGCGAATGGAAGGTTTGGATTGGCTGCTCGGACTGATTCTCTTCTGTCGTTCAAGTAGCGAACATAACCTAGGAAGAAATAATTTAATTTAAGCATAATTTTTTTATAAACAATTTCACTACGGCTCATTACCCATTTTTGGGTGAACCAATACAAATAAAAAAGTAATAATTAAGTCATTTTTAAATTTATAGTATCTGCGGAAGTAAATACAAAATAAATACTTATTTATTTTATTATAAAACATTTTACATTTGGAAAACAATAGCTATTTTTAGTACAAGTGAGCAAAGTATGTCTTTATCTCACGCGTCCGGAAATTGGCCGCACGAGCTGGAGTGAGTGCGCCAACTGGACAAGTGAGAAAAAAACATGCTCACGTGTGCTAAACATGATTTTTTCCACAATCTTGAAATAACTTTTTATAAAAAACGAAACATTGTACTTTAATGAAAAACTCAACAGTACATATGTTTATAACTGAATTTAATGTATAGTTAACTACAAAAAAATATTGTTCCTTCATGTAGAATGGTAGATATTTATTGTACAATTTGTAAGTCTATCAAAATTTATGACTCCTGACGTAGATTATTATAGGCTTGTGTATTTTGCTCACTTGTGAAGAAAGTTATTTACTTTGCTCACTTGTGATTCAACATGCTACTTTGCTCACTATTTTAAGTTGAATAATAACGAATTTTGCTAACTATTATGGAAAAAACAAATTAGTGTAAATGAACTATATAAACAATATAAAACATAGTGCGCATAGGAAAAACAAAAGAACATTCTATCAATAATAAGTTAAGCAGTCGTGAAACAATTGAAAATTAATACAAAGTTCAGCCATATTTTTGTTTATAACTATTATTGTATGTATAAGTATTAACAAATATAGGAAATTATAAAGAATAAGTGCAGAAACAAAATACAAATCACAAAATTAGTGTAGTATATCGTTTAATGTGTACTGCATCATCAAGAAAACTTTGAGAATAATGCACCGTTATCTACATTTTTAATAAACAAGCTATGGATATGGTAAACTGTAATATCTATGTTTATATGGCAAATATAGCATAAATAACAATATATACGACAAAAGCGATGTGGTAAATCGCCCTACCTGTCAGTGGATGCCTTGGGGCTGTGCTATCTTTTGGTTTCTTGCGTTTCTTTCCCTTTGACAATCCAGTTCTAGTCTTCGTGGCTCCATTATCTGAACTGTCCGGCGCCTTTTCGTCGCTTGAACCACTGGCTTTCTGCTTTAGAGAAGCAGCACTTTCTGTCTGTGGAATGATTTCGTTACCATTCTCCATTCGATTGTGTACTATGTGCACTAAAATTTATTCGTAATTATTATTAAAACTTCATTTAAGTTTGACATATGATAGCGTGGGGTTTTGAATTAACAGGGTGCGTTCATTAAGATTATTGTTAATAGTCGCCGCCATGTTTATGCGTCTGAATTTTTTCGAGAATTTATGAAAAATAATGCAATTAAAACAATAAAATGTTCAAAAAGAGCCCAAATAGATAATATATTGCATTATAATACATATTATTTATTACTTATATGGTAATATACATAAGAATAATGAAATAGATAAAATAATAGGTACAGTTTCGGAGGAAAAAAATAAAATAATTCCTCATATTTGTTAATGTTGTTGTTTAATTCTAAATATTTAACAATAATTTCTAGAAGCTATACTAAATAATTTGAAAATTACCAATAAAATACAGAAACACAACACTATTTGACTGTTTAACGTTTCCGACAAAATTGAATCAGAACCGTGATCAGAACATTTATTTAGTTAAGGACATAATTTATGCCTTCTGATTGGTCAAAAGCAACCACGTTAAAATAATGAAAAAAAGTGTATTTTGTTCATAAAATCGACAATAATAATTATAAATTCAATATTTTTCTTATTATTGACTTTGGAATCTTTAATATTGTTTTAATTTTATGTATATGTTTACAAACGAAATATTATGTACTGTGAAAATATATTTCACAAATTTAAATTCATTATTTAATACATGTAAAATCGGTCGCCTATCAAACGCTATATACTTTAATCTTACTGATACGACGTATATTTAAATCATATATTTTTTTTGTAACGATTTTTAAAAGTAAAAAATGGATAACAGATATTTATATTTCAGATTATCGTTAAAAATGGAGGGAATCGGCTGTTTTAAATTATTTCAAGCATGGTGGAACGCACAATTTGAGGTACGTAGATGGCGCTAACTATATTATGTAACTCGTGCTGTCATCTCGTTGCAAAAGAGAACACTAACCAAAATTTTATAAAAAAAATTGCAAATTGAAGCCTCTTCGGTGTGTGTAGTTTGTGTGGATTTATAATTAGAATTTAGTAAGTATTTTACTTAAAAAATCCCAGTATTCAGCGTACAAGCTCGCCGTAATATTCATGTAAAATTTACTTGTAATCACTGATTGATTTTAAAATTAAAATAAATAGTTTTTGCACGTGAAATTGGTTGCAAACCAATCTTTTGTGAGATATGGCTACCTTGTAAAATCTTTTTTCGTGAGTGTATTGGTTATGTATTAACATCAGTTTTAAGTGATTTTTAAAATTATTTAAGTATAAGTGTTCTCTACTGCCATATACCTAGGTGAGTGAGTTTCTGACATCTTTTGTGTGTATGTGTTAGGTTTGTAAGGTTAGGTTGTCGGGTATCTTATTTTAAAATTATTTGGCAGGTGAAGGATATTTATTTTAAAATTCATTAATGATTTACGTGGTCACGTTTATTGACGTTTTCCAATATATTCATCTACTTTGAGATGAATTTTTGTATGTATTTCTATTTTTTACAAAATTTCTCTTATACGGAAATTTACCTGCTGTCATTTTGAAAGATGTATTTTGTTCTACGTATAGTATATTTCGAAAAATGATATAGTACAATAAATTATTAGTTTGCAAATAATAGCGCATAATTTTCTTAGTTTATTGTTGCAAGATGGCACATTTTTATTTGCTTATATGTGTAAAGTTGTATTTCAAAAATGTTAATTAATTTTATTCATGAATATGTGAATATTTGATTGCCGTTAAAATGAATTAAATTGTGCCTAAATGTAGGCAACCGTACGTACACGGAAAATAAAAATAAATATTTCACAATGTATATTTTAACATAATTTTGCAATTTACGAGTATATATTTGCAATATATGTTGAATTTAAAGAAAATATGTGTAAATTAATATTAATAATGCTTTTATTATACAATAAAATAGAATAAAAGAGCCTTAGGGATAGGGTATATTACGAAAACTTTTTTTATCTGTTAATCTCTCTCTCTTTACTGGTCCAGATTAATCTAATCAATACCTCCTAAACATATAGGACCAAAATTACCCACTCGAAATCTATTAGCTAAACTAGTTAAGGACTTTATTGTTGCTATACAAAGTAGCCTCTTGTAAGAGAAATTAATTCGAACAAATATTGGGCATGTAAACTGAAGGTAAATAGGTCAAAGGGCAAAGATAGGTTGTCGACCTGTTTCCTTTCCCGACGTTGCCACTTCTTAGCGATGTTGCCTTATCCACCCCCGAAATAGGTCACGGGGAGGCCGCTCCAAAGGTCACCAGGCTAGGGTTGAACTTGGAGGCCATTAGGGAAGAAACATTTTTGTATAAAAGAATTTTTTTAATATAAGGAATGGGGGTAAAAAAAATTTTTTTGTGAGTTTTGGATTATAAATTTGAGGGCTTACGTTCGAATCTGACCCTTAGCAATAAATTAATTGATTTTAATAAAATGGGATAACGAAACCTACAAGATATGTCTATGAACAGAGTTGCCCCATTCAAAAAATTACTTCTGGCTATACAAAAAATGCCATTTTTCATCAAAATATGATTGATTGTGTAAACGGCTAAAAAACTTATTTTTTATGTATAAGAAGAATAGTAAAGGAACCTGTAGAAACCGGCACCCACTGGAAACAATATCGTAAAAGAAATAGTAATTAAGGTACCAAGGGTTGTTATAAGGATAATAATGCCTGAGGTCAACAGTGTACTGTCGAGGGCCTCTGGCCCGAGGCGAGTACGTTGACCGAAGGCATTATTGCCGTTTAACATCCGTGGTGCCTTCAACGTTTTATGTCTTACTAGAAATTCTTAATAAACATTTTGTCTGACTAGAATTTATCAAACAAAAATAATAAATCACAAAATTTTAATACAACTTACAAAGTAGCCTGTGAATGCGGTATCTAGGTAATATTTTGTTTCTGTAAACAAAGCATTTTTTCAAACAAAAAATATATTTCTTGTGGTATTCTTCTGTCCATATGGACGAGCAATGTTATTGCTAAGAATAAGAAGTATGCTGGTTTGTATTTGTGATGAAACAAATATGATTATAAACGACTACAATTCACAATGCTTCTTAACCTTAACTGCACTTTATGTTAGTATCAGTATTATTAACCTCAGTTTGTTGTCAACATTACCGTATCAACTTAATACGCCCTAGGGCATTATTTACTCAATAACGGACTTAATGTTGAGGTTGTTATAAAACAATAACATAGTAGTAAGACATAAAAATACTTAGGGCCAGTTTTACAATCTCCGGTGAAAATTTTGTCAGTTAAATAAACAAAATTGAAACGAAATGAATGGTCAAACGACAAATTGATCATTGTTGTCAATAATCCGATGCAATATTCTTTATTTAACTTGTAGTTACAATTTTAACCGGAGATTGTAAAACTGGCCCTTATTGTAATAATATCCAGTAGACATGTTAATAAAAACTTGAAGGGCTTTAGTGCTACTACTTATTGACAGTTTAAATCACAGAATTATTAACATTTGCATTAAATATTTTATTGTGCATTATTTCAAGCTTTTTATAGAAAGGTACACTCGTTATTGTTAACACTGCAAGTTTCTTGTTGATTTTAAAACATTACAGAATGTCGACATTGGTTGTTCTTGTATTAAATCACATTAACCTATAGAAGATGTGGTAATATATCCTCCTATTTGTACATTAGAATATCTATAAAATATCTGATATTTGTTCCAAAACTAAAATCCAGCGTTTGTCTATAATTGAAAGATTTGTTTATAGAAACAGTTGATATCGAGGTTAATATCTTTACATGAAAAATTTATGATTTTGAATGTTCTCAACGCTAGATGTTGCTATGAATTATTAATAAACACTTTTATTCTTTTTGCACATAAATATGAACCTTTTCGTTTTCTACATACTTATCTAATTTTTGTAAAAACTTTCGTACTGCTTTTTCACATATCCCATTATATGGAAAAGTTATACTAATGTAATAATGGTATCTTGTTTCTTGTATATCTATATTTATATATATATATATATATATATATATATATATATATATATATATATATATAGAAATCTTGAGGAAAGCATTCATTAATTTTTTACGGGCGTCTTTATAAAATTTCGTCTAGTAAATGCTCTAAAATATATGTCATCTACTTTATAAGTTATAAGATTTTGTTATGAACGCGGCTAACTTCCTAAAAAATAGGAAATAAATATAAATATAGAAAATATATGCCAGGGGGTGCCTTATATTTCTTGTATAATACCAACGGAATACTTAACATTTTTATATAAGGATTGGTCTGGGGATTAGCTTTATAATTCGTCCTGCAATGATTTGAACAATGACTTATACATTATATATCTATGTAAGTTGAAAATTGCATAAAACTATTTAAATAGGCAAAAGTTTTATTGGGGTTCCGAAGGACCGTAGTTGCACATTAAATTTTTATCTAAGATGTTATGCTTGTTTTAACAATGAACGCTCACTACTGAACTGAGCATCTGGTCATGCCAAAATATAAATGTACACGAGTTACAGGATTGTATTGAATGATATTTTAAAAATTTTAAGTACCTTTATAAATGTATAAATTGTAATATTGGGGTAGATTTCCTGGACCGTATGTCCAATTAAAGCGGTTTACCACATTTAAATCAAGTCAAGGACGATATACCTTGGCAAGAACTTACACACACACACACACACACACACCACATATTCTTGTGCGTATAGTGTCCGGTTGCCAATCTGGTGACCCGGGTTCGATCCCGGCTAGGGCAGACTTTTAATCACACAAAAGTGATCCCTGTGGTGCACTCTGCACATCAGCTATGAGTGCCCGTGAGGTGACACCTGGTAAGCGCCCACACGGTAAAATATATCGTCATCATTACCGATGTCTACATGTATTGTAGATACTGGCACACCTAGTAATGGGTAATATGCCGTGATGATATATTTATTTATTTATCTTTTATATATCTGTCCTTGAACAGAATTACAAAACCCACACCTGAAACCATTATGATAACAAAAGGTTTAGAAAATCTACTAAAAACTTTACCCATATTCTTTACAAAAACTTATTTCTAACAACTTGCAATGCATGATGTAAATGTAAAAATTGTTACTAAAACCAAGAGAAATTTGCACCTCATTTTCCAAAAAATAGAAGAGGAAAATTGTAAATTTATTTTTCTAATCATACCTTATATTATTCTATAAAGTGTCCATTTTCAACACCTGTTCTGTGAAGAAATGATAAATGATTCTTCGCTCGAAGAAAACTTCCCCGTTGTTTTTATTTGATGGATTAAATTCGTAATTGGATGTTTTGGCTGGCTGAGATTATATTTTATTTTCAATGTTATAACATTCTTGATTAATCGAAAGGATGAAATTATTTTTTGTTACATTTATTTTCAAAAAGTAATGGAATGAAAATTATGAGGAATTATGCGCTAAATTTAGGACCAAAAATGCGCTTATTTTTACCCATGTTATTGATGGGTGAAAAGTTGTTTTCCAATAATTACAATGTTTGGTAGTAGAGTTTCTCAGAAATTGAGTCATTAGGATGATATGTTTTAACGTTTTAAGTAGTTAGAAGTAATTTGTTTGACTTCCAATTTATTTTACTGAGAAATGGTGTTTTCAATATCAATCAAATAGTTAGTTTAATTCTATATAATCTGTTTGAAAGAATCCTAATATGATTCCAACAAATTGAAGTTATATTCTTGAGAACTTAAGACCACTACTGAAAAATACATATATTTTCCTACAACCGTGCATATAGTACATACTTTACGCACTCTATACAATGTGTAACGTGCAACTTTTCAAACGCGTGAAAAGTAAATACGTTGCTAGGCAACGGTTAATTTACTAACAACTAACACTAACAATATTTGAAGATGCCTATACACTCATACTCAGTATTATAAGAAATAGAACTAACATTTCCGTTGTAGGAAAAATATTATATGCAACTCATATGTAAATAGTATATTTTATCATGTGTAAAATATCGCACTTGACCAAAAAAGTACGAAACATTCCACGCCGTACAATCCTATATCGTTCAAATGCTATGCCGTTCAAATCTTATGCCGTCCAATTCCCACGCCGTTCAAAGTTTCCCCCACCAACTATCCCATAGCTTACAAACAGCCAAATCCCACGCCGTTCAAAATATAGCAAAACAGTACGGGACGAACAAATAAACCAGGATTTTAAACCAGATATTTCATAGCCGCCATAGCCATCCTATGTGGCGAATTTAGCTAGTGTAACACAGATGGCTCTGATCGGCCGCCAATTTTCAAATAATTTATGTATTTCATTTTTCTTTCAATGAATGCCTTGTGAAGACGTTAGATAATGCGAAATAATAGTTTCTTACGTACACAGGATCGAAAGGAAACGTTTACGCCTGCAGACAAAATTCGTTCAAGGGTGTAAACTTCTTTCGGTATGAGGTATGTACAACATTTTACGCACTACTGCCAAAGAATAAAATGTTTTTAAATTATTTTCTAAATAAATTTAAAGCTTGTTGATATGTAAAAATATTTCGTAACCAAGTACAGTTTCTGACAATATTAAAAAAAAAAAAAAAAAAACTGTTCCGTACTAGTATTTCTGCCTTCAGTCTCAACTTCTATTTGTCGAAAAATTTGATTTTCTGTAATGCATAATGTATACTCCCGTGGCCGCGTGCCTGAGTGTCTGGTCGCGAACCTGGGGGAACCGGGTTCGATCCCGACCGGCGCCAAATATTTCGAAATTTAAGTGGCACAAAAGTGACCCCTGTGGTGCACTCTCCATGCCAGCAATGAGTGCCCGTGAGGTGACGCCTGGTAAACGCCCACACGGTAAAATATGTCGTCATCATTACCGATGTCTACATGAGTTGTGAATACTGGCACACCCAGAATTGGGTAATATGCCGTGATGATATGTTTATTTATTTATTTATTTATTTATACTCATATTATATTTTGGTAATAAAATATAGATAAAAAACTACCAGCTGGTCCATTTATTACTTTTCCAACATTCAAATTTGTATTATGATATTCGCCACGGCAATTAATTATATCATCTAAATGTGTCTTACAATTTCGGAGTCAATTTGACTCCGAAAGCGAGACGTCAAAATCGACCGGGAATTACAAAAGCTGAAAGTATGCTTCCGGTTTCAATTCCATCTTGAAAGAGTTTGTTGTGAACGAACCGTACTAGCACCAGATTTAAATAGATGTCATCTGTCTAATTTGAAAACTACAAACTTTAATGATGTGATTTTGTTACATATTCCTGTTTTATGTATTTAAAGTAAAATAAATTAAAATATATGCGTAATTTGTTTTAAGAAACATTATTTTGAAGTAAATTTTTATAAATTCCAACAATTAATGTTATTGTGGCTCTGGCAAAAGGATTTTCCTTCTATTAATCTGTGTTTCTATAGATATAGACCTAGGCTATTGTTCAAAGGATTAACGGTTTTCTGCACCTGTTTACTTTTTCTGTCCGTTCTTGCTTTCAAGTCGGTTCGTAGTGTTTTAATCGCGCTTGAGTTATCTGGTACGATTTTGAACTTTTGCAAATTACAATAACACATTAATATGAGATTTGTTTTTCTGCAATAATAAGTTCTTTTGTGATTGAAAAGAGACTTTTGTTCGTGGTGAAAATGCAGTCGAATCAAACTATGTACATGTGGTCTGTGATGTCCATGAAATGGTTTATAATACAGACCTTAAAATTGTAAAAGGAAAAGTGCATACCATACCAGTTTTAAAGAGAAATATTATAATGTCGAGGTAAGTTCATGTTTGAAACATAAATTTTATCGTATTTGTACTATATTGAATTTTACAGATGTTTAAATGAAGACAAATCCATTGAAAATGATTCGTGTGCATGCCCTAGAGGTAAATTTCGTTGCCATCACATGGCTGCATTAGGTATTCATGCACACTGCAACATTTCTGTAACGGATACGGCTTGTTCCTGGTCGAGGAAGAAAACAACTGATACTAGAGTACAAACAGTTGAGGATTTATATCCTTCAACAAATCAATACCATATAGATGCACCGATCGCGCAGTTTCCGAGGAAAGAATTATCCAAATTTGGAAGAGCAGTGGGTTTTAATCATTGTGGAGTTGCGAGTTATTTTCTCGCCGGTGATTTAATTCTGGCCGAGAAAGATTTTTTTAATAGTCGAACTGTTACCACGGGGCTTTAATTTAAAAATGCATTCCACCACTTTTAATGACACCACAGTTTATGGTGGAACAAATTCAGGTAACAAGAAATGTTGCGAGGACAAGAGTACACGTAGAAAGGACCATAGGAAGAATTAAAAATTTTCAGATATTACATATATGATTCCTTTTTTAATGCCCGCTTATAAGGGAAGTCGAAATATTTTACAATGAACAAAGTACATAATCGAATTTTTGTAAATATGTATGTACAATGCCTGACACGAGATGTTAATGAATACGTGTTACAAATTTATAGGGTATGTAAAGGATGCAAAATAGACTAAGTTTTACTTTACTAATAAACTCATAATATAGTAATTAGTTTTCTTCATTTTAGTTGGCTGCTACGACCTCTTAATTCAGTTATTAATTTTGTTAATTTTAACTTTTTGCATCCCCTATAAATTTGTACATATTCATTAAAATCCTTTATATTATTTATGCATGTATGTGACAAATATATTATATGATACCTAATCTATTTTTCAAATTTTGCATACCTGCTTCTTTTATTTTCCATGTCCAATATTTTCAAATGCATTTTTGATTTTATAAATTGATAATATTGCAAAATGTTATTACAGTGTTATAAAATTAGATTAGAAAAAGTTTTTATTTACACTTGACACCTATTTAAATTTAGTACCAGTACAGTTCGTACACAACAACAAACTCTTTCAAGATGCAGTTAAGAAATCGGAAGCCTACTTTCAGGTTTTGTAATTCCCGGTCGATTTTGACGTTATCACTTTCGGAGCCAATATAAGGTGTTTGCAATAATAATAATAATTATTATTATTGTATCAAGGATCTGAAGTTCTATTTTTATTTGGAATTTAGGCTCCGGGCCGAGGAAAATAAACCATATGAGTGATCAAAAAGAACTTCAATGCTGAGGGTACACATTAAATTTTATTTGAAATCGAAAAATTGCAAATCAAAACAATATTTATTGTTATAGGTTATGTTTATATCATTTTGTTACTCATTGTTACTAATCTCGATTTCGGATATTGAAGTTAGAATAGGGGAATGTATACAAATTCCTAAATGCACATGTATCACTCTGTACATATCTTGCCGTACCATTTTCCTATGGTATAAATATGTCCCTTGATGTTATATTGCCTTATATATTTCTCGTCTTGTACATTTGTCACTGTGTACAAAACTATTCCATGACGTTTCTGCGCATCAAATAATTCAAATTTGGCGCGTTCACTGCATTTCGAATTACTTCAAAAACAAAACTTATTTTAATTTAAACATACGTAACATTTGCATATGTTTAACGTTACGTTTACGTACGTATTTTTATTTTATTAAAAGGAATAAAATACATTTTATTTTCGAAGTACACTTCGAGATAACGCGCAAAGTTCAAATTCACTGATGTAAAACCTAAAAAATATTCTAATAAATTTTATTTGAAATAAAAAAATTAAATGAAAATATAAAATTAGAACTTAAAAGCAATATATTTACGTAGTTATTGTAATAGCACAATTTTCATTGTTTGTAATATCAATAGTTTGTAGTTTATTTAAATTTTTTAAAGTAATATTCGCTGTTGATGTTAACCGTGTGGCTCTGGGGGATTCTACATTATCCCTCATCCACCATGTTGCTTTAAGGAAGGATAATAAGTCTGAACCATCCAGCATGTTTAAGGATAATAAGTCGGAACCAGTGTCTGCTAGCAGAGGTGCAGAGGTTCTTTGGAGAGCATGACCAGGGCCGGCCCAAGAGTTTTTGGCGCCCTAGGCAGATTTCTATCTTGGCGCCCCCAAAGAAAAACAAAATATAAACCATGCTATTTTTACCTTTCGACAAAATATCAGTTAACTGCCAGATATTATAAAAATATCGCATCGACATTAGAGCGTAAATTAACAAAATTATACAAACGTCATTTAAGTGATGCGATATATTTACCTCTCGCTAAGAGAGGTATTGGAATCATGCTAAAAATCACATATCCAGATTTTAATGAATAAGCACGTCTCAAGGTCACTAGAAACCGAATTTAACATTTTTAAAATGATGTCTGTGTGTGGATGTGTGCATGCATGTATGAGTGTATGGCTGGATGTTGGAGGGACGATTCCTCAAAAACTATAAGACCTGTTTAACTATGAATTCCTCAATCTGACATTCCTGGGAAGAGCTGAAAAGGTTTTGGTAACAATTGAACAACCGGAAGTAGTATTTTTTTTTAAAAAAAATCTTCTAAATACAATTTTTTACAATTTTTGATATTACTAATTTTGAAGAACATGAAATTCTACATCTGATACATTTAAATTTTTTATTATATCTTCTATAAATTTAGAGATAAAGACGCTATAATACATGGAATATCGGGATATAATAAGTCGAGTAGGCGAAACTACACTACGGAACCAGTTGACAAATTCAAATGTTTATAACATAATTTGTAATTGACAGATGTCAGTGTCAAAAATCAATAGTTTTAGTTACATTCTGATAGCTTTTTCTGGGAAATACATTTAATCTTTCTTATGGTTTTATTAATTAAATATTTAAAATTATAGGTAACCTGCGTATATCCATTGGAAACACCGCCAATCTTGTTAATGAATTGGAAGAATCTCTGGAACTTCCTCATACAATGAAAAATAGATATAATTAGAATTGTATGTGTGCAGAAGACATGTTAAATACAATGAAAAGCAATATTTGTGTAAAGTTCTGCAATTTGAAGAGAACAAAAAAAATCTATTAAAAAATCGTTTACGATCAGGGCATCGAACCCGAACCTGAACCCGAACCAAAACCGGAACCAAACCGTAACATTTTGGGAAACCCAAACCGAGAACCGAACCTCAGATATATTTTTAATTTAATCTGAATCGAAACCGAACCGAGTATTAAAATTCAGATTCGGGGTTCAATTCCTGTTCAGGTTAATTTTTAGTTGAAAAGGTAAATACAGCCGATAATAGACGTCTTAGGCGTCTGCGTTGCTGTCTGGGCTTACTTTTCGTGAAAATTGTGTTCGTTTTTTGTTGCGTTTTGCGTAAATTCCGTCTCTCGTTTTACATTATTTCGAACCTGAACCGCGAACAAAACCGAAAATTTTATTAATGCTTGAACCAGAACCGCACCCTAACCAATCTTTCAAAAAACAAATTAACCTGAACCTAAACCGAACCCAGTTTTTGACAGGTTCGATGCCCTGGTTACGATTGAGTAATTTACAAAATTGCCAAGTTTAAAAGTGAACAAATAAATTCAAATAATTTCATTACAATAACGAAACTAATTAAATTAGGAATAAAATAGTCAGAGTAAATAAAACACACCGATTGGTTCTGAAAATACTACTCAAGAAACTAAGAACCATAATCTTTTGCGAAGTACAAACGAAAATTATGTATGTTCACTTAAAAATGCATATACGAAAAAATATGAATCATGAAACAAAATGCAAATGCCTTCGTTAACATAACATGAAAAAGCTATTCCAAATTCTATAAATATAGGAGACAGATGACATCTATTTAAATTTGGTGCTAGTACGGTTCGTTCACAACAAACTCTTTCAAGATGGAATTGAAACCGGAAGCATACTTTCAGCTTTTGTAATTCCCGGTCGATTTTGACGTCTCGCTTTCGGAATCTCATATTAATGTGTTATTGTAATTTGCAAAAGTTCAAAATCGTACCAGATAACTCAAGCGCGATTAAAACACTACGAACCGACTTGAAAGCAAGAACGGACAGAAAAAGTGAACAGGTGCAGAAAACCGTTAATTCTTTGAACAATAGCCTAGGTCTATATCTATAGAAACACAGATTAATAGAAGGAAAATCCTTTTGCCAGAGCCACAATAACATTAATTGTTGGAATTTATAAAAATTTACTTCAAAATAATGTTTCTTAAAACAAATTACGCATATATTTTAATTTATTTTACTTTAAATACATAAAACAGGAATATGTAACAAAATCACATCATTAAAGTTTGTAGTTTTCAAATTAGACAGATGACATCTATTTAAATCTGGTGCTAGTACGGTTCGTTCACAACAAACTCTTTCAAGATGGAATTGAAACCGGAAGCATACTTTCAGCTTTTGTAATTCCCGGTCGATTTTGACGTCTCGCTTTCGGAGTCAAATTGACTCCGAAATTGTAAGACACATTTAGATGATATAATTAATTGCCGTGGCGAATATCATAATACAAATTTGAATGTTGGAAAAGTAATAAATGGACCAGCTGGTAGTTTTTTTTATCTATATTTTATTACCAAAATATAATATGAGTATAAATAAATAAATAAATAAATAAACATATCATCACGGCATATTACCCAATTCTGGGTGTGCCAGTATTCACAACTCATGTAGACATCGGTAATGATGACGACATATTTTACCGTGTGGGCGTTTACCAGGCGTCACCTCACGGGCACTCATTGCTGGCATGGAGAGTGCACCACAGGGGTCACTTTTGTGCCACTTAAATTTCGAAATATTTGGCGCCGGTCGGGATCGAACCCGGTTCCCCCAGGTTCGCGACCAGACACTCAGGCACGCGGCCACGGGAGTATACATTATGCATTACAGAAAATCAAATTTTTCGACAAATAGAAGTTGAGACTGAAGGCAGAAATACTAGTACGGAACAGTTTTTTTTTTTTTTTTAATATTGTCAGAAACTGTACTTGGTTACGAAATATTTTTACATATCAACAAGCTTTAAATTTATTTAGAAAATAATTTAAAAACATTTTATTCTTTGGCAGTAGTGCGTAAAATGTTGTACATACCTCATACCGAAAGAAGTTTACACCCTTGAACGAATTTTGTCTGCAGGCGTAAACGTTTCCTTTCGATCCTGTGTACGTAAGAAACTATTATTTCGCATTATCTAACGTCTTCACAAGGCATTCATTGAAAGAAAAATGAAATACATAAATTATTTGAAAATTGGCGGCCGATCAGAGCCATCTGTGTTACACTAGCTAAATTCGCCACATAGGATGGCTATGGCGGCTATGAAATATCTGGTTTAAAATCCTGGTTTATTTGTTCGTCCCGTACTGTTTTGCTATATTTTGAACGGCGTGGGATTTGGCTGTTTGTAAGCTATGGGATAGTTGGTGGGAGAAACTTTGAACGGCGTGGGAATTGGACGGCATAAGATTTGAACGGCATAGCATTTGAACGCTATAGGATTGTACGGCGTGCTACGTACTCAAAAAGTACTACTTTATACACTTGTTACATAAATAACTATTTTACAGTCGTGCCGCCGTGTGGGAAATAAGTGCTCTCAAAGTCAGAAGAATAAATTCTTGGGCTATTGAGGGAGACTCGGAGGAAAAAAAACGATATGTCAAAAATTTAGAATACATTTTGTAATTTTTTTATTATTTTATTATACGGAAAGCGTGCAAATTCCAAACTTACATACGTTTCAGAATCATAATTTTCCCGCACTTTTGTTACATAAATAACTTTTTCCGCTCTATTTTTTAATGAGAGACTCATTAGTCCCGAAAAACTTCTGGAAAACCATTTTACTGATTTGGAAATGTTCTAAAAAAAATAATCTAGGTTATCCAGTAAAATAACACTTTCCGGTATTGATGCGTAATACATATTATTAATCTACACGTTATTTCATTTTTACCTCCCGTTACCCTTGGTAAGGGAGGTATAGGGATCGTGCTAAAAATCACATATCGAGATTTTAGTAAATAACCACGTTTTAAGGTCCCTAGAATCCAATTTTAACATTTTCACGATGATGTCTGTATGTGTGTATGTGTACGAATTTTGTTTGCACTCTAACTCAAATACTATCATTCAGAAAATTCTGAAACCTTGTATTTCTACCCTATTCTAATAGGTATAGAAGCCATTAGATTTTGGTGTAAATCGGGTAAACGGAAATGGTACTTTACTTGAAGCTCATAGTGGTTTTTCTTCAAAAAATACCATTAAATGGCATTTAATGTCATTGGAAATTATAGATTATTGAATTGTGTACAGGTATACATTAATATTTTTTCTATATATTTTACAGATACATTTAAAAATCATTTTTCTTATTTTAATCCCAAAGCCTAAGATAAACACAATTCCTTTGTTACACAGTTTATTTTTCAAATAAATGTAACTGACAGGTAAACGTCATTGTCAAAAAACTAATCACTTCAAATTAATAATAGTGACATATTAAATAATAAAGAAAATCGTAAATAAAGCAATAGTTATATGCAATGGAACATAATATAGTTTGAAGCATTACTAAATACGTAGGTATGTATTTAAATTAATAAAAATTAAATAGCGGGAGGTTTTGTGTTGGCCACATCAGATTTTTTTTTCGAAAACTTTTCTTATTTTCTCTGCCCCCAAGTTGCCCTTGTTGCGTCGCCCATGACCTACACCCACGCGTGAACTTCAGCGACGTCAAGCGTTGTAATTATGAAAAATGTAGGGCCACCAGCAGCGCCAAAAAGTAAATAACACTCAATCAGACATTTCCTTGCAAAGGGTAATAATTGTTGGAATTTCTAAATTCTAACATCTCTTTTCAATTATGGGGATCAATACTACTTTATTTTGTGCTTATTATTGTGGTTTACTACAAAAATTCTAGTAGACAACTTTATAGAGGTAGACGAAAATAAAACTGCCTTTGCAATAGGAAATTTTCCGTACATACTGTATATAAAAATGACAACAATTTAAAAATTTATTACCGCTGCCACCATTTTCTGCGTTATAACAAGCAAACTTAATAATAAATTCCAAACTGCTACTAAAAGAAAAATGATTTCTTCAATATATCTATGTCTTTTCCAAACTATAAACTTTAGCTATTAAATACTTCCCTTCATATTTCTTTCCAATAACTTGAGGCTGCAATATATGCGATTTATATTATCTTGTTATTGCATAGAATGAACGATTTGAAAATTTATTTTCCGACCTAGTTTCTTTCTTAAGGCAGTTAGTAATAATATTTATGTGGTAGGAATTGAAATGAACACGAAATTATGTTTAAAGAAACATATCCGTCAAGGCGCCAAATATTACTATTTATAAATGCAAAATTTATGGGATTCAAATATGTATTTCATAGGCGTAATAATATTGTTTGGAGATCAAAAATTTTGTACACCATCATTTCCATACTCCTACTTATTAATTTCCGTGAAATTAGTTTGTTGTAATACGTATGAAATACCTATATATTTTCTTTGTAACACAGTTTGATTGTCCATGTAACACATGTATTTTCTTGTTATAAATGTAATATTTTTCTGTACAAGTAACCCATATTTCCCAGCGAATTTTCTTACAATATATATTAATTAGAATGTCTATTTTTAAATATAATAATTTTCTAATGAATTATTTATTATATTTTGTATACAATAATTCTTGTAGTGTAGCCTTCCATAGAATTCTGTATATTTTTCTGTAATCCATTTAAAGTACTTGTTTTTTTTTTATTTTTTTCAAATAATACTTGTAATGTAATACCCTGAGATCAAAGGTAATACCTAAGTAATTCCACAGATATTCCTGAATAATACTGGATTTTCTCCAGTTATACCTGGAATTCCCACTATAATGTTATACTATCCTGTAATTCATCTCGAATACCATCTTTTCTCGAATAATACTTCTTTTGTAATATCTGATAACCCTGTTAGGTATTACTTTTATTACTTACCTAAGGATTTTCACAGATATTCCTGAATACTAGAATTTTTCCAGTAATACCTGGAATTCGCACTATAATTTAATACTATCCTGTAATTCATCTCGAATACCATCTTTTTTCGAATAATACTTCTTTTGTAATATCTGATATCCCTGTTATTAATTTTCAAATAATAGTACTGTAATTACTTACCTAAGGAATTCCAAAGATATTCCTAAATATTGGAATTTTTTCAGTAATATCTGGAATTCCTACTAGAATGTAGTATTTATTATCTTGTAATTCGTCTCGAATACCATCTTTTTTCGAATAATACTTCTTTTGTAATATCTGATAACCCTATTATTACTTTTTTGTAATACCATACTGTTATTATGATATAACAGGACTAGAAACAAAAGTGAAAAGATGAGAAAAACGGACGCCGGCCGTTATTTTTTATAACAGTCTCCTGTAATTAAAAATCAAGTGTTCCTAGGTAAATAACATCATCATGATAGACCGTTGTCAAGGAGAATTTATAAATCAACATAAAATTGTTCAGTATGACAGAAAGAGAACAACTTTATTATTCCTAAATATTTAAATTTTATGATATGCAAATAACGAACTCGGCTGATTATTAACCTCAGCCGCGTCCGTTAATTGCCTCATATCGGCCTAATGACGTTAATAACTATTATTACTTCCCTAAGGAATTCCAAAGATATTCCTAAATAAATAGTACTGGGATTTAATAGTATTTAAGGTACCAAGGGTTGTTATAAGGACAATAATGCCTGAGGTCAACAGTGTACTGTCGCGGGCCTCTGGCCCGAGGCGAGTACGTTGACAGAAGGCATTATTGTCGTTTAACACCCGTGGTGCCTTCAACGTTTTATGTCTTACTAGAAATTCTTAATAAACATTTTGTCTGACTAGAATTTATCAAACAAAAATAATAAATCACAAAATTTTAATACAACTTACAAAGTAGCCTGTGAATACGGTATCTAGGTAATATTTTGTCTCTGTAAACAAAGCATTTTTTCAAACAAAAAATATATTTCTTGTGGTATTTTTCTGTCAATATGGACGAGCAATGTTATTGCTAAGAATAAGAAGTATGCTGGTTTGTATTTGTGATGAACAAATATGATTATAAACGACTACAATTCACAATGTTTCTTAACCTTAACTGCACTTTATGTTAGTATCAGTATTATTAACCTCAGTTTGTTGTCAACATTACCATAGCAACTTAATACGCCCTAGGGCATTATTTACTCAATAACGGACCTAATGTTGAGGTTGCTATAAAACATACTAGTAAGACATAAAAGTAATATTTGGAACCCATCATAATGTGATACTTCTATGCTTACACCATTGTAGTGTAATAGCTTTTGGAATACCAGCTTTTTTCAAATAATAGTACTGTAATACTTGATAACTGTCAAGGATTTCTAAAAATATTCCTAAACGAACTGGAATATTTTAAGTAATACCTGGATTTCCCAACATACCTAATGTAATACTTCTTAGCGTGCACCATTTTTCTTCCCGAATTAAATCCGGCGATTGTGTAGTTTACAGTACAAAAACACATCTATTAATTAATTAACTTATTTTTTTATGACTATTTATTTTGTCGTTCTTCTATTTATAGCACGTCATTGTTCGATATTTGATCATAACCACTCCCTATGGCTAAATAAATCAGTGTGCCCTTTACCTACCTTTACTCACCCTTCTATTACGTCACTGTGACGTCAAAATATTAATTGATAAATATCAGAAATTAACCTACTAAATGCTACATTAATTATTTTACATGTATTAGAGAGAATATTATACAAATTAAGTTACTGGCTGTAATTTTCACGGCCTAGGTTCGAAACCTACCTACATCAAAATTTGAACTCTTTGTGGTGTTTCCTCTACAACAGCTTGTGAGGTGACGCCTGGGAAGTGCCCTCAACGGTACAAATATACCGTCATTATTAAAATCTGCGAATAAAAGTAGACTGGCACACCCAGAAATGGGAAATTAGCCGGGTATATATGTATTACAAACTAATAAATGTGCATGTTTATTGATTCAAAATTCCTTTTCTATTAATCATCGTCATCATTTTCCGATTTTCTCAGAGTATGTGAGTCATGTTAATAATTTTCTTTCCCTATAATAGTTAATATAAAATCAATTTTCACATGTGACATATAATTGTTCATGTTGTACCTACGGAATTGCTCTATATTAGGAGAACTGTATACGTGATTATTCAGATTAAAGATAACATTGATTTTAGTTTTCAAACATGACCTTAAGAATTCACAGAAGTACTTGAATATTTTGGGAATAGGAAATGAATTTATTATAATTTTATTTGTGACATTAATAATGTATTTTTCAACGATATCATTTTGTATTTACAAGTGGCAGGAAATTGTTATCTTTTAGAATAATTTTCTGGTGATCATATCTTATTAAATTACAAAAATCTAATTTTATTCCATAATAAATTGTCTAGGTTAGTAACGTTTGCCACTTTAATTTTTGAAATTAATAGGGTCCTGGGCCATTTTTTTTTCTGTAAGAACAGGACGAAATAAGAATTTTAGTGCAAACGCAACTTAAAAATTACGTAATAAGCGAGATATGAATTTTGAAAGTTTAAAAATTTGGTACGTGACGTAGCAGGTACTGACCAGTGATTGACAAACTGTTAGTTACAGAGGGGACAAATTTTGTCATGTTTGCATAGCTGAAATATTTTTGTATAAAAACTTATACGATATATTCACGTAGAAATTATTATTAAGCATAAATAAAATAAATAATAAACATTTTTTTTTTCTAATAAGTTAGAGAACATTGAAACAGTTTGACAATATTATAACACAAAGTACGACGGCGGATAGCGCTAGTGTTTTATTTGTTTTCCAAATTTCTGACATTTTTAATTTAATTAATATTACAAATTGATTTAATTATAAATACATTATTATTGTTAATATTACTAGATATTATAATTCATCATACACAAAATTGTTAATTTTTTTGTTAGGTTATGTGTCAACGTGACAGTTCATAACCTTTTAAAGGTGACCGCAGCAGACGCGCGAATCTTTTTTTTTTAAATCAGGCGACCAATCAAATTCTTAGGACCTAACGCGTCATACCCAATTAGTAATCAACTTTAATCGCTTGTAGTTTGCTACCTAATCAATATTTAAACAAAAAATATTCACTGATACGTAATATGTATATTTTCGTCTTCTTATTTCAGATAGTTAAAATTTAACTATGGTACAGTACCCTATTATTTAGAAGTGATTCTATGAACATTATTTTCACATGAATTTTGAAATTTTTTGGGGTTATAACTAAAAAATGGATGAAGCTACGGACATATACAAATTTTACCAAAAAAAACCTTGCTGACATATTTGTTTTTAATGATTTAATCGCTATATTTACAGCAAAACTGTAACATTTCAGTTTTCAGTGGGTAATTACTGAAAAAACTTTAGAGTAATTATTAGAGATGTGCCGATTATGACTTTGGCCGACTAGCCGACTAGCCGATTAGTCGGTTGTAAAGAGTGCGACTAGTCGGCCGACTAGTCGGCCAAGCCGATCACGGTTTTGGGGGATTTCCGTGACGTAAATGTCATAGATATGTTTTCTTTACAAGCAAGTAATTTTAGAAACTGATTACCAAAGGAAAGGATGCTTTGCTTTACATTTCAAAATGTGTATACCTCGTCCAGATTTCATTTGAACAAATGACTTTTAAATCCTCTGTGTTAATCCTAATCTTTGCTACTGCGAATATTTTTACGTTTCACGCAAATATAGTTTCTTCTCAAAGTACATTATATGCCCGTGAAAGTTGAAAATTGCTTGTAACTATTTAAAAGGGGAAAAGTTTTATTGGGGTTCCAGAGAACCATAGTTGACCTGTAAAATTCTTATCCAAGATGTTATGCTTGCTTTAACAATGAACGCTCATTACTGAATTGAGCAACTGGTAGTGCCAAAATGTAAATAGGCACGAGGTACAGGATTGTATTGAGTTATACCCCAATACCCCAATAAAACTTTTCCCCTTTTAAATAGTTACAAGCAATTTTCAACTTTCATAGACATATAATGTACTTTGAGAAGAAACTATATTTGCGTGAAACGTAAAAATATTCACAGTAGCAAAGATTAGAATTAACACAGAGGATTTAAAAGTTATTTGTTCAAATGAAATCCGGGCGAGGTATAAGACTGATTATAAAATAAAAATATTAATAAACAATCAAGGTTTTTATTTAATGTAATTCCCCCTACATACATTTTATTGAGAAATATATACAAAGTAAAAAGCCGGATAGTCGGCGCTCTTTGCCGAATAGTCGCCGAATAGTCGCCGACTACGATAGTGACCGGATAGTCGGCTTTACCGACTAGTCGCCGACTAGTCGGCACATCTTTAGTAATTATGCATCGTGCCAAAAGTGTAAGTAATTATTTTTCGCTTAATTTTAAAAACATGTTACAAGTTGACGCACAAATTGTAATCTCGTGTTATAAATATGTAAATTTCTTGCGAAAATTTCGACATAAATCTTAACATAACCGTGCAATTTTCTTAGCTAATGCTGCTGTTATTTACTGGTAAATTATAGCATTAATATTAAGCTCATATAGTAGTCAGCTGATGGTATCCCGTTGTTTTATATAAATTAAAATTATTTTAAAAATATTTTTTCTACGTCCATTTTGTGGCTTGCAGTTGGTAGAATGATTAGCATTTTTCCGGTTAACAGCGAGCAGTAAATCTTTCTGACAGAATACAACACAATAACACAAAATTACCTTGAAAACGGTTCGGACTAGGTCAGGCATGGCTAACATATAGCCCGCGGGCCGAATGATAATAGTTTATTACGTGTTTCAAAATATCCTCTTCATTAACTCTCGCTAAGAGAGGTGGTGGATTCATGCTAAAAATCGCATATCCAGTCAGATTTTAGTGACTAAGTACGTTTAAAGGTCCCTATAATCCGATATAACATTTTTACGATGATGTATGTGAATGTTGGAAGGACGATTCCTTAAAAAGTATAATACTTAAGATTTGTTTAACTACATCAATGGGAAGAGCTGAAAAGGTTTTGATAACAATTGCGAAGGTAAAAACTTGCTACCCATATTTTTCTTTTGACAAAATTTTTTTTAATTAGCAAGAAAAAAAATGATGAAATTTGATTATTTGAATTCCCGCCATGTATGACGTAGAATTACGCTGCACCAATGAATAGTCGTAAAGCCACAGCGTGGTGCCGTCCCATAGTAATGGTATGTTTGTGCGGGTAATGTAGATCACCTATTTGACGTTTCAATAATAGTTTGGAGGTTAGTAGTTTAGTTTATCTTTTTGGCACCGATATTTTAAATTACAAGTAACTACCTATGTGTTTATTTATTTAGTAATTAATATATTTGAGAGACCAGAGAGAGAGAAAAATGAACTAATATTAAATTCAAATTAAAACTTTCTCGCACGCCATGCCATCTGTTGATAACATTCTTAAACATGCTTCCCCTCCCCCAGTTCAATATAAAGACGTCACAGAAAATTTTCTTTCTTAATTTAGTAAAAAAAAATAATTATTTTAAAATAAAATTTATATTTTTATATATGATTTCAATATAACATTACGTATATAGTGACAGAAATCGGATTTTCAGTACCACGCAAGAAGCCCATTATTTACGAAAATAACAATAAACTATTATTATTTTTGTTATTACTGTGATAAATATTGTATAAACTTTCATATAAATTAATCTTTAAAAATTGTGAAATCGGCTCATTGTAGGCATCTTTTATATAAGCATTTTTCTCCAAAATAATCCATAAATGACTAACAGATAAAAAACAAATGCTAATCAACTGCTAGCTAATCATCCTCAATCAATTGTTCTTATCTTAATAATTCTACCCTGTCCTTCATATAGCTAGATTTTGTTGTGATATATTAGTCACATTATGAGTAAAAGTTTAATTACTATAATATTTTCAAAGGGTTCTATAATTATCTCTTCAATTTTTACGATGTCATAATTCTTTTAAAGGTTACCGTTCTCCTTCTGATTTGGGTGCTTGGCTTGTGATTCATTTTCAGAATGTTTCTATCGACTAAACTTTACGATGAATAGACGTACCTTGACTTTTAGACAGCGAAAAGATATGGCTTTCAATGTCGTGATGCTTTAGAGGAAACTGGTTAAACAAAGCGTTATCACGATGCAGCAATAGCGAATCAGAATTGGGAAAATAGGTTACATGGAAATATTGCAAGAGTGATTTTTCACTCAAGGTTGCCAGGGGCGAATTCAGGGGTGGAATGAAAAAGAAATTAGAAAAAAGAACTGAAATTTAGGTACGTGAAGCTGGCACAATCTTTCCGGCACAATCACACGAAATCAATCAGAAAATTTAGTACTCATTAATTACTAATTAATTACCCAAAAAAAAAACACTTTTTAAAAATTACAAATTGTCAGTTAGGTATTGTTATAGTTTTAAAAAAACCCAACCAAATCAATACTTAACTGACAATTCCTAATTGATAAACAGTGTTTTTTTGGGTAATTAATTAGTAAATAATGAATTCTAATTTTTCTGACTGATTTTGTGTGATTAAAAAACACAATTATAACAATACCTAACTGGCAATTCCTAATTGATAATCAGTGTTTTTTTTAGTAATTAATGACTACTAAATTTTCTAATTGATTTTGTGTGATTCTGCCGAAATGGTTGTGCAGCTTCAGGTACCTCTGAAATTTTCATCGTTTATTAAAATATCTTTCAGAACTCATATTAATAATTGGAATAATACTACCTTTTTTAGTTCATTATATTCTCTCATTAAATATAAGCTCGTGATATGATTAATAATCGAAGATATTGCTCATGAAACCGAAGTAGCACATTTCACTCGTCCTTCGGACTCGTAAAATCTGCAACTCGGTTTCACTCGAAAATATCATCGATGATAATCATATGACTTGTTATATTACGTATGACAATATATGTATGCCCGGCAATAACTTGGACGGCGAACATGCATCATCTCAGGAAAAAATCTCCTTTTGCCAGAGGAAAAACCGTCCCAAAAACTGGCAGAGAAGTGATCTGTATAACTCAGAAACGCTTTATCGGTAGCGAAATACCGCAGCCGTACTCTTTATTAACATCTGTTTTTCTGTTACCTTGGTTACTTGTTTTTGTTATTTCACATATTTATGTCAATGTTTTCCCCTGAAGAAGGCACCAGTTTATGGTGCCGATACGTTGGGTTTTAATAATAAATAAATACAGAACTTAAACTAAAAAAAGGTAGTATTATTCCAATTATTTTCATCGTTTGTTTTGTCAAACCATATCATCAACGTTTTTGATGTTTTTCTCTTTGTTTTTACTTCCACAAGCCTTCTGGGTTTTGAGTCATTCTCTATGAATTTTCGGTTTCATCAAAATTGCTTGCTTCAATATTTTATTGCAAAATGTAACCGCTCACTTTTCCCCTACATGCCAATGAGATAAAATAAATATGTCATCACGGCATATTTCCAATTGTTGTGTGTGCCAATCTATTTTGTAAACAGATATCGGTAATCATTATGACATATTCGTATCGAATGGTCGTTTACTAAGCGTCACCTCTCGGGCATTCATTGCTTGTGTGGAAAGTGCACTACAGCGGACACTTGTGGTACCTATTTAAAATTCGAAATAATTTTCGTCTCGGTCGGGACACTCAGGCACATGGCCACGAGGCCCCAATAAGATATGTGACTAGATTTTGATTTTTACATTATAATGGTGTGCCAATCTGCTTTCTCACAGATATCGTACCGTGCGGGCGCTTACCAGGCGTCACATCACGGGCACTCATTGCTGGCGTGGAGATTGCACCACAGGGGTCTCTTTTGTGCCAGTTATTTTGTAGTTTACGAGAATAGTTATTTATGAAACAAGAGTAAAAAGTAGTCTTATTTTACGAATAGGACAGATTGAACAAACGAGACGCAGGCCCTTTTTATTCGAGTGGCATACAATTTTTTTTTAATATATGTGCGAAAAAAAGTGCCCTAATGTGTCATTAGTTCTCGCGGTTGCGTTAAAAAAGTGTGTTTCGCACTATAAATTCATTTAATGAAAAAAAGTGTATTTTTTAGCAGACGTAAAAAAATTCCCTGTCGGTCCGTTATACCTATGTATATTGAAATTCTGTTTTAGTTTTTCCTTAAACACTATGGGATACAGTACATAAATAATATTTTCAAATCATTTGTGTACATTGTTTTGTACAGATTTTTAAAAAAAAAAATCTAATCGCAGTAGCTGACGTCAATGCATACATCACTCATCTCAACGATTCAGTAACGATTCCCCCAGCGGACAAAATGCAAATTACATTTGTTTATGTTTTCAAATTTACATGTGTTTAGAAGTGAGAGGTTAGCCGGTTATTTG
Organism: Ophonus ardosiacus; assembly: GCA_943142095.1. Classification (NCBI taxonomy): domain Eukaryota; kingdom Metazoa; phylum Arthropoda; class Insecta; order Coleoptera; family Carabidae; genus Ophonus; species Ophonus ardosiacus. The sequence goes on along the minus strand of OW964831.1, from coordinate 8,159,833 downwards.
TTGTGCTAATTTTATAATTTATTATATAATCGGGTTTTTTAAATGCAAACTAATATTTTTTTAAAAATCGATGTTGCTGTGAGTAATGATGTTTAGATTAGAATACTACGACGCTTGACCTTGAGTTTGACATTAGTGTGACGTATGTTTGAGAAATGTCGTAAGAGTGGGGAATACGTGACGTCATAAAAAAGCGTAGGACGAATATCTTTTAACCTTTTAAGAAAATTATGAATGGAAAGTATTTTTTTATGATATATATCTGAAAAAGAATCAATAACATTTTTTTGTGATGATTCCATTTTGGTCCATATACCATTGTTCTCTGTGTAGAAACTGAAAACTCTTTATATATTTAAACCATTTACAGTAAGCTGATAAACGTTCCAGTTATTATATGTTAGCTCTACAGGCCTTCGGTGTCCTGGGCTTGTATTTTCTTAATAACTTCTTTCCATTTCTTCCTGTCTTTAGCTGTTTCTGTTCAGTTTGTTACATTTTGTTTCCGCAGATGTTTCAATTTTTTCTTCGGTTTCCCTCTTCTTTTCTTTCCTCCTTCAGCCCCTAATACTGCTCGCCTAGTATCCGTGCAACATGCCCTAGCCATCTCGTATTTTGTTTTGCTTTAATCGAGTGACTGATAAATGGGAAACCTTATATTTCTTGTATTTCCCGGTTGGATCTTCTTCTTCATGTTCCATCTTTTTCTTTAACCCCTCCAAAAATTCCTCTCAAAATTTTCCTTTCCTATTGGGCTTCCAAATTATCAAGAGATGGCACTGACGTCAAACGTCAAAATTCAAACGAATGGTACATTTTTCGCTAGCTTCCATAAGAGTACAATTAGTGTGAGACTAGTTTTCGTAGTTTTTAATTTAATTTCGGATTTAGTACAGTGTTTTTCTTGTTAATTTCGGTAGAATTGAGTTTGATCTTTCTTGTAGTAACAATTTAGTGATAGTTTTAATAATATTTTAGTTAATAGGGTTAATTTTAGTAAGTAGTTGTAGGTTAAGAGTATTTTAGTCATATTTTAATGAACAATATATCGTTTTTTTTTTTAATAAAAAAACATTTGATTTCCTTTATTTAGATTGTATTTCATTGCCGTAGTTGTACATATATTAATTTCTATCTACTTTTATTTAATTGTTTTTCTTTCATAATGAACAATTTTGTTTGCTTAGATTTAGATACTATTTGTAGATTTGGGAATTGTAGTGTATCATCTAGAAATATGGTGGAAGGCCAGCAAGTAATAAATAGTGGCCACATAATATTACGTGGTAAATATTTTCGGAGAAAACTCCATCGTTACTTTAACCTATAAATTGCATATCTCCTAATTTGTTCATTAATTTTTTAAAAAACAAAAACTTACCTGTTATATTAGCAGTAATTCAGATCCTACTAAGAATAAAACAATAATAGCCGAAGATAAAAGCGTATTAAAATTCGTATACCAGTAAATACAATTCCTGAATAAAACAACCATCTTTGTATATGTACACTTCACTCAGTTCAGAAATCTGTCACCAGTGGCGCATTTTAATTTTGGATGCCCAATACGTCTAGTTCTATTTCATTGTTTTTATTAAGCAGCCACAATTCACATCCATAGATGACTGTCGGTGGTATTACTGTCCTATGTATTCTTATTTTAGCCAAATGTTGCAGAGACTTCAGCAAATCTTTTTATTTTTTAAAAAATATTCCAGTCCGATTCTGACTTTACAGTAAACTAGAACTCACTGTAATCTACCCTGTGCGTGTAAAGCTGCTATTAGACTTTCATTGTATTTATAAACAAATGCATAATCGCTCATGGGCGTACGTTACCAAGGGCAACCCAATTTTTTTTCTCAGAACTTTCGTCATTTCTCGGAACAAATTATTATTCTAACCTTAAGAAAAACTAACTTATCCTCCTTTTCAACCTTCGCGAACTTGGAATAGTTTTCGTGTTAGTGAAAAAGTATAAAAAGATTGCGAGGAAACGTGTTTTGCTGGTATCAAGCCGTCATATTGTCTGAGATGGTAACTAATACAAAAATCGAGAGCCAAATGTTGCGACATGGGATTTTGTTTTTATTCCTGTCAACCGGAAATGTATTGCATTGACAAGTTAAAAATATATCCGGGAGGATTCAATATCTGTCTCGCAGCACAGGAAATATATCGCCGAAAAGAATAAATAGTGTTTTCAATTTTGCAGGATACAAACTTTTGTGAATCTGCTTTTCATGAATTTTTATTGTAAAGGCTGTTTGTGCGAGGGAGAGGTTGAGATTAAGACCCATGGCCATGATTAATATTTTTTAGAACTTTATTTTATATTTGTTCATATTCATAATAATTCTCTGTTCTCTTTTCATTCAATCTTCTTTCGGAATGCTTTCAAACTAATTTCTTTGAGTCTTAAAAACTGTAAAAATTGTCAACTAATTCAGGCCCGAGCTGGCTATCTGGAATTTGGGTGGTTTTCCGGTGAGTCGGATCATTTTAAGGCCGATTTTAATCCTTTGGATTCAGTTTTTTTCTTGTTTGTCAGAGCCAGATTTATAGTAGGTAATGCATGCACCCTGTCATAATAGTTATTTGTGTATCAAGAGCGTAAAGTGGATCTTTATTGCGAGCGTAGCGAGCGCTACAATTTTCGAGCGGGAGCAATAAAGATACTTTACGCTAGAGATGCACACATAATTTTTTCTACAACTTTACTAACCAAAATAGAAAAAATAATAATACCTATTTAGTAAGTTCATTTCAACCTCAACCAATTTCTGTTTTGTGTTGTGTGTAACCATGACGATGTGAGTATTCAAGTAAATAAATACAAAATTCTGTCAGTAAAAGATAGTGATTTTTCCTGCACTCCTCCAGATATATTTGAAACGGCGCAAAATACTTCCTTGAATTTATTATCTGCAAAATCAAAAGCATTATACGAAAAGAATTATAACCTCTTCATTGAATGGTGTAAGTTAAAAAAGAATTACAGTGAAAATGTCTTACTAGCTTACTTTTTGTAAAAATCTAATGAAATCGTCTTCTCTTTGGTCCATTTATTCCATGCTAAAATCAACACTAGCAGTTAAGAACTGAAAACTCTAGTGAGTGTCACAGTCACAGAATCTAATTTATCTTCGTCAGCTGTTTTCAAGTTCTGGAATGAATATACAAAACTGCCAAAAGTGCACATTCAATTTTAACATTATCCGCCAATAATTAAATCCAATAAGTTTGTTAATTATGAAATGTGTGTTATTAAATATTTAAAGTTGTAATACAATGTACATTCACCAGTAGATTTGTTATTATATATAATTAAATACCTAACCTAACTAAATTGGTAATATAGCTAACTTCAGGTATATTGTTTGTAGCACGTTTCTAGGTAAAAATGAACCTAACCTATATTTTAGATTTCGTAAGTATTATTTTAATAAATTAAGATTTCAGCAAAAATATGTATTTATCTAAGCGAGTAAATTGGGCACTTTACCGCGCGTTGTCCAATTTTACCCCTAGAATCGAATGGTGATGTCGCCAGGTTTGGATCTCCACCCATTTTTGGGTCATGAAGTTTTAAACATAAATATCTCGCGAACGAAAAATATAAAAAAAATAGATATTTGGAAATTTTGGGGAAAATCGGAGTAATCTGCTTTTGTCATAAAGCCACATTTTGCTAGAGGTTGTTCATGCATAAAAATAAAAGTTTGACTCATTCCTACCGACTCACCCTGTGTGCATGCATTATAATGATGGAATGCACTGTATAATAAATCTAAACCTGTTGTAATCATATCCTTCTTTCATGTATTAGTGCCCTTAGTGTGCATATCAGTGTAATTTGCACCCTGTAATGTAGGTGGGTTGCGTGTCTATAATTGCCGTAATGTCAGCGGGGTAGAAATTGCAAGTGCCCGATTGAATTAATGTGTGTTTCAAGGTTTTACCCTCAGGTATCTCTCTAGTTTATCCAAGACCATGAGCTGTCTAGATTGCGAAAAGAATGAAGGTTAGAAATATAAAAATGATGAGGGTTGAAGAGAAAAAATAGAGCGACTATATGTATATTTTTTATTTTTTGTGGATTATCAAATTTTCTTGGAAAATATTTACAAATATTTATTTTTTGTATTATATAAGTGAAGGAATTAAGGGAGAAAATGAATATATATTTTAAAGTTGTAGTGGGGGTGATGACGCAATGAATACTTTTACGCGGGAAATTTAAAAATGAAAAATTTGTAACTTGAACTAAAATAAAAACCTGAATTGGTAGGTATACCAATGATACCGACAAATTGTAAGACGAGTATGTACTATTTTCTACAAATTCCATAGCGAAAGTTCCTTGCAAAAAATCTATAAATCCAATAAAATTATAATAAGAACATTCACTGTGTAAATTGCACTTGACACTGCAATCTACCAATTAAAATTATTTGAATATATCAGCTGTTTCCATTTTTATAGCAAATATGGCTGATTTATGAATGTTAATCACTTTATAATTCTTTAACTCAATATCTATTGAATATGAAGGAAAATGTATAATCAAACCGTATAGGCAATAAAATATTCTTTCGTATTGATAATCACATAATGTCAAAAAATGATATTTAACTGCGTTTTTTTAAGAAAAACTGTTACAACTTCAAAAAAGGGAACTTCCGAGTGACCAATTATAATTTAATCAGCTCATCATACACACGGACACGAATACACACACGGACAAACACCATTGTGAAACTAGCAAAATCGTATTCTAGAGACCCTAAAACGTGCTTATTCATTAGAAACTCACAACCGAATTTTTTGACCAAAAACAATACCTTCCGTACCTAAATCTGACGGAAGGTAAAAATTAAAAAATCTGATGTGGCCAACACAAAACCTCCCGCTATTTAATTTTTATTAATTTAAATACATACCTATCTACGTATTTACTAACGCTGTAAACTGTTCCATGGCAGAAAACTATTGCTTTATTTACTATTTTCTTTTTAAAATGTCACTATTATTAATTTGAAGTGATAAGTTTTCTGACAGTGACATTTACTGTCAGTTACATTCATTTGAAAAATGAACTGTGTAACAAAGGAACAGTTTTTATCTTAGGCTTCGCGACTGATAAAAAATATTATTTTTATATTTATCTGTAAAATATATAGAAAAAGTATTAATGTATTCCTGTACAAAATTCAATAATCTTTAATTTTCATAAGACATAAAATTCGAAAAAATGGCATTTAATGGTATTTTTTGAAGAAAAACCATTATGAGTTCCAAGTAAAGTACCATTTCCGTATATCCGATTTACACCAAAATGTAATGGCTTCTATTCCTACTAGAATAGGGTAGAAATAGAAGGTTTCAGAATTTTCTGAATGATACTATTTGAGTTAGAGTGCAAACAAAATTCGTACACATACACACACACACACACATACGCACGTACAGACATCATCGTGAAAATGTTAAAAATGGATTCTAGGGACCTTAAAACGTGGTCATTTACTAAAATCTCGATATTAGATTTTTAGCACGATCCCTATACCTCCCTTACCAAGGGTAGCGGGAGGTAAAAATGTAAACAATTGACCAGAAATTGGTGAATATATTGTACAATTGTTAAAATTATTTTACTTGGCCATATTCTTAAAATTGACAGAAAATTGACGAATTATCTGGGTTGCGAAGAAAAACCGTATTCCCTTGTTAAATACATATGTAACTATCATATCATGAACTTAATATATAGGTAAGCTATTACTTCCGGTTGCCCAAATATTACCTGAAACTAATCAGCGCTTTCCATTAATCTTAGAATGAGGAATACGAAGATTCATTTACGTTTTAGGCTTATAGTATTTGATGATATGACCTGACTAAATCCATACTCACAGACATACACATATATCCACAGATAAACAGACAGATATAATTTTTAAAATGTTAAAATTGCATTCTAAGGACTTTAAAACATGCTTATTCACCAAAATGTCGATATGCGATTTTTAGCTAATTCCTCTAACTTATAAACTGTGGCGAGAGGAAAAAACAAAAAATAATTTGAAAACAATTCGATTAATTTACTCTTTTTTACCTTATTATCCTTCGGTGTCTTGAACAAAAGGATGGAAAGGTTAATAGGGTAAATTAAACGGAATTGATGATATTTCGTGGATAACTTAACTTCTAAACTTTTCCTTACAATTTTTGAAAGAAACTTTACTAATTTAAAGTAATTTTCTGCATAATAAAGCGAGCCGGTGTATCAGAAAGAAATTGAATTTTATATTTAGTCACGCAAAAATGAAAAATTTATTAATGTTTATTTGTCGTGTGTTATTACTTGGTATGTATTGGATATTTCAATTTCTGCTAACTGAATTATCATTTTACTGCAGCAATTTAAAAACTTTAAATGATTTTCTTTCTTTTGAACGATTGCCAAGAAGTAATGCCAATTTTCATTGACATAACTATCTGTATTTAAAACTGCAATTACTATTTAAATACTACATAAAAATACCAGGCTTAAAAATAATGTACATTTTATTACATTCTCCCATAATACCATCTATTTATTATTGGAGAAATTTACTTATTATTTAGAGTAAGTAGAAATTTCTAAAGTATTACAATGTTTATATAACATCAGGATTACTTGGAAAAAATTTGGTATTACAAAAGAAAAATGAGGTTCAATCTAGAATGATTGACAATACAAAAATCAGGTAAGCTGTGGACAACAAAATTTGCTGTGTCATTTTAAACAGTTATGGCAATTATTTGAACAAATAACTTTTTTTCGCGATCGCCCAGAAAATGAGCTCTTTCTGATCACTATTTAGACCGGAAAGTCCTTCTTTGCTGAGCTAGCTCGGAAAGTTGTCTATAAGGGATTGGAAAGTACTTTACCGATCCCGGGACCGGTAAAGCTAAATGTTTCCATGGAGATCAGTTGTTTATTTATTTCTTATTTGCTCGCAGTAAAAAATAAAATAATACTTTTTTATTCTTTTTTCAGGATCGCAAAAAAATATTGTACCCAACATGACCTGAAAGTGTCTATACTGGGCTCACAAGCTTCCAAAGCTCGCCTACGGCTCGCTCTGGAATATGCTTGCTCACCCAGTAAAGTCTCACTTTCAGGTCTTGTTACGTAAATTATTATTAAATCGTCTGTATTAATACTAATCGTTGCTACTGTGGAAATTCTGGCGTTTCACGCAAATAAATTTCCTTTCATAAATAAATAAAATAAATATATATATATATATATATCATCACGGCATATTACCCATTTCTGGGTGTGCCAGTATCTACAACACATGTAGACATCGGTAATGATGACGATATATTTTACCGTGTGTGCGCTTACCAGGCGTCACCTCACGGGATCTCATAGCTGGTGTGGAGAGTGCACCACAGTCACTTTTGTGCCATTTAAAGTTGGAAATATTTGGCGTCTGTTGGGATCGAACCCGGTTCCCTCGGGTTCGCGAGCAGACACTCAGGCACGCGGCCACGGGACCCCATTGTACATTATATGTCTATGAAAGTTGAAAATTGCTTGATACTATTTAAATAGGCAAAAGTTTTATTGGGGTTCCGAAGGACCATAGTTGCACAATAAAATTCTTATCCAAGATGTTATGCTTGCTTTAACAATGAACGCTCATTACAGTCCATTACAGTCCTTTCTTTCTCAAGTATTCTGCGATACAGTCTTTCCATCTTCTCTTTGGCCTTTCTGTGCATGTCATTTGCGAGGAACACTCCCAGCTAACACAGAAATAATCCCTGCATATTCTTATAATATATGTTTGGGATATTTCGAATATTCCTACAATCGCTGTAGATATACAGAGAATATTCCTTGTATTTTCCGATGTCCTACTTTACAAAATTCTAGGAACATTCCAGGAATATATGGCGGAATATTCTAAGGATATTTTTAGAAATTTCTCGAGTAATTCTATAAATATTACATATATATTGAAAACAGATATTTCAAATGAATAGGATTATTTAAGGAATATTCTCAGGATATATAATTAAGAAATAATAAAATATTTATTTCAATTAATATTTATTTATATAAGATTGTACATCTTTCAAATAGATCATGTACTACTAAAACAATATTTGTATATACCTTTACACAAGAAGTAAAATAACGAGTATATTTCTATTTTCAAACCAAAATCAGTGTGTCTTCTCTGACACTTGCGTCTAGGGGAAAATGGAAAACTGGAAATAAAATAATTTTTAAATTAGCAATAAAACTCGGAAGTACATTGTACTCTTAAAATATCTGTAGTTTGTTGCTGTACAACTCTATTGAAGTGACGATAAGAAATTCGTCTACGTTTCATCTTTTTAGCAACTAAAATGTATTATAAAGAAAGAAATATACATTGAATAGTTTCATAAAAACAAATTTTAAGGTTATGTTTACGCTACATGTGTAATATGTCCTTATTTTGCTATTAAGTGAATTAATTAAAAGTACTTACAATAAAGTATAAATTCTTCTTTTTATTTAATATTAAGAAAGATTTGCCCACGTCAAAATGAAGCACAAAACACAAAACAGCAGTCTTCGCAGCAGCAACAAATTCGTTCACTTCTCTTGACTTTGTTATCAGATGACAACATTGACGACTAGCCTGACATCTGGGCGTGAAATTGGATGCATATTTTTAATGTAGATGTGCATTAAATTTATTATAATTTTCAATTTATATATAAACAAATACCATGTATAATTATTTCAATAAAATAATTTACTGTTAACTACTATAATATTTTTGGTTGCAATGTCAAACTAATATATCTAACTTCACACCAATTTTACAACAAAAAACCACATCATAAAAATTTTATTTTATAAATTCGCATATTCGTTTTTCCCTTTCTATTTAAGCACTAAAATATTAAAAACAATTTTTTTTCTATTGAATAATAAATTTTTAATTCGCATAATTGATGTGAAGTTTGTTCATTCATTTATAAGCCAACCGAATTTTATTTTTCTTAAAGTTAATATTTCAATTATATAGACTATAATACAGAAGTGAAACTACTAAAAAAGTAAACAATGAAAACATTTCTGGGAAAATGATTCAACAAATATGCATGGAATATTCATAAAATATAATGCAGAAAAATATTCCCAAGAAAATATTCTAAGTATATTTATGCTAGAATTTCAAAAGAATATTCCAAAATAAATATACATAGAATATAAATCGGAAAGCAGAATATTTTATGAACATTCCCGAAATATATATATGACGAATATTCACTATAGACATTTATAAAATATTCTTAGAAGATTGTGTGTTTGCTGGGCTATGACCTATGACATACCAATTTTAGATCCTTTACTTTCTATATTTGGTTTTGCACTTGCAACTGACAGCTGTCAATTAAATTTTTTTGAATATACCTTTCAGCTGTTTACATGATAAATAGCAAAGCTGACTAATTTTTGAAAATTAATTCCTTTATAACGCTTTAAATCTACATCTATTGATTATGAAGGAAAATGTATAATCAAACCGTATAGAGAGGAGTATTTTCTTTAATATGTATAATAATAAGAAAAAGTCAAAAAATAATATTTAACTGCGTTTTTTTAAGAAAAACTGTTAAAAACTTCAAATAAGGGTACTTCCGGTGGATCAATTGGAACCAAAATCTAATCAACTCTTCATATGGTTGTACAGAAGAGGAATACGAAAGAATTATAATTTTTAGAATTGTAGTATTAGAGTTATCGTCGGAGAAAAATTTGTCACACACGGACACACATACACACACACGGACACAAACACACGGACACACACACACACACACATACACACACACACATACACACACACACACACACACACACATACAGACATCATCTTAGAAATAGTAAATTCATATTGTAGGGACCCTAAAAAGTGCTTATTCATTAAAAACTCACCACCGAATTTTTTGACCAAAGACAATACCTTCCTTACCTGTGACGGAAGGTAAAAATTGAATAGCGGGAGGTGTTGTGTTGGCCACATTAAATTTTTATCAATAATTCTAGAGCGTGTGACCCTCGTTTTATTTGAAAAAAGTAGCTGTTTTATGGAAATTTCATATTGTATTTTGCTATTTTCAGCTCTGAGCATAATTAATATGAAAAGTGCATTAAATACGTTACACATTTCAGTATTTCCTGATAAACCCAACAAGTAAGGAATAATTAAATGCACATGTATCAAGCAATGCTTGTTTTACAGTAACACATACTAGCTATTTTTAACTCACGTTTTGCATTTCTCGTTATCTCAGTATTAATTGTTATTGTTCAGATAAACGAGGAAAATAATGGTCAGCAATATGATAAATGCTTAGAATTTATACAAAGTTGAAATTTCATTATATGACAAAATAAACAAAATGAAAACAGTAGAAGTAGAGGTCAAAAATACTATCAAATACAATCTAAAAATACAAAATCAAAACAGGAACAGATCTTGTATTTTTAATAATAGACTAAAAACGAAAGAGATATCTGTTTTTCTAGTGTTTTTAACACTTTATAATGTAATAATTAGTGTATACGGTGTGAAGTTAGAATAGGGCTGTTGTGAAAAAATTTATATGACTTCTATACAGTGTGTCCCATTTAAAAGTGCCACCATTGGGATCTCGAGAACTATAGGAGATACGATGTCGGTTAAATGGAACTTTTTGTGCGCCTTTGGCAGGCCATCTTAGACGAGTATTTGTTTTTCAAAAAAATTTCATAGGGCACTAGATAATGACGAAAAACTGAATATTGTTGATTTTTTTCTTTTTCAAATAACTTCTAAACTATTAGTAATTGAGAAAAACGTTTCAAATATAAAAGGTAGATATTTTTATTAACTAACTAGTGGTGTACGAAATAAATTTTTATGTCCGTAAATTTTCGAGATATAACACAAACTTATATTTTTTTAAATGGAACCCATATCTGATTTTCGTCTCAAAAAAATAATTATTTTTTTCTCTTTTCAATGATGTAAGGGTTATTATGTTTTATATTTGTTTTACTCCTAAAATTTAATTTTTCTCTTTATTTTCCTGAATTTTCTTATTTCCCAAAAAAACATTATTATTTTTATTAATTATATTGTATTTGATTGATAAAATTTATTTTATGCCTTTATTAATTAATATTTTCATTCTAGACTCATAATTATAAATTACACTATAATGTGCTAAGGGCGACCTGATACAAATAATATAAAAATTAATTTGATACGAATTTTGAGCAAAATTTTCTAACGAAATAAATTATTTAAATACAAGGAGTATTTGTAAATAGAAATCTACTAATATTTTCAAAATAATTGTAAATTTAATACAAAATAAAGAAAAAATAGTACTTTTGAAGGCAAAACAAATATAAAACATAATAACCCTTACATCATTGAAAAGAAAAAAAAAAAATATTTTTTGAGACTAAAATCAGATATGGGTTCCATTTAAAAAAATATAAGTTCGTGTTATATCTCGAAAATTTACGGATATAAAAATTTATTTCGTACGCCACTGGTTAGTTAATAAAAATATCTATTTTTTATATTTGAAACGTTTTACTCAATTAATAATAGTTTAGAAGTTATTTGAAAAAGAAAAAATCAACAATATTCAGTTTTTCGTCATTATCTATTGCCCTATAAGAATTTTTGGAAAAATAAAAGCACACCTCCCAAAAGCGCACAAAAAGTTCTATTTCACCGACATCGTATTTCGTATAGTTCTCGAGATCCTAATGGTGGCACTTTTAAATGGGACACACTGTATACAAAAAATGATCAAGAATAACGACTAATTTATCAGTTACAACAAACCCAAAATTCAACCAAAAAACACAAAAATCTATACTAGGGTAGCCATACATATTTGACATCTTCACAAATCGATTCTATAGATAAAAATACAGAAGTACGTCATAATTTTTGGTCAGCTAGTTCAATTTCTAGAAAGGAAAGTTTGAAAAATTCTATTAAATCGTAATTTTAATTGTTAGGCATTGTTATATTTTCTGTTGTTTAAATTGTAGTTTTGGTCAAAATTTCTGTACGCGTATGTAGTTTCGTTTGTAGAATTGAATGGTGAAACGTCCATGTTTAATCTGCACCCATTTTTTGGATAAATGGCTATATTTATATTCATATCAATTTTCGTTTCTAATTAGATCATGTATGCGATATCTCTGTCTCATTTTCTGTTTATGCTAAAATAATCAACGCTTAATGAGTTTTAGTTTTTCGAGAACTAATTTTCAGTGTTTATCGTGTTTGTTGGACATTCCGATAGAATCTCACACTTGAGCGTTTAAAGCGTTTACGTCATTCGACAATCACACATCATGCAACCAGGTTGCGTGGCTTGCTTCGCGTGTTGTCATGTGTAGGTGGCTATGAGATCGCCTTTCAGATTTTCAGGCTTACGGACACTTATTCACAACGATTATTTCATTTGTCTTTTCATGGGTTTCTTGATTCCTATACAGGTGATTCATTTTTTGGAAGGTCATGGTGTACTTTTTCTAGATGTTTCAGTGACGACTTAGCTTTTTAATGATGTAAATATTCAAGATAGATTGTGAAAATGATTGAATTCAAAGGAATGTAATTACCCTTTTAATACTTGTTCTTGTTGACTTGCCCTATCCTTTGTTTATAAAATTGGCTATATATGAGGGTTCAGCTAGAATTATTAACAATAAGACAAAACACATGATTCATAATTTTATTTTAAATATGTTCGAAGTAGTTCCCTCCAACAATATTATACTTTACCATTCTTTTATTTAACTTCTTAAATGCTCACATCCAGTGTTCTTTATTAAAAAAATCTGATGTGGCCAACACAAAACCTCCCGCTATTTAATTTTTATTAAATTAAATACATACGTATTTACTAACGCTGCAGACTGTTCCATTGCAGAAAACTATTGCTTTATTTTCTATATTCTATTTAAAATGTCATTATTATTAATTTGAAGTGATTAGTTTTTTGACAGTGACATTTAATTTACTGTCAGTTACATTCATTTCAAATATGAACTGTGTAACAAAGGAATTGTGTTTATCTTAGGCTTCGCGACTAATAAAAAAAAATATTTTTAAATTTATCTGTAAAATATATAGAAAAAGTATTAATGTATTCCTGTAGAAAATTCAATAATTTTTAATTTTCATAAGACATAAAATGCGAAAAAATGGCATTTAATGGTATTTTTTGAAGAAAAACCATTATGAGCTTCAGGTAAAGTGCTATTTCCGGTTATCCGATTTACACCAAAATCTAACGGCTTCTTTTCATATTAGAATAGGGTATAAATACAAGGTTTCAGAATTTTCTGAATGATAGTATTTGAGTTAGAGCGAAGACAAAATCCATACACACACACACACACACACACACACACACACACACACACACACATACACATACATACATACATACACACAATACACACATACAGACATCATCGTGAAAATGTGAAAATTGGATTCTAGGGATCTTAAAACGTGGTCATTTACTAAAATCTCGATATGTGATTTTTAGCACGATCCCTATACCTCCCTTACCAAGGTTAGCGGGAGGTAAAAAATCTGTGTGATTCTATGTATTTTGCAGAAATCCCTTACCGAAACTTCCTGGGAAAAGATTCTGTATATCCAGTAATATTGTAACACGAACATATACTACGTAAATTATACTTGACACTGACATCTGTCAATTAGAATTAATTGAATATATCAGCTGTGTCCATGATTTTAGCAAAGCTGGGTGATTTATGAAAGTTATTCTCTTTAAAATTCATTAACTCTATATCTGTTGAATATGAAGAAAAATATGTAATCAAACCGTATAAACAATCAAATGTTCTTTCATATTTATAACGTAAAATGTCAAAAAATGATATTTAACTGCGTTTTTTCAATAAAAACTTCAAATAAAGGTACTTCCTGTTGTTCAGTTATAACCAAAATCTAATTACCTCTTCATATGGATGTAAAGAAGAGAAATATGAAAGAATTATAATTTTTACAATTATAGTATTGGGAGTTATAGTCGGAGAAATTTAGTAAAATCGTATTCTAGGGTTTTAACTAAGTACACTAAATGCCTTTTCAACTTCATTTTCAGAAAAAAGAAAATCAATTTCAGAAATAGTAAAATTATGTTCAGGGCTTCAGGGAGTAACTGACACCGTGACACCAATTTCAGTAAAAGTTAATTTATTTTCAATTCTACTTTTGTTTTTACGAAAAAACAACTTGAGGTGTGTTAAAGTCATATATGGAGTCTCATAGCCGTGACTGGGCGCGAACCTGGGGATAGAGTTCGATCCCGATCGACGCCAGATACAGAGTTCTTTTGTTTTTAGAAAATTCGTCATAATTCCCTTATTTTAAAGACTATTGAAAATTTATTTTCTTTCAAAATAACCTTTAGGCTTTCTAAAACATTTGGCATTTACAATTATTTTCTATTTTTTCAAATGGCAAAATGGCGATCAATAAAAAATTTCAATACATGATTTTTTGATAACCACTCCATCGATTTTCGAAAGTAAAACATTTATAAAATCCTTAAACTATCTACTACAATATTTGTCGTTTTTTTCAATCTATCCAAAAAAAGTGTTTATTCATTTACTTGACTTACATAAGTGCAGTGTGTTCAAAAATAATTCTAACTTGGAGTAGGCTGTGAACAAAAAAACGTATATTAATTTGAAACTATTTAATTGTCATTTTGACACGAGATATTGTCAAAAATGTTATCTAATGAAATATTCTTGTATCTTTATTTTAGAAATAGAATTAAATTAGAAAACGGTGAATGGCAATAATCTGTCTCTTCCTTTATTATCTTTTCTCCTTAAAATTACATTTTGAGATCAATTGTGACAACTTGATTTTTGAATTGAATAATGATCAGACATACGTTTCTGTGTTCATAGCCTACTCCGACAAATATTGTAGTAGATAGTTTAAGGATTTTATAAATGTTTTACTTTCGAAAATCGATTGTGTGGTTATCAAAAAATCATGTATAGAAATATTTGTTCGATCGCCATTTTGTCATTTGAAAAAATTAAAAATAATTGTAAATGCCAAATGTTTTAGAAAGCCTAAAGGTAATTTTGAAAGAAAATAAATTTTCAATAGTCTTTAAAATAAGGGAGTTATGACGATTTTTCGAAAAACAAAAGAACTCCAATAACTACGAACCGGGGCACCAAATCAAAAATTGGAACTAAGAAAAGTTGTTTGTTTTAATGAGTTCTAACTAACATTTTCGGGTGTAACGACTTAGTATTAACACCCTGTATATACATACATTTACATTTTCCGAAAATGAATTTACTTTTCTGAAATTGGAATAGATATAACAGATTTCCGTGTTCGCTAACTGACGAGAGTAGTACCTATATTGTGCTAAATTTGGACCCATTTATTAGGTAGAAAGCCGCCGTGAAGATATACTTATTGATTTTAATGAATTATGTCGTTATTGGAATTTTATCTAAAATCAATCTGACCAAGTAATAATGGTCTACAAGCTCTGAACATGGACGAGACTACAAAATTTGTACTATAAGGGGAGGCATATAATTACAAAATTGGTAAAGCCTTATTCCATTATTCCAGAGTTTAAAGGGATGGAATTGAGCATTCAAATTTAGTACTCGATAAGATTTATAAGAAGAACCATTATTATAATGAAAAAATACTTCCCAAGCAAAATTAATATTTAAATCCACGACAGGATGCAATTTATCTATAAAATATTCAGCCCACTGAGAAATACCTAACCATACAAACATTTTTAATGGATGAATCATCGTTTACATATTTAAGAATCCTATTGATTGTTGATGTTATCCATTTAATTCTTCTACTTTAAGTTATTAAAGTGTGAGTCATTAATATTGCTTAAAACTTCATCATCAAGGGTTGGTTTTCTTTATTATAAAAGCATAAAAGAAAACTGTGATTAAGTAATGCTAATTTTGTGACTCATCGGGTGCTGCAAAATGTTATCAAACAAACGCCTACACATGCATAAACAAAAGAATTTTCCAGTGAGTTTCGCTGCAATTTGAATAAATAAACTTCAAATACCTGTAGCCAAATACAGAACGGGCGATATATACAGTACCGGTCAATAATACAGATTGTTTCAAAAGTAACGCCTGTGCACAGAAAAAAAATCTGTTGTGGCTAACACAAGACCTCTCGCCATTTCCATATTAGGCTATATAAGTATATATTGTGTTTAACATTTTTGGTACGTACACAAAAATTCTAATTATTAATATATTTTTATATTTTTTAATTCATTCTATAATAAGTTTCCTCCTACTCTTCTAAATGTTCGGGATTCTTCAAATTCATTGACTAGTTTGGCGGTATTTCTGATGTGTATATATGTATATATGTTCGGTTGCAACACCTATAATTTTAAATATTTAATTAATAATAAAATAAGAAATATTAAATGTACTTCCCAGAAAAAGCTTTCAGTAATGTAAATGGATTTTTGACACTGACAACTCACATTTTTATGTCAATTACAAACATTTTAATTTTTCAACTGTTTTTCATTGAATTATTTGGGCTACTAGATACATTACTCTAAACATGCGTACACTTACGTGACATTGTCTTTACAAGCAAATAATATTACTACCAAGTTTATATATCTACCCATTTTTGAATTATTGCCCCAAAAGTCAATATACCCCATATTTAGATAAAAACTTCTATTCTATACTTCTTAATGCTCTGATTCCAAATTTTGAAACCGCAGGTCGATATCTCTTTTCGTTCTCGAGATATTTAGATTCAAAGTTTTGCTCAAAACTGCCCATTTTTGGGTATTAACACAAAAATCGGTCGAGATATGAATTTGGCGACATCACCATTCGATTCTACGGACAAAAATACATAAGTATAGTAATTTTCATAATTTTTGTCCAACCGGTTCATTTTTTATGAATAAAAGTTTGAAAACCCCTGAAAATGGCCAATCTCTGAAAAAATCGTAAGGGGTACACCTTAGATTTTTGCGATTTTGCTTTAGAGATTGTATGCGGTGTTCAAAAATTCTGAAACTTGGTGTACTTATGTAATTTTGCCCGTAGAATCGAATGGTGATGTCGCCAAATTCATATCTCGACCCATTTTTGGGTTACTACCCAAAAATGGGCAGTTTTGAGCAAAACTTTGAATCTAAATATCTCGAGAATGAAAAGAGATATTGACTTGCGGTTTCAAAATCTGGAATCAGCGCATTGAGAAGTATCTAGATACATAAAAATTAGATTTTTGAAAATTTTGAAGTTTTTGTCTAAATATGGGGTCTATTGAGTTTTGGGGCAATAATTCAAAAGTAGGTAGAGATATAAACTTGGTAGCACCATTATTTGATTGTAACGGATTATTTTATATATTTATGAGTCTCTGTCTCAAAATGTATAAAGGATATAATAAAAATGTTCAATGTATTGGATAGAGAATCCTATGATCTTAAAAATTTGTAATTATACAAATTTCAAAAAAATGAAATTTAGAAGATTATTTTAAGAAACTACTACTTCCGGTTGTCTAATTGTTACCAAAAACTTTCCAGCTCTTCCCGTTAATGTCAGATTAAGGAATACGTAGTTAAATTGGTCTTTAGCCTTATAGAACTTGAGAAGCTGTCCCTCCAACATCCAGACGTATGCACATACACACACACACATCATTCTAAAAATGTTAAAATCGGACTCGAGTATAAAGAGCACTATCAGTACATAAAGATGTCTGCATACTCAATATTATGAGAAACAGCACTAACATTTCGGTTGTAGGAAAAATATTGTATGCAACACGTGTGTAAACTAGTGTTTTTTTGTCTCGTGATATAATATTGCAGACGATTAAAAAGTACTACTTTTCACACTTGTTGCGTAAATAACTATTTTCTCCTTCTGCAGCCAGATTGTTGAGTATTATATTTTGAGAGAAAAATGCAGAAAAATGAGAGAAAATCAAAACAAACAATTTAAAAACTATATACGTATTTCGAGAACTAAGTTCTCATCATCAGTAGACGATCTGATTCAAATCATTTTTGGCAACATAAATTAGCAGCGTTTAACTTTTTAATTAATAGACTGACCAAATTTCCGTTAAACAAAACACCTTTTGAAAATGAATTGAAATATGTTAAAGAAATAGCTAAATATAATGGATTCCCGGTTAAAATTATAGATAAACTAGTCCATAAATTAAAAAATCGTCAATCCGTATTAGATTTCATAACTTTAACGCCAACTAATAATAAAAATAATAATAAATATATAACATTACCATATGATAATGCCACCAAAGGTTTAAATAAAATTTTTAAAAATCAAAATTTAACGGTAACTTATAAATCAAATAACACCATTAAATCATTATTAGGTAACCCTAAAGATGAAATAGATAATAATAAAAAAATCCGGTGTTTATAAAATTGACTGTGAAGATTGTAATAAAGTTTATATTGGGCAAACTAAAAGACAAATTGATACTCGATTTAAAGAACATTTCTATCATTTAAAAAGCGGTAATCCTGATAAATCTAGTGTAGCACAACATATGTTTATTAATAATCATAAAATTGACAATTCTAATATAAAATTATTGAAACAAGTTGATAATAATAGATATTTAGACGCACACGAGAGTTTGATAATACATAAATTTAAAGATAAATTAATGAACGCGGACCTAGGTCCCATCCCAAATTCTAAATTATATGAGTTAATATAAGACAGTTACTTTGTTTAATGTTAGTTACTCAATTAGGTATCCACTCACCTTTGACTCCTGTCCCTATATAACCCGTGTTCTCTCCCTTATTCCTCAGAGCTGTTTTGACCTCTGGCATGGTTTACATGCTGAGTAATCTTAACTTCTCTGTATTTACTTTGTAGTTTCTACTGATGATGAGAACTTAGTTCTCGAAATACGTATATAGTTTTTAAATTTATTGTTTAGGTTAAGGGGTTTTTTCTTTAGTTATAACTTTACCTTAAGACTCCATTTTAGTTTTATATTTACTTTAGCTCATCCATTTTATGCTTTGTCTTTCATCAGCTGTAGCACCGACAAATTAAGACCAAGAACTCGACAACAACAATCGTCGCTTTAGAAATTACAGACATAAAACTTTTATAAATCCTCCAATTTCTCAAATGGAAATAAATTAAGGCAGTCAACTGTGAGGATAAATTATAGAGCTGAACTGGACGACTAGTTTTCCATTCAGGAAATTCAGTAGGACATCGGACTGACTGTCAGGCTTTGAATTATTTAGGCGGATAAAACCTACGCTGTAAAATACCTTACGGGATAGCAGCCATCTTGATAAGCGTGAATTTATACCGAGGATAAAAAGAACGTAAAGATTTTATTTTATGGAGATCAATATTTTCAAGAATACCTTGAATCGTAGAGAGTACGCTACAAAATTTTGTACCAACATTATTAGCGTTAATGGCATGATATTTCTTAGCTGAGCCTTTGGACGCAAGTTTCGTAGGTTTCCGTTTCGTGACTAATTCGTATTAGTACGAAGTTTTTAATTGGTGCGACAGCCATTGGTTTTTATTGTACCTAATCAAGGTGGCAATGATGGTACTCTGGTTCTACTAGCGCTGCAAACAATAAAAACGGATGACTGGTTTAATGATTCGATCGAGACGAGACGAGACGAGAAATTCATTGTCTCGTCTCGTCTCGTTTCAAATTCATAAAGTTATGTCTCGTCTCGAAATTTTTCTCGTCTCGTTTAATAGTCTCGTCTCGGCCGAGATTCTCTCTTGCACTCATGTCATTGTGCGAGATAGAAAACTTTTCAAGTCACTTGAAAAGAAAAACTTTATCGTGTAATGCACGCTTAACAAATTATGACAGATAAAATGTCAAATACTTTATTATCTTTTTGTTCAAAAATGCCATAGCCAAATAGAGACAGATATCACTAAAAATATGTTAAATTTTACCCGTTTGCAAATATAAATCATGAGAAAAATAACAATCGTGAAATCTCGAAACAGTTTTCGAGAATCGAGATCTCGGCAAACATATCTCGTCTCGTAAAATATTTTTTACATTTCTGTCTCGTCTCGTCGATACGAGAAATCACGAGTACGAGACGAGACGAGACGAGAATCGAGAAATATCTCGTCTCGACAGAATCACTAGACTGGTTTGATCGTCGTTTTCTTGTGAGATATGATTCAAATCGAAATACCTCAGAATACGAGTAAGCATCGTTTGAAGTTGTTTCTAATATTTCATTTTATTTGTAATCACTGAAACTGTCATTCTTCGTTCAGTCAAAACCAAATCTTCATCCCTTTTTGATGTTTTTCTTCGTTTTTGCTTTAATATGTCTTCAGTACTTCGGTTAGAATCTTAAACAGACACTGATTTAAACAAACGGTTATCTCTTCAGTAGAGCCTATCTGATGAGGGGTGCGGGTAGGGTTTCCAGCTGACCTTTTTTGGAAAGGACTGTCCTTTTTTGAGCATATTTTGTCCTTGTCCTTTTTTAAACCAGGAAAGGACGCGATTTGTCCTTTTATAGTAAATTTTGTTATTAATAATATTTTTCTTATTATTATAAATATAAAAATGAAATAATTATTTCATATTTTATGTAATGTAATGAAATAACGATAGAAACATTTAATTTAGTCTTCTCTAAAAGGTAGCGGTAGCAGACGCAGAGATGTATGCTTTGGTGTTTGGTGATAACTTCAAACCAATTTTGTTACTCTCATGCTCATCGAAAAACTCTCCGGATCAGATATTACTCGTTTACATTTTATTATAGTTTATTTACGCTAAATAATTGCTTTGTCAGTTTAAAAAATTAAAATGTAAAATTTTATATTAGCAGCTAACATATTAAGGTTAGATACCTTATTGTGTTTTACTTGTTTTCGTTATAAAATATTGATTTTAACTTTTTAAGAATTTGTTAACACGTTTGACCTTGAAAATTTCTAAAAATCGCCTGCGGCGCATTTTACTCTCATGACTTTCAAGTCCTACGCATAATTCAGAAAAAGATTGCCGAAAAAATGTCCTTTTCTGTAATTATGAAAAGTTAGGAACCCTAAGTGCGGGGTTTATCATACAGCATCCATAGCTAAATAACAACCCTGTGCTTCAGCTTGCAATAGCTTATTTAGTTAATTGCCAAGACAATAAATGTCTACGCATTTGACATCTAGACTAAACAGAGATATGTGAGTAAAATGATAATTATTTCTAAACAGAATTTTGACTTACAAGATAACAATATTGAAATATTAATATTGAAACTATAATTTAGAAGAGTTTATAATAAAATGATTAGCTTGTTATTGCTCTACCCTCACCTTGTTGCAAAATCTGCCTTTGTATTAGTGCTGTGGAGATCCGACAAAACATGGATCCGAGTACCCGTATTTTAAAATATCCGGTTCCTCGGATATCCGATTTTCGGATATTGAAGCGGATATCCGTAAATTTAATTCGGATTTGGATCCGGATCCTGATTTAGATCCGGATCCTGGTTTGGGTACCATATCCCATTCGGGTCCGGATTCGATGTGTTGTTCACGGATCCGGATCCGAATTTTAATTCTGGATCCGTTTCATCATTTTGAATGTAAAGGCAAACATTTGAATGTAGACGGTTGTAGAGACAGCGGTCTGTAATCAGCAATAAATTTTATAATACCCCTCTAAAATAGCCAGGTAGTTGGTGCAAATACAAGAAGAATATTTCTTAAAATATTGAAAATTCTGTAGTTCTAAAATTTTAACATTCAATATAACAAATACTTCAAAGAAAACGAAATTAAGATTAAATTAGAGAAATAATGGTTACAGGTTCATTGCAGGTGTCGAAATACCTATTTATTTATATCGTGCATGTGTTTCACATAAAAGGGATTGTTTTTGTTACCTACTTATAGTTCTGTAGAATCGAGGAATTTCCTTCTTAGCGAATGCTAAAAGTTTAACATCGAAAATATACCGACTATTAACTACATCAAATAAAAATGTATAGTGGATTATTTCATAATCAAATTTATTTGGTTTTGTGACTCCATTATAATATACATTCAAATATTATCATCTATATCTAAAATCCGATAATCATACTCATATTCGGATCCGAATCCAAAATCCAATACTCAGATTTGGATCCAAAACCCGATACTCAGATCCGGATCCAAAATCCGATACTCAGATCCGAATCCAAAATCCGTTACTGAGATTTGGATCCGAGATCCGGATAGTTAACATTCAATTATCTGGATATCCGGATATTTTTGGATCCGAAACCGAAACTATCCGGATCCGGATCCCACCACTACTTTGTTTAAATATTTGATAAATTTAATAATTAAAGTAGAAATTCCAAGTAGGACAAAACTCCTCAGAAGAACTTTCTCGAAGGCTATCCTCTTGACACCTTATCTTCGCTCGTATCCTAATCACCTATTTCTTCCTTTTATTTCCCATTCCTATCCCATTCGTTCTCATTCATTGTCGATGACATCATGCACCCTGTTTTGTGTGTATAAAATCAATCAGGCGCTCCGCTCCGCGTCCGCAACCCGGTGGCCTTTGTCTGTGTGGCAGTGAACCGTCCCTCGCGGGGAACGTTCCGGTGCCGGCCGCCGCGAACCGACGCCTCCGTCGCGACGACCAACCGTCAGTGCTAGCGCGGGCGCTACGCTCTCCATACCAACAAAGTTGAGCTGGCTCAGCTGGCTGTGATTTATAACTCTTTTGTTTTGTAACAACAGCAATAATAATTGAAGACGTACTTACGGTTCATTTTCAAGGTAAGAAACCTTACCGGAATTATTACAATTATTTTATTGTTGTTAGAAATATTCGTAGAGAATTATGGAAAAACTTTATTCTTCGATGTACCTACCTACTTAGCTACCTAATATTTTCTTTATAAGACCTATACGATATATATGTGGAATATTTATATTTTCAAATAGTTTTTCTTTCTTTCAAACACCAATTTTTTTAAAGAATACCTATATTTCTTAATATTGTCTGATTATACCTACTTTAGTTATTTTCTTATGTAATGCGTAAATATCTGTGGAGTGGAACTTTTGCAAATATGTAATACCCGCGCATTTCCTTTTTCCTCAACCTACGCAGTAACACCTACGTTACATATTTATCAAAATATTGTAATATATAAATGTTTTCATTAATATCTGAAATTCTTCCGATAATGAAATATCCGTATTTGCCAATATTGCCTTTTAATATTCATTTCCCTCAATAATAAGGGCCGTTTTCATAATCAGGCTCAATTTAAAATTTTAAGTTTCTTTAAGCCTTTATCTATATTTTAAAGTAATGCTACAGTGGTCGCTAAAGTGGTAAAGTTATATTATGAAAACGAAAACAACTTTAATATTAATTTAAAGTTTTAAAGTGAAAATAAAGTTTATAACTATATTAATATCCCCTGTAAGACCTGATATTCTTGCACTAATGTAATACCCGTTATTTAGTTGGTATTACGTACTTTAGGCTTAGGTATTTTCCAAAGTAATACATGACTTATATTTTCTCCGGTAATACTCGTTTACATTGTACCTAAAAAAAAATATAAAAAATATATCATCACGGCATATTACCCATTTCTGGGTGTGCCATTATCTACACATATGTAGACATCGGTAATGATGACGATATATTTTACCGTGTGGGCGCTTACCAGGCGTCACCTCACGGACACTCATAGCTGGTGTGGAGAGTGCACCACAGGGGTCACTTTTGTGCCATTTAAAATTGGAAATATTTGGCGCCGGTCGGGATCGAACCCGGTTCCCCCAGGTTCGCGACCAGACACTCAGGCACGCAACCACGGTTGTAATACCTATTTCAGATATTTTCCAAAATTATTCATAAATATCTCCGGTAATACCTGGTATTCTTGTAGTAACGTGGTTCGGGTGGCCGCGTGCCAGAGTGACTGGTCGCGAACCTGGGGAACCGGGTTCGACCTCGACCGACGCCAAATATTTCGAATTTTCAATGGCACAAAAGGGACCCCTGTGGTGCCCTCTCCTCACCAGCAATGAGTGCCCGTGAGGTGACGTCTGGTAAGCGCCCGCACGGTACAAATATGTTCATCATTACCGATATCTGCGATAAAGCAGATTGTGGCACACTCAGAAATGGGTAATATGCCGTGATGATATATTTATTTATTTATTTTACTTGTAGTAATGTAATACTTTTTTCCTTAGGTAAATCTTATATATTTCGATAAAAACTTCACAAATTTCTTTAGTAATACTAGGAATTCTAGTAATAATATAATTTATTAATATTATCTATCAATACCTACCTGAGGTATTTCCCTAAGTAATACATGAATTTCTCCAGTATTACCTGGAATTCTAAAGATAATGTAATACCAGTATTAACTGGTAATACCTGACATAGATGTGTCCCTAAGGTGGAAGTAATATATAATAGTAATACTTGAAATTCTTACAATAGTGTCTTTTTCTACAAATACCTGGTAGCATGGACGTCGCTTCGATGCATTCTACTTCTCTTGGATAGGGAGGTTCATGTATTACGTATAACAAGTCATAGTAAAATATTTCTAATCGTAGTGCCGCTTTACAGAAATCCGGCTAGCATTTTACATTCCTCAGACCGATTTTCTTTCATGTCACCGACTGTATTTTACGTATTTTTCTAAATAACACAAAAATTTCTTCAGTAACACCTGGAATTCTTCCTATTATATAATATACCTGTGTTTTAATATTACCTAGTAATATCTACATTAGGTATTACTTCTTTTCTCCAGTAACACCTGGAGTTCTTACGATGACGTAATACTCATATTTATTACTACCTAGTAGTACTTACCTTAGATATCCTAAATAATATATAAATGTGTGCAGTAATACCTGGAATTCCAGCAGTAATGTATTATCTTATTGGAAATACAATATTTTTTCTCGAATTACCCATTGTATATTCTTATTCAATACTTTCGCCTCGTCCATATTCACATAAAATTTAAACTTCCTTTTCATTGGATAAACACAAAACTTTTCTGTCTTAACCTTCGAGCATATATTGACCAGAGAAGTAATTCCCTATACCAACGCATAGCATGTTGTGATCGGAAGGGGGGGGATTTGCGGGGACGGAAGTCTTGCTGTATTGCGGGGAAGTCATGGCGTATTGCGGGCAGCGTTTTGTTGTTGCTTGCCATTTTACTGTAACCTAACCAATTTTTGTGTGTAGTTTGTGAGTGTACCTCGAAGTATATATTTATTTTGTGATTTTGTGTATCTTTTTTTCATATTGCAATATGGTTTTATACTGTGTTGTCAAATTTCAATAAAAAAAAAAAGAGTATGAAAATTTCGTTTTATGTGTAACTTGTAGGTTTCCTGCTAATAATAACGTAACAGAAGAGAAACTTAAATTTATTGAAAACAAAGATAATTTACATATTTCAAAAGCAACAACTAGGCATTACTTCTTAAAAAGGTAGTACAAATATTATGATAATACGCAGCCCGCAATACACCATGGCTTCCATCCCTACAAATCTCCCCTCTATGCATACGGCATATCTTCCGATCACAACAAACACCGTAAGGCGGCCTCTAGTCATTATATGCTCGAAGGTCTTAACACACAGTACCAGTAACATCTCTTACTTTTATACGATGTAATATTTGTTAGAATTTACAATTTTTTCGTTATTGAAGTTCGTACATCTTTAAAATTTATTCATAATTGCTGATGACCTAATTTGATAAAGCTTTTGCAGAATAAGAACTGACTTTGTTAGCTGCACAATACATAGAAAATTATGCTTTCTTTGATTATAAATACGTTTTAAACTAATGATACAATTATAATTGTACTAGTTTGGTTCCAAAATATATAGGTACATACATATATTCAGGAACTTTCAGAAAAGTATTGGACCAACTTTTGCTGAAATTGATTTATAATCACTACCAACCATATTTCCATAATTATTTTTTAATAATAATCCCACAGGTCTTTAGCATGGCTTACGTTATGCAGTATTAGAATTAAATCAGATTTATTCAATTTTCATGACGGGAATATAAATTAAAATGTAGGAAAATATTTATTGCAGTTTTATCAATAAATGTGGGAGTATATGAGTAATGGATTTCATTGATTCAGTTTTTTAAATTTCTTTTTTATACGTAATGCTGTATATTGTTGTTGTTGGAATACATTAAATTTTTGAATTAATAATGCTATTGGCCATTATAATAGTATTTTTTAATATCTTGTGATCAAATTATCAATACAGATATGAAAAATAAATATGTATTCATATTTAGTCTATTATAAATCTGTTTGTATAAATTTTATTTAAAATTTTTAATGGAGAGACTCTGAAAAAGCCATAGCAAATTTTGAATAACTCTTTTTTACCTCCCGCTACCCTTGGTAAGGAAGGTATAGGGATCGTGCTAAAAAACGCATATTGAGATTTTAGTAAATGACCACGTTTTAAGGTCTAAAATCCAATTTTAACATTTTCACGATGATGTCTGTATGTGTGTATGTGTGTATGTATATGTGTGTGTGTATGTGTGTGTGTGTATGTGTGTGTGTGTATGTGTGTGTATGTGTATGAATTTTGTTTGTACTCTAACTCAAATACTATCATTCAGAAAATTTTGAAACTATGTACTCTTGCTCTAATCTAATGTGCAAAGAAGCCATTAGATTTTGGTATAGATCTGATAACCGGAAATGACACTTTACTTGAAGCTCATAATGGTTTTTCTTCAAAAAATACCATTAAATG
Organism: Ophonus ardosiacus; assembly: GCA_943142095.1. NCBI lineage: Eukaryota > Metazoa > Arthropoda > Insecta > Coleoptera > Carabidae > Ophonus > Ophonus ardosiacus. The sequence continues at coordinate 8,132,845 of OW964831.1, read as the reverse complement.
CCATTTTTTTCGCATTTTATGTCTTATGAAAATGAAAGATTATTGAATTTTCTACAGGAATACATTAATACTTTTTCTATATATTTTACAGATAAATTTAAAAATAATTTTTTTTATTAGTCGCGAAGCCTAAGATAAACACAATTCCTTTGTTACACAGTTCATATTTCAAATGAATGTAACTGACAGTAAATGCCACTGTCAGAAAACTAATCACTTCAAATTAATAATAGTGACATTTTAAAAAGAAAATAGTAGGTAAATAAAGCAATAGTTTTCTGCAATGGAACAGTTTGCAGCGTTAGTAAATACGTAAGTATGTATTTAAATTAATAAAAATTCAATAGCGGGAGGTTTTGTGTTGGCCACATCAGATTTTTTAGATATTTATTTGTATAGTATATTTTGTAGCACTACTCATTTTGAATTTTAAAACCGCTTTTCGTTCCCGAGATATTTAATATAAAATTTGGTCCCCATTTTCCTTAGAAGTATCCATAACCCAAAAATGGGTGTAGAAACGACCATGGCGACATAACCATTCGATTCTATGGAAAATTTAACCTAAATATATCAATTTTTATTTTAGCTGGTTATAGTTTTATAAATAAATATCTGAAAATCCAGAAAATAACAAAAAATAGCAAAAATTTAAGGTGTACCTACCCCTTATTTTAGTTTTCATTTTTTTACAATTTCTTGTGATCATTAATTAAAAATGTATTCATGAAAATTGGTGTACTTATGTTTTTCGACAAAAGGAATTTATTGGTAACGTCGTTATGGTTGTATTTTTCACCCATTTTTGGGTTTGTATAGGGAGACAGTTTTAGGGGACCAAAAATTGGTCGAAATTTTGTTCCCAAAAAACTTGTTAGTAAACACAATATAAAAAATCTGTTGTGGCCAGCACAAGACCTTCCGTCAATTCCATGTATTTTGTACAAATCCCATACCAAAAGGTCCTTGGAACAGATTCTATATAATATCATGTAAAATCGAACACGAACACATACTATTTTTTACAAATTCCATGCCAATAGTTCATTTGAAAAGGTTCTATAAATCCAATAAAATTATAACATAAATTACACTAAGTAATGTCCTTCCATCTTCTCTTTGGCCTTTCTCTACGTGTCACTTGCGAGCAACACTATGGCATACCAATTTTAGATCCTATACTTTTTTCCATATTTGGTTTTGCACTTGCAACTGACATCTGTCAATTAAATTTTTTTAAATAATTATGTCAGCTGTTTCCATGATAAATAGCAATGCTGACTAATTTTTGAAAATTAATTTCTTTATAATGCTTTAACTCTACATCAATTGAATATGAAGGAAAATGAATAATCAAACCATATAGAGAAGAGTATTTTCTTTAATAAATATAATAACAAAATGTCAAAAAATAATATTTAACTGGGTTTTTTTAAGAAAAACTGTTAAAAACTTCAAATAAGGGTACTTCCGGTGGATCAATTATAACCAAAATCTAATCAACTCTTCATATAGACGTACAGAAGAGGAATACGAAAGAATTATAATTTTTAGAATTATAGTATTGGAGTTATCGTCGGAGAAAAATTTGTCACACACGGACACACATACACACACACGCTCACACACACACACACACACATACATACAGACATCATCTTAAAAATAGTAAATTCGTATTGTAGGGATCCTAAAACGTGCTTATTCATTAAAAACTCACCACCGAATTTTTTGACCAAAGACAATACCTTCCTTACCTAAAGGTGACGGAAGGTAAAAATGTTGATTTCAAATTTTCAAACCGCATGCTGATATATCTTACCGTTCTCGAGATATTTTGATTGTTTCATTGATTATTTGTGTGCTGCATGTTTTTTTTATATGAATAAAAAATTGTGTCGAATAAAAAAAGGGTAGGGGTTTCTATGAAATCGTCCTCTGTGTACAGCGAAACCGGAAGATCTCAATTCCCGGTAACCGTACGGTTCGCAGAAACTTTGCCGGTTCGCGTCCCGAGAAAAACCGATACCGCTAACTTTATTCACAAACGGGGCACTAATTATTTTACCGGTTCATCAAAATTAAATCAGAATCACCAATTTGTGTAATTAATAATCATTATGAAGTTTAACAACATATAGGGTATTTTACGAATAGTTTTCTAAATTATGTATGAATACTATTTACATTATTCGAAGTTAATGTACCTAAAGTTATATGACTTTTTTTTGTTTTATAACGATACAAAATTGATGATGATTCAGAAAAAAATGTATATATAACACTAATGTATTATTATAGGTTGATGACCACTGGATTGTTTTTTTTTTCAATAAGTAACTGGCCCGTCCAGATATTTTAATTTTTTATATATTAAAAATATAAATTCCGTATTTTTTAATTCTAGAAATTACGTTTAATATCGTATAAAATAATTATTAAAGTTTTGGCGCGAAAGTTGTGACGTCAAAGTCATTGCGACATACGAAGAGAGAACCGAAATACTTTGCCGTTCAAATCTGACACAATATTCAATGTAGATGTCACTTGTCATTGGTGGCAAACGTCAGTCATGTCTTTATTTGAGCTGTTGTGACGTCAGCGTCATATGTTTACATGAAAATTTATTATGGGTTTTTTTCCATTTAGTTATATTCATAATTCATTTGCAATATATAATTTATAAAAAATTGTATACAGTAAAATTTTTGAAAGAAGTCCGATCAAGGCCATCTACGAATTGTATCTATGAATTAAGATTTTGTGCTGCCAAATTTAGTAATGTCTTTTACTTAGTTTTTATGAGGGTACCTCATAAAAACTATGTAAACGACACTACTAAATTTGACAGCATAAAATCTTAATTCATAGATGCAATTCGTAGATGGCCTTGATCGGACTTCTTTCAAAAATTTTACTGTACTTCAACGGGCCATTTTTTCCTAGATCTACTATACAACTTTCATTTAAAAGATTTTTTTCTATTTCAGTGTTCTTATAAGTTTATAAAAGCACTGTTAACATGTTGTCAAGATCTATAAACGCAGTAATTGATACAACGTATTAACAATTTATGTAGAGATGCACTCGATTTTGATTCGATCATCGAGCCGGGCCGAAGATATTTTATAGTTCAATCAAATGCACAGTTTCCTTAATATTTTAATGAAAATGGATGAAGTTAAAAAGGATCAAAATCATTTAATAACAACACACTTCACATATTAATAAATAAAAATGTATTATTTTACTTCAAGAATTCCAGGTTAGGTATTCATTAAAGCATAATAATTATATTGTGATGTTGCTATAATTATTATTGTTATTACTCGTATACTTAAATAAAAGTGATTTTTTTTTGAGCAGAAACAAAGTTAGATAAAATATCCTTATGTAAATTATAAAATTATATTTTTTTATATAAGATTTGTGAAAAAGTTGTTTAAATTCATTGGTAAATAAAGTGTTAAATACTCGTAGGTCTGTAATTTTTATAACAAAGTTACACTCTTTTTTAACTACTTATGTTAACTAATGTTGAAAGTTATAAGAATGTAGAGGTTTTTTATAAGTTTTGACACGAAAAAAGTTAAACATTTCGCCTTAACATAAAAATCAACATTAGGAATGCCGGATGCACCCAATTTCGAGCTTTGGCCCGGCCCGGCCCGGCCCGAAGCCCGGCTCGATTTCGAGTCAATTTTCGAGCCGGGCTAGCTAATTTTTTTGTCGAGTCGATCTTCGAGTCGGGCCGGTAATTTTTATTTTCGGGCCGAGTCGATCCAAACCTCAAAGCACGGCCCGGCCCGGCCTGAATGCATCTCTAAATTTATGTATGTAATCAGATAAAATTCACAACACACAATATACAAACTGTCAAAATATGAAATTTCAATTGTTAGTCGTATAACCGAGAACAAAACACTAAGTCATATTTTTGAAAAGTCGCATTTTAAAAAAAAATTCATTGTAAAATTACCTCAATAGAAAAAATAGTTTAAAAACATGGTTCATAAGGTCTGTTAACGCACTCCTCATTTGTAAAACTCGCCTCGCAGTTCGTTTTCCAAACTTGGACTCGGACGTTAACAGATTGCCTTATGATACTTGTTTTTTAATGTACTATTTTTCTATCCACATTTGTAAATAGGAATGCGAACCTAGTGGCAAAATTTGTAACTAAAACAAGGGAGAAATTTTATTTTAATCGTATGCTTTTACATGGGCGCGTAGAATTTATATAATGTAAAATAGATAATAGAACTAATATTTACAGTTAATGAAACTGCTATTATCTAATAGTTATTGTAAAACTGGTCCAAAGAAAAAACTAAACTGTGAAGAACCTAAAAACTACTAATTAAAGTATTTAAAATGAAAAATAATAATTAATCTACTGCTACAATTAATAAAACAGGAACAAGGAAATATACTCTACCTAAAATAGTAATAAACAAAAAAAAAGTCAAAATACAAGTAGAATCAAAGAAAAACTATTGACATTAATGATACACTTATGGAAGATAAACAAAACTGCTCCCTTCAGGGAATACTCACTCCCTTGTTGAAGGTTTGACGTTGATGTTCAACGCCATCTCTACGTAGTGAAATATCCTAATATAAAGAAAAGAATTGAGGTGAGCCATACCTGTATAAGCATTCTGTATACAAGATTAAGTAATATTGAAATTGTCAAAATTGGCGGAGGCGCGTCATAAATTTGAGTTTAAATATTTAAAGAATGAAGAATGATATTAACATATGCTTTAAAAATTTTAAAATATTCATATTTTTACTCGTAAATACTTATTTTGCTGTTTATGGGGCACGTGGATGGACGAGTGCACTGAAGATCAGTTTTATATTAATGAATAGCTTATCTTACAATATTCAATTGAAATTATCTCTCCAAGAAATAATTTATGATCTATCAATTGAATTCCAATTAATTATGCAATTATCCGTTAATAAATAAAATTCGCAATCAATATTGTTCAGTCGGATAATCTAGCGATGTTTTCAAATATGCAAAAGCGAGTTCTGTTGTTTAGAAACACGGGAATGGCTGAATAAACAAACGTTTCAGAAATAGTTTCCTAGCAACACATCTATCAAACTTATGTACTGTCAAATACAGGAAGTTTTCCTTTCTACTACAGCAAGCAAATATTTACATGAAAAGGCGAATACTTCATTCACGGAATTACTTCACAATTTTTACAAAGAAAAACACAAAAACACAAAATTTTCCAGAAATAAGTATACGAATGTGAAGTATAAATGAAAACGTAGTAACTTTGTTTATATCACTTTTATTTAACATAATTTGTGTGCCTAGTTTCAACCATTTCGGTCATCATTAGTAGAGATGCACTCGATCTCGAGCTTTGGCCCGGCCCGGCCTGAAGCCCGCCTCGAATTCGAGTCGATCATCGAGCCGGGCCGAAGATATTTTTTATCGGGCCGAATCGGGCTATCATTAGCAAAAGTTGAGGCTAGTCAGACTTTTGATTTTGGGCCAACCCGAAAATTCGAGCTTTTCGGGCCGGCCCGAAAAATCTTATAGTTCAATCAAATCCAAATGCACAGTTTCCTTAATATTTTAATGAAAATGGATGAAGTTGAAAAGGGTTAAAATGATTTAATAACAACATACTTCACATCTTAATAATAAAAATGTTATTTTACTTCAAAAATTCAAGGTTATTCATTAAAGCGTGATAATGCTATTGTCATGTTGTTATTATTACTATTGTTACTATTCGTATACTTAAATAAAAGTGATTTTTATTTCTACTATAATGATTTCTTGTCTTATTTTTGAGTAGAAATAAAGTTAGATAAAAATATCTTTTTGTATAAGATTTATGAAACATTTTAAATTTTCGAGCGCCTTTGGGAAACAAAGTGTTAAATACTCGTAAGTCTGTAATTTTTATAACAAACTTACACTAGAAGTGTCTCTTTTTTTTAACAACTTATGTTAACTAATGTCGAAAGTTAATAAGGTTGTAGAGGTTTTTCATAAATTTGGCACGAAAAAAATTAAACATTTCGCCTCACATAAAAATCAAAATTAGGAATGTCGGATGCACCCAATTTCGAGCTTTGGCCCGGCCCGATTTCGAGTCAATTTTCGAGCCGGGCCAGCTAATTTTTTGTCGAGTCGATCTTCGAATCGGGCCGGCAATTTTTATTTTCGGGCCGAGTCGATCCAAACCTCAAAGCCCGGTCCGGCCCGGCCCGAATGCATCTCTAATCATCAGTCATCTGATGATGATCTTCGAGGCCCTGAGCTTCTATTTTCTTCACAACTTCTTTCCATTTCCTCCTGTCTTTAGCTATCCCTGTCCAGTCCGTCACGTTTTGTTCCCGTTTTTTCTCCCTCTTCTTTTCTTTCCTTCTTTAGCCCCTAGTACTGCTCGCCTAGTATTTGTACTCTCGAGGATCCGAGCAACATGCCTCGCTTTTTTGCTCAAATCGAGTAACTTATAAATGGGAAACAATACATTTCTTGTATTTCTCGGTTTGCGTCATATTACTTGGTATTTTGGTAATACTCTACGAATTCCTATACGAGTATTTACTTAAATAATATTAATTAAATTTGTCTAGTATTTCTTACCTGGAATTTCATTGGTAATATAATATTTACCTCTTTATATATCACATTTCCCTCTCCAATTATCCCCATAATATCTGCCAACCAAAAATTGGCTCTGCATTATAAATAAATATATCATATTCACCATTGCTGGCTGTATTAATCTATGAACTTTACAATAACTTCGGTAACAATATTGGTGTATGAAGTATGAGACTATATATTTCGTGCAGATTTTGTTTGTTTAAAAAAATGATACGTCATATGTCTCTCTTACCATTAGCATAAAAAAGTCTCTACACAGTTTTCATTTCATCTACTTTGAAAGCATTCGGCTCGGCTTTCCACGAACTATTATAAATGTAACAGAATTCGGTGTGAGATGAATTCGGTGAACTTGTGTAGTGTTCGATCAATGAATAACATTGCATGGATGGAATTTTAATGGGACAGCTTATGAATAATGGAAAGTGATACATTTCCAAACGATAGTTCGAGTTTGGTTTGCACTTTGTCACCAGTCATATTAGAAATTCATTATCGAACAGAGTTGATAATTGTGGTATACATGTGCATTTCACATATAGCAAGTGCTTTACTGATTATTTTAATGTTTACTAGAATAATGAAATTTTGTAATTAGTAGAACAAATACCTACCTTTTTCAAACAAAATTTCCACCATTATAGCAATTCCTTTGTTGTATTTTAATATAATCTAGTATAAAATGCTGGGTTTATGCAGCACATAAATTATGAAATTAAGTTAAGCCACTAAATTAAGGAACTAAACTAAAATAACGTTGTTTATGCAGTAAATTAAAATTCAGAATTTTATGTTTGACATTTCGTATAATCTAACTTTTATAGGTGAATTTGCTATACATTACATTTATATAGGATAAAAGAAATAAAGGTAAACAATTTGTTGAATAAGTCCAATTAGTATTTCGTCGCTCTTTTCTACAGAAACTTTGTTATCATCGTACATTTTCATAAAAATAGGAAAAGGATAGAAATATATATTCTGTCCTTCAACAATACGGAAGTTCTCAGTTAAAGTATACTGCGCATACGTTCGTACTCATTATACATCTTTTTCAGCCATATGTAAACCTCTATACATCGCTCTCTATCACTAAATAGTTGTCAAAATCTACATTTGACGTTTCGTGACTGTTTGTGTATTATTTACTTTTTTTTTTTTTGGAGAACATTTACAATTATTTCTGTCAACACATACGTAAATGTGTTGTGAGGTGTGTATGCGACAAAATAATGGGGAAACGGTGTATTTCGTGCAATCAGCAGTACGTACGCGGTTCAGCTGTGTCATTTCATATGTGAGTTCTTATTAATTATTACTTGTTCCCTATAATATAATATGTATATAATATATTATATTAAAAATATATAATAAAACTAATTATACACAAAAAAATTAAATCTATACTCAGCGATTATGCACCACGTATAACAAGTTAGGGACAAATCAATCTTTTTATTTTGCCGCGTTTTCTTAACTTCTGTACTGTTGAAGGATAGAGATACTGTGTCTGCACCGTTATGGCGTTTTGCTCGTACGCTACGTCTATTAGTTTAAAGGTCGATGATACCAACAAAAAAAAATTCAATATGTGTATTCATTATACATTCTTTACAATAAAATTGTAAATGTTTGAAGCAGTTTTTCTCGAAAGTAATATTTGTGGACATAATTCCAATAGTCGGCCGACGATAAGTTAAAATGTTAAAAATTTGTAAATTATACTAAGTTATTAGACATATTTCCTAATAAAATAATATCTAAATATTATTAGACAAAATTTCAATTCTTTTTTTTTCTGTGCACCCGTTGTGGGGTTTAAAATCGTTAACAACAACCTTTAGAGATCATCTTTCTGGAAAGGCTTTTCAAAACAGGAGGAAGATTCTAAAGAACCTGAAAGTTGTAATCCGATTTACCTAACACAATTAAAATAACACTCGGTTTAGTTTCACAAGAGAAGTATATTTTTTACTTTATTGTATGATTTATTTTATTGAACAATTTACTTTATTGTATAAGTTGCGGCATCATCAAAAGTACTGGCGGGAGATATAGTGCTGGCTACAACACATTTATCGAATATGGAATATGGCTATCAGCTTATACCGGGAGTTTATTTTATCAGTAAACATAGGGTATATCATTGCCATAGTTATGGTATAAATGTTTGACAGCAATGTATTGAAGCGTTTATTTTATGAGTAAACATAGGCCTTTAACATGGGTATACCTCGTCCAGATTTCATTTGAACAAATGACTTTTAAATCCTCTGTATTAATCCTAATCTTTGCTACTGTGAATATGTTTACGTTTCACGCAAATATAGTTTCTTCTCAAAGTTCCTGAGAATCATAGTTGACCTGTAAAATTCTTATCCAAGATGTTACGCTTGCTTTAACAATGAACGCTCATTACTGAATTCAGCAACTGGTAGTGCCAAAATGTAAATATGCACGAGGTACAGTTATACCCCAATATCCCAATAAAACTTTTCCCCTTTTAAATAGTTACAAGCAATTTTCAACTTTCATAGACATATAATGTACTTTGAGAAGAAACTATATTTGCGTGAAACGTAAAAATATTCACAGTAGTAAAGATTAGGATTAACACAGAGGATTTAAAAGTAATTTGTTCAAATGAAATCTGGACGAGGTATAACAGTTTTTGTACATACAAAGTGTTCGGCAAAAAATCTAACCATGCTAAATAAATAAATAAATAATTGTTTCAGTTTTTTATTATGCAATATGAAAATATTTCAGAATGTCTCCGTGGCGCAGTGGTCATAACACTAGCGTCTGAAGTTTTTTATTGGGGTTCGATTCCCCATTGGGGTAATTATTTTATTTTTTTTTACATAAAAATTGTTGAACTTTTAAAAATCAGTTTATTATATTACAATCATTTAAAAATAATAATAACATTGCAATAAATAAAGAGAAAATGATGGAGAATACTTGATTACAATAATCAAAATATTGATGTAATAACAATGCATTGTATTTTATTTGATAAATACAGTAAAGACGTAATATTTGCACAAATTTATTATATTTCAGTTATTTTTATTAATATCACAGGAAATACAATGCATTTTTATTGCATCAATATTTTGATTATTGTAATCAATTATTCTCAATTATTTTCTCTTTATTTATTGCAATGTTATTATTATTTTTAAATGATTGTAATATAATAAACTGATTTTTAAAAGTTCAACAATTTTTATGTAAAAAAAAATAAAATAATTACCCCAATGAGGAATCGAACCGCAACAAAAAACTTCAGACGCTAGTGTTATGACCACTGTGCCACGGAGACATTCTGAAATATTTTCATATTGCATAATAAAAAACTGAAACAATTATTTATTTGAAATTTTTTGTAATTTATTGCAATTTCTGCAATATTATTAAAGTAATTAATATTAAATAACGTACAAGATGTAATGTACTATTATCATGTTCAATAGCATGGCTTGATTTATTGCCAGACCTTTGTATTTACAAAAAACTGCTTCCCATGTTAAACGCCTATGTTTACTCATAAAATAAACGCTTCAATACATTGCTGTCAAACATTCATACCGTAACTATGGCAATGATATACCCTATGTTTACTGATAAAATAAACTCCCGGTATGTTTAAAAACAGTCCACTTCATTAAAAAATCAATACCAAAATCAATATCAAGCCACCATCTCATCTTTATCGATACAATTCCATATACCCGCAATCCTTTACTCTCTCCTGCTGCTCTCCTTCTCTCTGCTGCTCTCTTCGTGCGTACGCTCACACGCTGGTTGCCGCGTGGCTAGAGCGTATTGATCTGACACAATGCCCTACATCGCCTGCTGTTCCTGCCTCCACAGCCGTGCAGGAATCGGCCACCCAAGCAGGACAGCGATTACAGATAGAGGATAATAGCTGGATACTGGATACAAGGTGGCAGGATAATTGTGTTAAGTCAAGATTGACGGCGAGTAATGGGCTGTGAGTGAGTTAAATGTGCAAAGAGAGCATGTGGGGTATGAATCCTGTTTTAGACGATCATAAATGAATTAAATGTAGAGGGATTTATTGCCGGGAAAAACAAAAAGTAGTTGAATACTCGTCAGGGAATTTAGTATTATCTGGAAAAGTCAGGGAACTTTATCATTTGACAGGGATTAGTTATTTATGCTATAAAAGGGTAAAAAATCAATTGAAGATGTTTTGGGTTCTCGGTGAAACATGATGAATAAGAAAAGATTAAAAAATTTTTTTTTCAAAAATCAATGTACTTAAATAGTTTGCCTCATATAATGAGCCTGTTTCACATTTTTCAAAAACTATTTTAAATGGAAGTTTATGGAATGATTTTCTTAGTAATAATTTTTATTTTAATAATTTGTTATTTGTGGAAATAATTAAATAAAAAGATTGGCGTCCTGAAAAACTACCCCCCACTCCTGTGACGTAGAAGCACATACATTACATCATTAATAGCCAATAGGAAAATAGTTTTTCCATCACCTACGTTTTCATATTATTTATATAAATAAACGTAGGCTGAAGTTTGTCACATGTTAATAACAAAATCTTTTAATTTGACATTTGACGCTGACATTGCTCATTGTAAATGAATAATAAAGTAATAATGGCTAATTCAAATTACACTCAAGCTAAATCGGACAATTAACCTAAGGTCGATAGCTGGATTATGGCTGAAATTATATCAGAACGATTGTTTTACTGCTACCGAAATAAGGGGTGTTAAAGATTTGAGGTAAAATAAAATATAAAAGCTGAATTTATTATATAAATTGATAATATATTTTACTTTAAAGTTCTGGTCGTGATTCTTATTTGACACTTGTTTGACAATACACTTGACACCTTAGAACCGCTGAAGATGTATGTACTCTGACGTTACATTCTGTTTCTGATCACGTGACTTATTCAAAATTTTATCCAAATTTCAAAAATTAATAAAATATCTAAAGGATATTTCGTGATATTTTCAAATTTGAGGCTCTTTAAAGAACAATATCTTTTCAAATTTAATACTTAGAAGTCATATAAAAATTCTTGCAACAGCCCTATTCATGGGGTCCCGTGGCCGAGTGCCTGAGTGTCTGGTCATGAACCTGGGGAACCGGGTTCGATCCCGACCGATGCCAAATATTTCAAATTTTAAATGGCACAAAAGTGACCCCTGTGGTGCACTCTCCACGCCAGCAATGAGTGCCCGTGAAGTGACGTCTGGTAAACGCCCGCACGGTAAAAATATATCGTCATCCGTTACCAATGTCTACATATGTTGTAGATTCTGGCACACCCAATAATGGGTAATATGCCGTGATGATATATTTATTTTTATTTATTTATATAATTCCCAGTACAAAACACAAACTGAACATTTTCTCTTATTTTTCTCACATTCTTTACTTCCTTTGAACCCTGTTGAATATCTGTGGAATGAAATGGAGAGAGGAGTGATTTGGTCAACCAGTGTTAATCACCTGTGGCTATGGGAAACTTTGAAAACATTTGGGAGATTGGGAGTATACTCTGTTTCATCGAAATCTAAAGGATCTCCTTAAACCTTTGGAACGCCTCTCTTTTAAGTTGACAAAGAAACCCAAATTTCCACCCCTCATAAATAAAACTGTGAATGCTATCACTGCTAATAAAAATATTATGAAACTATGTACTTATTATAAATATATAACATAATCTGCTGCTCATGTTCGTATAAAGAAATTTCGCTATTGTACCTACTATTATTTCAATAGCTGTCAAAGCCGTTCGAAAATTTAAACAACTTTTTCACAAATCTGATATAAAAAAATATAATTTACATAAGGATTATTTATCTAACTTTGTTTCTGCTCAAAAATAGGACAAGATATCATTATGGTAGGAACAAAAATCACTTTTATTTAAGTATACGAGTAATAACAATAATAATAGCAACATCACAATATAATTATTATGCTTTAATGAATAACGTTGAATTCTTGAAGTAAAATAATACATTCCCAGGAAACACACAAATATATGATATATAACTATCAAAGATAAATCACATTACATTTACATTGTGCTATGATTTCTCCTTGATAGTTATATATCATATATGTGTGTGTTTCCTGGGTTTTTATTTATTAATATGTGAAATTTGTTGTTATTAAATCATTTTGATCCTTCTTAACTTCATCCATTTTCATTAAAATATTAAGAAACTGTGCATTTGATTGAACTAAAAGATTTTTCGGGCCGGCCCGAAAAGCTCGAATTTTCGGGCCGGCCCATAATCAAAAGTCCGACTCGCCTCGATTTTTGAAAATGGTTAGCCTGATTCGGCCCGATAAAAAATATCTTCGGCCCGGCTCGATGATCGACCCGAAATCGAGGCGGGCTTCGGGCCGGGCCGGGGCAAAGCTCGTAATCGAGTGCATCTCTAGCTACTAACCTCCGAACATTGAGATTATCCTAAAGAACACTTAAAATTATGTTTTATTTTAATACTCTTTATCAGAATTGTTAGTTCGTTTTTCTTGCACACATTTTTTGTCATTTTACATACAAATTTATTATTATATATCGTACCCACTTTATATTACACAATAATTATTATACGGTTGACAACGTTGAATTTGCTTGCAATCGTCGAATAATGGATTACTTTAGTGCCGATTTCTGAATTTTTAATGACCATTTTTGTTCACTTTAGTGACGATTTCAAATAAAGTAATAAAACAGCCACCATTCTCACCTGATTTGTCAATACAGGATTTTTGACTATTTTTTGGACTAAAAACATTAGAGGGATAAGGTTTTCGTCTGAAGAAAAGATCTATACTTCAAAAGTGCCGTTCATTATTATTTTGACAGCATTCCAAAAGAAGATTGATTGAGGGCTTTTATGCTGTGGAAAGAACATATTCGTAAAATTCCAAAAAATATGACCCATGTGTCTTATTCTCAATTATGTCAGGGCGGCCTTCGTACATATTGACATAAATCATCTTCACTTTGTAGATTGATCTGTTTGTGAATTCTTTTACCACCAAAAATTTTGTAACAAACAAAATAATATAATAATTATGTCTTTCTTGACGAAAACACTGTCAACAAATATCATAAACATAAGTTAATATGTTACGGTTGAAATATATTACTACCGTAAAATTTGTATTATTACATAGTGTTATGATATATTTATTTTCTTTATTTATGAATCATAAATTTGCCCGCACTAAAGTTTTTTTTTTTTTTTTCAGAAATTTGAATAACAGACGAATTTTCAAGGCTTCTATTCTATATTTACCCTATTTGTGTTTCTGATAATTATACATCGTTGAAATCAAAAACAATTAGTTAAGTAGTTATCAGTTTTAAAGAAATAGTGTCTGATGAAGTTTCGATCGCTTCTCATCGCATAAAACACACCTTTGCGATGAGGAAGTTTTGATTTGATTAAATGAATGAACCAGTTTATTTTTATTAAGTTTATTGTAAGTAGTAAAATTCTGACGTCAGGAAGTTATAAATACTGCACTTTTGCAACGCTACGGTTGTAAAATTAATTTGGTCAATGAAACATTGAAACAACGTCTTGAAACAAATACGCATATATTTCATTATATTTTTTTAAAAATAGAATTAGGCACAGTAAAATTTTTGAAAGAAGTCCGATCAAGGCTTCTACGAATTAAGATTTTATGCTGTCAAATTTAGTAGTGTCGTTTACATAGTTATTATGAAGTACACAAGATATTATGTACCCTCATAAAAACTAAGTAAAAGACACTACTAAACTTGACAGCACAAAATCTTAATTCATAGATACAATTCGTAGACGGCCTTGATCGGAAGTCTTTCAAAAATTATACTGTATCTACATTATTAAATAGGATATTTACTTTTTACCTCTCGCTAAGAGAGGTATTGGAATCATGCTAAAATTCGCATATCCAGATTTTTGTGAATAAGCACGATTTAAGGTCCCTAGAACCCGATTATAACATTTTTACGATGATGTCTGTGTGTGTGTGTGGATGTGTGTATGTGTGTGTGTGTGTGTGTGTGTGTGTGTGTGTATGTATGGATGTTGGAGGGACGATTCCTCAAAAACTGTAAGACTTAAAAAATATTTAACTGCAGTTTCTTCAATCTGACATTCCTGGGAAGAGCTGAAAAGGTTTTGGTAACAATTGAACAACCGGAAGTGGTACTTTCTTAAAAAAAAATTTCTAAATATAATTTTTTGGGAGTTTTTTTTATTAAATATTGAAGAACATAAAATTCTCCATCTAATACACTTAAAATTTTTATTATATCTTGTATAGATTTAGAGATAAAGACACTATAATTTATAGAGTACACTAATCGCAGAGGCCAAGGCACTAAGGAAACCAGTTGACAAATTCCAATGTTTATAACATGACACATCACATGTCATTGTCAAATATCAACATTTTTAGTGACATTCTGATAGCTTTTTCTGGGAAGTATATTTAATTTTTCTTATTGTTTTATTAATTAAATATTTGAAATTATAGGTAAAATTGTGGTAAAATGCATATATCCATCAGAAATACCGCCAATCTGGTTAATGAATTAGAACAATCTCTGACATGAAAATGATATAAAATAGATATAATTAGAATTATATGTGTGCAGAAGACATGTTAAATACAATAAAAAACAATATTTGGGTAAAGTTCTGTAATATTTTGTTATAAAACGACGGTTCAAATGCGAAGTGCAATACAATACATATATAGCCTAATATGGAAATAGCGAGAGGTCTTGTGCTGGCCACAACAGATTTTTTATTATTTATCTTTTGTCGAAAAAAAAATGAGTATTATCTACAGGAGTGTTAATTAAAAATCTGGCCATTAGGCGTTTAACGTGGGAAAATAGTTTTTCTTTGCGCAAAAGTCCCCAATTAATTTTAGACAATAATTGTTTTATTATAAAAGCGCAACATGTGTTCACGCGCGAAAACAGTAAAAAATGATTAAAATTTAAACTAATGAATTTCTAATAAAAATTTATTAATATTTTTTATAAAAACTACATCCTGAATAAGCATGCCAAATATCAATTTTTAATTATTAATAGAAGCTAAGATCTAACACTTTTATTTTTTTATTCAATTTTGACGTTTTAAACTGTCATTATTAACTCCATAGCAACAATTATAAGTAACACTTTTTACCTTCCGTCAAAAGGAAGGTATTGTTTTTGGTCAAAAAATTCGGTGGTGAGTTTTTAATGTATAAGCACGTTTTAGGGTCCCTACAATACGAATGTACTATTTTTAAGATGATGTCTGTATGTGTGTATGTGTGTCCGTGTGTGTGTCTGTGTGTGTGTCTGTGTGTGTGTCTGTGTGTGTGTGTGTGACAAATTTTTCTCCGACGATATCTTCAAAACTACAATTCTAAAAATTATGATTCTTTCATATTCCTCTTCTTTACAACCATATGAAGAGCTGATTAGATTTTGGTTATAATTGGTCAACCGGAAGTACCCTTATTTGAAGTTTTTAACAGTTTTTCTTAAAAAAATGCAGTTAAATATTATTTTTTGACATTTTCTTATTATATTTATTAAAGAAAATACTCTTCTCTATATGGTTTGATTATTCATTTTCCTTCATATTCAATAGATGTATAGTTAAAGCATTACAAAGAAATTAATTTTCAAAAATTAGTCAGCTTTGTTATTTATCATGGAAACAGCTGACATAATTATTCAAAAAAATGTAATTGACAGATGTCAGTTGCAAGTGCAAAACCAAATATGGAAAAAAGTATAGGATCTAAAATTGGTATGTCATAGTGTTGCTCGGAAGTGACACGCAGAGAAAGGCCAAAGAGAAGATGGAAGGACATTACTTAGTGTAGTTTATGTTATAATTTTATTGGATTTATAGAACCTTTTCAAATGAACTTTTGGTATGGAATTAGTAAAAAATAGTATGTGTTCCTGTTCGATTTTACATGATATTATATAGAATCTGTTCCAAGGACCTTTTGGTATGGGATTTGTACAAAATACATGGAATTGACGGAAGGTCTTGTGCTGGCCACAACAGATTTTTTCACAAGTGAATTAGATTTTTTTATTCAATTTTGACGTTTTAAACTGTCATTATTAACTCCATGCTCAGCCTACTAACTGATCAGTTTTTTATTTTGTCAAAATTAAATATTATAATGGTTTTTATTAGTGTTTCGTCAAAATTGAATAAAATATTGTACAAACCACTTGAGCTAAGAATGTTTATTCACTCGAAGAAATTAACTTTTTTCTCATGAATAAACATCTTAGCTCACTTGGTGTGTAAATATCTATTAATTGTTATAAACAAAACATAAATAAATCGAAAATAAATCATGGGTCAAATTATTCACAAGTCTATGGTTAAAACATATTAAAATTTAAATTTTCCATTCTTACATTTGAATATTAGGGATCAATGAAGTTGAGCATTTCTTCAAACGCGCTAAAAATGGGGGTCATTTTTTATAAATATTTTCATTATTTTTATATTAATTAATTTAAAATTAATTTAAACTTACTGTTTTTTTGTGGAAATGTATAGTCCATAATTTAAAGTGTGTTTCATAATTTTTGAATTTTTCTAAAGCAAGTTATTGAACGTCAAACTCAACTGACTTGAATTCTGAAATGGATAGTAGTATAATTTGCCTGTCGTAGTTAAACCATCTTTTTTATCCAGTATACTTGTATTGATCGACGTTGTTTAAATAATTAAAAATATCTGTCAAATAGATCCACTGAGCACACCATATATTCTCTTTAAGACCTATCGCGAATAAAATGTTTTCCTTTTAATAGAAACGAAGCTATTTTTTTTAAATTCTAGTTCCTCGAGAAAACCGTATGACTTCTGTGTTATAACTCTGTACAAAATATTCCTCAATTATACGGGCAATAATTCTGCAATAAGTGATTGTCTATGCAAGAAGGAATGGTTGAAATAAATCTCAATTTTGTTTTTGAGAAAAAAAAAAAACAAATTCCGCCGCCTACCAGCATTGTGGCTTCAAAAGTATAAATTTCACCACATTTTCATATGATTCAAAAAAGTAATTCTGTTGTATTTCTCACTCGGTTCATTCATGTTAATTTTTAATTCACAAAGCATATAGTTAATTAAAATTGCCAGAAAAAAATTGCGGAACAACTTTGAAGTGCTTACGGAACACTGGTTTAGAATAGTGCTGTGAGGATCCGGCAAAACTTGAATCTCAAAATATCCGGTTCCTCGGATATCCGATGTTTGGATATTGAAGCGGATATCCGTAAATTTAATTCGGATTTGGATCCGGATCCAGATTTGAGTCCGGATCCCTTTTGGATTCGGATCTGTACTTGGATCTGGATCCGGATTCGATGTTTTGTTTACGGATCTGGATCCGGATCCGAATTTTAATTCTGGATCCAATTCTATTAACTATATCAAACAAAAATTTATTGTGGATTATTTCATAATCAGATTTATTTGGTTTTGAAACTCCATGATAATACTTATACATTCAAATATTATCATCGGGTTCAATACTGAGAATATTCGAATCCGAGAACCGATGTGAATTCTGAAATTCCATATCTAAAATCTGATACTCATACTCATATTCGGATCCGGATCCAAAATCCAATACTCAGATTTGGATCCAAAATCCGATTCTCAGATCCGGATCCAAAATCCGATACTCAGATCCGGATCCAAAATCCGATACGTAGATCCGGATAGTTCAACAATCAATTATCCGGATATCCGGAAATGTTTGGATCCGAAACCGAAACTATCCGGATCCGGATCCCACCACTAGTTTAGAATCACTGCTATGGAGACATAGATAGTTTAAATTATAGAATTTGTAATATTTGTAATAAACATTAATGGTGCAGAATATAAAGTTTTACACTATTCTCAGTATTATTAACACTGAAATTTCTCAAAAGATTTAAATCATTTACTCCATAAATTACTAAATGTTTCCATTGGTTATTCTTGCATTAACCACATACATATAAGTCAAATTGTTATATTACAATGCATAACACTGAAATTTCTTAAAATATTTGAATCATTTACTCCCTAAATTACAAACTGTTTTCATTGGTTGTTCTTGCATGAAACCACACACATACATATAAGTCAAATTGTTAAATTACAATACATAAAATCAAGCTTGATTGATCGCAGTGAACATTTACACAGGCGCTCAATTCTTCCTACTCCGTAATTAATTTACATTTGAATGGCAAAATTCCTGCTAATCCAAATTTCCTCCCGTTATCCTTTCGCTGCTGGAAGCAGCTGCTGTTTTGGTCCTGCGGTACGCATGCGTTATCCTCGCGCAGTCCTGCACTCGCCAGGCACGTTGTATGCACGCGAGGCCAGCAGGGTAAGGATTCCTGCTGGCGGGTGTCTTTGTAGTGGTGTGAACAGTGTCTTCCACAGGATAACGAAGGGATATACAGTAGAGATTAGAGGATATGAGATTAAGGGACTTTAATAAGGTAGTATAGTGTGTTTTGGTTTAATTGATTTTTTTATAGGGCTTGTTTTATTTATAACAATGATTTTTTTATGTATACTGCAACTTATAAATTATTAATTAGCAGGGTATAAAAAGATTAGCACATATTTATAGTTATACTAATAATTTTGGTATTACATTAATTGAAGGAGTAAATGGAAAAGTGGTACAATTGTATTTTCTCCAAAAAATTTAAGAAGTCTAGGAAACTATGCCTAATGTTCGTATTTACATATTTACAGAGAAAATGGTCTCCTGATTGTATTAGGAAAATCTAGTTTTTACGACGTTTAATACCCTACACATTTTGCTTTCTTTTAAATTTTCTCTCTACTGTTTTCTCAAATTCTAAATCCTGTCATTTGTATTATTTACTTTTCTAGATTGTTTAAAGAAAACAGTTTTACAATTAGAGTAGGTATTTCCAAAATTCAGGTTAAACCGGTTTTCGAATTATTACAAAAAAAAATCTGATGTGGCTAGCACATTACCTTCCGTCAGTTCGGTGTTTTTTTGTACAAATTCCATACCAAAAGTTCCTTGGAAAAGATTCTATGTTTCCAGTAAAATTGTAACACGACATATGCTATTTTCTACAAATTCTATACCGAAAGTTCATTGGAAAAGATTCTGTATATCCAATAAAGTTATAACACGAACATAAACTATGTAAATTGCACGTGACACTGACATCATTTGAGTATATCAGTAGTTATTTTCCATGGTTATTGCATAGCTGTCTGATTTATGAAAGTTAATCTCTTTGTAATTCTTCAACTTCATATCTATTAAATATGAAGGGATGTGTAATAAAACAGTATAGGCAAGATATTCTTTCATTTTTATAATAACAAAATGTTAAAATATGATATTTATTCAATTTTGACGTTTTAAACTGTCATTATTAACTCCATAGCAACAACTACAATTAATATTTTATTCAAAAGTGAATTAAATTTTTTTAAATCACTCTCACAATTTTTTTTAACTCATTCTGCAACAAATAATTCATTTAAAATAACATTAGGCACGAAAATAACACTTACCACAGTATTTATTAGATATTATCAGCCATTTTCATTACTTTTCACGACACAAATGTCAGACAATAAAGCATTTTAAATAGATAACTTGACGTCTAACAGCGACGATTGTCATGCACAGCCTACTAACTGATCAGTTTTTTTATTTTGTCAAAATTAAATATTATAATGGTTATTATTATTATTATTACGTCAAAATTGAATAATAGATATTTACACACCAGGTGAGCTAAGGTAATTCTTATTCATGAGAAGAAAGTTTAGCTCACGAGCCCGTAAGGGCGAGTGAGTTAATTTCTTCGAGTGAATAAACATTCTTAGCTCACGTGGTTTGTACAATATTTTATTAAATTTTGACGAAATAGTAATAAAAACCATTATAATATTTAAATTTGACAAAACAAAAAACTGATCAGTTAGTAGGCTGTGCATGACAATCGTCGCTGATAGACGTCAAGTCATCTATTTAAAATGCTTTATTGTCTGTCATTTGTGCCGTGAAAAATAATGAAAATGGCTGATAATGTCTGATAAATATTATGGTGAGTGTTATTTTCGCACCTGATGTTATTTTAAATATTTAAATGCATTATTTGTTGCAGAATGGGTTAAAATTTAGTGAGTGATTTAAAAAACTTTTAATTCACATGTGAAAAAAGTGTTACTTATAGTTGTTGCTATGCAGTTAATAATGATAGTTTAAAATTTCAAAATTGAATAAAATATTGTACTAACCACGTGAGCTAAGAATGTTTATTCACTCGAAGAAATTAACTCACTCGCCCTTACGGGCTCCTGAGCTAAAGTTATTTCTTCTCATGGATAACCATTACCTTTGCTCACTTGGTATCCATTAACTGTGTTTAAAAAAAACTGGATTATTTATTTTTAGGGAAATAAAACATTTACTCAATTTTGCTTGTATACGCAACTGCCTCTCTCATAGACTATTGAACTTGTTTTATCGTTTTCGGAGCATCGAATATATAATAAATTTAAATTTTACTTTTATTAGGTTCCTCAAAAACTGAACATTCCGTCTTTAAGAGTTTTCTTTAAATATAAAACATGATTTTTGAATTTTTAAATTTATTAAAATACAAATCCTACACCTTTCCACTAAGTTTCTCAATTGGTATTACTGGATCTGTATTTTACTTTTTCCAATATTTAACATTCAATGAAATTTATAAAACTTTTGTTGTAAATTATTAATAGTAACAATATATGTTTTGCATAACTAAACCCTACACAAATAAATTTTATTGTTGAGAGGTAATATCATTTATATTAATTTGTAATTGGTTTTGTTCCAAATGTTGGAAATTATTGAAAATATTGCTGTGTAAAGTTTTAACTACCTTACTACATTATTGTTCCTTTGTAACGAATTATTCAACCATGCATCCATACAAAATTAAAATTTATGTGAATTTTCATTAAAATTTTAACGCTAATACTATTATTACTCTTCTATATTTTATTTTCTATTGCGCGGACTACATTCTAAATTTATTGTTTTATGTATATATTTCTCTGATATTTCTGGTTGATAAATGTGTGAAAATTATTTCTATTTCTCATTTTAATTAATAAATGAGATTTGAAAATTCTTATTGCAAGTATTATTACTGTTTATTACAATAATAAATTACAATTTATATTATACTTTACACAGTTTTACAACACTTTTTGTTAAGTAAAGTTTAGAGATAATTATCATGTTTACTGAAGTAATATTAATGAGCATTTTCTTATAAAGATAAATTGCTTCTCATTATAAGAGATTTTCATTTATCTTATGCTGTGAAATATAATTAAAATTTTTAAACAAAATATAAATGTTTTTATACCTTTCTACCGTGAGTATTTTTTAACGTGAAACATTAGGTTTGTGATATCCATGGTTACGACTTGATATTTGATTGACAACAATGTATTTGCCCGTTCCATTTAAAATGAAACATAGGGAACGAATCTGACTGAAGTATTATATTTAAATATGGTAAGAAATTTAGCGGAGTCAGAAAACCACTCGAGAGCACTGAACATATTTTGGGAACAAGGTGCACACAGTATTTTTCTACATCTAAATTTAATTTTTGGAAAACAGGTATAATTGTTTAAACAAAATTAACCTCTAATGGCATTTGAATAATAGCAATATATTTGTCTGTTTCATTTAAAATGATACATGGGGAATGAATTTGACAGAAGTATCTATTATATTTAAATATTGTAAGAAATTTAGCCGAGTCAGAAAACCACTCGGGCACAAGGTGCACACTACATTTTTTCTACAACTAATTTTAATTTAGAATGCAGGTATAATTTTTTAAACAAAATTAACCTCTATTGATGTCTTATCAAATGTCAAATTCGTTCCCTATGTTTCATTTTAAATGGAACGCGCAAATACATTGCTGTCAATCAAATGTCAAGTCGTAACCATGGATATGACAAACCCAATGTTTCACGTTAAAAAATACTCACGGTATAGAATTAAGCAAGTGTAAAAACATATAGAGCTCAATTCTCGAAAAAGTTTAAGCTAATCCTCATTTTTGGATTAGTGAATTATACTCTAATTTTGACAGTTTATATCTTAAAATATAGTCTATTCTATTCCTAGTACCTACCTTTTTTTGATAATATTATGAAGATTACATTTTAAATACCGGAATAGAACAGAATTCACTAATCCAAAAATGAGGATTAGCTTAAACTTTTTTGAGAATCGGGCTGATAGTATTTGGATGGGTTAGAAACATTGTGCAGTTTGTGAATTACAAATAAATAATCTTATTAAAATAATCATGGAAAATGACATTATATCTACTTACAATAGAATTTGTGTTTCATATTCAACAGATCAAACGTTCTATAATACCATTAATTATTGGAAAACGTGCTTGTTATACTGGATATAAGTACTTAAAACTCAATTATAATTGAGTAGTTTTTTACCACAACCAAAACATGTATAAAAATTCAAATTTTCAGGAAACAAAAAACTTGGTTTCAGAACTGTCTATTGAATTCAAAATGAATATGGAAATTTTTCTCCATACTTTGTATAATAAGCATAAAAACTAGGGCTGGTACCATGAATAAGTGATTAAGGTTGATTAGCGAGGAGTTGACTAGCAGTGTTTTTATCTCTATAAATCATTTATAGATTTTTTTGAGTGTAAAATACTTGAAAATAATCCATAAACGATTGGAGACGAAATAGTGCTAGTCAACTCCTCGCTAATCACACTTAATCACTAGTACATGCTACCAATATAGGCGTTTAATTAGATATTTTATTTCATGGATCCAACATTTATTACACATCGGCAGCTATATTATCGGACGATACTATATGTTTCAAAGAAAGTGTAAAAAATTTTAAGGGAATATAGTAGGAATGACGAATTCCGATAATTTTGGTACCCGAGTACCCGAAACAACTACCCGGATAGTACCCTTTACCCGTTAATTACCCGATACCCTTTAATTGCCCGTTATCCTTTAAGTACATATACATAATTCGTTAATTTGTTAATTACTAGTTACCCTTATATTAGCAGTTTACTTTTTAATAAAA
Source organism: Ophonus ardosiacus (assembly GCA_943142095.1). Classification (NCBI taxonomy): domain Eukaryota; kingdom Metazoa; phylum Arthropoda; class Insecta; order Coleoptera; family Carabidae; genus Ophonus; species Ophonus ardosiacus. The sequence goes on along the minus strand of OW964831.1, from coordinate 8,108,979 downwards.
TTCATAATTATTGTTTACATATATTTGTTAAATAAAAAGTAATACAATTAAATAATATACTGTATCTCTATAAAAAACTTAACATAAATTATTTTAATTACCTATGGTATGGTAATAAAAAGCTCTTTTATATACAATCCTTCCGGCAGCTGAAAACTGTTCGGATAATTAAAGGGTATCGGGTAATTAACGGGCAGCGGGTATATTTCGGGTAATCGGGTAAGAAATTTTATATCCGGGTACATTATTATCGAGTAGGTTCCGAGTACCCGGGTACCCATCGTCATTCCTAGAATATAGTACTGACCAAATTTAATAAAAAACGCTTAATTAACACGGGTCCGATCTTCAATAGTTTTCGAGATATGAGGCAGTGAAAAATGAGTTTTTACGGGGTTTATCTCTGCTATCTCGAAAACTATAAGAGTTACGGCTTTAATTAAATAAGACTTTTTGTTTACCTTTCAGAGGTCATGATGTGCTTTTGATTTTTTAAAAAAACATCAAATAGTTGGACTAAATTAAATGGACAAAATTTTGTTCGATCACTATCATTGTCAGTTTTTCTTCGATTTTTCATTTATCTCGGAAACAGTTGAAGATTAGACCTGTGTTGATTAAGTTTTTTTTAAGTACTATACGCCCTCAAAAATTTTTACACTTTATTTGAAACAGCCTGTATACGGGTATATTCCACAGTTTACAATAAAATATAGCTAAATCACGATTTAATCTACAAATTAAATTTTCATGTTAATTTATCTATTTCTATTCTATGAACTTTATACAATTATGCAACTAACACAAAATTGATCGCATCTCTGTGGAAGTGTGGAAGAATTATTGGAAAACGTTATTCCAGGGTGAAAAGAGAAACACGTAACTTTTTAAAAATTTATAACTAAATTTGTATGCAGAAGTCGATACTTTATATCGATATATTATTTATACCACGGTAACATTGGATAAATTTTGGTGGACGTGCCATATATGGTTGAAGATTTTCTTTAAAAACTAAATAAATAAATACGAGGGAAATGTTTTTAACGTACAATTTGGGAATAAAAGCAAGTCACATGGCACTAGGTCAAGTGAGTACGGTTGATGTACCAATACGGTGGTTTTGTATTTCGTCAAAAATGTCTTGCCGGACAGGGCGTTTTGTTCGGGCGTGTTGTCTTCTTGGAGAATCCATCACATTTTAGCCCTTTTTCTTCTCACCCGTGCACGAAGGGTTATCAAAAACTTCTTGTAATATGCTTGGTTAACGAAGTGCCCCTCAGGCACCAAATCCATGTGAACAATCACTCACATTTCGAAAAAAACAATGCCAGTGCACGGCCGAGGCGCTAATCGTCTCCGATCTCGTTTCTTCCTTCTTTAAATTTTCTAAACTACTCGAAAACTTGAGTACTAGATAGACCCTCATCACCATAAACATTCTTCAACAATTCGTACATTTCTGTTGCGGATTTTTTAAGTTTCACACAGAATTTCATATTGACACTTAACATAATTCCGGCAGAGTATGAGAAAGTAGTTAACTTCAATCAAAGGCTACTGCCGAACGGTTTGCCTAATTATCTTGAAATTTTAACAGTGGATGGAGGGAAGATGACAAATTAATATGACATAACCTGCAATGTTATCAAATTAACAGGGAGACCGGAAAAAAATAAACCTCGTTATTTAATTGCCACACCTCGTATACAGGGTGGTTGATTTTTCATTGTCCAGCTTATATCTTCTAAAATATTAAAAATACAAAAAAAAGTTATATACAAAAGTTGTTTAATACAACCTGATCTATAATTTAGCATAAACAATTTTTTTCCAAGGCCTACCACTTTTTTGGAAAAATATTTAACTCTAATTTTTAAATGGAACACCTGTATATTTTGGCAGAATAAGATTCGCAATAAATTTCTCTTTACAATGATGTGTAACAAGTAAGGATTTACCTTTAAATTATGTCCTATAAAACAAATAGAAATATGATAAAAGTAGGCTATGATATTCTATTGTTTCTACCTGTAACTTCTGTCACACATGAACATTGGGTACGTAGGGGTTTTTCCTTTGAATAAAATTATGTCTAATAAAGTAAGTAATAGAATTACTAGCATTGATGATTTAAAAAATTATTAATACTTTTATTTAAATATCAAGTATCAAAATTTAATACAACATATTATTATAAATTTTGATACAGGATAGCAGCCCGACGTTTATTATTATTTGATCTGTGGAAACAGCAAAGCATATCAAATTTTTCGCTATTACTGTAACCGACGTTCATTTTTCTTAGTTAAATAAGAATCTTAACACCTTTCTCACTATTATAATCAGTGTTATTAAATCTATGACAGATGTTACTGGTATAAACAATAGAATATCACAGCCTACTTTTATCGTATTTCTATTTGCTTTATTAGACATAATTTAAAGGTAAACCCTTACTTGTTATACATCATTGTAAAGAGAAATTTATTTATAATTTTATTTCGTAAAAATATACAGGGTATTCCATTTAAAAATCAAAGTTAAATATTTTTTTGAGAAATTGGTAGACATTGGAAAAAAAGTGTTTATGCTAAATTATAGACCAGATTGTATCAAATAACTTTTCTATTTAACTTTTTCTTGTATCTTTAATATTTCAGAAGATATAAGCTGGACAATGAAAAATCAACCACCCTGTATAACTGTTTAAATGATAGTAGGTACAAATTTTGTTGTCCACGGTCTATCTAATTTTCTTGTTATTACTTCTACCATGACTGCCGTATATCGTCTTATTATTATTATTTATGATATAAATAATAAACTTTTGATTAAAGTAATTTATGTAAAATAGTGTTTAAATTAGATGATAAAAATTTCTGTGCGCTGATTATAATTCCGAAGAAAATTAATTATTCCTTCGCGAACGTTAGAATTTCACATTAAAGGCTCATATACACTGACTGCATTGTTTGCATGTGGTAAATCACATTTCCATCAGCTGTTTTAATTTCAGCTATCTGGAGTTGAGTTCCAGTGCTGGTCAATTGATTTTCCAATAAAATTCAACCTTAACATTGCACTGTGTGACGTACGATATGCCCTGCTTTTTCTGACACATGCGAGACTAATATTCAATAGCTTTTTTCATAAGGCACAAAAAGTTGCATTATAAAAAGCTAAAGTTCACAACAGAAAATAATCGTTAGAATAAAAACTGAGGAATAATTGGAATAATACTACCTTTTTTTTAGTTTAAGTTCTGTATTTATTTATTTATTTATTTATTTATTTATTTATTTTATTTATTTATTTATTTATTTATTTATTTATTTATTTATTTATTTATTTATTTATTTATTTATTTATTTATTTATTTATTTATTTATTTATTTATTTATTTATTTATTTATTTATTTATTTATTTATTTATTTATTTATTTATTTATTTATTTATTTATTTATTTATTTATTTTATTTATTTATTTATTTATTTATTTATTATTAAAACCCTAAATAATAATAATAAATAAATACAGAACTGAAGTTTTATAAAACGAAACACTTCTTTTAAATGAAATTCGTTTATTATTACTCAATATAAAAATGACAGTTTTTGTGACAGAACATATATTTTTAACAACAACAATAGATAATTCAATTACTTATGTTACTATAGTAACAATAACAAGAATGAAATATTTGCATGTCCAACAAGAACTTAAACAAAAAAGGTAGTATTATTCCAATTATTGAATACATCAAAAATAAAATTCATAAGACTCAAAATATACATATAAAACATTAAATACTCGCTTCGTTTTGTTTAAGGGTCACTTAAAATTTAAGCTTTGTTTGTGAAACTGGGCTTACGGAATTCATAGTTATGACATTCTTTGAAAAGAAAAAAGGTTATATTTTTATTTTTTCGTTGAATGGAAAGCTTAAACAACCAATAAATATATAAATAAATAAATAAATACATAAATAAATAATTTGAAAAAATTGCTTTGTATCTTCCCAGTTTTGGAGTGTTTTCTAAAGCCTTCCGGTTTGCAGCAGCCAAAGAAACTTCAATTTCAATTATTTATTCGATTATTATTACATTTTTCAATAAAGGTGGCTCCGGTCTCGATCATCTTCATTATTCAAGACTACTGTATTTTCAAACATTCTGAAATTAAGGATATAACTGAAAAAAAAAGTTTGAAGGGATCTACATAAGTTTATATATTTAAGATTTTTACGTTAAAACGTTCTACGTTTTGAAATATGCAGACAGAGATTCATTACCATTATCAATTATAATCATTATCATCTTATAGCATCATGTGACATGGGTGAAACACCACTGTTTTAAAGATTTTGGTTTAGAGATTATAATTAATAATTGAATTAACAATTACCGCACCCAGTGCACTCGCCTGTGTATCCAATAAAAATGACATGCGTACCATAAATTCCTTAATTTAATATCTCTCCTGTAAATCGAAATTTCCTGTCACAATATTGAATCAGGGTACAGAAAAACTTTCCGCAATAGGTTTGTTATATCCTCTAACAAGGAAGTAAAAATTGTAATATATTCAGCTGGCATTTTCTGAAAAATTTGATTAGGGACATGTTTTCCTGTAAGGAAATCATTTGATTTATTCCACTTCCTCTTTGTGGAGAATATTGTACATTGTACGAAAACATAGAATAACAGTATTTGGAATAATTATCTTATGTTCTTGTATTTCAGCTTAGGAAATTTCTTACAAATAATACGAAGAAATTCATGTAATTCTGTTAAAGATATATTCAAAGAAATAACTGTTAATCCTTTAAATCTATTGATCATTTTACAGCCTAATTGGTACAGCTGGCTACCTTGATGGCCTTAATAGGATTATCCATTATTCTATTTGTAAATTACTATTTATTTTAAAATGTAGGAAATGCCAGGTATTTTCTAAACAAATATACAGGCTGTTCTGAAAATGGGTGAAAAGCTTCAGGTAGAACGATTCTTTGATAATTCTGAGTCGATAATCGAAAGCCATCATACTTGTAAATGTGCAACTAGAACTAAGCAATTTTTTAAAAATCTTTTACGTAAATCATTGCTCTTTACATTCTAGAAGAATGGGGTATTCCACCATAACAAAAAAAAATTAAAAAATTCAATTTAACATAAAGTATGGCTCAATAAAATATATATATATATAATAGTTAAAACAATGAAAACATTTTTTAAATAATTACTTTACGAGATATTTCACATTTGCTAAAAGGGAAAATTGACGTCATACAATTGTTATCTTTCTCTCGCAGCGTACTCAGAGCACAGACAAACATACACAGATGCACAGCCCAATGCTAAAGTCCGTGCTCAGTGTAAGTAACTACTTTTAAATACACGAGATGGTGCACCCTGCGCTGAAGGGCTGGGGACAGTAGTTTTGAGGAAAGCAGTGGGACTAGTGGAATCACTGCACTGTCAATAATTACTTCCTCTTTATGGAGGTGGCGGCAATAAGGTTAAACCCAAGCAGAGACAAACACTACAAATGCCTAATGCCTGTGCAGCTACTTTTAACTGTTGGAAAGATGCATTATACGAACCGTACACATTTTTTTTTTTTTTTAATGGTAACTAAATATATATATGTATAATTTGTTCATATAAAATACATCTTGTCCTCCTCTGCCAATCCTAAAAAATTGTAAAACTAATTTTTGAACACCCAAATTGTACTGTTTTGTTCATATGTGTACGGAATTATTCAATACAATGTAATAATTTTACACACCTCCTTATTTACATTATGTTATTTTATACCTACGCCTCCTATGGCTAAACGACCGAACAAAATATTTTCTGTTAATACATTTTGATAGAGAATTTTATGTTTTTTTTTTTTTCATATCAGTCACAGATTTCGCAAAATTTTGAAAAAGTTATCATGTATCTTGACACCTTGTTATTTTATACGCTTCCTACGGCCTGTGCTACAGCTAAACGATCGAACATAAATATTTTCTGTTAGGGCACACACGTCACAAAGGCTAGTTCTCGTTTGATAAATACGACTTTAAAGCCGATAACATATCTATAAGTTTTTCTAAAGGATGTTTGATATAATTATTATTTGTGTACATTAACAAGAAATGAGAAAAATATTAAGACTAAAATTCAGTTTCAAGTAATGGATAAGAATTTAATTATTTTAGATTTTAGAATTAGGAATTACACTGAGGACGGCAGGTTTAAACTTTGATATCTATTGTAAACCAGCTTATGCAGATACTATTCCATTTTACGCAACGGATATAAGATATAAGAACCATTTACTTTAAGAATATATTACACAAAAACAATAATTACAATAGAATGCCTAAGTATGTTGGCTACCGTAATGATAGGATTAAAAATTAACATTATGGAAACTTTAGAAATAAATAAAGCCACAAATGACGGTAAACAGCTAATAAAACAAATATGTAATCTGGCTATAATACCGTTCGGCATTTGTTTTGTATAAATGCATAGTACAAAATTTCAAACAAATATAGTTCTATATATTTTGAATAAAACAAAATGCATTTTTTCCTCCCGCTACCCTTGGTAAAGGAGGTATAGATTGTGGTATAAATCAGACAACCGGAAATGGTATTTTATTTGAAGCTCAAAATAGTTTTTTCCGAAAAATACATTTAAATGTTATTTTTTAGAGATTTATGTTGTTATAAAAATTAAAGATTATTAAAGTTTCTACAGGCTTACATTAATACTTTTTCTATTTATTTTATGGATAAATTTATAAAATTATCTATAATTTAAATCACGGAGATTACGTTTAAACTTTAACCAATCACAACTCCTTGGTTACTCAGTTCATATCTCAAATGTATGCAACTGATAGATAAATGTCACTGCCAAAGAACTAATTTCAAATTATACTTCGTTTCTCGTAAGAAAACAGCGTTGGCTTAGATAGGGATATAAATTCTGCTCTTTTATTGGTCATAATACAAACCTAGTTCACAAAAAGGAAAGAAACAAATATCACCTGTCAGTTGTCAATAATCAAATAAAATCTACAAAATTAAGTGATGTTTAACAATGTTTTGTTGTAATTTTTAATATTTAGGTATTTTACATTTTTACAGATAAAAATATTTACTCATATATTTATATTAATAAAAATTAAATGGCGGGAGGTATTGTGTTGGCCAAATCAGATTTTTTAAATATTATATCTCCCCTCATTCAAATATTATCATTCCGTACATAAGTATGCGCGCAGAGCAACCGATGCAGCGTTCTTTCGTATATAACGGGATGAAATTTACAAACGAATTTTTAATTTTACCAATAATATTATTTTACTTAATTGCTATTATAAACATTTTGCAAATTGTATAAAACGGAGAGATACTACATACTTAATGTTCTAAGAGCGTAAAATTTGAATATATTGGGTGATAGTATGAACAAGTGATTAAGGGTGATTAACTAGGAAATGACTGGAAGTGTGTTAGCGCTGTCAATCGTTTATAGATTATTTTAGAGAAAAATACTTCAAATAGCAGTTACAGAAAAATTAATTGCACATAATAATCCATTAACGATTGACAGCGCTAAAACACTGCTAGTCATCTCCTAGCTAATTACCCTTAGTCACTTGTTCATACTACCACTCAATATTTTTAATAGTTCCTGACATTACAATGTAAACGCTTATAATTAATAAGAAAAAAAAAAAAAAAACTTAAGTTATTTCTTGATATATCCGGACAGAAATTTGTTTGCGTGATGGTGATGGTCAGAGTCTCAGAGTTCATGGTTTACGTACGAACAACACCCCATGATGTCCCGCCCCAGGCAAGTGAAAGTAAAAGTGTACAATTTGAGTGAGCCAGCTAAATACTGTCAATACGCAATAATTGTTTGGTCCAATGTGATCAGCACTCTACACTGCCGACATCTACCATAGTTGCAACAACTACACAAAAAAATTGAACACACGTTTGCCCATAAGGCTGTGCATCTGTGTATGTTTGTCTGTGCTCAGAGCAGTGTATGTGAGAGAGACAAGTATAGAGGAAATGTGACGTTATACTGATTTCTCGAAAATAAAATACTGTTAAACTAGGAACAATTAAAAAATTTTAATACTATGAATTGCTTCAAAACTGAATAAAGTTTTATTTAAAATAATAAAAAAAATTGAGTGGAATACCCCATTGTGTAAAATTTGATGTTTGATATCAAATCTTTAAAATTTTAACTCTTCTAAAGTAGATTTTTTTAAATTGAATACGTACGACAACCATGTATAAAACAGTTTTTTGTTTGAAACAGAAATTATAAATAATTTGTCAAATTTTGACGTATATCATTTGATGTTTGATTTTATAATTTATTTCTTTTTGTATGGCGAATGAAACATTGGATAATTTGAATGTATACCTTTAACGGATACGTTGATATGTTTATGGTATATGGATTTTGCAACGGGAATGCGAACTTGGCAAAAGAAGAATATGAAGCACGATACCCAAACCGGCGGCACCCATGTTCGAACACATTTGGAAAATTAAATCAGCGACTTCGCGAATCTTATTATTGACTATTATAATTATAATAATTTTTGTTATTTTTATTACTACATAAATACTCAAAATATCATTTACATTGATTTTTTTTTAATTAATAAAGCAAAGCTGGTATCTTAAGTAAATGAATTCAATTCCCAATTTGAATTTCCACTGAGTGTACCTATGTCAAAATATTGTTGACATAAAATTCATACTGATTTGCATAGCTACCTGATAACTACTATAACAGTTTGATTCGGTGTTGCCAAATTTACATTTCTTTTAAGTAGCTCGTGTGGCTTTACGAAGGGCCGTACAATTTTTTTTTCATTAGGATTATCGACTCAGAATTAATCAAAGAATCGGTCTACTTGAAGATTTTCACCCATTTTCAGAACACATTGTGTTGTAATTGGAATCCCGGGTCACTTTGACCTTTTGAATTTAATAAATTCCTAATAAAATGAAATTTTTATAAATTGTTCAGAACATACCATAGCTTTTAGTAATCACATATTTTTGATGTCACACAATATTGACGTCAGTTTTAATTATTTATTTTTATAAATGAACGTGATGAACTTCTACATGAATTTAACACTTTTTTTTTTGGTACTTTAATAAATTTGGTTATCATTTTATTATTTATTTTTTGTGCTATCGGACGCGAACTAAACATTTCGCAGAACGCAGCAATCTCTCGGCCGTTTGTATGATAACGGCCGCGAAATTGGATGTGACATGAAATCACTTTGACACTTAAAAATTGACATGACGGATGATATGACAGTGAAGTTTCTAAAATATGACAACAATAACTATCTTGGTTTTTAAAATTTTTTTTTTTACACTTCTAGGCTAGGAGCCCACTATTATTTACCTTTATTTGACAAAAGAAATTGTTTTTCACTACCGCTTGCTTGTAACCATGGTAACCTAGGTCAATAATAATTTATTATAATGCAAACTGTCACTTTTCAATCAAACTCAAGCCTCCAAATCCAAATATTATGTAACTCATTAAACTCAAGAAAGGTGTTAAGTATATAATTTAAATTTGCCACTATAATTTTAAATTGACCTACGCTGCCGCCTCGCCTGGCCACTGTGCTGTTTTGGTGAAAATGTGCAATATTTGTAGATGTAGGATTGAACAAATCACTATTTTTTTTGTATTTGTAGGTAAATACATTTCAATAGATTTATTTAAAAATAATAATAAACTAATAAGGCTGCTGACTGTAACAGCACAAAGTGTTTTTATTAAATAATTAAATCAAATACAAATCAAGGCCCATAAGTGAGGTTATCAAACCAGCGAAATGAGCAAAACGTCAGATAAAAACAAATGCAGCCTACTTTGTTTTTGTGAATATTAACAAATAAGTAACGTTATTATTCATGTCAAAATTATTGTTATTATCAATAAAAAAAAATTAAAGAGCATTTATGTGCTAGTAGTGAAAAAAATATTATATAAACCACGGTTGAGAAGATCATTATTGACCAGGCGCCTTATATCCCTCGGTCTTCGCCCTCGGGTTACAATAGGCGCTGGGTCAATAATGATTACCTTCTCAACATTGGCGTATAATATACTATTATATACAACCGGTAAATAATATTAACTTTATTCTTATCAAAATCATAACTTAATGTGCTTCATTATTTATCGGGGGAAATAAAGTACTCCCTAGGGAAATAAAATACTCCCTAGGGAAATAAAGTACTCCCTAGGGAAATAAAGTACTATCTAGGGAAATAAAGTGCTTCAAGTCCTTTGTTAATTGATATTGATTAACAAATAAGGAATATTATCAATGGGGTATTCCACCATAACAAAAAAATTTAAAATAAATTCAATTTAACATAAAGTATGGCTCAATAAATAATAGTTAAAACAATGAAAACATTTTTTAAATAACTACTTTACGAGATATTTCACATTTGCTAAAAGGGAAAATTGACGTCATACAATTGTTATCTTTCTCTCGCAGTGTACTCAGAGCAGTGTGTGTGAGAAAGACAAGTATAGAGGAAATGTGACGTTACTCTGATTTCTCGAAAATAAAATACTCTTAAACTAGGAATAATTAAGATTTTTTAATACTATGAATTGCTTCAAAACTGAATGAAGTTTTATTTAAAATAATAAAAAAAAATTGAGTGGAATACCCCATTATATTTATTTTGGAAAAAAGCAATGATTTTTGTAAAATTAAATTTAAAATAAATAGTTTTTCTTCGTTTATAGAAATGTGCTTCATTCTTACTAATTTCCCATGAATTTTCCGTTTGTATATAAAATAATGTATATAAACACGGGAGTAAAAGTGTCATTATTTGCCTCAAGCGATTGCATCCCTCGGGCTACGCCTTGATATACAAATAACAAATAACTAATATGTTTTCTAATGTTATTTTTTTGTTTCTAGCGCACCACACCATCAATGTTAGTCCCAGTTGTGTCTAGCTTCACGTGGCTGAGACTAGAATCGAACCTGGGTCTTCGCACTGCCGTCCTGTGAATGGGAGGCCCGAATCCATGATCTGCTCAAGCCACATGGCAACGCTGGAATGTTAGTACGTACTGCCCAAATGGCAGATACAAATACAAAACTCGTAAAATATTATTTTATTGACTATTCACTCACAAATAGTACAGATTATTTTTATTGGTTCGGTCATCCATTGCGGAATTTAATGCATTGAGCCTTCAAAATGTTTCTATATTTTAAATATTTTAATAGCTCTTTACATTTTAAATATATTGTTACGATTATTGAAATACCACAGCACATAATAATGTAAAATATCATTAATTATGCTTTATGCTTCGTAAACATCTATAACTTGAAGGTCTCTCGCAGTATAGTTATTTTCGTGACAAGTTATGAAAAATACCAAATATCATGCGAGTGCAAATTGACGCACGACGCGTAGCGGAGTGCAAGTCAATACGCACGAGCTAAGATATTTGAATTTCATAAAAGTTAAGAACATTATTTTTTAGACGAGCATAAATAAATTTTACTTTTTTTACAAAACTGAAATCAAACGTACGGACAGCTGACAAATGAATAATTTATACATATAGCTAGAAAATAATGACACAGTAACCTAGCAACCGTGTCAACTATTACGATATGAAATATATCGTAACACTAATGTGATAAGTTCAACTTTCAGTGTTAGGATACTACGTTGATATGTCATACTTATCACAATGATCGTCTAAAAAAGTGTTATTTTAAAAGTGCTCAAAGTACAGTATAACTTCGATAATCCGGACACTCGGTAACTCGGACACTCCAGTAATCCGGATCCTTTTGTCAATCGGACATTTTACGTTTTTTAAAAAACATTAAATTTATGTTCATGTGGACACATATACAGGCTGTTTCTCAAATAGAGGGACATGGCTTAACCACAGATTCCTGAGGCTAAAATAAGACGATTTAACCAAATTTGCTTCTACCGGAAAGTGTACCATTTATTAATTAATTTTGCTTTTAATAACCGGACGCTTTATTCGATTTGGATGAAATTTGGTATGACAGTTTATATGGTTATGTCATCTTTTAAGATGATACTTGTTATTAATAGTGAACGACTAGTATATGAAACTTAGGTGTCCCAACATTGATTAGACCGTAACTTTTTAATGGCCACGCCGATAACGTGAAATTATTTTTCTTCAGAAAGATACCTTCAATAGTAAACTTTTCTCTCTCTGTGTAATTTGTGATAACTGTTACGGTTTACACAGAAATATATAAAATCTGAGTGTCTGCACCGCTAAATTTTTAAAATAAATTTAATCTAGCAGTCTATCCAAATGTCAAACAACTACTTTTTAATGACAGTAACAATTTTTTTATGGGTTGTCAAAAATTTTCTTTGCAATATTGTAAAATTAGTAACATCCGTTTGTTCGGCCTAATAATGTTTTACCACCATTATTATAAATAAGACGATTACATAATCTTAGCTTACTTCTAAACAAGTTGTGAAGATTGACAACTCGTTCGTGTCATTAAAAATTAAATGTTTGGCATTTGGACAGACTGCTAGATAAAATTTACTTTTAAAATTTAGCGGTGCAGACACTCAGATTTTATTATTTTCTGTGTGAACAGTAACAGATATCACAAATTACACAGAGAGAGAAAAGTTTAGTATTGAATGTATCTTTCTAAAAAAAAAAAATAATTTCACGTTATCTGCGTGGCCATTAAAAAGTTACGGTCTAATCAATGTTGGGACACCTAAGTTTCATACACTAGACGTTCACTAATAATAACAAGATTGAATGCCTTAGGAGCGACGAATAAATTAAGATTGATATGGGTACCCGGGCATTCAGAAATTGAAGGAAACCAGGCAGCCGACCATCTTGCAAAAGATGGGACAAATATACCTTTTATAGGACCAGAAACTGCTTGCGGAATAACTGCGCAAACAGTTAAGCAAGAACTTAATACTTTGCTTTGGCAATGGCACAAACGGCATTGGACAGCCACATCAGGCCAAATACATTCCAAGCTCTTCCTGAATGAGCCATCCAAGAAAAGAATAGACAACTTACTTGTAATGAGCAAGCAAGATGTCAGACTAATAACAGGACTGGTAACAGGACACTGTCAATTAAATAAACATTTGCATAGGTTGGGCCTCAAACAAGAACCAACATGCAGAGGATGTGGAGAAGAGGATGAAACCCCTGAACACTTAATATGTCACTGCGAAGCATTTATGGCAAGCAGACATAGTCTTTTAGGAGCAAAGAAATTGCACACTGAGACACTAAAGGACATTAGTCTAAAGAAAATCTTGGAGTTTACAAAACATACAGGGCTCCTAGAATAGGAGGAAACACGGAGGGTACAATAGACCAGAAAGGTCGCAGTACAGGGGCAAGAATGAACCACCTCCCGACAATAATAATAATAACAAGTATCATCTTAAAAGATGACTTATAACCATATAAACTGTCATACCAAATTTCATCCAAATTGAATAAAGTGTCCGATTATTATAAGCAAAATTAATTTTTTTTTTCGAAGAACTTTGAAGCAGAATACTGGGTAAATGATACACTTTCCGCTAGAAGCAAGTTTGGTTAAACCGACTTATTTTAGCCTCAGGAATCTGTGGTTAAGCCATGCCCCCCTATTTGAGAGACACGCTGTATATTGTGTCTAATTTATACATATTTTTGTACTTATGCATTAGTGTAAAAATTTAGTTTCATTAAACAGTTCTGAGTTTCCGTTAAACATCTTGATTTGTTTCATTTATGTGTAGATTTAGTGATTTGACAAGACAAATAAACAAAGAAAATAATAAGCCTTCTGCTATCATTCTATCACGATTGATAATAACTTAACATTGTCTACATTTAACAAAAGATCATTCTTATAGTAAAAGTCAATTTATAAAGTTTCAAATTTATATAGATTTAATAAAAGGGATCCAGATGCGAGCCCCAGGGTACACCAGAAGTAACATTAATTGATATTTCTCTATAACGCACTATAAAGAAACAAGTGTTCAGCATAAGAATTTTTTATCTATCCTCACCATTAAAGTGTTGCTTTAGAAGTGTAATTACAAAGATAATGTCACTTTAATAGTAGATATCGGAAAAATTTAATTTCCATATTAAACTTCTATGTAAACATATACTCTTATTTACCAAGCGTAAAGGATGGGATATTTTTTCTTTTGCTCGTCTGTGTTTACTAGCAATTAACTAGAGCAATTTTTATTGCTATAATCTTTGCAAGAGCTATCAATTTTATATTGGATATTGATTTAGTAAACTAAGCAATTATTATTCATCATTATTAATTAATTGTTTAATTACAATCAAACTCATCTGTAATGACAGAGCTGTGTATGTTTGCTCGTTATAAACGACTACAAAATAATAGATATCTCGAATAAAAAAATTGCCATCAAATAAATATGAACTGGAGATTTCTATACTGTTGCCAATTCCATTGGTCATGTAGAAAATGCTAAGTTATGAAGAAGCGGCAACATCGCAGGGCAAGGGACAGGGTGGAGAGAAGGAAAAAATTTATTTGACGAGTGGAAAATTCTATTTTTTTCTATAGCAGACTTTAAAGAGCAAAAATTAGAAAAATCGATTATAAATTAAATTATTTAAGAACAATTTAAAAATCTCAGTAGCGTGGTACTGTTTATACAATTGAAGTTATATATAATATGAATCGCCAAAATGTATAATGTGTTTTTATTTAAATAAAAATTAAAGTTCTTTATCTACCTTTCTGTTAAAGTATTATTTTATCTACCCTTGCGGTTAAAATGTCACTTAGGGCCAGTTGTACAATCTCCGGTTAGAATTTTAACTGGAAGTTAAATAAACAATATTGAATCGGATTGTTAACAGCAATTTGTCATTTGACAGCTCCTTTCGTTTCAATTTTATTTATTTAACCGACAGTTAAAATTCTAACCGGAGATTGTACAACTGGCCCTAAGTCAACAATTTCGAGTTAAACAAAGCACACTTTAAAATCTGGTATAGAAAAAAAAACAATTACATGTGTATTCCTTAGATATTTTTATATATTTTAATACATTTTAAGAACAAGTTTCCTCCTACTGTTCTAAATGTTTTCTTCCAATTACGAGATTGGCGCGCGGTATTTCTGAAGGGTTCCTATATGAAATATATGTATCTATAATTTTATATATTTAATTAATAATAAAATAAGAAATATTAAATGTACTTTCCAGAAAAAGCCTTCTCTGGGTTTTTGACACTTACATTTATCTATCAGTTACAAACATTTCAATTTTTTAGC
Organism: Ophonus ardosiacus; assembly: GCA_943142095.1. NCBI lineage: Eukaryota > Metazoa > Arthropoda > Insecta > Coleoptera > Carabidae > Ophonus > Ophonus ardosiacus. The sequence goes on along the minus strand of OW964831.1, from coordinate 8,093,551 downwards.
TTCCATGTTGTTTGGGGTGTGAGATTTATTATAACAGATTATTTTATATATTTATATTTATCTATCTTTAAATTTATAGAAGATATTATAAAAATTTTATATGTATCGGATAGTGAATTTTATATTCCTTAATATTTGTAAAACATTAATTTTTAAAAAATATTTAGAAGATTTTTTTATGAAACTACTACTTCCGGTTGTCCAAGTGTTACCAAAACTTAATCAGCTCTTCCCATTAATCTCAAATTGAGAAATCCGCAATTAAACAGGTCTTAAGTCTTATAAAATTTGCAAAATCGTTTCTCCATTATTTAGACACGCTTACACAGAGAGACATCATCGTAAAAATATTAATATCGAATAAAACGTGCTTATTCAATAAAATCTATGGGATTTTTAGAATGAATCAAATACCTCTCTTAGCTACAGGTAAAAGAATGATAGAATTGAGTTTTATTTTATTTATCAATTTCTTTTGAAAATAGATATTTTCTATTGTTGTGAGATATGTTTACTTACTTCTATCGAAATGTAGATGCATATTTATTTCCAGAGAAGCTGTAATTGACAATACTACCCTTTGATTAAATGCAAACACTTGCTTCTGAGAAATAACTGTATAGAAATACCTCAAGTAATGAAAATTGTTCCACAATTTATTTTAATCGTTCCCGTAATAAACACTATTCATTTTTAAAATCCAATTCAGTGGCCTATTGGATTACACCTAAATGAATTTGTTTGTTTGCAGTGTCAAGTTCCAGTGTAACATTAGAGCAAGGTTCGTACCCAGGCACCGGTAGCATGCAGCGCACTCGGGGCCTTTCGCGAGGTGGTCGCGACGCCTCGGATGCTAGTGAGTCTGAACCACCGGCCAATATGCCTCCACGACCCAGTCGGGTAAGAAAAAAAAAAAAAAAAAAATCTGTTGTGGCTAGCACAATACCTCTCGCCATTTCCGTTTTGTTACATAAGTATTGATATTAACATTTCTTGTACTCAAAAATATTTCTTTCTTTCTATAAGGAATCTTGTCCTACTCTTCAAAAATGTTCAAGATGGTTAAAATCTCGGTTACAATAGGGGATTCCAGCTCAATCGAATTAAAGGAAAATAGTAAAAAAATACGAATGTATATGCTGAATAACGAATATTAATAAAAAAATGAAATGCTATAATTGAGATATTTCGGAAATAAGGGGTTTTTTGTTATAGCGCTTCGACACGAATATGAATTCAATATAATATTTTGATTTGCGACCGAAAGACTGCCTATACATGCATAACAAATAGCGTGTTATGAGGTGGGGGTTACTACCAATGGAAGTTAAGAAATTCAAATTCGAAAGGAGGGGCTAACATTCCTGTACTGCAGTTTTCAAACAGTTTTTATTTTAACTAAATTTTTTGCATTAAACTTAATAATTTAAATACACCTGTAATTATAAAGTATGTAGACCTATACAGTGTTATAATATTCATTATGTAAATATAACTTAAAATAACATATATTTCAAGAAAATTAGGGCCATGATGAAAACAGTTTGATATAAAAACACATAAGCGTGACGTCACGTCAATCTTTTCAAAATTCGGGAGACCATAACTCGCTTATTGATAGGAATTTTTTCACCGGATTTTCATCAATAGTCTTAGTTTCCTATTATTTTCGGATGAAATTATAAAAAAAAAATCTGTTGTGGCCAGCACAAGACCTTCCGTCAATTCGATGTATTTTGTACAAATCCCATACCAAAAGGTCCTTGGAACATATTCTATATAATATCATGTAAAATCGAACACGAACACATACTATTTTTTACAAATTCCATACCAAAAGTTCATTTGATAAGGTTCTATAAATCCAATAAAATTATAACAAACGTACACTAAGTAAAATGCACTTGACACTTCCTTCATTTATTCTTCAGCTTTCCCCTATTTTATTACGGGTCGCTGTTTCCTCTTCTCTTCTACTCATTCCTGTCCAACGCATCTTCTTCACACATTCCTTCCTTTCTCAAGTCTTCTGCGATACAGTTCTTCCATTTTCTCTTTGGCCTTTCTCTGCACGTCACTTGCGAGGAACACTATGACATACCAATTTTAGATCCTATACTTTCCATATTTGGTTTTGCACTTGCAACTGACATCTGTCAATTAATTTTTTTTTAAATTATCAGCTGTTTCCATGATAAATAGCAAAGTTGACTAATTTTTGAAAATTATTTTCTTTATAACGCTTTAAATCTACAGCTATTGAATATGAAGGAAAATGTATAATCAAACCGTATAGAGAACAGTATTTTCTTTAATATGTATTATAACAAAATGTCAAAAAATAATATTTAACTGCGTTTTTTTAAGAAAAACTGTTAAAAACTTCAAATTAGGGTACTTCCGGTGGATCAATTATAACCAAAAGCTAATCAACTCTTCATATGGTTGTACAGAAGAGGAATACGAAAGAATTATAATTTTTAGAATTGTAGTATTGGAGTTATCGTCGGAGAAAAATTTTTCACACACGGACACACATCCACACACACACACACACACACACACACACACACACACACACACACACACACACACACACATACATACAGACAGACATCATCTTAAAAATTGTATATTCGTATTGTAGGGACCCTAAAACGTGTTTATTCATTAAAAACTCACTACCGAATTTTTTGACCAAAGACAATACCTTCCTTACCTAAAGGTGACGGAAGGTAAAAATGAAATGCTATAATTGAGATATTTCGGAAATAAGGGGTTTTTTGTTATAGCGCTTCGACACGAATATGAATTCAATATAATATTTTGATTTGCGACCGAAAATGGAAGTTAAGAAATTCAAATTCGAAAGGAGAGGCTAACATTCCTGTACTGCAGTTTTCAAACAGTTTTTATTTTAACATAAATATCTTGCATTAAACTTAATAATTTAAATACACCTGTAATTATAAAGTATGTAGACTTATACAATGTTATAATATTCATTTATTTTATGTAAATATAATTTAAAATAACATATATTTCAAGAACATTTAGGTTCATGATGCAAACAGTTTGATATAAAAACACATAAGCGTGACGTCACGTCAATCTTTTCAAAATTCGGGAGACCATAACTCGCTTATTAATAGGAATTTTTTCACCGGATTTTCATCAATAGTCTTAGTTTTCCTAAAATTGAATGAAATTATTAAAAAAAAAAATGTGGAATCCCCCATTCGCTCGCAGCCACCCCGACTTTGTGGCCTATTCCCTTCAGTGAAGTGGGAAAATTTGTTACGAGGTGGGGGCTTTCCAACTCCTGTCTTAATCGGGATATCGTTAAGGCGGGTCCTAATGTATGTCTTTATTTCAGAACAATTCGAAGCTGAAAGTCCTGGTGCGGAGCCACGCCATGCGAGAAGAGACCTCTCCACCTCGAGAACCCACCCCAACACCGTGCATCACGCTCATCCCTTCGCCAGAAATGTCCCCCCAGCCGTGCCTGGTGGTCAGCCCCATGGGGTCGCCCACCTGCTCCCCCCCTTCGCCCCTGGAGTCCAGCGTGCGCACGCAACTCAACGGCTGCGACCGAGAACGAGAGCGGGACCGAGAACGAGAACGGGAACGTGACCGAGAACGTGATCTCAGCCTCAAAGTGACCATTACCTCCTCCTCTAGTGATATGACGAACTCTAGTCCGAACCAAAAACACTTTTGTGACTGTTTTAATAAGAGTTGTGCGAAATGCGCCAAGAACAACAACAATAATAGTGTGAATAATAACAATGTGAATACGTTGACGGTGAGTAGGGCGAACGTGAAGCACAAACTCAGGCAGCAGAGCTCCTCTCAAGGGAGCTTCGAGGGCAGCTCCACGGCGTCGCCCTGTCTCAGCCGGGACAACAGCACGGAGCAGTATACAGACACCACCGGCGTCGATTTGACGCAGTTCATACTCGAGACTCTCAATAAAAATGCTAAGGATAGGGTAATGATGCTGAAAATTGAACAGGAACTAGTCAGTTTAGCCAAAGATAAAGTGTAAGTAAACAATACTCTTTTTATTTGCGTTTAATCTTCGTACGTAAATCCGAACTTTTAGCGAAGATTAGTATACGTAGTATGCTTAGGCTTTACTGGGATTATTAACTATGCTTTTCTATCTAACATGTTAGTCGTTTATAATCTGTAGAGTATCTAAAATTGCCTAAAGTTTACGGGAGACTTTTAATTGCAATTTTAAAAGACACGCAGAATCTAAATCGTACTAGGTACCTAATTCATTTTCACTAAAAATTAAAGAAAGGATATAATCAACCCTATCCTATAACAAAGTTGTTAATTTTTATTTAACAACTGGTTAAAATTATTATCGAATAGTTATTGATTTGTTAACTAAAAATCCATTATATTATTATGTCAACATACTTGTTTGATGAAACTTTTAACATTTTGCTAAAATTTAACTCCGTAGGACCAATCTTACAATCTAGTAAACATTTTAAATGCCAGTTAAATAAACAAAATCGAAACGAAATGAACTGTTAAATGACAAATTTATAATTGCTGTCAATAACCCGAATACTCTTTATTTAGCTGGCAGTTAAAATTTAACCGGAGATTGTGAGATTCGGTCTAAGTTATAAAGTAGGCCCAATTGGCAAAACAGGAAACTTTTAATTTACAATACAAAAAGTCACGCAAAATCCAAATGTACTAATAACTCATTTTCGCTAAAATAAGGTATTACCAATCATCCATATCCACAATTTATTAGAACAAAAATTGCTTAAGAATTTAGTACAATGCCTGATTCTTTCATAAAATGTTTTCAAATAGTTTACTGGAATTTAGATCACTTACTTTTTCATACTTGCGAAATATACAATAAATTTGCGTTTATATTGTTCAATGAAGGAATATATTTTCTCATGAGTCAACATATTTCATAAATAAATAAATATATCATCACGGCATATTACCCATTTCTGGGTGTGCCAGTATCTACAACACATGTAGACATCGGTAATGATGACATATTTCATAGTGTTCAACATATTGTGGAATCTGTATTTTAATTTTCTGCTCTATATTATAATAATTAATAGTGATCGAATATTATAATTTTAAATCATAGAAATCTCTATGGTCCGTAAAGCTTATTTTTACGATTTAAAGCTTAATGTTTTTATATCTTCTCTATCAGACGTTATACCTAGGATTAGGCTAAAGACGAAATGGCTGTTTATTTTATATTTAACTTGTTACATCCTGTCGGATATTGAGCAGAGGAAGGATGTTATTTATTTTTCCCGCCAGAACCGTGCTGCAATCGAGAAAAAAAGAAACTAGAAAAATTTTGAACTACAAATATTAAATATTATTTACTCAATTAAAGTTTTTCTTATATTTACTGGCATATATAAAGAATCGGTTAGACATTTATGAACCTGATTCGAAATATATTTAATATACATATGTTCTCAGTTAAAAATATCTAATGTGGACACCACATGACTTCCTTGTACGCCTGTTACACTATACATATTTTGTTAATAATTAAAATATGTATTATAACAGACCCAATCTTAAAATTTCACGTATTTTTTGTCCAAATTCATAGCAAACTTAATTACAGAAACCAAAAAGTACATCATTTTTAAATTTACATATCTCGCTTATTAAAGAGCTAATTTAATTATACTTGATGTTTTCGACGCAGAATTCAATTCTCTAAAATTTTTATTTGAAGCATTTATTATTAAAATCAAAATAACACTATTTTTTCAAGAAAAACTGATAACAGCTTCAAGTAAAGTATCACTTCCGGTTAGACTATTTTAACCAAAATCTATTATGTTATTACCATTGATATAAAAGTATTATATACCAAATTTGAAAAATTTTGGATTATATTTTAATATAGTTTTTCATTAAAATCTATTATAGGCTTCAAGTAAAGTACCACTTCCGGGTAGACCATTTTAACTAAAATCTGCTATGTTATTCCCATTGACATAAGAGTATTACATACCGAATTTGAAAAGTTTTGGATTATATTTTAATATAGTTTTTCATTAAAATCTATTATAGGCTTCAAGTAAAGCACCACTTCCGGGTAGACCATTTTAACTAAAATCTATTATGTTATTCCCATTGATATAAAAGTCTTATATACTAAATTTGAAAAGTTTTGGATTATATTTTAATATAGTTTTGCATTAAAATCTACTATAGACTTCAAGTAAAGTACCACTTCCAAAAGTTAGGTAATGACCAAAAAGGGAGGTGCACAACTAGATGTTATAACAGTCATAAATACAAAATTTTAACTTTCTACGGCTTCCCGTTTTTCAGTTATGCGAGATACGTACGTACGTACAGACGTCACAACGAAATTAGTCAAAATGGATTCAGGGATGGTCAAAATGTGTATTTCCGTTGAAATCTGGAAACCGAAATTTTTCGAGATTACAATACTTCCTTTACTTCGTACAAGGAAGTAATAAAAAAGTTGGGTCCCATATTTTGAGAACTATTGGTCGAAAAAATATTTTCACTTAACCGTCTTGTAGCTCTTGTAATAATCAAGATAGCAATGGTGGCCACTTAAAAATGTACGGTCTTTCTCCTTTCCAGTAAAACGCATTTCAAGTTTCCACCTATGTCAAGCTACCAGAGAATGCTGGTCCATCGTTGCGCAGCATTCTTCGGCATGGACCACAACATAGAAATGTCCGGGAAATGTGTCGTCGTGAACAAAACCAAGAACACTCGGATACCGGAACTCCGATTCAAAGATCACATCCGGGATGACTACCTCTTCCCCGAAGAACCCAGAAGATCCATCCTCAAGCGCGATTCCAACAGTTTCGAAGATTGCAACTACAAGAGTCCAGATAGAATGTTTGATAACAGAAGAAGCAAAAGTTTTGAAGAAAGGGAAGAGGAATATGAAAAGGCGAGGAGGCGGATCTTCAAAGATGGAACCGTTAGTGTTCAGATTATAGTACGTTTCACGTAAGAAAATTGCAGATGGCGTTTGAGTTACAATAACATTAATGACAAATTCGCGAAATCAAACTTTGACAATACTAAATATATTTTTCTAGTACCGTGAGTATTTTTAACGTGAAACATTGGGTTTGTCATATTCAAGTTTACGACTCGACATTTGATTGACAGCAATGTATTTGCCTGTTTCATTTAAAATGAAACATAAGGAACGAATTTGACAGAAGAATTATATTTAAATATTGTAAGAAATTTAGCCAAGTAAGAGAAACCACCAGAGAGCATTAAACCTATTTTGGGGTGCACACAATATTTTTTCTACAACTAAATTTAATTTTTAAAAAACGGTAGGTATAATGGGCTACTTGAGTACCTTTTTTTTATTTTAATATTTTTGAAGAGCAGATAAAAACTTGTTACACATATTTTTTCTTTGACAAAATTTATATTAATTAGTCCAAAAAAAAGTAATGCAATTTGATTATTTGAATTACCGCCATGTATGACGTAGAATTACCCCGCACCAATGAATGGTCGTAAAGCCATAGCGTTTGTTTGTACGGGTAATGTAGATCTCCTGTTTGACGTTTCAACAATAGTTTGGAGGTTAGTATTTTAGTTTATCTTTTTGGTATCGATATTTTAAATTACATGTAACTACCTATGTGTTTATTTATCAAGTAATTAATGTATTTGAGAGACTAAAGAGAGAGAAAAATGAACTAATGTCAAATTCAAATTAAAACTTTCTCGCACGGCATGCGAATATAATGATGTCACAGAAAATTTTCTTTGCTAAAAAACAAATATTTTTTTTTAAATAAAATTTATATTTTTATATATGTTTTCAAGATAACATTACGTATATAGTGATAGAAATCGGATTTTCAGTACCACGCAAGTAGCCCATTATTTAAACAAAATTAACCTCTAATGACATCTCGTCAATATGACAAATAACCGTTGAATTTTCCTGTAAATTACGACTTGACATTTGATTGACAGCAATGCAGTGTATTTGCCAGTTTCATCGAAAATGAAACATAGGGAATGAATTTGACAGGGTTATTATATTTAAATATTATAAGAAATTTAGCCGAGTCAGAAAATCACTCAGGAATAAGGTGCACACAATATTTTTCCTGCAACAAAATTTAATTTAGAAAGCAGGTATAATTATTTAAACAAAATTAACCTCGATTGACTTCTTGCCAACTGTCAAATTTGTTCCCTGTGTTTAATTTTAAATTGGACTGACTATAGTGACTGTATATACATAGTGTGGCCAACCGCCGCCATATTTAGGCAAAATGCGCGGGAAATTTGAATTCATATGATGTGAGAACTAAACAAAATTCGATGAACAATTAATGAAAGAGTATATTAAATGGAAACAATATTTATTTTCAATTTAAATCCTTTCAAAGAACTGTTTTCACAACCAACCGCCACGCAACCAGGCATCTAAAATATATACCTTAATATTAGACATCAGGTTAGACATTTTTAGTAATTTTGACAGTTAACCTAAAAAAGATGTGATGTTAAAAAATATACAGTCACTTTGAGTTATAAACATACAAATACACGTGTAATTTAATTATTTGCACGATCTAAAATATAAATATAATATAATTACCTTCAATTCACGTATTTTTCACGTAACAAATCTGAAAATGTTGCTTTGTCGGCATAATATCCGCCATATTTAGGCAAATTCGCGCCGACCAATCAAAATCGAACCCTCTATTGGCCACACTATGTATATACAGTCACTATAGGACTGACAAATACATTGCTGTCAATCAAATATCAAATCAAACTATAGGTGCCGTCAAAAAAGTATGGACTGGGCATTTTTACTCTGTTGCCATTTCAGTGACTATGTTGAAAATGTTATGAAGAAACGGCAACATTGTAGGGCAAGGAACAGAGTGCTGAGAAGGGCAAAAGTTGAGCATCAGTCCATAATTATTTGACAGCGGCTATAACCTCTGTGCTGATGTTTACACAGTGACGTTGGCGTTTAAATCAAATTATTATTCCATGGATTATGTCAAGAACATAAATCTTTGAGAAAGGCATTATATACAAAAGAAACATAATTTTTAAATAAATTACTCTTATTTTTTTGCAGTTAAAATGTATCCATAAATATTTCATGTATATACATACGAAATGCAGTGAAGTTATGTGCAAGTAATATTATACCAGACGGCTTATAAATGACCTTGAATATCATCTTTCATGAACCAAACTATATCAAATATGTCGATTTTATTTTGGAAACTGACAGTTGACAGGCGACATTTTTTCGCTTTGGTGAATTAGGTGTCCATTCTGACCAATCAAAGGGTAGAATATATTTCTCAATGTAAATTAACGCTATTTTCATACGTGAAACACACTATAGTTAGTTGTAATTTTCTATTAATTGTTTATTTTTTGGGTTACAGATGCAGGATATTGGATCTCAAGAAGACTTCAACTGGGCTGAAATGCCATGGCCTGAAAATGAATGCTCCAAAATTAGATTACTGCCACCAGAACAAACTGTGAAACAGAACAGGTTACTTAAGGTAAGAACAACTCATTTTACCACCAAAATAAATTATGAACTTTAAAAATATTCTTCCAATGATTATTTTTTACACCGATAAAAGTTAATAACAATAATAATAATAACAACAATGGCAACATTACTAAGACCCTGTATTTTCATCTCTCATTAAAATTTTTGATAAGTTATCTGCCAAAAAAAATGTCACAGTGAAAAATTGACTCATGACTTAAGGCTTGTTTATGACTGATTTAATTTATAAATTTAGATTTATGAATTCAGATTTATAATTTAGTACAAATAGGGCTGTTGCAAGAATTTTTATATAATAATAATAATAATAATAATAATAATAATATTTACTTTATTGAGTAAAAAAAAATCTCAAAGGCGAGGTTCAGCCAAGGCTGTTCTTCCACCTAACCAGCATATTACAAAGAAAAACATAAGTAAACAAGAAAAACATAAGTAAACATATGACTTCTAAGTATTAAATTTGTTCTTTAAAGAGCCTCAAATTTGAAAATATCACGAAATATCCTTTAATTTTACAATTAATTTTTGAAATTTGGATAAAAATTTGAATGTCACGTGATCTGAAACAGAATGTGACGTCAGATACATACATCTTCAGCTGTTCTAAGGTGTCAAAATGTATTGTCAAAGTTGTCAAACAAGTGTCAAATAAGAATCACGACCAGAACTTTAAAGTAAAATATATTATCAATTTATATAATAAATTCAGTTTTTATATTTTATTTTACCTCAATTCTTTAACACATCTTATTTCGGTAGCAGTAAAACAATCGTTCTGATATAAATTCAGCCATCATCCAGCTATCGACCTTCGGTTAATTGTCCGATTTAGCTTGAGTATAATTTGAATTAGCCATTATTACTTTATTATTCATTTACAATAAGCAATGTCAGCGTCAAATGTCAAATTAAAAGATTTTGTTATTAACATGTGACAAACTTTAGCTTACTTTTATTTATATAAATAATATGAATAAACGTAGGTGATGGAAAAACTATTTTCCTATTGGATATTAATGATGTAATGTATGTGCTTCTACGTCACAGGAGTGGCAAGAATACGGCTTGTGTACGTTACCTGTGTTGCCAAATAAATTTTTCCGGGCTTGATGACGCTACCGACCTCTCTTTTTTATTGGCCGATACTATAAGTAGACATTGCCATCTTCATATTCAAACCAGTATTTGGTTATGGTGGTTATGCGGCTACACGCTATTGGGTGGTATTAATAAAAATAAGTAAATACTTATAAGTACTAGCATTTACTTATCAGTATCAGCAAGAATTATAAGTAAATACTTATTTTCGTATTAATAACTACTTGCTGATACTTACAGTAAATACTTAGGTGCTTATAAATATGTGCTTACGTATCAAATACAATAGTAAGCCGTGTTATTGAAAAAAAATAAATTTTGACATTTGTTGACAGTTTACAGCAACGACCTATAATTTTGGACAGAATTCTGACTAGATATTTATGGACAGAATATATACCACTGTGCACGTAATTTTTTACAAAATTCTGGTTATAAATATATAGATGTTCTTGATAATATTATATGAGCATTGTTACTTGCTCATGAGTCCAAGACCAAATTAAAAACTGTAAACAATAATCAACGACCACAATATTAATCAAAAATTCCACTACTAATTTTATGGACAGAAAAAAGCCCAGATAAAAAATTCTGAATACGACCGTCTATAAAATTCTGTTTATAATTATGCCCATAATTCTGTGTAGAATTATAGATCGTGGCATACGGGCTTAAAGTTGTAGAAAGTTAACAAACTAATCTGAAATTCAGTTCTGTATACCTACATAAGTTTTTGAAATTTTTAAAATATTTAGTTTTGAAAACAGCTTCAAAGGCAAAAATATTAATAAAAAAAATGTTGTGTTCACCAACACCAATTTGGTTTTTTTATAATCTTTACGATCTCGCACGGCCTAGAATATGTTTTTTAAATGAATATAATTTTTGAAATTTTAGTTCACTCTCCCATAAGCATGATAAATATCATACTTATAAATTTATAAGTAAATACTTAATTCTATAAGAATCAAATCCATTTTATTAATACAGTTTTAAGTAATTACTTATTTTGATTATAAGTATTAGTAAGTACCTTTGCCAAATAAGTATTTTCTTATAGCATCAGCTTTTACTGAAACTTTATTAATACGGATATAAGTACTTACTTATAAAACTGTCAGTATAAGCATTTACTTATTTTTATTAATACTACCCATTATTTTTACAAATACTTAAATACTAAAACTATAACTAAATTTAAGATAAATAAAAGAAAAGAAAATAAGAACAAAATAATTTTTTTAAATATAATGCGATATAACCTTAGCCGCATAACATCGTTTAGAACAATTGGTTTAGAACCTCTGATAACAGCAGCCACGAGAGAGAGAAAGCATGATATAATGCCATTGTTTTCCACCATTGGGTTTGCTTATGTCGTAAGGCGGGAAACGCTGAATACCAAATATTTGTCTTTTTTTTCTACAAGAAGCTGAATTTTTAAAAAAGAAAATTTACAGAATTTCTGAATTTAAAAATACTGTAACATATAAAAAAATACCCACCCAGTTCCTTTCCCTGCGGTGTTGCCGCTTCTGCATAAGTTAGTATTTTCAACATGACCATCGAATTAGAAACAGATTAGAAATCTCCAGCCCATATTTATTTCACGGCAAGTATAATAAGGCCGACGACAAAATGGCGGTCAAATGGGGACATGCCATCTACGTTTAATTTTTTTCTCCTATAGAAACATTACTTAGAACACTTAATCAATTCAACAGTATCAATATTATTAATAAACACTATTCTTTCTTCTACCTAGGTTCAATCAGTGGACGGAAAATCAGAAACCCTCCGCCCATGTGTCGCCAAGAGCTACTCCTTCGGCGGTTACGGTGGTTCCGTTTCCGTTTTAACCCGTGGTGATAGTGTGACATCCACACACAGCGCAGGTCCGCGATTGTTGACCAAGCAGGACTCCAGCACCAGTACGATATCTTGGAGGCTCAGTCCGTCGTCTTCGGGGTACAAGAGCCAGTCTCAGAGGTCGGATTCTGTGACGCCTTCGCCTACTGCTACACCTCATCAGCTTTCCGATGCATCCGGTAAGAAAAAAGGAAGATTGTTTTGTTGTTTTGCTTTTGTTTTATCTATTTATCAATCTTTGTGGTAGTTAGTTTAAATTAAATTGTTAAAATGGGGTATTCTAATGTCTTAAAATGTAAGATATGGGGTTATAACATTGCCTATATCAAAATTTATTTGTTCTAACATTAGTTTTTGTACAATTTATTTTGGCGCTAAAAAGACATCACGTGGTTTGTGACGCATAAACGAATAAGGACATTTTAAAAAAAATTGTGCATAACTATATCATTAATAGGAACCAGTTTTCCGCCATAGACGCGTTTTTGTACTTGAAATAGTAGTGCTGAAAGTTGGATATTTCACACAAGTGTGAAATACCCTTTCAGCACGTGTTGTACGCGATATTTTTCCGACGACCACAAAAAATACAATTAAAATCTGATAAATCAGAGTCCAACCTTCTTAATCCGTGTAAATTCAGCAAATTATCTGCAACTGTCAGATTTTTAAATACAATTTTTTAGGTTAGTTCGCTCAGTTATCGCAGCGTGTGATAAAATCATATCACACAGTTGCGGACGCATTTGATTGGCTAACGAGCTTTCATATCACACAGCATTGCTAGTGATGTGCAATGACCAACTTTCAGTTATAGTTTAGCGTGTGAGTTGTTCAATTCAAAAAATAAATGTAGAGGTCTCTCAAATTTCTGAAATTGTCTATTGTTCGGCTCTTCTACCACATCCTATAAAATTAAAATTTTAAAGAAATATTTTAAAATTCTGATTTCGCTCAGAGTAAATAAAAAATAACTCAGAAATAACATCTTGCTTGGTTGAAAATATTCTCACATTGGACGCTGTTTGTTTGAGCGTATATAATCTGAGTATATTCGAAACTTAAGGTAAGAGTTCTCTGGAAGGAGTTGACCCCATCCACAACTCTATTACAGAAGAAACAGTGGAACAAGCACAACAAACCGACAAAATCTTAGATCCTGGTCCAGTGGATGGAAGTCAGTTGGTTTGGGCAGTCACAGATATGCAGAGTGTTCCTAAAGGCAGTGTTCTCATCGACCCACAGGTAAGAAGTATATAGGTTTAGTTTATGAGTCGATTTTCTTTTTTCCTATAAACTACAAATTATAAATATTTGTATAATTGTACAGAGAACAATAGAACAAGTTTTGATGTGGATATTTTGAACATTGGTTTTCATTTAAAAATCAAAAGTTTGTGTTATATCTTGAATTATTAAGTTTTTTAAAAATTACGGCATTTTATTCTACACAAAAAACGGAATAAAAATTGTTTAAACTATTTTTCTCTGTCATAATAAATAAGATATGAGATATTTTCGAAAATAGCGAATAAAAAACGAGTTTACGCCTGTAGCTTAGAAACAAAAGAAGATCGAAAATTTCTATGCTGACTATTAAACTTTTCTAGTAGTTTACTCTGGAATGTGTAAATAGTTTTGCTCTACCTTAAAAACATTCTGTAGTCATCAATGGAATTTTCGATCTTCTTTCTTAACTTAACTAATTTTTAATCATTTTTAGGTAGAATAAAATGGCTTAATTAGATTTTTGAAAACAATAATTCTCGAGATATAAGACAAACTTATGATTTTTTCAATAAGAACTTATGTTGAAAATAAACTCATTTTGTTTATTTTATAAGATTTTTAATGATATAACAGGTCTACATTTTTTGATTTAAACCTGAATAAAAGATGAAATATTAATTTATTAGACTTTATACATTAGATAGTTTAGTCAATAAAAATCTAAATTTTTGGGGCCAAATTTTTTTAAATTTACATTTTTATTTCCCGAGTATACAATTTAAAAATATGGTAAAAAATAAATTTAGTATGCTGCTAGTAACTGTTCTTCGACACTCGTTTATTGAAATAACGCATATTAAATTTATATTTACTAAGACCTTTAAATAAAGTTTACTCGGTCACATGAGTTACATATTTAAAAAAATTTACACTAAAAACTTTAGAATTCTATTTTCTAAAACTGTATGTATAAATCACCCCCATAAAGTTTTACGGGACAGATGATATTTGATGAACAAAACTGTTTTCCCATTTTAAACACCTGTATTACGCATTCTTATATTCGCCATATAGCTTTAAAATATAATTAGGAAAAACTGTATATAACCAATTTAGTGAATATATAACTGGATTTTTAATCTTACGCTTTATGCAAATAACTTAAATATGGAATAAACCGGCAGGACACTTATTACCGTACTACTGAGTATACTATACGAATATTTAATCCGATTTACAATTCTTTTAATCTATAATTATGAAAAATTAGTGTATCTCTTTGACGAATAATTTAAGTGAATTTCCAAGTCTAAGCTTTAAGAATATTACTTAAAAATAAGTAATCCGGCTTTTAATTTTGTCAAACTAATTACACGAGAGTATTGGACAAAGTATATTTTTGCATTCGAATTAGTTTATTAGTATTTATAATTAATTACTTTTATGTATTTTGTTCAATGTTGATTAAATGTTTATTAATATTTATGGGGTCGCGTGTCTGTGTGCGTTGGACGACTGGATGAGATTCGGACGGTCCGGATTCGATTCCGACTGATGTTAAAAGTCTTCATTGTGATGTTGTCCCCACATTAAATTTGAGCCCATGAGGTGACGCCTGGTAAACGCCCTCAACGCTACAGATATATCGTCATTACCGTAATATGCAAATTGAAGCAGATCAGCACACTCAGAAATGGGTAATACTACAAGCCTTGAAGATATATTTAAGTCTAAATTTAATTTGGGTAGCTGAAATAAGTGTATAGTTTAATTGCTTAATTCATTATAATCATGTAGTGTAGATACGAATAAATAAATCGGACTTCTTTAAAAAAATAAACTGTATGCATTTTTTATTTCCAGTCAGGCCAGCCGTTCACAAACCAAGATGGCTCCATCTACCATTTCGACCCTTCAAACCCTCCTCCAGGCTTCGCTGCAAAACCACCCCCCACCCCTCCCAAAATCCCCTCTCCTCAAAAATCCCCTGTCAAAGAACCACCCCCTCCCCCACCACAGTACCAATCACCGAAGAAACTACCAAAATCCAAACCTTCACCGTTGAAGAACAAATCGCTTATAAACAGTGCTACCTCGCCTAGTCTCCCGATGACTCCTCCAGTGCAGACTCCGCAAAGTGTAGGGCCCCCTGTTACGTATACTCCGAACACGCCAATAGAAAATCCAACGAATATGCCATTGCAGCCGTATCCAGTGTATCCGACGAATGGATTTGTGCCACAGAGTGTACCAGCTGAACCGAATGTACCAGTTTATCAACCGCAGTTGGGGATGGTGTATACGACGCCTTATATGCCGCCTCCGTACGAAAATAGAACGGTAAGGAGATTTTATTTATTGAGCATGAAACTAATATAAAAATTAATAATATGATCGAGTCCTCCCCTATTTTTTTATGAAACTATTTAAATTAATTATTATTATTATTATGAAGCCCTAATATTTTTTATTTACAACAATTATTCGCTAGTGAAATAGAGCAATATGACGTCTAGCGGCGAAAATATGAACTAGTGCATGGTACTAAGTCCTAGCCGAGGTAACGGCGAACGTATCGTGTCTGTCACTTATTTAACAAATAAATCACGAGTGGAGTGAAATTTGTAGGCTATACTTCATTTTACGTAAGAAAATAGTAGATTACTTTTAAGAGCCGACCGTTTTTACATGCATTGAATAAATAACTTAAATTTGTGAAACCAAGCTTTGTCAATAATAAATATATTTATCTGTAAAAATGTCAAAATCTAAAATAGGAACAAAATATGGTTAAACATCACTTAATTCTGTAGATTTTATTTGACAACTGACAGGCGATATTTGTTTCGTTTCTGTGAAATAGGTTTATATTCTGACCAATCAAAGGGTAGAATTTATATATCCCTAACTAAACCAACGCTATTCTTACGTGAAATAAAGTATAATAACAAAATCTAAAACTTCAACACGTTTTAGTTGCGTTTAATCTATGTACGTCATTAGCACGCAGAAATCCAGAAATAATTAATTTCCATAATTTCCCGAAAACAAGAACCTAAATTCTATAGAAAAATTTATTAGAGAAATTTGCCAATTTGAAATAGTTGGTAGACGAAAGTTATGCATTCATCTTTTAAAAATGGGAAAGGAACCGAGTAAAAATATGCGTGCTCCTTGCATTTTGTAAAGCAAGATTATATTTTGCCGGGTATAACTACAAGATAATAATGTCTTTATTAAAATACTTCGTAATGAATTCTAAACTTGTAGACCTGCCTGCACAAAGATGACAATAACATAATAATACTTATCTCTCCATTAATCTACCAAAGACTGTAATAAGACTCGAATAATGTAAATTCAAAATTCGAGAGAATGCTGAACATAATTTTTATATAAAACGGACTAGTTCGCAAAATTCAAAATGTTATTTATACTAGAAACATTATTTTTATTTAATATTAACTATAATATTAATAAATTTAATAAGACAGATTTGTGAAAAATTCATGAATCTCACTGGGATTTGAACACTAGGACACTCTATCAACTGAGCTATGAGATCCCGTGAAGTTCATGAATTTTTCACACGTCGCATACATCGTTGTAGACAAGTTTTGTCTCCCACTTGGAGTATCGTCACCCGCACAACACCGCGACATCACCTGCAGCAGTGTAGAAATTCACTGTTGATATACATCTAAACAGTTCTTTACACAAATAATATTAATATTACTTTGTATTTCAAACGCCGCAGTGTATAAGAATACAGTTGCGGGAAACGAAGCATCTACCTTAAACCGGCCATATTCTTACGTCACGCGCTAAGCTCCTCCTCTTCTTCACTCGCGAATATACCGATTCTTAACCTCTTAGAGGTCATTCCTAACTTTAATGACAATTTCTTGGGTTGGAAATAACAGATTTGACTTCCATCTCTTGGGTTGGAAATGTTTATGTAGAGGTTGCCTAGCAACATTGTCATAGATCCTTATAAGAAAATAGGCTAAAACAAATTTTAAGAAAGCTGTCAAAAATATTTTAGATTTATTTTGAAAATTATTGATTTTAAATGAGGACGATTGTGAATAAAATATTATACATATCCTCGGTGGGTGTTTCATCACAGGCTCGCGCTTAATCTCACCTCGAGGCTTCGCCTCTCGGTAATATACATACGCCTTCGGCTGTAATGAAACACCTTCTACCTCGGATATAATTTACTATTACTGTCTGGGCAGTAAAAGTGATATTTTACATACTGCCGAAAAATCGCATTTTCAACGTCAGTCTGCAAAAAATAAATATTGTAGCAAATAATTGGAAATATGCGTAGATAATATGTAATCTAATAAAATAATTACATAATAGAAAAACTACGGATATTGTAAATTAAGTTTTGAATACCATTGGCAATTTTTGTCCTTCAACATATCTTTCACTTTCATACAAACTAATAGAATATCAATCTGGCGTGCCATCATAAATTTAAACAAGTGTTTACTTTCGTAGTTTCATTATTTTCTGCATTTATTTACTTGAAAATGGATTCTGTAGTTTCATAGAGGGGATAGTAGAATAGTAGAAAGCTTGAAAGTAATAAGAAAATGTGACGTAGATGTTAAGGCACCGTTAAGGGCATTAAAAACTCAAATATGTATATTATAAAAACTTTTTTAAATTAAAGTTTTACAATCTATTTCAAATGATTCATGTTGTTACTATGGAGGACTCCATTATAAATGAATTATAGAAATAAAATTGAGTATGTATTATGATTTGCAAGGTTCTTATTCTGATATTTACTTGGAAAAGACGTAGTACAAAGATTTTTGGTTCACATAATTTTTGTTTTCATTTCAGGACACATCCGTGGCAGATCTCTCCGGTTATTTCGTGAACATGTCAGTCTCAGATCCATCCGCACAATCCGTAACATACCAACAACCAACCAGCGGTTATTGGAACCAACAACCTGTTTACTATCAACCACCTGCTAATCAACAACAACAACGCTATCCGGTTCAAATCCCCGTTAATCAAAACCAAGGAACCTACCCTTACCCTTCAAATTATGTTCCCGTAACCCCCAATCCACCCGTAGCACCCACAAACGAATTAGTTCCAGTTTACGCGAACCCCCATATGCAAATGGTATATCCGCAACAACAGAACCCACAAAGCACTGTTTATATACAAAACCCAAATCCGATGTACATGCAGAATACAGTCTACCCACAATACCCAAATGTAGGGTACCCAAATAATCCTACACCCACTCCACAACCTAGTAGTTATAGTCATAGTTATGGGCAAAATTACAACCAGAATTTTGTCCAAAATGTTGTTGGTTATGATCAAAGACAAAGGCACACGCCGAAAAATAGCAACAAAGTCATGGTACCTAAACCTTTCACTTCTCAAAGTTCAAATCAAAGTAGTGGGGGGTCAAATTCCCCCGCGAATACCGTCATAGCAGGCTACTTTCCCAATAACTATCGACAAACGCCTCCAGAGACACCACCTAACCAAAATGTGGGGTACTACCCGCAGAATTACGTCCCTCATTCAGTGATATTCAGGCCGGTAAGTTTACACAAGGTTCTACAGTCTAGCTCGGAGTAGGCTATGGACAGAGAACCGTATGTTTTAATTTAAAAGTATTTTTCTAAAACCGGGGCGAAAGCATATACCTATTAACTAATATATTGCGGATCCTTTGCTTTTCTTGAAGGAAACACAGTGAAATGGAAATATCATTTCTGCATAAGTCTATCTCACACAAACACCCAACCGCGAATTATGCGCATGCTTGAAAACCTTGACTACTATTGGCTAACGAGGAAATCATGATCACTTTTTGCGAATCACAGAGTTCTGTTTATTAACTACTAGCGCCAGAAATTTTAAATTTAAATTTGAGAAATTAAACAATGGTCCTACTATTTATTTTGTATGTAAATTCTTGAATATAAATATTAGTAATAATAAAAAACATTGACATATTCTAGTGCTAAATTTGAATTAAATAATTTACTTTGTTGTACTGTAAAAATAATAGGAATACAATCTGGTCAGGATTAATTTATTTAGGTGACAATAAATTACTGTAAAAGCAAATGCTTTCGAAGTGCAACTACAAACAGAAATGAAATCAACGTCAAAGTCAAACCATGTGCTCGCTGCATCACCAGGGCAGCGTTCCAAAACCAAGAATACCGAGTTTTGGCGTAGAGTATGATGTGTTGTGTTTTGGAACGAATGAGAGTTTTGTTGAAGTAAAAAATTGAAACTAAATTAAAAATAATTTTAAAAAACTAACAAAACTACTTATAATTACAACATTAATGTCAAGCCCGTAATAAAAGCGCTTTTATGGAGCACTCTCCTCAAGATAATGTGAAAGTACGCTCCATAAAAGCGCTTTTATTATAAAAGTATGCTCGTAATACACGCCAACGTATTTACTTATGTTTATTTTCAACCAAAAGCATGTTTTCTTCCTCAAGAAGGCAAATTACTTTCATATGTTGAGAATCGTGAGCATCTACGTTTGAAAATATTGTGGAGTAATTTCTATACCCTCCTTGTTAGTAGAGTAAGTAGAACATCACTTTGGAGTAAACTCTGGCTGTTTTGGAACAGGTTGAGTAAACTCTGAGAGTAAGGTTATTAGTTTTGAAACGACTTTGAATAATTTCGTACTTTAAGAGTAGGATTTTGGAACGCAGCCCAGCCAGCGACGCTGTCAGCGTTAGCCAATAGTAGTCAAGATTTCCGAGCATGCGCATAATTGCCGGTTGGGTGTTTGTGAGAGATAGACTTATGCAGAAATGATATTTCCATTTCACAGTGTTTCCTTCACCTACTCTTATGGGAAAGATACGAGCATTAGCAATATATTAGTTAATAGGTATATGGGCGAAAGTACTATTTTCGCGCCTAAAATGCGGAGCGAAAGTTGACAAAATTAAAACGTTTAAAAATACAGGACTGACAGTAAATTCGTTTTTGTGTATTTACTAAATTTTTTCTGTCCCCTTAGTAACGAGAGAAGAACTATAAGATATTTATAGAAAATCAGATTTATAGTGCGATTCTGTAATTTTCTGTAACGCTATAGAAATGTAAAAGTGAACAAAATCGCAAACAATTTTTGTTTACTAATACATTTATTATCGTTTGACATTAAAAAATGATGCGCTTTTGTTGAGAGTTACAGTTCTATAGTGTTATAGAAAATTACAGACTCACACCGTTATTAAATTTAAAATTATTTTTTGTTATAATCAAAGGTTTCAGAAAAAAAATAATACATAACTCGTCAGTAAAATGTCTGTACTTGACTCGAATATGGCTCCTCGACAGTAATGTACCATTTTCCTGACTGATTAATTAAATGTCAATTTGATGAATTATTGTCAAAAATGGAATCCAAAGAAATATGGGATCCCATGGCCGCGTGCCTGAGTGTCTGGTCGCGAATTTGGGGAACCGGGTTCGATCCTGACCGACGCCAAATATTTCGAATTTTAAATGGTATAATAGTGACTCCTGTGGTGCACTCACCATGCCAGCATGGTACAAATATATCATCATTACCGATATCTGTGATAAAGCAAATTGGCACACCCAAAAATGGGTAATATGCCGTGATGATATATTTATTTATTTAAAGAAATTAAAGCTTTTCTTCTTGAATCATATTTTAAATATGGAAATAAATTAGAAAACGGCGAAGGGCAAATATTCTTTTGCTATCTGTTACAATGAATTTAATAAAAATTATATTTCTTTCGTATTCGTCTTTACGTCCATATGAAGAGCTGATTAGATTTTGGTTTTAATTGGTGAACCGGAAGTTCCCTTATTTGAAGTTCTGAACAGGTTTTCTTGGAAAAAACGCAGTTAACTATCATTTTTTGACATTTTATGTGATTCAGTATGAAAGATTATCTTATTGTCTATACGGATTGATCATACATTATCCTTCCTTTTCAATAGATATAGAGTTAAAGAATTATGAAGAGACTAACTTTCAAAAATTAACCAGCTTTGCAATAATTATGAAAACAGCTGATATATTCAAATAATTCTAATTGACAGATGTCAGTATCAAGTGCAATTTACGTAATGTATGTTCGTGTTATAATTTATTGGATTTATAGGAGCTTTCGGTATGGAATTTGTAAAAAATAGTATATATTCGTGTTAAAATTTTACTGGATATATACAGGGTGTCTCATTTAAGGTACGAATGCATTGGTATCTCGAGAATTGTAAGAGCTACGATGTTGGTTAAATTAGACAAAAGTTGCCCCATTAGGAGGCTATTTTAATGGTGTTTTGTTATTTGCGAAAAAATGCATAGGTCACTAGATATAGGTGAAAATGTAAATTTAGCGATTTTCTTTGTTTGCTTATAACTTTGTTATATGAAATAATACGAGATTCTGGTTTGCACTTTCTTAAGGCACTTTTATATGGTGAATTTGCAGAAGTACTCAAATTTTTTTTATATCTAACCGTTTACGAGTTACTGATAGCAACTTTTATTTTTCATATGGAGGTCATATTAAGCTATGGCATTTTTAAATAGAGATTTTTTTTAGCTTTACAATGATATAAAACAATAATAATTATTTATTTTTATAATTAACAGAAAAATTAATAAAAATTGTTATTTATACTAAAATTAAATTGAAAAAAGTAAATCGAAGGCTGCTATGGAAACAACAAACAACAAAAAAGTGCAACAATTGAATTTCTGAATTTTACTTGACAATAGTAGATTATTACGAGTAATAAAAATGAATTTTTCTCGTTGGGAAAAATATGATATGTTGAGTTGTTACATTCGTTGTCAAAGTTCGTTTTTTACTCGTAATAATCTACTATTGTTAAGTAAAATTCAGAAATTCAATTGTTGCACTTTTTCGTTGTTCGTTGTTTTCATAGCAGCTTTCGATTTACTTTTTTCAATTTAATTTTAGTATAAATAACAATTTTTGTTCATTTTTCTGTTAATTATAAAAATAAATTATTATTGTTTTATATCATTGTAAAGCTAAAAAAAATCTCTATTTAAAAATGCCATAGCTTTATATGACCTCCATATGAAAAATAAAAGTTGCTATCAGTAACTCGTAAATGGTTAGATATAAAAAAAAATTGAGTACTTCTGCAATTTCACCATACAAAAGTGCCTTAAGAAAGTGCAAACCAGAATCTCGTACTATTTCATATAACAAAGTTATGCATTTTTTCGCAAATAACAAAACGCCATTAAAATAGCCTCCTAATGGGGCAACTTTTGTCTAACTTAACCAACCTCGTAGCTTTTACGGTTCTCGAGATACCAATGCATTCGTACCTTAAATGGGACACCCTGTATACAATCTTTTCCAATGAACCTATGGTATGGGATTTGCGCAAAATACATCAAATTGACGGAAGGTCTTGTGCTGGCCTTCTTCTTAAAACTACATTTCAATTTTGACAACTTGACGTTTGAATTGAATAATGATCAGACATACGTTTCTCTGTTCATAGCTCACTCCGAGTTAGGTTTATTTAGCACACTGTAGAAGGTTCCAAGTGTAATACAAATGTTGTAGTTGGGAGGTATCCGAGCCAGTCCGCCGGTGAACATGAGGAGTAGTAGGTCTCCAACGCCGGCTCCAGAGTACCCGCAAGTGGGTTCGGTGGATAGGAGTCAGAGGTACTCGGTTGCGCCCATGTATCATGGGATGCCCTGCATTGTTCCCGGTAAGAAGAACTTTAATTTTTTTTATTAAAATTGTGAACCTGTTTATTTGTGACATGTATAGTGTAAACATATTTGGACAGATGGCAGCACCTAGCACGTTACAAGTTATAACAAATAAATAACTTTGTTTTTTAGCAAGATAAATACATTTTATTATTTGTAACTCTGTATTTGATTAATTAATTTATCAAAATTGATAAATATATTAAATTTTTATGTTAAAAACAGTAATTTATTCCATAAATATTTTCTTATTGTCCACTTATAGAAATTGATCAGCTGATATTCAGTAGTGTATGTGCGGGCGTGCGGTGTAAACAATAACAATGAGTCGTGTTCGTGTTTTAAGTATTTTTTTGCCATAAACATATATTTTATGGATATTAGTGTGTATTGTTGTGTTTGTTAGTGACTTATTTTTTAATATAAACCTTCATATTTTTTGAAATTTGTTTAAATAGTTTGTGATGAACGAAATTGTTGCAAATGTTTAATATAACCTTAAAAACATGTGTTAAATGACACAGACATAAGAAAATTGGAGTTAACGTAAGTTATAAACAATTTTTAAATAATGGCATATAATATAAATAAAAATATGTATATATAATACAGAATAAATGTATGTATATAGTAAAATCAACTGTGCATAATTAGGCGATTTGTTGAAATCATAATGGGCTGGTAGTATTTATAGTATTTACCAGACTTAAAATTTAAAATTTTGGTCACACTATCAAAAAGTAATTACCATGGCTACAATTTAAATACCTATGCAATTGAATGATTAAAAAATAATTTAATATGTTATTTTAGTAATAGCTTAACTACCCTTGAGTAAATACTACCAGTCATGATCTTTCTATAAAAAAACATTTATATTTAAAAGCCGTTTCAGATAAAATTAATAAATTTATGAATTTATTTATGGTCTTCACCGTAGTAAAAATTAGAAAATTGATCATTTATATTAAAACAAAAACTAAACCTAAATGGTATGATATATGACATTTTTTTTTTTGTAAAAAAAGTATCGTCACTCATCTACTCTATTCCAAATTCATACTATTTTCAGTTCTTGTGCTATCGCCTTTTTGAAGTCCAGAAAGCATTTTCAAGTAAATGAATGCAGAAAATAACGAAATAATTAAAGTACACCTTAATAATTCTTGTTTGAATTTATGATGCCACGCCAGGAAAAATCCACATGCGGTTGTATGAAAATAAAAGATATGTGTCATTCAACATATCTTTCATTTACACAAAAACGCACGTGGTTTCTGCCTGTCGTGGTATCATAAATTCAAACAAGAAGTGTTATGCCTAGTTGCACCTACAAGGCTTAATTTTTAAGTTAGGCTTAAACTAAAATATGCAAATCAAAATTTTGACAGCAATATATTATAATTCATTTAACATTTCATTTCGATGCAATATTGTCAACTTAAGCTGAGTTTAATATTTAAGCTATGTTGGTGCAACCGGCCATAAGCGGCAAATTTTCGTTGTTTCGTTGCGTTATTTTCTGCATGCATTTATTTGAAGATGAATTCCTGATTTCAGAAAGAAGATGGCAGAAAGCTTGAAAGTAGTAATAATTTGGAAGAGTAAATGTGTGAGTGAGAGAGGGTTAGCAATGCTGTTAGATTTAGATGTTGCTACTCTATATACAGTTTTTGCACGTTCAGTTTTTTTTAAATGTTTATCGATAGGGTTTCCAAGATAGTAGGCTTTACTGATCGGTAAGTGATGTGAATCACATACCAGGGGTGAGATCCTAAGACTACGTTATGGTAGCGTAGCGAAAAATACCCCTTACGTTTCATCGTCCTTTCCCTATTGACTTCCACGGTAGTTACGGAAACGAAGTGTTATTTGTCGCTACGCTATCATAGCGTAGTCTTAGGATCCCACCCCAGGAGGTGGAGGTTGTAAGGAAATTAAATTAACGATCAAAGCTTACTTTAAAAATAACCAAAAAATTTTAATATTTAAAAATAATTTTCAAAGTAAAAATCATTTTCAAATCTTATTTTTCTGCGTCGATCGTGCGAAATACGTAATAAGCATTGAGGTCAGTAAGTGTTCTCCGGCATCGGATGTATTAGAGAACTCGAGTACACCACAACCTCCAAAATCATTCTCAACCGGTACGAAGGAAGCACTTACTGCCCTTACTACTTAAATAACTATTTAGCTCTAGTTTCAATATAAATGACTAATATTTTAATTTGTTACTAGTTTGGAGGATCTCAGTGATCTGTGAGAGTTTAATGCCCCGTTGCACTGTTAACACATAATTTTTTTTGGGCATAATAGATGTAAATAATAATATAAAATAAAGGTGTGACGTAGTTTGTTTGTTTTGTTTGCAGGTGATGTCCGACTGATGTCTGGTAGACCTCAGGCACCAGTCTATAGGCAGCCCTATCGCCAACAAAATGTAGCACAAGTCGCACCCAACGAAAATAATTCGTCTGGCCGGTCGCACAAAGCCCGCAAACCGAGGTAAACACAAATAAAATATGCCATATGTAGGGTATAAAAATAATACCAGAAGTATATTATTTATTGTTGTATAGGAGATATACGAAAACTTCTTAACTATATTAGAATAGGGATACATTATAAGTGCACGTAAATTATGCTCTCTATTGAATACTCATTTACTTTGGCGTTAATTAGATTATTTGGCAATTAGTAGAATATAAAAAATGTGTTAGATTTTTATGAAAAAGTATGTATCTTTTGAGCTGTGATGTCTTAATCTGTGATGTAGATTGTAGTCTCGTTTGTGTTGGGTGGTGGTGTAATGTATTGTTCTTCCTTCTCAGGACGAAAGTACCTGCCCTGCCACCTAGTGGTCGACAATCAAACCAATCGGTTCAAGCAAACACACAGCAGCGATTTTAAATTGAGTAGTGCATTTCATTGTAAGTATAATTCTTACATGTAACATACGGTTTCATTCGATTTTTTTACATTTTATAAACTAAGGTTGAACATATATTTATGTTTTATTATTTAAAATTTATTTCCATGTTTGTGTTGGATTTATATAGAAATTTACATTAAAAATTATATAAAAGAAAATTGTTATTTTTGAATGAGAAGTATATTTTTTAATCTGAAGACCTGTTTTACATATCTGGAGTGAGGAATAAATAAATATATCAATATTTGGTTTCTAATCGCAAATTTGATTCCCAACTGTTAAGTTTTCTAATTTTATTATAAATTAGAAGTTCCTTGCAATAATTCTCTAATTCTGGAACTGCATATATTTTCTTGATAAAGATACATATTTTTTATATTCACAAAGACCACCATACGACGAAAATGTTACCCTGCCTGTATGAATGTATGTACTTATTGTAAAATTCATTTAATTTGTACAAATTTGTTTATTTTAATCAGAAGCATTAAATAAAGAAATAAATAAGCACTGTCCATACTACATATTTTTTTGTGTACTAAACTTCGTTTCAGATGATAGACCTTGAGAGTGTACAGTTTTTCAGGCATTAAATAAATAATTTTAATTCATGAAATCAGACTTTGTCTGTATATTTAATATTAAAATATTAAAAATTGCAATGTCGACAGCAAAAACTTGGTTAAATATCAATTCTGTCGATTTTATTTAATACAGATTATATTTTTTTCGTTTTTGTAAACTAGGTATACCTACATTCTGGCCAATTATGATATACAGTAAAATTTTTTAAAGAAGTCCGATCAAGGTCATCTTCGAATCGTATGAAATAAGATTTTGACAAATTCAGCAGCGTCGTTTACTTAGTTTTTATGGGAGTACATAACATACTGTTATTTTGTAATTACATAAATATAATATTATAAATACACGTAAAGGGTTATAATTGTAACTGTACCATTATTATAGAAATGTCTTAAATTACACACCTGATTAACTGAATGAATATTTTGAAGAGGTCCTCCATTCGCTTCTTCACGTTGAAAATAATCATGCAAATTAATTAGCATTTCCTGAGATTGCTTTTTCAGTGTTCTTCCCTTTTTGCTCATACTGGTACCAGAAATAAACTTGATTAAAACGAACGAAAAATACAAATCGAAATATGTTATAAATCAAATTCTGACACTGACAGAAAACAATGAACGCACGGCTATGGATCAAGTAATTATTTATGAAATAATAAATGAACTTACGTGAAACTTATGATACAGCAACAGTATTAAGAACAACGAGCATTATTATAAAATAGCATGTCGTAACTTTGTCTAAACAATATAAATTTTTGAAAGACAAACGTTTTATATTTATCCCTTTCGCGCGCGCCTGTTGTCTAGCAACTATGAGAGAGATAAATATATGCCAACTTGTAAATTCGTTCATCATACGGATGTCCTTGATCGGACTTCTTTAAAAAATTTTACTGTACATTGAAATTTTTTTAATTTTATCACTGGAATGTATTTTTAATTGCACAGTAATCTGATCTAAATGAATGAGAAAGTGTGATACTGTACTTATTTAGCGCATGTTGACAATATTGGTCGCGCATAAGAAGAAAATACGAATTTGGTGCATATGTTTATAGACATTTGACAAATCTGATATCATGTCATTAGCATGTAATGTGATATAAATTTATTCTTTTTTATAACAATTTGTTATTTAGGATTGGTATGACTGAATTAAATAAACAAAATACGAACGTAAGCAATGGACAAAGTAAAAAACAAATCATTGTCGTCATCCTACCCATTCTACTAAATATTTTCCTTAATGGAAATTGTCAACTATTTTTATGAAAAGATATATTGTAAATGACAGCCGAAATAGAGAAAATAATATAGAACACTTGTTCCAGAAGCCTTTTAAGCATTCTTTTGTTCGTCCATTTGCTGCTACGCGGCTCGTGTCTGAAATTTTAACTCGTGCTAGTAAAGGTTAACTCCCCTGTAACTTATGTTTTAATGTACTATTTTCAAATAATATTAGCTCGTATTACGAACGCACTATTATAATAATAGTATATTATGCAACGAGTTTTTAATGATATATGATATACACGAGCATGAAGTTTACGATACGAGCCATGGCGAGTATCGTAAATTATGGGAGTGTATTAATAGTCATTATACATGAATTGCAGCCACTATTTTTTCTACGATTATTCATAATAATTAAAAAATAAACTATAAACCAATAAATTGGTTATAAAATTAATCTGCATCATAATGATACTCTGTATCATAATGAAACTCTGAATCGTAATAAGTGTCATTCAAATATAGATGACACATACTTAATAAGTATATTAAAGCAAATGAGTAGAAAAAAGTGCTTTATGCACGGACGTATCATAATTTGACAATTATACACGAAGTTCTTTGACATAAACGTCATTTTATAGCCCGCGGGCCTCATTATAGCCTGCTGGGCTATAATGAAACGTCAAACCAAATTATAACCTACAATATAAACAATTTAAACAGGCAACATGAAAAGTTTTTATTACATATCGAAAAATTTTATATTCTTTAATGAAAAATTAAAATTAATTTTGTGATATTTATATGGAAAGTACGGAGATACTCAAAATAAAACTCAAATGACATAACTAATAAACAAACAATAAACTGTTGTTCTCCGCTTTCATAGCAACACTAGATACTGGATGTACGAGGACAAATTCTTTTCGATACAATTTTTCTAACACTCATAATTTGAAAATTTTCGTCCGTGCATAAAGTTTTGTATGTACCACGAGCGTAACTTTCTTTTATGGCCTTTAACGTGTTTTTATCCCTCGGCTTACGCCTCGGGCTCAAAATCCCGCCGCAGGCCATAAAAGCCTCCTTACGCTCTTAATACATAAATAACTATTATAAAACTGAATTCGTAAGTAATACATGCCATTTTCTTTTAAATATTTCATTATTCGTTACTTCGGTAGTAACATAAGAATAGAAATTCCTGTCTTTCTCTTATGGCCAATTTTACAATCACAGGTTACAATTTTAACTGCCAGTTAACTAAATAAAATTGAAACGAAATAAACAATGAAATTACAAATTAGCCATTTTTCTATCAATAATCGGATTTTATAAACGGCATATAAATTTACTTCCAAAGTAAATAAAATTTATTCTTTCAAATGACAGTCGAATTTTTGAAAGTAATGTTCTACGTGTCATAAAATAAATAAAATTTATTCTAATTTGTTAATTTAAATAAATTTATTATGGAAGTAAATTTATTCTGCCCTCTTCACAAAACCGGAGGTTAATATTTTTTAACTGACGGTTGTATAATTGGCCCTAAATAATGCCTTAATTTTTCGAATAATAATCATGCTTCTTTTGTTCAAATTAAATGAATTTACTTTTAGCGAAAGAATTGTCAGATTAGTGAATAAAGTTGTATGGTGGTATTTATAATTTGATGTACTTAGTAGAGTCCAGAATGATTTCCCTTACAGGAATATATGTTTGAATATATTTTTATATGAAATTATACTTACATTTAATTGCATTGTGCATACGCTGTTCTCTGCAGGGCAGATCCAAAGTTCTAAATCTACAACGTGACGTTACTGTTTAAGACGTTCTTGCCATTTCATTGTCAATAACGTATTGTTTCTTCGATAACATTCATACCGTTTATTACGACAATCGAACCGCGCGTTTATTTCATGCACAATATGAGATCCCACATATTTTACAATATTACATGTGAATATGTGCTGTCTCAGACGGATATGTTTTTATTTAAATGTCGTGTGATATAAGATTTATAAGCATGTTAAACTATTATAAATTTATCTGTCTCCAATCATCCATCATTGTCAACAAGAATACTATTACTTTATATCACCATTTTAATACATAATATATTCAGATAAATATGAAACAAAACGAATTATATACTATGGACACAAAATAATCACACAATAAAATAATAAAAAATATATAATTGATACATTTGTAATACATTTTAATACAGAACAGGACAGCAAATAAATTTATTCTGACTAATTACAAAAATTATTTCCAATTTTCATTTAGCACGAAACTGGCCTTTGTGGTGTTGCATAACAGCTTTGTAAGCGCGATAGGTAAACGCCGGCCGGGGTACAGATTTTTAGAGAAGTTTTTTTTTTTCTAAAATCTTCACCGGTTTCGGAAAAAATGAACATAAATAGTATATTGTGTTATTAGGAGTAAAAGTGATTCTTTGTGTGGCGAGCATGTAAAGAAGCGAGTCGGGCAATTACATGCGAGGCACACAATGACACTTTTACTCCGAATGACACATTATATTTTTTCTTCAAACGTACGTATTTAAATAAAATAATTACAACTTGACGTTACAATAATTATATAGTTATTTTCGTAACAAGTTATGAAATATACCAAATACCATGCGAGTGTACATTGACACACGACGCGTAGCGGAGTGCAATTCAATACACACGAGCTAAGATATTTGAATTTCATACAAGTTATGAACATTATTTTTTAGACGAGCATAAATAAATTTTACTTTTTTTTAAAAAACTGAAATTTAGGTTCAAACGTACGGACAGTTGACAAATGAATAATGTATACATATAGCCAGAAAATATTGACATAGTAACCTAGCAACCGTGTCAACTATTACGATATGAAATATATCGTAACACTAATGTGATAAGTTTAACTTTCAGTGTTAGGATACTACGTTGATATGTTATACTTATCACAATGGTCGTCTAAAAAATATTTTACGTGAAGGACGTTTGATGATTTCAATTGCTCTGTTGCTATGGATACATTCGTATTTGTTCAATTTTTGTTATAAACATTCAAGTGAAAATTTTCATGTTTTGACGTTTAAATAAAAACTATGCAATTTTACATTCTCCTTATGTGCAATTATATCAGAATTTGAAGTATTGTCATGTACGGCCCTTGAAGTTATTGTTCAATTGATTGGAAGTTTAACAATATTGCTGAAGGATATAATATGTCGAGGAATCGATCAAAAACAATATGAACTTTTCATATCACTTCAATTCTAATTCTTATCGTCATTACCATTATGTAAGTCTGCTATTTTATAATATGTTATTTCGTTAAATATAAACTGTTTATATTTCAATTTGTAGGTTATCTTGGTTAACTTGGGGCGATATGACAGGTTCCTATATTTTACAAGTTACTTCTTATTCGCTCATTTTATGTAGTTGCTATGGATATTTATTTCATTTCTAGCTTGTGACTCAAGTCACAAAAGATGTCATTTTTATGACGTTTGAAGAAAAAAGTTATTACATCGTAATGCGCGCCACTAGGCCGTAACTCCAGACGTGTTAGTCAATTTCCATGGCTGGGTGAGTGCCAAAGTCGCGTGCATTACGATGAACTTATTTTTTGTGTTCGTACCGGTGAAGATTTTGGAAAAAAATAAATATAGAACTTCTTTAATTCATTTACCACAACTTTGTCACTATGTTAGGGTCTATCTGGTGAGGACGAAAAGTTTCTCGCTTAGTGTTTATTGTGCTGCAAAATCCAAAACAAACATGCTCGAATGTTAGTTTTTATTATTTTTCTTATCATTTTAGAAACAAATATATTTTTATTACATAAGCACATTCTCAAAACATAAATAAATAATAATCTGAAAAAATCAGAACGATATCTTTAATAACTACAAAGATATGAGCAGTTAAAGTTAAAAATTGTGAAGACATTTAATTGAGATGATTTGTTCGAGAAATATCAATTTTCAAATGTGGCAATGAGATAGAACATTGCGAATAACATCATCAAATTTGTTGGAAAATTTTCTATAAGATCACGCAACTTTTAACTTTAAAGTAGCTTTAGTAGCGTTCAAATAGTCACAAAACGCTGTATTTAACCTGGCCTCTATACGCTATCCAGATATACAAGGTGTTATAAAATAAGTGTCATAAATTATGAGGGCAAAAATACTGACCAAAATGAGTAAAAAAGCTTAATCAACATGGGTCCGATCTTCAATAGTTTCCGAGATGCAAGGCAATGAAAATAGTTATTTACATTCAAGTGCGTGTAAGTTGTATTTTACAGCGCGACAGCTTTGTTTAAGGCACGAGCCCTTAAGGCGAGTACCTTATTAGCTGGAGCGCTGTAAAATACTTCACGCACGAGAATTGTATCAAATTATTTGGCCGACGATAATGAAAATCACTTTTTTTAATGATAGGTTATACTTCTGAAAAGGGATAGTTTAAAATACTGGGGTTAAGTCAATTTCCAAATTTAAATTTGCTTACCTTCATTAGAGTTCTTCTACTAGCGAAAATTTATTTGTAATAATAGTCGTTGTTCATGACTGATAATGTATTTATTTGCTCATGTTTTCTTCGTAATACATAATAGGTAGGTGTCTATATTTGACATTTGATTATTCTTCGCCTCGCGCATTTGACAGGTATATCGATCAGTGACTATGTCGGTAACGGCGGATTTTTACAATAATGACAGATGTCGCTGCCGTTATTTTGGTTTATATAAATTAGCTTTAAACACAGGAAATGTTAAAGTAAAAAAATAACTTACGTAGGTAGTATTGTTTTACGTGAACTTTATTATAGTAAAGATGATTTCTTTTCTAAATGTCCATAAACTTCCAGTGTATTTTGATTATTTTACCGCATAGTTAGACAAGTTGCAATACAGTAAGCGTAAAAAGTCGGTTACACTTGCTGTGCATACAATTGTAAAGTTCGCATTACATTTCAGGAGGACAAAAATGAGTTTTTTCGGTGTTTGCCTCTGCTATGTCGAAAATTGGGAGAGTTACGACTTTGATTAAGTCAGACATTTTGTTTACCTTTCAGGGGTCATCTTATATGTTTTGGTTTTTTTAAAAAATCGGATAATGTTATTGTTTTTTTATAATCTATTTACTGGCATAGACAAAATTTTGTTCGATCACTATCTTAGTCAGTTTTTCTTCGATTCTAATACAAAATGGCCTTTTACTCAAAAACAGTTGAAGATCGGACCCATGTTGATTAAACTTTTTTTACTCATTTTGGTCAGAACTGTGTCCTTATAATATGAAACTTATTTTTTAACACCCTGTATATAGAGATCAGTGTTCTTTGCCCAGTGCAGTAAAACCACATGCAGGAAACAATAACGATAGCTGCAACTTCTTTATTTATTAATATGTTTTGTTTAAAAACATGCTAAACGCGTACTATTCTTCAATGTATTAGTCAAAATAAAACAGTAGTTGTAGTTACCATTACAACCCTGTATTTATAAAAAAAATCTTTGTATTAATACGTCTGAAATTTTATGACGCTTATTCTACATCACTTGGCTTATAAAAATGTTCATATAAAACAGAAAATCATTTGAATATTACGTTTTTCCAAATTTGAGAGAAAATCTGCGAATGGAAAAAATTGGTATACCTACTCAAAAATGGGTAATAAGAAGTAATAATTTATTTATTTGTTGTCCTATTCTGTATATAATTCAAATTAATATCTTATGGGTAAAAACTTATTTTGTGTCTCCCATGTCAATTGAAGCTATAAGGCAATGACTATGACAATGGTAGGTGATTAAGCTACTTACCATGTTTATACTGACTCAAATGATGCTCCATCCAGTCTTACTTAAGTGAGTTCCAGAGGCTTCGCATATCAAATTACGAGTTGCATTTCTACTTACTTTTTTCCATTGTATGCGAGGCCATATGAACGATTCATGTACTTAAACTACTATTGTCTTTTATGTGAAAGAAATCTACAGTTTATTTTTAGAAGCGTTTGTTCTGATTCTGAGATACAGATGGCATTGTAAAGTATTTTGATAGGGAGAATCAGGATAAATGCTTGGAATAAGGTAGAGAAATGTGTGGGGAGACTTGGTTCAAATTCCTTGATCAACAAATAATAAAAAGAAATATTTATTTAAATATGGTTTTATTTTACAAGAATTCAAATTTGTCTGATGGTTCATATAAATTGAAATAATGCATCAAATGTGGAAGACTCTTTTATGATAAAAACGCTACATAAACTGACGCTATTGCTATTATCATTTTATTTTTATTATAATATAATAACGTGCCTTTATTTGCTACTTTTATTATGAAAGAGCAAACAATATTCAGATTTATATATATAGGTGTCTATACCGAAATGCCATAATTTTGATTGATTTTTGAAATTAAAATTCCCGCCTAAATTTTATCACTCCAAAGTTTGATTCGTTTGGCGCTGTTGTCAGTCTTTGCGAAAAACAACGTCAGTTCAGAAAAAAAAGCGCAATAAATTCCGAACTGATGACATTTTCGCACCAAATGGGGTATTCCACTCAATTTTTTTTATTATTTTAAATAAAACTTCATTCACTTTTGAAGCAATTCATAGTATTAAAAAATCTTAATTGTTCCTAGTTTAACAGTATTTTATTTTCGAGAAATCAGTGTAACGTCACATTTCCCCTATACTTGTCTTTCTCACATACACTGCTCTGAGTACGCTGCGAGAGAAAGATAGCAATTGTATGTCGTCAATTTTTCCTTTTAGCAAATGTGAAATATCTCGTAAAGTAATTATTTAAAAAATGTTTTCATTGTTTTAACTATTATTTATTGAGCCATACTTTATGTTAAATTAAAATTTATAAAAAATTTTTGTTATGGTGGAATACCCCATTTTGGACATCTATTATTAATATATTTTTATATTTTTAAATTCATTCTATAAATAAGTTTCTTCCTACTATTCTAAATGTTCGAGATTCTTCAAATTCATTGACGAGATTGGCGGTATTTCTGATGCGTATAAGTGATAATGTATCTATAATTTTAAATATTTAATTAATAATAAAATAAGAAATATTAAATGTACTTCCCAGAAAAAGCCTTAAGTAATTTATCCGAATTTTTGACACTGACATGTTTCTGTCAAGTTATTTGGGATGTCCGATTCATTACAACAGATTATTTTATATATTTATAATTATCTATCTCTAAATCTATAAAAGATATAATAAAAATGTTGAATGTATGGGATAGAGAATTATATATTTAGATTTTTTTTTAAGAAACTACTACTTCCGGTTGTCCAGTTGTTACCAAAACTTTCTCAGCTCTTCCCATTAATGTCAGATTAAGGAATACGTAGTTAAATGAGGTCATGCACGACTTTTTTTTATAATTTTAATCGATAGAGTAGTGAAAAATAATAGACCCATATTTTTTATTTTTCCTCAAATCGATCTTTAATCATGAAAAAATTGTAATTGAAAATGACATTCTTTAAAATGAGGCTGCTAGACCTCCGCTTTGTCCATTGTCACATGACGTCACAGAGTGAAAGGCACGACCATTTTGATTTTCACATTGTCTTAAACGTCAAAGTGACATTTAAAGATAACCTAAAATTTATGAATGTAAACATGTCGATGGAACGTTGTTTCGTGTCAAAATAGAAAATAAAATAATATTCTGCAATATATTCAATGTCTCACATGCGTTTATAACCTTCTACCGTCTAATTCAAAGATTCAAAAGTGAAAGAAACATCTGATGTAACGTAGATAATTTCACGCCAAATGAAAATTATATTTATAAAAATAAATAGAACGATATTATATTAATATATTATAGCATATTCAGATATGTAATCCTCAATTTATAGTTTATATATATGTATTTTTCTTTTAGAAATTATGAGTCCATATAAAATGTCTGTTTGAAATGAGTCTGAACTTGGTTCGTAACGTTGTGCCGAAAAAACATGGCTGGTTTTTGCAACTTTTTAAAAAATCATACTGATCGATGAATTAGACTATCCTTTTTCGATTTAAACAGAAAAAAGTTACAATTATTTTTTTTTGCATGACCTCATTGGTATTAGTCATATAATTTGAGAAACCGTCTCTCCAAAATCCAGACACACACACACACACATCATCGTAAACATGTTATAATCGGATTCTAAGGACCTTAAAACGTGCTTATTCACTAAAATCTGGATATGCGACTTTTAGTATGAATCCAATACTTCTCTTAGCGAGAGATAAAAATGCATTACCTATTAAAGGGCATTTTGGTGTAGACACTCCGTATTTTACATTGTATTGAAATACTTAAAAAATAATAAATTATTTATTATATCATGAGCTGGATATTTGTTTATTTTGAAATTAAAGTTCTAATTGTGCAAAAAGTTCAAAATGACTAGACGAATTGTAAAATGATGAATTTTGGACTTAATTAGCTTGGATATTTTTCTAAATATACCTTAAACTTCACCTGTCTACAAATCTGGGTCTAAGTTTTGCAGATGGTATGTTTAAATAAATATCAAACAAACATGTCCAATATTCATTTTACAATTCTACTAATGGGGAAGTTTAGCATGGTAAAAATTCTACATAACATACTATTTTCTCACAAATATAACACAAATGACTGCTGAAATTGAAATTAAAAATTAAAATTATTGCTCCATTTATTTATAATTAATATTTTTTGGGTAAACTCTAAGTACGTCACAAGTGAGTTATACGCAAACTCAGACAGAACGGTGAAAGCAAACCACTTAAACGTAGGTCGAACAACACCTCAGTCTCAAGTGACTGGTAACCGCAACCGCGTGCGTCAGTGTATAAGCGACATACGTTGTACCAAGCCTCTACCGACGTCATCATTAAAATCGGCTTTTCCGGAAAATCTGGGCATTTTTGAAAAAAATAAAACATGTTACATCATTTTTCAAGTCATTTCCCGTGGAATAAAAGAATAAAAAAAAGTCGCTAAACTTCCCCAAAACGACTAGGCGTTTTATTTAAAAAAAAAACTTATTTTCCAATTTGCATTACGGCATTTTTGCATTTGGATTTTCTTTATGTTAAACAAGGGACAGGAATTTTTTGTTACTGCTATAATTAAAAATGAATGGTTTAATTTATAAAATAATTTGTACCTGCGTTGTTAAAAATACAAGTAAAGTTTGCCAAGAAACAATTAAAATTCTTGCCCTTGTTTCAGATAAGAATGGCCCTTTTATATTTTTCTTGCATCGTGACGTCATTTTTCAATGCGCCATATAATGAAATTCTTATGAACTAGATATGGGTGCTACCATGTTTTCAAGTAAAATGATAGAGGGGCAAGCATTTATTTTCGATAAAATAGTTATTTACATATAGAGGGTCGAAAGAAAAGGTTTACGCCCGCGGACGAAATTTTTATTCGTCCAAGGGTGTAATCTTCTTTCGGCCCAAGGTATGTACAATATTTTACGCACAACTGCAATCAAATGCAATGTTTTAAAATTATATTTTAAATTCATTTAAAGCTTGTTGCTATATAAAAATATTACGTGGCCAAGTGGCCATGTCACAAAACAATAAGTCGATGTGTTGCATTGCTAACTATTTGGTTATATGAATATTTTTTTAAATGTCAAACTTGGAGATTTGAGACTATTTCTGAAGTAATTCCTTAATTTTTTTAAAAATAAGAGTCTTGATTACATTTCCAATTGTATTTTTGATGTTTTATTTACCAGTAAGCGGGCTCTTTCTGTATTTTACCGCCCGCATGGTGTAATCTTTCAGTTTCCGCCATGGTAACTACGATGTAAACAAACAATTTTAAAGCAGATGTGCGAAAAAATATTTTAACAACACAAAAACTTAAATTATTTTGCCTTTGATTATAAAGAAGTAGCATAATTTTCAATAATAAAGGCTGCAACACACTTCCCCATTATGTACTGTATCTGTATATTACCTGTTTTAAATTTGTTGATCTTGTATTGAAGCATGTCTCCCCGCGTTTAGCTTTCTAGAGAAAGCATGGAATCTATTTTTGAAATGATTTGATCTTCTGGTGCCATATTAGAGAAGCAGTAGTAGAGCGTGTGTGTACGTACGATGTATATGTGTGAATGCTTGAACGATTTCTTCGACATAAAAAGCAACATTATAAATTGTATGTACATTTTTGAACTTTTAACATTTTTCAAATTAATATTTTTGAAGTAGTTATATGTATGTGGAATATTAGAAGCGCAAAATCTCCCTTTTTTATGATGAATATTTTCTCGTTGTATACATTATTTCTAACAAAGGAACAATTTTTATTTATGTATTATAATTTATTATTCTATTTTGTTCTAACGTGCCTCAAATGAGTTGTAAAAATGGAAGTATTTAATAAAATTATTATAAAATAGAAATATTATGTACCACACTCAAATTTCCTATCCCAGTTTTCCTTAAAAGGGTGTAAATATAAATGTGGCTTATGTTGTTTTTGTTTAGTTTATTTTTAAAGCATGAGGAAATACTGTGTAAATGTTTGTGTTCGTCAATTATTTTTGGAAAGCACAAATAAATATATTACAAATTTATTCAGCAAAAAACAAGGGTTATATTTTTCCGACTATAAGATGCATATCAAATGAGCATTATCACAAATAGATATATTCGTAAAGCAGATTGTTATATTCAGGATTGGGTAAGTTTTAGTAATATATTTGTTTATATAAAATTTAGTACCTACTAATGATGGTATCAAATACAGGATGTTAAAAAAAAGTGTCCCAAATTATGTGGGCATATAGTCTGAACAAAATTAGTAAAAAAAAGTTTAATCAACATGGGTCTAATCTTCAACTGTTTTTGAAAAAGAGGCCTTTTTGTGTTAGAATCGAAGAAAATCTGACTAAGATAGTGGTCGAACAAAATTTTGTCTATGCTAGTAAATAGACCACAAAAAAACAATAACATTTTATATGAAACATTTTTTTCACTTTCTAATAGTTACGAAGTTATTTGAAAACTAAATATTGGCCAAGGTCGTCACAACTTTTGTCTTAGTACAATGGGGTATTCCGACATTTTTTAAAAATATTTTTTTACATTAGTACAGACCAGTAGGACTCTGAATATCTAACTTTGAGTAAGAAAATGTATGCATCACATGAGATATGAATTTTAAAAAATTTCATCGCAATTAAAATTTTCTTATCATGGCGCGCTTATGACGTCAACTCGATGGTGACATGTGCAACGAACTACAGCGCCTAAATCCACATGATCATGACAGCCATTTGCTTGTTTACATATGATTTTAGTAGCAGCGTGTATTTCGGTGTATGTCCTGTGTTTGTTTATGGTAAAAATAGGAGTAATAATTATAAAGTGGACGAAATGTCAAACAAGAAATATACCCGCGCGTGTTAAGTACTGGCACCATCTGTGTTTTTAAACGAAAATATTTACTTTGAAATGAGCAACAGATTATCAATTTGACGTCACAAATTTGAAGTACGTTTCTAGAGCTGTAAAAATTCCAATTTTGTAACATTAAATTATGAATTAAAACTTTTTATTAAACATGTTTTATTATATTTTTCTACTATATGAAGATGGAAACTATAGAAAAAAGTTATTATTTTGCATTAATTTCATAACACCGGAATAACCCATTATTCAATTCTATTTGAAAAACAAAACTAATATGACCTCTGAAAGGTTAACAAAATGTCTCATTTAATCAAAGTCTTAACTCTTAAGCCTCATTTCCACCGAATGTTTTATTGCTTAATGCATAATGATTAGTGCATAAGACAATTCATTATGACAATTTACCATTTCCAGCTATTTTGTTTAGTAACTAATTCAATAGAAATGTCACAATTTTTTCCCTTATTACTTGTTGTTTAGCAGACTGCAATTGCAGCAGCAATTCTTATGTTTTTAAATATGTGATATACATAATTTTCTGTATCTATATCCACACTGAAAAATTAAAAATTGAATAATTGTAAAATAGAGTGATAGTTGACAGTTCAGTGAGAAGCTTGCAATCTTTTGTTCTTACGCATTGCTCTTAATTCTTAAGCATTAATTATAGCTCTTACGCATTAGGACAATCGGTGGAAATGAAGCTTTACAGTTTTCGAGATAGCAGAGGTACTTAAACACCGAAAAAACTCATTTTTCATTGCCTTATATCTCAGAAACTATTGAAGATCGGACCCATGTTGATTAAGCTTTTTTTACTCATTTTGGTCAATACTATATACTCTCATAATTTGTGTCACTTATTTTTTAACACTGTTTATTTTTGTGTTTGTTTCATCTGTGGTGCATGGGGCATATACGTAGTTGTGCCATAAATTCTGTCCCTAATAAAAGGGAGATTTATTTTATTTAAAAAAGAAATTTGTCACAAAGTAATGTTATTTAATTATTACATACTATACTCGCCGTCAACTAAATATGAACTGATGCTATTTTCCCTTCTCCGCACCCTGTCCCTTGCCCTGCGGTGTTGCCGCTTCTCTATAACTTAGCATTTTTAACATGACCAACGGAATTGGCAACATTATTGAAATCTCCAGTCCATATTTATTTGACGGCAAAATAATTAATAATAAAGAATAATTCAAAATGACCGCCTTCTTCTTTCACACACTTCCCGAAACGTTCGGGCTACTCATTT
Organism: Ophonus ardosiacus; assembly: GCA_943142095.1. Lineage (NCBI taxonomy): Eukaryota > Metazoa > Arthropoda > Insecta > Coleoptera > Carabidae > Ophonus > Ophonus ardosiacus. The sequence goes on along the minus strand of OW964831.1, from coordinate 8,052,460 downwards.
ATTGCAGCACGCAAAACTTCCAGGGGTATGAAATTTGATGTTCTCACCAAATTAACCCTTAATACCTCAGCCAAAGGGAGCTGCAGAAAACATCACGAAGGTGGAAAGGGGCCACTACCCAGTGTGATAAATTGGTGGGGATGTCTTATGACGGCGTCACAAAGTTGCATTTCTGCGAACAACGGGTAAAAACGCGAATAGAAAATTACCAGAGTGACATATTACAACAAGTTGTAAAGCCATTGAATGTTTTCTTGTTCGCTGATAAGCACAAGATTTTTTCAACTAAATTTAGCGCCCGTACAAAAAAGCGAAGCCGTCGTAACGCTGGTTAGAGCTGAATTTAAAGGAATAGGCTCTTCAACTACGTTAAAATTTAGCATATTTGCTACTAATTTTCAATAATACGCTTGAAAACAATGAAAATATGACATTTTATTTAAAAAATATATATTACGCCTGTACTTAATTATTAAAAGTAGAATTTTTTTTACCTCCAATTTGTGACGTCATACTGACTTGTGACAGAGATTGCGCGCGCATAATCTTGGCGTTTTGCATTTAGTCATCTGTTCTGTCATTTGTGTTTTTGTTGTCATCTGTTTAGGTTATCTTTGTAGTTATGGTTATAAAGTATTTCTTTGTGCCAAGTTGTGAAAACAACAGCAACAAAAATTTAAATCATTATATCAACAACAGGTAAATTGCTTGAATCTGCCTTTACAAAACCACTCTCCATCACTTTTTTTAATATTATATTAGAATATTTAAATATTTTACACATAAATACAAATATCAAACAATTCACAACTGTTCCAATTCATTAACCAGATTGGCGGTATTTCTGATGGATATATGCATTTTACCACAATTTTACCTATAATTTCAAATATTTAATTAATAAAACAATAAGAAAAATTAAATATACTTCCTAGAAAAAGCTATCAGAATGTCACTAAAACTGTTGATATTTGACAATGACATGTGTCATTTACAAACTATGTCATAAACATTGGAATTTGTCAACTGGTTTCCTTAGTGCCTTAGCCTCTGCGATTAGTTTACTATATAAATTATAGTGTCAGTGTCTTTACCTCTAAATCTATACAAGATATAATTAAAATTTTAAGTGTATTAGATGGAGAATTTTACGTTCTTCAATATTTAATAAAAAAAACGCCCAAAAAATTATATTTAGAAGAATTTTTCTAAGAAACTACTACTTCCGGTTGTTCAATTGTTACCAAAACCTTTTCAGCTCTTTCCAGGAATGTCAGATTGAGGAAACTGCAGTTAAATGTTTTTTAAGTCTTATAGTTTTTGAGGAATCGTGTCTACAACATCCAGACATACATACATACACACACACACACACACACACACACACACACACACACACACACACAGACATTTTAAAAATGTTATATTCGGATTCTAGGGACCTTAAATCGTGCTTATTCAATAAAATCTGGATATGCGAATTTTAGCATGAATCCAATACCTCTCTTAGCGAGAGGTAAAAAATCGTGGAATCCTCAGATTTCTTTTGTTTATGTTAAGCCTCCTTGTATTACCAATAGAATTTGTGGGACGATTACGTATCTTTTATTTATTGCAATGCAAACTTTACTTGCATTTGTGTAGTGCAGATAATCTGTCTACAGCTTTTGTAAAGGACCTCCAGGTCATACTAGTTGTAGTAAAATGTAAACTAGTTAAATACGGCAGTTTTTTTTTACCAATATTCATGTTTTTTTTTGTATAAAATATGTAGTTCTAGAATTAAATTTTTCTTTAATTTTTAATAATAATGAAGAGCACTTTTTTGTACAACTTTAAGTTATGTAGGTACAGATATATTGGTATGTATTACGAACGTACTATTATAATAATTGGGCAATTATGAAGCGCACTTTTATATTATATTATTATGGGGCTAAACGTCACTTTTAATAAAAAGCGCTCTATAAAAGTGGCTTCTTAATTATTATCATTTTCAAAATCAGCAGAAAAAGTGGAACTTTAATTTAGAAAATAATAATAAACCGTGATGATTCGCGTATTTATATATTTGCAAATATTTTCAAAAATTTCGTTTGTTAATTTATTTCGTCGTCAAAACCCCCTTACTACTTATTATTTATCGTCGCCTACTTCCAAAAAACTATCATCCCCTTGTTATTTTTGTTTTGCGTGTATTTGAGGTTATATTTCCTTTCACAAATCCTGCGGCGTCCGAATTTACTGAAAATTTCATCTTCCTTTTAGTTCGAGCGTTCGCCGACAGGGGGCTAGTCCTGGTGCGGTCGCGTTGCCATGGTGTCCGACAGCTTCCCCGTTTCGTTCACGCTCAGTTTTCGGCGAACTTTCGTGAGTCGTGTTTCGTGTACTTCGAATTTTACTTTAATATTTCTGTGCACCGTAGCTGACATATGGAAATGATGCCGTCATGAAGTAAGTTGATATTTTTGTTGGTTACTTTTAAGAGATTTCATAGTAATTGTTGTTGTGTATTGTTGGAAGAAATGTCAAAAGATGTGGAGGTTGTTTTGTTGGTTTTTGTCAACAAATTGTTGACAACAATCGAAATGTGTAGTTGATAATTGAATGGTTTGTTTATAAAATGAGCCATGTTTTTTTTTATATCCGCAGTATAAATAGATTGCGAAAAATAGAATTCTATGTTTATTTAATATATGAACGGTTAATATAAACACATTAGAAAATTTGCGGCCTTTTTCTACGAAGTCTTATCACTTACTATATTTGTTTTAGCTTACTGTATTTACTTTCATAATATTATAATTTACAGGCTAAAAAAAATTCGTTCATGATTACTTATTTAATTAAATAATAAATATTTTCCATGCTATAATAAAGAGAGACAGGAAAATAGTATTAACAATGAATATATAATAATAGTGTTGGAAACAAAAAGCTGTTAAAATTTTATTTGCTTTGAAAACTCGTAAACAATCGAAATGTAATGTAGGTGTACCGTAATGGGAATCTAATTAGAATCTATTTCCATATGGAATTGATTATGAAGTCATTCTATAGAAGCATTAAATATTATTGTATTTTTATACATCAATATTATCGGGATCGCATGTATTGTATTATTGTTGACAATGTTAATACGGATACATACATGTTTTTATTGTAGTAATATTAGGAATATTATTACATGTTTTATATCATATTTATGAAAGGAACTCTTGTATTTTATTGTTATGGACAATAGTAATTCAGGTATATATGTGTGGCTTAATGCAAGAACAACCAATGTCAACATAGGCTTGATTTAAGATTTAAAATTAAGAAGAAATTTTCAATGTTAATAATATCGAAAGTATACCTTTTTGTCAAACTCGACATTCTGTATTACTATTAATGAAAGAAAGAAAATTACTGGATTTCAGTCAAATATTAAATATATTTTCCGCCTCTACCGGTTTTGACACCTCATGTGTCTTCTTCAGGAGGTGAAAATTTTCAGATTGTAAAACATTAAAATTAAAAATAGAGTTAAAGGGTGCCATTGTTAAATCAAGGTTTATAAAAGCATATCTTAATTTATTGACGACTACATGAGTTTTTTTAATGTATTTATTTATTTATTTATTTATATTTTTAAATATAGGATAGGATTTTGTTGCGAAGGATGATTGTTTCGTAATTATTGTGGTGTAAAGATGAATGGTTAGTAAGAATGTTTTGTGAGAATGGAGAGACAGCTGAACCTTTATGTGGACGAGAAGAATGAAGTATGTATGTACAGGAATGTGTAGCAAAGATGATTGTTGCGTAACTATTATTGTGGTCCGGATGCGGTTATTCGCTACCGAAAATCGGTCACAATAATATGTTCTTGAATGAATGTTATGATGATTTTGGGTAAGGCGGAAGAAGAATGTTTTTAAAGAGTTAAGTGATTCTGTGGAGCTCTTGCTTTCATCCCTTTTCTTATTATTTTCGGGTTTTTGCTAACCCACTAAGTGGGAAACGCGTGATTTTATGTATGTATTTATATTTTTAAATTTTGACGACCATTGTATGTATTATATGTTATTTATTATTGTCCTATGTATTTATCTATGTTTTACAAACTAAAAATTTTCACCTCCTGAAAAGACACATGAGGTGTCGAAACCGGTAGAGGCGGAAAATATATTTAATATTTGACTGAAATCCAGTAATTTTCTTTCCTTCATCACCTTTCCAGTCAAGAAGTTCTTGCAGCCATTAATATTAATGTTGATTACAATGCCATATGATAATGCTACTCATATGTACTAACAGCCCGATTCACAAAAAAGTTTAAGCTAATCCTCATTTTTGGATTAGTGAATTCTATTCTATTTTCATGATATTATCAATAAAGGTAGATACTAGGAATAGGTTAGACTGTATTTTAAGATATAAACTGTCAAATTTAGAGTGGAATTCGCTAATCCAAAAATGAGGATTAGCTTAAACTTTTTTGTGAATTAGGCTGTATAAGTTTTAAAAATCAATATTTAATGGTAACTTATAAATCAAATAATACTGGTAAATCATTAGTAGGTAACCCTAAAGATAAAATAGGTAATAACAAAAAATCCGGCGTTTATAAAATTGAGTGTAAAGATTGTTGTAATAAAGTTTACATCGAGCAAACTAAAAGACTAATTGATATTCGGTTTAAAGAACATTTCTATCATTTAAAAACCGGTTATCCTGATAAATCTAGAGTAACATATGACATATGTTTTTAACAATCATAAAATTGGCAATTCTAATATAGGTACAATTATTAAAACATGTTGATAATAATAGATATTTAGACGCACATGAGAGTTTGATATACATGAATTTAAATATAAATTGATGAACGCGGACCTAGGTTCCATCCCAAATTCTAAATTATCTTAGTTAATACAGAGAATTTATTTTAAAATGCAACATTATAGTTCATCACTTCCATGGTTACTCACTATTGTCAAAAAATGACAGCAATGTAATATTTGTCCATTTTAAAATGCAACATTATAAATAGTATTGCAGCACAGGAGATACCTCCAAAACACATCACAAATGGTGTCAATTCTTATTACGACCGACTAGAATATTGCCTCAGAGTGATTGGGGGTATTTTTTAACATTTATTACATGAAAATTATGAATTTTTGTAAGCTAAATTTTGTTAAGATGTACAACATTCATGTTTTGATTATTTGTTAATCGTATGTAGGCTAATTTATTGGAAATTAGATTTGATAATACAAAACTACTAATTTTGTATGTTGCATTTTAAAATGGACAAAAATTACATTGCTGTCATTTTTTGACAATGGAAGTGATTCGCCATATGTTGCATGTTAAAATAAATTCCCTGTATAAGACAGTGAGTATTTTTTAACGTGAAACATTGGGTTTACCATATCCATGATTACGACTCAACATTTGATTGACAGCAATGTATTTGGCCGTTCCATTTAAAATGAAACATAGGGAACGAATTTGACAGAAGTTTTATATTTAAATATTATCAGAAAACCACTCTAGAGCCCTAAACATATTTCGGGCACAAGGTGCACACAATATTTTTTCTACAATTAAATTAAATTTTTAGAAAACAGTTAAATAAAATTAACCTCTAATGACATCTTGTCAATATGACAGATAACCGTTGAATTTTCATATAAGTTATGACTTGACATTTGATTGACAGTAATATGTTTCCCTGTCTCATTTAAAATGAATTGGACAGAAGTATTGTATTTAAATATTGTAAGAAATATAGCCAAGTTAGAAAATCACTCGGGCACAAGGTGCACACAATATTCTTTCTTCAACTAAATTTAATTTAGAAAGCAGGTATAATTATTTAAACATAATTAACCTCTATTGACGTCTTGCCATATGTTAAATTCGTTCCCTATGTTTCATTTTAAATGGGACAGGAAAATACATTGCTGTCAATCAAATGTCAAGTCATAACCATGGATATGATAAATCCAATGTTTCACGTTAAAAAATATTCACGGTAGTTTGCAGCATTAGTAAATACGTAGGTATGTATTTAAATTAATAAAAATTAAATAGCGGGAGGTTTTATATTGGCCAGATTTTTTGTCATTATGTAGGTATATATTTAAATGAATAAAAATTAAATAGCCCATCAAATTTTTTTTATTACATGACAGTTCAGTGTACCTACATAGATTCCTATAGGTTCCTGTACGGTTAGACTTTGGTTGTTCTTGTATATGAAAAAGCGGCTTTTTAACCGATTACACAATCAAACTCACTTTGGTTAAAAATTGACATTGTTTTAAAATTGGTTTTTAAAATCAGTCTTAACGATATACCTATAGGTTAAAATTCCATTCGGTCTACAGTTTTCTTTCTTTTTTTCCTGGACTTTCAGTGTACGAGTATAATGCACTTGGTTACCATTTAAAAATCTATTGAAATATTAGCTAGGTACTTACTGTTCAGAAGAATTTTTGCGTGAACAAATACATTTTCTCTCTTTTCGCAAATTTCTTCTTGAAAATACATATGTATTCTAGTTCGATTCTCGTATTTCTATTTGAAGTAGCTTTTCCGCGGGAGGGCATAAGATCCGGTTTCTGACTTCCGCATCGCGTTTCCGTTGACGTCACGATGGGATATGATTGATTGGCGCTTTGGGAACTTATTATAAATTATGTAATTTTTATGCGATATTGATGCGTACAATTATAGCTAGACTTACTAACCGATACACACTTCATGAAACGTTCATAATTTGTCAGTTATTTTTATGATTTCGATTATGCACCACTGCACCAGCTGCATGCTATATTTCGAGTAGATTTGTACATGTATAGTTTGTTTGTATAGTTGGCCATTATAAATTTGGCATGTACATATGAATAATTCTGTTGTTTTATGCCAAAAGCAGATATGGCACAATTTATAAATCTGTGGCAGTAAACAGAAAATCAAATACCTTGCAGCAAATTTTGAGAGGCTTTTCGCCTTAAAAACAGAAATTGATGGATTGATAAATAATGATAAATCTCTACTGTTAGATATTCTGTTTTCATAAGTTTTGTTTAATATGAAAAATATGATTAATGGTTAATCGAAATCGAGAACGTAATTTGTACTTAACTTGTTTTATAAATGGCTTAATAATATCATTTAGGGCCGGTCTTTCCATCTTTAGATAAAGTTCCGGATAGCTATCCGCCAGATAAACTTACCTGAGACTTTATCTGACGGATAACTTTTTTCTGTCTTGCATTTAAAATTTATCTGACGGATAACTATCCTACAGATAAGTGCAATATATACAGTTCCAAAATCTCTGATAAAATTAAAAAGAGACAATAGCATTGCAAATGTAATAAGGCAGAGCAAGAAAATGCCATAAAAGTTTTGTTTCGATCAAGTTGCTTAATATGTATGTTTTGACATTTGTGGTTATGATATTTTTGACGTAATTACAAATATATCAAAAAGTTATAATTTAAAAGTAATTTGGATAAATAACATGCAGGATATTCTACTTTCTGGTTTTTGTTCTTATTTGGAAATGTTAAAGGGTTATAAAAATTGAAAGAAACGTGAGAGCTCCAATAATTTTGAAATTATTGAAATACGGAATATTTCTATATTTGTACTTGTACCAAGGTGCAACTATAAGTATGTCGTAGAAAATAAAAAGTCATACACAGCGGCGAGGGATCAAGAATGACCTCCCTTGGACCGACAAAGGATATGTATTGCCTCTAAAATTAATTTTAAAATAGTATAATTGAAGACAAATTTCATCATGGTAATGATTAATCTTGATGACAATAATGATAATACTTGATTATAACAAAGATAAAATTTGATTACAACAATATTAACTACGTTAACAGTGAGTGAGTAACCAGGGATGGACAAACTACAGTGAAATGATGATGGAACAAGGTCAGAGAAGCAACGAAGCAAGAACTCTTGTCTCTCAAAGTTTAGATGTATAATGTTTTATTTGTTTGTATTTATTTCTTTTTCTCCATATTTCTGATACCCATAATCGGGTGTGTATTTATTTTAAACGTTGGTATGACAAAAATATGTACGGTTTGTAGGAATGAATATTATTTTTGCCCCATTGGATAATTTTCCTGCGCCATATATAATAATAAATAATAATTAGATATGTAAAATTACATGTTTGTGTTCTATCAAAATATTATGTATTTGACATTTTTTCCGAGTTATTGCATCGATTCATATGTTTCTGTCAGATATCATATTTATCCAGTAGAAAAGTTCCGGATAACTTATCTGTCGCATAGGCAATATTTATCTGGCGGATAACCTTATCTGAAGGTGAAAAGACACATTTTTGATTTATCCACCAGATAACTTTATCCGGAACTTTATCCGAAGGTGGAAAGACCGGCCCTTAGGAAAGTAAAATATCCTTATTTATATAAAATATTTTTTCTACTCCCATGCGCGAAGTGAGTACATCACGTATCATTTTTTATGTGTGAAGTTTGATTTTTTGCACACTGTGCGTGAAGTGTTACTACACGCACAGTGTACGTGAAGTAGCACTTCACGCACTGTCTGTATTTTAAATATTACAAACTGAATTGTATTTTAATAAAACAAAGCTGTTAAACACCCGTAACGTTGGTAACCATGGTTACACAAGTCGATAATACAGAGGCTTTACGTTAAAAGAATGACAATGTGAAGGAAAAATATATTTTATTGCAAGGTCGTAGAAAAAGTATAGTATGCAACACGTGTGTGAAGCCTATTTTACATTTCTCGTAAAATTATTTAAAGAAAAGGATACCAAACGCATAAAGATATTTAAATGCGTGAATTTATCCGTTGTCCAATTTGGAATAATATCATGTTTGAAATTAGAGATAAGATGATCTTTATGAAGTACAATCCTTGCAGGTTTTTATATTCGGTGACTACGAAACTAATTTCTCATTTTAATTACGGTTAAGCCGTTGGTTTTAATTAGGAATTCTTATCTGTCGTGTCGTTAATTGCAGTAGATTTGTTTCTTAAACTCATATTTACTCAACTGACAATTATTTTAGCGTCAAAATTTAAAACAGATATAAATTTTAAAGCAAAGTTTTGTATATCCGTAAGGTTGCGAATGAAATTTATATAAGAAATTACCAATTAAGATATTAGAAAATGGTTATTGCTAAACGACAGAAAACTGTCAAGCGTCAAAAATCCAGATACATTATTGAAGGCTTTTTCTGGGAAGTATATTTAATATTTGTTATTTTATTATTAATTAAATATTTAAAATTATAGACACATATATTACATATGTCCACCAGAAATACCGCTAATCTCGTTAATGAATTTGGAGAGTCTTGAACATTTAGTAGAGTAGGAGGAAATGAAGTAATAAAAATTTCTGGATTGCAGTCACAAAATTTTATTTAAATTCTCGGGTCGACCGGTTTTGAGCTCCATATGAGCCTTCCTCAGGAGATGAGAAGGCTCATGTGGAGCTCGAAACCGGTCGACCCGAGAATTTAAATAAAATTTTGTGACTGCAATCCAGAAATTTTTATTACCTCATCAATATATCCAATCAAGGAACTTTTTCTATCAGTAGGAGGAAACTTACAGAATGAATTAAAAAATATAAAAATATATGAATAATATTATGTAATTAGAATTTTCTGTGGGTATCAGAAATGTTAAATACAATATGTGCTTATATAGCCTAATATGGAAATGACGAAAGGTCTTGTGCTGGCCGCAACAGCATATAGCATTTAATTTTTTCTTTATTTATTTCGAGAGTAATGCTACAGAATATTATTGTATATTTTTACTAATATCCATTTCTTCTAATCTTTCTGACGTAATTACTACTTTTCCAAATCAAAGAAGTGTTATAAGCATCTTAGAAATGATTTATTTTTTTATGTCGAGCGAAAAAATTATGAAAAAGCGTTACACGGAAAATCGCTAATACTTCAAAGAGAATTTCGTAAATCCAAGGCGTCTCGAGTAACAAAAGGCAAAGAAAACAAAACACACACATTAAAAAACGGATGAAAGAGCTCGGAGTTGCCGACTAAGAGAGACTTGGGCTTATTTCAGTTTTACTGCGGGTTTTGTTTAAGGCAAGGTGCTAAAAATGTAACAGTAATAACTCAAATGCTCACTAAATGTCCGACAATGTTTAACTTTGACTCCGTAAATTACACTTCACTTCGGCGATTTATAAAAACACAAACGCGCACACCAAAATACGATCATTCCGCACGCACATAAAAGAAGGATCAGATTATAAAATACGCAGTTTGTTTCCCTACTAAGCTACTAAGGTACATATTATACAGGGTGTAACAGAAATAAGTATATTAAATTTAACCAGTGATAGAACTCGGCAAAACCACAATATTTCTTAGTAACTTTTTTCGAAATCGCAATTCATTTTTTGGAAAAAAATATATTCCCAATTTCAATACTTACAGGCTGTTTCAAAGAAAGTGTAAATAATTTAAGGATATATAGTATTGACAAAAATGAGTAAAGCTTAATCAACAGGGATTTGTTAACTACTGGATGGAGCAAGTGTATATCGATATATGCATTTCTTGTGTACCCGGCTAGATTAAGAGAGAACACAGGAAGTGTGAGTGAGAAAGATATAGATAATTCCACTTTAGACAAGTGAATTTGATATTCATATCTGTCATATTCACATCTGTCAAATTCACGTCAAAAATTAATTGTGTTTAAGTATATTTTATCATGAAACGTGAAATAAGTACGAATACAACCAATGCAACTCTAAATTAGAACACATACAAGAATATGTCATGTTTATTTGTCAAATTATTTTTTAGAAGAAATGATAATTTTAATCATAACTTACTATTGAAATGACGCAGCACCGTTCATCACATATTTTGATACACAATTTTCAACACAAGACCTTCAAACCATTGTCATATATTAAAATAATTATATTTCAATGATGATATCAAGAATAACCTAAAATCTGTCAAACCTGTCAAGCAAAAGATTTGACAAGTAACGGAAACAAAGACAACAAATTGGAATTATGTATGACTATCTCTGTCGATCTGGCCGGGTACATGGTAAAGATTCACTCACTCCATCCAGTAATTAACAAATCCCTGTTAATCAACGTAGGTCTTATCTTCAACTGTTTCCGAGATAAATGAAAAATCGAAGAAAAACTGACAATGATATAATAGTGATCGAACAAAATTTTGTGTGTCAGTAAATATACTATATATATATATAAAAAAAAACAATAAAATTTTATATGAAACATTTTCTCAATTTCTAATAGTCCGAAGTTACATTCCCGTGGCCGCGTGCCTGAGTATCTGGTCGCGAACCTGGGGAACCGGGTTCGATCCCGATCGATGCCAAATATTTCGAATTTTAAATGGCACAAAAGTGACCCCTGTGGTGCACTCTCCATGCCAGCAATGAGTGCCCGTGAGGTGACGTCTGGTAAACGCCCGCACGGTAAAATATATCGTCATCATTACCGATGTCTACATATGTTGTAGATTCTGGCACACCCAGTAATGGGTAATATGCCGTGATGATATATTTATTTATTTATTTATTTATGAAGTTACATAAAAATTAAATATTGGCCAAGGTCGCCACAACATTTAACAATCATTTGATTTTTTTAAAAAACAAAAGCACATCTAAGATGACCTCTGAAAGGTAACCAAAAAGTCTTATTTAATTAAAGTCGTAACTCTTATAGTTTTCAAGATAGCAGAGGTAAACCCCGTAAAAACTCATTTTTCACTGCCTCATATCTCGGAAACTATTGAAGCTCGGACCCATGTTGATTAAGTTTTTTTATTTGGTCAGTACTATATGCCCTTAAAAATTTTTACACTTTCTTTGAAACACTCTGTATACTAGTGAAACAGAAAAAAGAGACATTTCCAACAATATTTCTAAGTAACATTCTCATTTTTTAAATATTTTTAGGCAAGTAATGATTTTTTTTACAAATCTTTTTTACAAAGGTTTATTAGAGATTGTTAAAGTTGAATTAAAAGGCTTAGATGGTCCAAAATCCATTATTAAGGACGTTTCGGGCTTAAGGCAAGCCCATCTTCAGCTAACAGTGAACATACAAAAATACTAATGAATTTTATTACAATGACACAATGATCTTTATAAGTACGTCGATAAAATTTAACAGCCCGATTCTCAAAAAAGTTTAAGTTAATGCTCAAAAGGTAGATACTAGGAATAGATTAGTCTATATTTTAAGATATAAACTGTCAAAATTAGAGTAGAATTCGCTAATCCAAAAATGAGGATTAGCTTAAACTTTTTTGTGAATCGGGCTGTTAAGTTACAGCATTTCAACAAATCTGCGAATAAATTCGGAGTTGGTGAATACTGAATATATGGGATATTCATCTCGTAGTAAGAGTACACAGAATAATTTTCAAAGTAAACTAATAATAAGTGTAAGTGTTGAAATATATCTTTCATAAATAAAATTGTTTAGGTATTAATATATTTTATAAACAGTTTAAATGTTCAAGTATATATTTATTTATTTAAAAGATAAAAGTGAATATACACTTAATATTCTAACAAAATAAACTTTAAATTTCAAAGAAATCACTCCTACTCATACACTGTAATCGAAACTGTTCTAGTTTTTGTGAGAAATTGTTCGTAAAACTTTGCAAGTAAATAATAATCATGCAAGTAAATAATAATCATGCTTTAAAGTTTAAATTGATATATTTTCAGAAAGAAGTCTGTTGCTTAATGCAAAGAACTAACAATTAAATTTTTATGTACAAGAATAACCAAAGTCTAATTGTAAATAAATCTATAGAAATCGGCATGCATTTAATTCATGACCTAATGACATAAAACAAAAGAGAGTTGTTAAGACCTCTGGTATGGATCTAAGATAGACAAAAGCGAAGCGATAAACAAACTCGAGCGATGTAATTTACTTAGTTATTAATTTGTTTTTGTTGATAAGATTGTGACCGACAACTTTATTGGAAATAATTTTGTCTATCTTAGATGTACCTACTATTCGTAAATACTTGAACCGGTGTTTTTCCTTGTAAAAATGTTATTAAAATAAATTGAAAAACAAAAAAAAAAAAAACAAAAATACTGTTGTAAAAAGAAAAAAACGCTTTATCGAATGGTAGAGTAAAATTAACAATAAATACGCGGACAAGCGTAACTCAAAAACAATTGAAGAAAATAAAAATTCAAGTATTCTCAAATGTAGATCAAAATTTCTTAAAAAACTTTTGTATTGAATATAATTTCCTAAAATGAATATTAACGACAATACATCGCCGTCTCCATACTTTTAACTAACCCTGTATGTATCTTGTAAACATTGGTTGTTCTTGCATTAAAACTGTGTTCTAATATAAATTAAATCGCTTTTTCAGTCGAAACGAAATGTGTTCAAAAATAAACAAAACAATCGAACTTCCCATACCGAATAAATATATCAGAAAAACGCCTTCTAGATGTTCAATTTTTAAATGACTTGCTTCATCATTTGCTTCTTTTGTTTTATTTATAAACGCCTTCTTCATATCGTTCTCCCATTTCGACAATATACCCGTTTGTTGTACATGACTTATTATTTGGTTAATTCTTTTCATAAAGGGGAAACCCTTGTACCCATAAATTTGAACTGGGTACGTTATTGAATTTTGACTGAACGTATAAATTAAACTTTTTCCTTTGTCGTCCTCGAATTTGTTAGAGGAATAACTGACAAATAAACGGGGAATAGCTACAGAATAATTTTTGAAAAACGCGACTTCATATAAACATTTTTGAATATCGTGGCAGTCCAACCATTTGTCCAAGATTTTTTCTTCATATTCGTTGTGAGTTTGGTTGAAGTATTCCCACCAAATGTAGAAAGTTCCTTTATACATAGAATTTTCAGATAAATCCTCCAAGTTTTCGATTTGTTTCTCGTGCACTGGTTCAAGCAAAAATTTGATCAATTTACCTTGGTACAATGTTGTAAAATTTAAACTAACTATTGCCCATAGTATGAATATATATCTGGTTAATTTTAATGTTGGTTTTTTGCTTACAGAGATATTCATTATCATTGATGTTGTATATAATAAATTATACGAAAAAGAACTGTTAGAATCATTGAATTTATTGGTAATATATAATGCGATACTTGTTACTATATAACTTAAAAGTATCATCAGCCAGGATGGTAAAGTGTAGGCATGAAAAATACTCGACCATTTAGGTTTATCATCAGCTTTAGGTACACACCAAACAATAGATTCCGATGTATAAGACAAACTGGGATCCAAATTGATGTATCTGATGGGTGTTGCAGCTAGACAACTGAAAATTAAAAATCTTTGAAGTTATACTCCCACGTTAATGGGACATTAAAAAAAAAACTGTATATGTGTGTGTGTGTATGGATGTTGGAGGGACGGTTTCTCAAATTCTATAAGACTAAAGACCAATTTAACTAGGTATTCCTTAAGCTGACATTAATGGAAAGAGCTGAAAAGGTTCTGGTAACAATTGGATAACCGGAAGAGGTGGTTTCTTTAAAAAAATCTTCTCTATCCGGTACATTGAACATTTTTATTATATCTTCTATAGATTTAGAGATAGAGAAGTATAAATATATAAAATAATCCGTTGTCGTGAATCTCAAAGCTCGAATAACTCTATGAAAACCAATTGTAAAATTTAAATGTTTGTAATTGACAGAAAAATGTTTTCTGGGAAGTATATTTAATATATCTTATTATTAATTAAATATTTAAAATTATAAATACATGTATTACATCCGAGCTCTGCGCCAAATGAATTGGCTTACATCTACGAAGGTCACTCCAAAATTATTGAGATGCTGGGAAATAGTTGGCTTTGGAAAATTTTTAGTGCACAAATGTCAAACTACAATTTCTTTAAAATATCTGTCCAATAATAACATCTGGTTGAAGTGATTTATTGTGGTAGAATTCAAAGTGGAAATAAACTGCAACATGAAGTTAGGAAGAGAGCATTATCGCCCTATGATTTGCTACGACTTTAAAATTGGATTACGTGAAGAACAGTGCGAGGAACGTCTACGATTGGCATTTGGAGATGAAGCTCCATATCGGGCAACTATATTTCGCTGGTTTTCAGAATTCAAAAGAGGCCGTAATTTCTTGCGTGATGAGAAACACTCAGGGAGTCCTTGTACAGCGGTAGTGCCAGAAAATGTAGCTGCCATCAGACAAATGATAAAGGATGACAATCGTGTCACCTATCAAACGATGGAAGATGCCCTTGGCATTGGATCCGCAGCAATAGCAAAAATTTTGCATGAAGAACTTCGTGTTAGAAAAATTGTTTCTCGTTGGGTGCCACACAACTTAACGGAAGAACAAAAAGCCAAGCGTGTTACAATTAGTCGCGCCACTTTAAAATTGTTAAATAATGGCGGCCATCGTATTCTTTCTAAAATTGTAACTGGCGATGAAACTTACATACCCTTTTATGATGTTCCAACGCGTCAAGAAAGTAGGGTATGGGTGTTTGAAGATGACCCAACACCAGTTACCGTGAAAAAACAACGTGCACTTAAAAAAGTTATGTACGCTGTATTTTTCAGAAGTACAGGTCTTGTGAAAGCAATTAGGTTAGAGAGACAGAAGACTGTTACTGCCAGTTGGTACACACAAAAATGTGTACCTGAAGTTCTTCGCAGTGTAAAAATTAAGGGTTTATTGCTTCACCATGATAATGCGTCCTCCCATACCGCTGCGACAACTATTAATTTTTTGAAAGAAAATGGTATTAAAGTCATTGAGCATCCACCGTATTCTCCTGATCTTGCAATGTGTAACTTCTGGCTATTTTTTAATTTGAAAAAACATTTACGTTGTCGTCATTTTACGTCAGAAAAGGAGATTATCAACACCATAATGGAGTATTTTAATACGATGTAGTAAAACTACATGCTTCTCCTTCAAATAATATTTCTGTATCTCAATAATTTTGGCGTGACCCTCGTATTTATTATAATGTATCGTAGAAAAAAAAAAAAATGTTAACACATATTCAATTTATTATTCCTAAATATACTTTTGAGGTAGTAGAATTACTTTATTGCTTAAATAAAATGTGTTATTATCGGTAATAAATGTATAGTTGCTTTATAAAGAAATTGGTTGTAGGCCAATTCTTTTGGCGCAGGGCTCGTATACCATAACATGAAATTCATTTCACAGTTTTTGTATCCCATTTATTGGTTTGACAGCTATGGTAGTTTTTGTCACCAAAAATTAATTAGATAGCGTTTAGTCTCCCAGAAATTAGTTTGAAAGCAATCCAAACGAAGATTGGTTGTAAACTTTTAAAATATAAAATTCTCTAAAGTGTGAACTATGTCTATTCTCAATCATTTGTATTCTATGACATAGGTGTTAATCTCATTTTGTTCTCATACAACGAGGTCATATAAATTAATCTATTTCAATAAAAATAAATATCATCACGGCATATATTAATCATTGCCAGGTGTGCCAATCTGGTTTGTACAGATATCAGTAACATGATGACGTATTGATTCAACAGTTAAGTATATAAATATAAATATGTTTCAAATAACTTTAGTGGTCAATGAGGTCATTTCACATTTTCTGATTTATTTTTTCTTAAAAAAATAGGTCAAATTCAACATGTATGTGTATGTTTTACATCTTACAAGTCTTTAGAATCAGAGTGCGTTTAATTTCAAATATTTCAACGGCTGACGACACATATTCACGGATACGACAGTCAAGCTCTACCGGTTTAATTTAGAACTATGATTATTTGGTTTGGTTTTTATTTAAATAAATGGTTTATATACTGCACTAGTACTTTTAAAGAAATAGAAAGTAATAATAATCTTCTCTCTTGTATATTTTGCTGTCAGCTGTCACTCTTTTAGGTTAGGTTACTGTTTCATGTTGTGAAGCGTGTGTGTGAGAGAGTGAATTGTCTTTGTGTGAGTATGAATTTGTGTCGTCACAAATTTAGTCCGTGTTTAAAAGCGCTAAAGTTTATTAGCAAATTTATGAATGAAAAGTAGCATATTTCAAATTATTTTCTATTACTATATTTATTAAATGAGAAGGATTTCATGATTTTATAAAAAAATCGACAATTATTTTTTTTTAAATGACCCCATTATATTTGAAATATGTATTGATAATAAGCAAATTTATATAATAATATAAGATGCGTGTATTATACAGAGTGTTCTGAAAATGGGTGAAAAGCTTCAGGTAGAACGATTCTTTGATTAATTATGAGTCGGTAATCCTAATGCAAAAAATTTGTACGGCCCTTCGTAAAGCCGCACGAAGCCATCAAACTTGTAAATGTGCAACTAGAACTAAGCGATTTTTTAAAAATCTTTTACGTAATATCATTGCTCTTTACATTCTAGAAGAATTGTGTAAAATTTGATGTACGTAGCTAATGGTTTGATATCAAATCTTTAAAATTTTAACTCTTCTAAAGTAGATTTTTTTTAATTTGAATACGTATGACAACCATGTATAAAACAGTTTTTTGTTTGAAACAAATTATAAATAATTTGTCAAATTTTGACGTTTATCAGTTGATGTTTGATTTTATAATTTATTTCTTTTTGTATGGTGAATGAAACATTGGATAATTTGAATGTATACCTTTAACGAATACGCTGATATGTTTATGGTATATGGATTTTGCAACGGGAAAGCGAACTTGGCAAAAGAAGAATATGAAGCACGATACCCAAACCGGCGGCACCCATGTTCGAACACATTTGGAAAATTAGATCAGCGACTTCGCGAATCTTATTATTGACTATTATAATTATTATTATTTTTGTTATTTTTATTACTACATAAACACTCAAAATATCGTTTACATTGATTTTTTTTTTAATTAATAAAGCAAAGCTTGTATCTTAAGTAAATAAATTCAATTCCAAATTTGAATTTCCACTGAGTGTACCTATGTCAAAATCAGGGATTTGTTAATTACTGGATGGAGTGAGTGAATCTTTACCATGTACCCGGCCAGATCGACAGAGATAGTCATACATAATTCCAATTTGTTGTCTTTGTTTCCGTTACTTGTCAAATCTTTTGCTTGACAGGTTTGACAGATTTTAGGTTATTCTTGATATCATCATTGAAATATAATTATTTTAATATATGACAATGGTTTGAAGGTCTTGTGTTGAAAATTGTGTATCAAAATATGTGATGAACGGTGCTGCGTCATTTCAATAGTAAGTTATGATTAAAATTATCATTTCTTCTAAAAAATAATTTGACAAATAAACATGACATATTCTTGTATGTGTTCTAATTTAGAGTTGCATTGGTTGTATTCGTACTTATTTCACGTTTCATGATAAAATATACTTAAACACAATTAATTTTTGACGTGAATTTGACAGATGTGAATATGACAGATATGAATATCAAATTCACTTGTCTAAAGTGGAATTATCTATATCTTTCTCACTCACACTTCCTGTGTTCTCTCTTAATCTAGCCGGGTACACAAGAAATGCATATATCGATATACACTTGCTCCATCCAGTAGTTAACAAATCCCTGGTCAAAATAATGTTGACATAAAATTCATACTGATTTGCATAGCTACCTGATAACGACTATAACAGTTTGATTCGGTGTTGCCAAATTTACATTTCTTTTAAGTAGCTCGTGTGGCTTTACGAAGGGCCGTACAATTTTTTTGCATTAGGATTATCGACTCAGAATTAATCAAAGAATCGGTCTACCTGAAGTTTTTCACCCATTTTCAGAACACCCTGTATATACAAAGTTTGATAGTTTCTGGCACAATTTGGCTGCATCTGCCATTCAACATATCTTTAATTTTCTTACAGACGCACGTGGTTTGTATCCGTATATTAAGAATTTTTAGAAATATAGTGAATGAAAACGCTCAAATATTTATTAGAAAATGGCTAGGGATATATAAGATTTTTTCTACAGTCGCCACAATGGGGTCCTCCACCATAAAAAATAATAAAATGTACACTTTATACTTACAGTACTGCTCAATAAATAACGATTGACTAATACAAAAGATACGGTTTAAACTTAAAAAGGCTTTTAAATGATTATATCGTTACATTAGCCATCTATTCCATAAAAAAAACCAAAATTAGAGCGTGGAAGCAAGGATTTGTGATGATTTGATGAGTTTTTGTAGCAAAATGTGTGGTTAGTTGTCACGCCTGTCACACTGAAAAAATTAACAAATATTTCAAGGAATTTGTGATTATATAGACATGTATGTGCATTGACTGACTTCTCGCAATTATTTAAGTAATGAAATAACTAATAACTTTATTGTAATCAAAATAAATAGTTAACTAGAGATCAGATGTCAGTACGACTCGCAACTATCCTACCGCCATCTGTGTACAATCATTCCTATTACTAAACATAACTGTTCACACAATTTATTTTATATTTAATTTTATTTTATCGTTATTTTCCATTCTTCTTGAGTTTTTATTCAATCTAATCTAAGCATTTTATACTTTCGTTTTTGTAAATGATGCCCTATTTCATTTTCACAGCAGTGTGGCATTTTGTTAGGTTATGTTAAATACCGACAGAACATATTTCAAATTGACTTGTGAACGTGATAAATGTGTAATTACAGTGCCATTAGTTCCTAACTAAACATTTTCATTAAGAATGTAGACAAGTGACATTTCTCAACATTGTATACTTAGAAATTTGGACACTAGCGTTTTTACTACTTAGTCGCGCATGAGCGGCAAAGTGGCATTTTGCGTTGACAAAAGAGAGCGCAAATGGCTACTTTCTATAGTGACTGTAGAAAAAAGAATATGTAACACCTATTCATTAACACCCTGTATGTAAATGTAAGTGCATAAAGAGCTCAATTACTGGCATTATCATTTTTTAATAATTATAACATGGGGTCAATTTACCTGAGAATTAAATCAATTTCTTCATTTACCAAAGCTTTAAACAAACCAGTTTCACTTCCTTTATAATCTAAGGCTCCCCAATTCAAACTTTTATTGCTGATAGAATAAATAACACTGAAATTCGCTATTTCTGCAATATTATTCATCAGAACAATTTCTACACCTTTTGTGAAATTCAAGTTGTTCATATCTTCAAAGTTAGATGGCTCTCCAACATACGGCGGCCATATTACAGTCCTGACTTTGACAGGACATCTGTGAAGGTCCATAGGAATTATTTCTGGAAATAGGTTAGATTTTTTCGAAAAATTTCCGTGGAAACATTGATCAATAAGTGATATATCTTGGAAATTGTTAGCGCAGTTGTTTTTGGCATACGGCAACCAAGTGTAGACATCGAAAATTTCCATATTTTCTTCTCTTGGGAATAAAAATAATATGCGTAAAGCTTTTTCTTTCCATAGTTTGTAAATAGTTTCAGAAATAACTTTTATTTTGTCGGTAAAGATTGTTGTTGATATTATTATAAATTTTGCATGAGGATTCCATGTTGAATCTGTTAAAAACGGTATACTTGATTTTAACTCTTTAGAGTTCCTAATGTGTATAACATATATTTGAGTCTTTTTATAATATGCTAACTTATGGACTGCTCCTTCATTTTTTCGTAAAGCTACTGTCCAAATCATTCTTCTGAACAGCACCTGTAATAGTTGTTCTCCAAATGATGTTATTATGGAATATTCTTTACTCTCCACAGTTGATAATAGTACGGTAATAATATCTCTCTCTTCGAAATAATCTTCCGTTATTTTAACCGTACATAATACTAAACTTTCTCTAGATAAACCTCTAGGGTCGTGTATTGTTTCTAACTTAGCTATGATGATCGGTAGAAAAAATATTAAAAAGTATGTGCAGTACATTTTCACGTATTGAAGTAAATCATATTACATGGTGTTTATATACGGCTGTTAAATGTATAATAAATATCAAATGGATTTAAAATGAGCTTCACAATAAAATTGTAATAAACATAAAATTTTATAAGGTATTGATGATGATTTAAAAGAAATGTGTACAGTAATGACAGGAAAAATGACGGTGATGCACCGATATAATTTTTTATATCAAATTTAACATAACTGTGTATGTACAAACAAAACGTAAAAAAATCTGTTGTGGCCAGCACAAGACCTTCCGTCAATTTGATGTATTTTGTAGATATCCCATATCGAAAGTTCATTGGAAAAGATTCTATACAGGGTGTTAAAAAATAAGTGTCACAAATTATGAGGGCATATAATACTGACCAAAATGAGTTAAAAAAGCTTAATCAACATGGGTCCAATCTTCAATAGTTTCCGAGATATAAGGCAATGAAAAATGAGTTTTTTCGGTATTTACCCCTATTTCGAAAACTGTGAGAGTTACGACCTTGATTAAATGAGACATTTTATTTACCTTGCGGACATCGTAGATGTGTTTTTGTTTTTCAAAAAAAATCAAATAATTCTACTGATACAAAAGTTTGTTGTGGCGCCCTTGGCCAATACTTAGTTTTGAAATAACTTCGTAACTACATATTAGAAAGTGAAAAAAATATTTCATATAAATAGTTATTTTCGTAACAAGTTATGAAATATACTAAATATCATGCGAGTGTAAATTGATACAAGTTATGAACATTATTTTTTAGACGAGCTTAAATAAATTTTACTTTTTTTTCAAAACTGAAATTTTGGTTCAAAGTACGGACAGCTGACAAATGAATAATGTATACATATAGCCAGAAAATAATGACATAGTAACCTAGCAACCATGTCAACTATTACGATACAGTGTTAGGATACTACGTTGATATGTCATAGTTATCACAATGGTCGTCTAAAAATGTTATTTTTTTATAGTCTATTTACTGGCATAGACAAAATTTTGTTCAACCACTACCTTAATCAGTTTTTCTTCGATTCTAATACAAAATGGCTTCTTTCTAAAAAACAGTTGAAGATCGGACCCATGGTGATTAAACTTTTTTTAACTCATATTGGTCAGTACTATATGCCCTCATAATTTGTGACACTTATTTTTTAACAGCCTATTATAACTCGAAATCAACAGTGATAAAAACATTTGAGCATCAGGATTTGAAAAAACTTAAAAAAATGACATGAAGCAGTGAAAACGAAAATACAGTATTATTGGCCAGCACAATACCTCTCGCCGTTTCCATATTAGGCTATATAAGTATTGTACATATTTAACATTTCTGGTACACACAAAAATACATATCATTTTTATGTATTTTTATATTTTTTTATTCATTCTATGAACAAGTTTCCTCTTTTTCTTCTAATGTTCAAGATTCTTCCATTTCACTGATGAGATTAGCGGTATTTCTGAAGGATACATGTAATATATGTACCTGTAATTATAAATATTTAATTAATAGTAAAATAAGAAATATTAAATGTACTTCCCAGAAAAGGTCTTCAGTAATGTCTCTGGTGTTTTGACATTGACATTTATCTGTTAATTACAAACATTTTAATTATTGTTCCACTTGTTTTCCATGAGGTGTGAGATTTATTATGACATATTATTTTACATATTTATATTTCTCTACCTCTAACTCTATAGAACATATAATAAAAAATTTAAATGTATCGAATAGAGATTTTTATATTCTTTAATATTTGTAATATAGTAAATTTTCGAAAAATAATATTTAGATTTTTGTAACTAATACTTCCGGTTGTCCAATTGTTACCAAAATCTAATCAGTTCTTCCCAGTAATGTCAGATTCAGGAAACCGCAGTTAAACATGTCTTAAGTCTTATAGTATTTGAGAAACCGGGGTTCGAACAGCCACACATACACACACACACACACATACACACACACATACACACACACACACACACACACATACACACGGACATCGTAAAATGTTATAATCGGATTCCAATATCTCTCTTAGCTAGAGGTAAAAATAAAAAAAAAAATATTTTTTTTTTGCTTATGACTAGTAATCCATGTTTTTTCCCGGATAAACAATACTCGACTAAATTGGCCTCCTAATAAGGCAGCTTTTTCAAATTAACCGACTTTTTGTATCTTAAAATTCTTGAGGTCTCTCTGTTGGACACGTTCTTTTGTATATTGTGTTTTGTACCTTTTATTAAGAATTATATGAGAAAAACCATTTGAGTACATTGATTTTTATATAATTCTGTTTTAAAAAGTTGAATTTTACTTAACTTTTTGACGTTATGAAATGTCACTTTTTAATGAATTGATACAAAATGAGGTTTTTAAAATCTTTATAATACACAACTGACAACTGGTAAAAAAAGTAACGAGAATATATCAAAAATGATTTCTTTAATATCAATTTATAAATTATTTACTTACAACCAATTCCTTTACATCAGAAGGAAGATTTATATTGGTTTCTGAAGACATTCAGAACTCATTTTTAATGGTGATACTCATGCATTAATATAGGCATTAAATTAATTTATTTTCACGGCAACGCTTTGTAAATTGATTTTGAAATATGTGTATTGAGCTCTCATAGAAAAAATTTGAATTTTCAGTATTTTAAAATTATATTAGAGAAATTAGGTACAATTTTGTACATAATACGTTACGAAAATGTGATAGTTTGACTCACATAATTTGCAAAACTCGCTTCTCTCGTTTTAGCAACTATTGTGTTCATCAAACAATATCACTCTTTTCATAAATGATTATGTAGATAACTATTACAAATCAGGAGGTGCCCTCTATTTGAACGGTACCGTAAATATGACATTTCGATTTATGTTGCTTTATTAACGAAAATACTCTTCCTCTAATGATATTCCCTATAAATAATTTTGTAGCGCAGTTATGCGGAGCACTGCAATGTCACCATGCTAATTTATACTCTAGTATGTGGAATGTATTTTATTTATAGTTCGGAGGGTATATACAGCTTATACGGATACTCCAATTTCATTGAAGCCACGTTACGAGAGTTAAATTTAGAACGAAATTGAGTAAGTACTTATTTGAGATTTATGGCGCCGTGCTATAAATGTTAAGGTAGACTAGATTACATATTACATGGAGAAGGCAGCTAGTAAACATATGTACATACATATACGATACTAAAACATTTCAGACTTTCTAAGGAAATAAACTAATGATGCTGGTTTCTGATGGAAATAAGAAAAAATTAAAAAAGTTTATTTATAAATGCTCCAAATTTTATATTTTTGTCTATGTGTAGTGATATATGAATTTTTTTCTTAATACACCACTGAAATGGTCTCATATGGCGCAATTTTCGTTTAATTTAATTGACTTCATATCTCTTAGGGCTGGTTTATGATGAATTAAATTTATAAATAGGCCCATAAACCAATTTTTAAATGAAAGTTCGTTTAATTTTGAAGCAATTCGTGGTATCAAAAAGTCATAATTGTTTTTTGTATAGCTGCATTTGATTTTTAAAAAAACCTGTAGCTATCTTTCTCACACCAGTTTCTGTAGTAGGCTGCGCGAGAAAGATACCAATAGTGTGACGTCATCTGTATCCCTGGAAATAAATTCAAATATCTCGCAAAGTAATTATTAAAAAAATTGTTGTGGCCAGCACAAGACCTTCCGTCAATTCGATGTATTTTGTACAAATTCCATACCAAAAGGTCCTTGGAACAGATTCTATATAATATCATGTAAAATCGGACACGAAAACATACTATTTTTTTTCTTCAGCTTTCCCCTATTTTATTAGGGGTTGCTGTTTCCTCTTCTCTTCCACTCATTCCTGTCTTGATGAAGCAAAGTTCTACCTTACCGCCATCAAATAGTAATTTCTTGTAATTGGTCAAATTTGAAATTGACTTTTGGAAACATAAAATATAGTTATATTCTAAATCTAAATTTCAAATTTCTAAATTTGTAAATCGTATATAAACCATCGTATGTGTTTTAAGAGATTATATATTTTAAAATCTAAATTATAAATTGTAAATTAAATTCATCATAAATCATCCCATAGTTCACGAGTCACCCAGTATTCATATATTTATTAAAAAAATTAAAATGTTTTGAGTTATTGACTGGAAATTACTCCGAAAATCAAATAAATCATTTATAGTGATTTATCTAGAACATATCTGTCATACCAGAAATATCGCTAAAAGTAGTAATCATATTTATATAGAAGAATGTTTGAAAAGTAATAAATTTTAGTCTCAAACTTCCTACATAAGTATAAATTCAGAGCTTGAAAAAGGTAAACAAAAAATCCTTCTCCTTTTCGATTTTCAATTTGAGTTGAGGGTATTCGATTAGAAAAAATTGAAGAGTGAGTCCACAGGGATATACCGTAAGGGAAGTTTCTTTGTTTTACTTCCATCTCAAGATCTTATGTAAATTGGATTATTTCGGATTATACATTAAAAGTTGCTAAATTAATTCGGGAAACGAGATACGGTGGCTGTTAGCTGCTATACTTCTATTATTTGTGGTCTTTACATTAGAAATTAAAATAGGGGGAGATTTTAGTTCGTACAAACACTTAGCTATAATATTGTATAAAATTAAGGCCTAATGTTTTGTAAAGACAAAGACGGACTATTTTTTTTACTCCCGTTGTTAAAATTAGTTTTAAAATGCAAGTTTTAATGGTGCTAAACATGCCAGTCACAAATTGAACATTTTTTGATTGATAGTATTTGACTAATCGTCACACACACATTCATACACACGTATATATGTATATACCCACAGACATCATTGTAAAAATGTTAAAATTGGATTCTGGGGACATCAAAACGTGCTTATTCACTAAAATCTCTAAATGCGATTTTTAGTATGAACCCTATACCTTCCTTACCTAGGATAGCGGGAGGTAAAAATATGGGCTATCCAGCGAATCAAGCGGTTTACGTCATCGTTTAGGGATTTTGAAATTTTCTTTATTTTTTTAAATATATTTTATTAACGGTACTTTATTGTTTTTTTTTATTATTATTAGGTATTTGACACCTTTAATAGAAATAATTATATTTGGATATATTATTATTAAGTAAAATTTTGTAAATTTTTGCAAAATGACGTTTGATTATATTTTTTTTAATATTGGTAATTCTGAATATGTATATTACTAAATATTATATGTCTATATTATACTTTTCAACCTGTATTGTGATTTCATTTCGTTTTTGGTTTCGTTGTTCATTGACAAAATGTCAAATGCTCTGTCATTAGTGATGCCGCGAGACGAGATATGGCGAGGAACAATTCACTCTCGTCTCGTCTCGAATTTTCGAGATGAGATTTCTCTGCCTCTCGTCTCGTCATATATTTTCTTACTTTCTCTCGATCTCGACTCAGGAGTCTCGGATTTCTCGAATTTATAATTAGAAATAGTAGTAAATGAAGAGGCAAATAAAATATTTATTTATACCGACAATTATTTTGTTATTTTATTTATTTTAATTAGAAATATTTATGTAATATAAAAAAAATAGTACAGCCGAGATCTCGAATTTCAACTCTCGTCTCGAGCAAATCTCGAGGGCATTACTCTCGTCTCGTTTCGAATATCGAGACAAGAATAAGATCTCGCGGCATCACTATCAATCATGTCAAATTCAAAAGGTTGTAGTTAATTTATTGACTTATTTTGCAAATTAAAAATAGATTGGTATGCTCTTACTTTCACTGAATTGTAATATTGAGGTAATATTTCGTTCTATTTGTCAGTAATAATTTGAAAATTAAATCTATATGTACAGCGTGTGGCAAACGCTATACGCAATGTGAGAAATTGTATGATATGCAGTATTCTGTATTTTTTTAAGGATCTCACATAATACTAGATAGTTTGTTGCATATACTACAAGAATGAAGTATTTATAACGGCGTAAGCAGTATCGTTCACAATATTTTAAATAAAATTGGATTTCGCTGAAAAAAAAAGTATATCAGACGTGTTACCTTTTTAAGAGAGATTTGGATTTATGAAGACAACCCACAGATCATATTTTAATCCGTTTTACATGCTCATGTAAACTTTTTAACATATGACGTCATTGTTTCTAGTGATATTGCCAATGCACGTCATTAATAAAAATTGAATTTTAGTAACTAGATGTGCGACGTCATGTACTGCTACGTTTGCAGAGGTTTTAGAATCTTTATGAAAAGAGTTATACAGATTGCAATCTATATTATCGACATGTTCATGAACTGTCACATCTACAAAATAAATACTATATTTTCCTCACTGTTCATTTCTATTTAAATTATTTTATAATACTAACCTTATTTATACTTATGTATGCCATATAAAGGCAATAAATAAAAGTGAGCCGAATTTCAAAGAAATATACCAAATTCTTCTGATTGATTAGAAGTGCTATCTTTGGCAGATTCACAGATTTTGTGTTTGCGTTAACGGTCACGTTGTGTCGTTGCATTGCGTTTAACATTACTTTATTATAAATAGACAACGCACAAAAATGTTTCAAACACGATACAAATATTTTTCAAATAATAACTTTGATAGTATGAATATACAAATTATCAATGTTGCCAACTATAGCAACAATTAAACGAATAATATGACGTTGATGTACATTATTTATATATTATTCATGTCATATACGATAAGTAATGAACTCTACTATTCATCTTAATAATAATTATATAAGGATATACACTTTTTGACGGTTAAAAATGATTGAAAATTTATTTCATTTTTCACTATTAGTGATTTTAATGCATTAAGGTTTTTACACTAAGTGATGACGTGCATTGGCTGCTTGAATGATTTGGGTATATTTATGACGTAAACCGCTTGATTCGCTGGATGGCCCATATCAAAACTTAACGAGTAAAATATTTACTAGTGTCTGTGAAGTGGTTTCTGACAAACTGCATTAGTGCATTGTTTAAATTCTTTTTTGTCATAAGTCCAACAAACTAAAACGTTGTTTAACGGAAGTTTTCTCTTCTTACAACCCTATTTCCCTTCTTTGTTGAGTTAGAACCCGGGAAAGAAGTGTGTAATTCTTTGGACAGAGTCTGAAACCTTGTGGAAATTTAAAGTTTCCATGTAAACGGCTTTGCCAAGTTCGAAACTGATGGGCCGTTGAACAGTTGCTGGAAGCTTGGCTTTGGGCAGGAGCAAAGAGCATATTGTCAGAATTACAAACCAGCTACCGATTTACTATCCAAGTTCTGCGTTAATCGGTTTACAGATTAATAACCATAGTTCCAGATGGGGTATTATAGAGAAATTGAATGTAGGGTACACTAGAATAGGGACAATGTTGTACGATTAAATTATTATTATATTATCGAAAGTTTAGTGCTCCTGCTGTAATAGATAATGGATCACACGAATGGAAACGTTCACTTCTTGTTCTCCTGTCCCTTGGTTTAGCATATCTGGCAAGGCTGGCCCTGTTTGTACAAATACTTGAATCAACTTGTCGCTCCGCCTGACGTTTAATCAGGTCTATTCACTAAAAAGTACGTTAATTTTTAGCGTAGAAATATGCAACGCTAAAAAGTAAATATTAGCGTCAGTATTAACGGTATTTCATAAAAATGTTATTCACTAAAGCACTGGTTAAAAATTCCGTTAATATTTAACTTTTTAGCGTATGCGCTAATGAATGATGTGAAGTGAGTTCCACATGGCGAAATAAAACTGAAAAACGTATGTCCTAACTTAATTTAATTGCCTGTCAAGTGTGAAAAGTATACTAGATTGATGAATAATTATAACTATTTATAAATATAATGTCCGACAGTGGTAATTACATATATACAAATAAATATTTGCAATATTTTCAATAATAAGTTATTTGCAGAATCAAAGAAAAGAGGTCCATGGGCAACAAACAAAGCGAAGTGAATTGTTAAGAAAACAAAATTCTGCTTGCTGGGATATTAAATCCAAAAGATATACCAGTAGTTAATAACTAGTATTTAGTTAATGTAACATTAATTATGAATTTATTAAAATATTATTACCCGTACCCGTAGTGATAGGTATTGCAGGGGTTCTTATTGGATTCCTCATATAGTGATAGTGTGTAAGAGCAGTAATTACATCTAAAACACAGTGCTTTGATAAACTAGGACTTCTGATAAATTCATAATCGGGAAAATGGGATAGATTACTTGTACTACGAAGATTTCGAAAACGAAGTCTTGCGTAAGCGCCAAAAATGATAAAATGTATTTTAGATACAATTTAAAATTATTAGTGGGTGCCTACGTGTCATAAACTTACAAGTAAAACCATTCATTAATTATTATTTATTCATATACATATATAAAATATATTATCACGGCATATTACCCATTTCTGGGTATATAAGGAAGAATATGAAGGAGTCCTTCGTTCAACATTGGATGTAGAAACCCATCCCTTCATTAAATTAGCTAATTGTAAATATTGTGTACATACATATACATATTTAACTTTATTTAACATTGTAATTCTGGGGAGTCTAAATAAAGGCTATTATTATTATAAGTAATAATTAGTTCAAATAAATTTATTAATATTCTTATTTTTCATTCAATCTGTCAATTTCTTCCAATAGAAGAATACTTATAACTACATTTGCAAGCAATTTTAATATTAACGTTGCTTTAAAATTTTAACACTATGTATCAAGATGACGTTAAATTTCGTGATTTTAGCGTTGTTGAATTAACGATTTCTTTAAAATATTAACGTATATCTGCTTACTGAATAGAAAATTCAAAATTAAAGAATCCGTTAAAATTTTAACGGTGACCTTCGAGTTTAACGTACACGCTAATTTTACAGAATAGACCCGAATGTGTGATATACAGGATGGTAGCGGTTAAGGGTGAACATAGGGATTTAACATGGGATTTTAGATTTATGAAATTTCAGGCTTTTTCCATATTTTTATTCACAACGATACTTTAAAAAATCTGATGTAGCCAACACAAAACCTCCCACTATTTAATTTTTATTACTTTAAATACATACTAGGAATGACGAATTCCGATAATTTACATACATTTGAAATACGAACTGTATAACAAAGGCATTGTATTTATCTTAGGCTTCGGGATTTATAAAAAATATTAATTTTTAAATTTATCTTTATAATATATGGAAAAAGTATTTTCGTAATATCATTGTTACTATGATATAACAGAACTAAAAACAAAAGTGAAAAGATAAAAATAACGGACGCAGGCCGTTATTTTTTCTAACAATCCCCTACAATTAAAAATCAAGTGTTCGTAGGAAAATAACATCATCTTGATGGACCATTGTCAAAGAGAATTTATACACCAACAAAAAAATTGATCAGTATGACAGAAAGAGAACAATTTTATTATTCCTAAATGTTTAAATTTTATATTATTACGAAAAATCTTGAACGCTACACGGCCGATATGCAAATAACGAACTCGGCTGATTATAAACAAACAAAAAAATCTCAGCCGCGTCCGTTATTTGCGCCATATCGGCCTAATGACGTTAATAACTATAATGTATACCTGTAGAAAAAAATCTTTAGTTTTCATAATGACATAAAATGTTTCAAGTAAAGTGCCATTTCTTTTTATCCGATCTACACCAAAATCTAATAATTTCTTTCCATATTAGAATAGGGTCGAAATTTTCTGAATGATGGTATTTGAGTTAGAGCGTAGACAAAATCCATACACACACACACACACACACACACACACACACATACATACATAAACACATACACACCAGTGTTGGGTCAGATAATGATTTTCGTTATCTGGATAACAAATAAAAGATAAATTTGCGCAATATATCTAGATAAAGATAACAGATACTTTACATGTTATCTAGATAAAAATTTTAGATAGCAGATATGATAATAGATATTAATTTAAAAAATATCTAGATATTAGATAAAAGATACTAACTACATTATCTAGATAAAATTTTAGATAATGTTATCTAGATTAGCACAACACTATGATACAGACATACAGACATCATCGTAAAAATGTTAAAATTGGATTTTACAGACCTTACTGAAATCTCGAAATGCGATTTTTATCACGATCCCTATACCTCCCTTACCAAGGGTAGCGAGATGTAAAAATTCATTAGATAAGCTAGAGCTTACTTAGAAGTAATTTAATTTCGCAATCATAAATGATTTTTTAAAATAACAGTTTTTGTTTTCCACGGCCAATTTGACTTTCTTATTCTAAATAATTCTAGAGTGCCTTTTATTTATTTTTGTAATTTGCGAAAAACTTAATGTCCGCTAATATACAACCAGAAACTGCTACATTAACCATTCTCTTTGATATGAAGTAACGTTACTTGCAATTATTTACCTACATACTCCTTGGAATAAATTGGGTAAGATGTTCTCTTTGAAAGTTTAAAGAGAGAAACAGGTTCTTGAAAGCAACAAAGAGCAGCTTAGAAAGGATTCTAGAGAAAATGAGGTTGTTACCGTGAAGTATAATATTAGCGCTACTACATTGTAACAGATTTTCTAATGTAACAAATAATCAACAAAGAGCAGTTTCCAACAATTAAATTTATAAAATAAACATTTCATACTGGGAGTTTTTTTTTATCAGTGTACATGGGTGTATGTCATTACCAAAGTTATATTTAAGATTATTGAGAGCAATTTAAAAACGCGTCTTTTGCACATTACTTTTCGTGAATTTTATGTATTTTGTACAAATCCCATCCCAAAGGTCCTTGGAAAAGATTCTATATATCCAGTAAAATTGTAACCCGAACATATACTATATTCTACAAATTCCATACCGAAAGTTCCTTGCAAAAGATCCTATAAATCCAATAAAATTATAACACTATGTAAATTGCACTTGGAAATGACATCTATCAATAGGGTATTACACCTTAGTCAAATTTCAACTATCGTAAAAAAGAAGACGCAAATATACATAAATTAATGAGTAATAGTGATTTTTTTTTGTTTAAATATTGATTAGGTTGCAAACTACAAGCGATTGAAGTTGATTACTAATTGGGT
The DNA here is from genome assembly GCA_943142095.1 of Ophonus ardosiacus. Lineage (NCBI taxonomy): Eukaryota > Metazoa > Arthropoda > Insecta > Coleoptera > Carabidae > Ophonus > Ophonus ardosiacus. The sequence continues at coordinate 8,020,344 of OW964831.1, read as the reverse complement.
ATGACGCGTTAGGTATTAAGAATTTGATTGGAGATTTGCGCGTCTGCTGCGGTCACCTTTAAAAGATTATGAACTGTAACGTTGATGTATAACCTTACAAAAAAATTAACAATTTTTTGTTTGATGAATTTGTTTAATTATAATGCCTATTACAATAATAATGTATTTATAATTAAATCAATTTGTAATATTAATTAAATTAATAATAATGTCAGAAATTTGAAACATTGAAACTTCAAAGCAAACAAACACTAGCGCCATCTCCCGTCATACTTTGTGTCATAATATTGTCAAACTGTTTTAATGTTTTAAAATTTATGAGGAAAAAATGCTTATTATTATGTTATGTCCCTTCTATAACTAACAGTTTGTCGATCACTGGTCAGTACCTGCCACTCTTATTCCATCGTATTCTTACAGAAAAAAAAAATCAAATAATAATAATAATAATAATAATAATAAAAAATATCTGATGTGGACACCACATGACTTCCTTGTACGCCTGTTACACTATACATATTTTGTTAATAATTAAAATATGTATTATAACAGACCCAATCATAAAATTGTCATAATATTGTCAAACTGTTTTAATGTTTTAAAATTTATGAGGAAAAAATGCTTATTATTTATGTTATGTCCCTTCTATAACTAACAGTTTGTCGATCACTGGTCAGTACCTGCCACTCTTATTCCATCGTATTCTTACAGAAAAAAAAAATCAAATAATAATAATAATAATAATAATAATAATAATAAAAAATATCTGATGTGGACACCACATGACTTCCTTGTACGCCTGTTACACTATACATATTTTGTTAATAATTAAAATATGTATTATAACAGACCCAATCATAAAATTGCACGTATTTGACATAATTTGACATTGACATTAAATTCTTCATTTTTTTGTTATTTTTTGTCCTAATTCATAGCAAACTTAATGACAGAAACTAAAAAGTACATGATTTTTAAATATACATATCTCTCTTATACAAAGAGCTAATTTAATTATACTTGATGTTTTCGACGCAGAATTTAATTTTCTAAAACTTTTATTTGAAGCATTTATTGTGAAAATCAAAATAACACCATTTTTTTCAAGAAAAACTGATAACAGCTTCAAGTAAAGTACCACTTCCGGGTAGACCATTTTAACTAAAATCTATTATGGTATTTCCATTGATATAGAATCGGATTCTAGTGACTCAAAAATGTTCTTATTCATTAAAAACTCACCACCGAATTTTTTGGCCAAAGATAATATCTTCCTTATCTAAAGGTGACGGAAGGTAAAACAAATCACTTGGCAATTTGTTTATTTTAATATTTAGAAAATACAAAATTTCAGCTTATAAATATTTTTTTCTACTCCTATGCGTGAAGTGAGTACTTCACGTATCAATTTTTATGTGTGAAGTTTGAGTTTTTGCACACGGTGCGTGAAGTAACATTTCACGCACCGTTCATTATTTTAAATATTACAAACTGAATTGTATTTTAATAAAACAAAGCTGTTAAACACCCGTAACGTTGGTAACCATGGTTACACAAGTCGATAATACAGAGGCTTTACGTTTAAAAAATGACAATGTGAAGAAAAATATATTTTATTGCAAGGTCGTAGAAAAAGTATAGTATGTAACATGTGTGTGAAGTCTATTTTACATTCGGGTGGTTTGCAACACTCGCCTTCGGCTCGTGTCGCAGTCTCCACCCTCATGTAAAAATTTCAGCTTCACACACTTGCCACATAATATACTATTATCTATTTTGTTTGAATATGTATGAAGATTACGCTAGAATTATTATTACAGATGGTTCATAATTTTTAGAATTTAATTTTAGTTCCAAATAGTGCGTTATCTTAAGTCTTTTCTATTTGAAACCAATGGCGAAAACACTTTTAAGTGGATGTTAAAGATCGAAAGAATCATTTCAATTAAAGTTGATGATCTAGTGGAAATCCTTTTACTCGTAAATCACTCCAAAGTCTTTTAGATAATCTCTTCCTTATTATCTGATCACAGAACAAGCTAATAACAAAGTTACTATCTCGTTTGGGAAACAATTTCCTGCTAGGAATGCCACACGTCTTCACACATTCTCCCTGCCTTCATGTAAGAAAAGCTTTTCAAAAGCTCCTAGCTCTTTTACTAAACGCAAATGTTTAGATACCGCGGTTCTCCAAAGAATTTTTCACAGCAGTGTGAGTGTTGATATGCATAGAATGCTCTTTCAGTGACGAGTTTATGATGAAGGTTGACATACGTACATATTTATTATATTTAAAATGATCTAAATATGAGATATAATTCATTAGTCACGTGACATGTTTTCCGCCAATCAACATTCAGAATGTCCCTAGTTACATGTCTTTTACAGCGATGACAAAAAACAAAGAAATTATTACCTTATTTACATTCGTTACTAAGGGATTTGTTTTCTTTATTTACAATATTGGCAGTTAATTTAACAAAAAAATCATTATATTCTCTCATTAAATATAAGCTCGTGATATGATTAATAATCGAAGATATTCCTCGTGAAACCGGAGCAGCACATTTCACTCTCGGTTTCACTCGAAAATATTATCGATGATAATCATATCACTTGTTATATTACGTTTGAATATATCATCACAGTTTCACAGTTTTTGGTGTTTTAATCTGTTTTTTTTTCTTTTGTTCGTAGTTTTCGAAATTGACTATAGTCCGTATTTATTTGATAACTTCAAATTCATTCGATTCAATATTGAACCCCATAAAAACTAAAAATTTTTTAAATTCTAATTTTTATGTATCTAGATACTTCTTAATGCTCCGATTTTAAATTTTGAAGCCGCAGTTCGTTATCTTTTTTAGTTCTTGAGATATTTCGATTCAAAGTTTTACCCAAAACTGCCCATTTTTGGGTAGTAACCCAAAAATGGGTTGATATATGAATTTGGCGATATCATCATTCGATTCTACGGGAAAAAATACATAAGTACACCAATTTTCATAATTTTTGAACACCGTATACAATCTCTAAAGCAAAATAACTGGAAATGGCCTAAAATCGCAAAAATCTAAGGTGTACCCCTTACGATTTTTTTAGATTTTGGCCATTTTTGGGGATTTTCAAACTTTTATTCATAAAAAATGAACTGGTTGGACAAAAATTATGAAAATTGGTACACTTATGTAATTTTGCCCGTAGAATCTAATGGTCGTATCGCCAAATTCATACCTCGCCCCATTTTTGGGTTACCACCCAAAAATGGGCAGTTTTGAGCAAAATTTTGAATCTTAATATCTCGAGAACGAAAAGAGATATCGACCTGCGGTTTCAAAATTTGGAATCAGAGTTTTAAGAAGTATCTAGATACATAAAAATTATGCTTTTGACAGTTTTGAAGTTTTTATCTAAATATGGGGTATATTGACTTTTGGGGGCAATAATTCAAAAATGGGTAGATATATAAACTTGGTAGTAATATTATTTGCTTGTAAAGACAGTTTTACGTAAGTGTACGCATTTTTAGAGTAATGTATCTAGGATTCCAAATAACTCCATGGAAACCAGTTGATAAATTAAAATGTTTGTAATTGACAGAGAAATGTGAGTTGTCAGTGTCAAAAATCCATTTACATTACTGAAGGCTTTTTCTGGGAAATATATAATCTATTCCGAAAAATAAAATTTTTATTATTTTAAAAGAGATTGACAGTGTTAGCAGTTTGCAATCTTTTGTTCTTACGCATTGCTCTTAGTTCTTAAGAAATGGTAGTAAACGTTGCCATAATATGATAAAAAAAATTACGTTTTGCGCGTAGTTATTAATTATACAGTTTTAAGGTTTAATTATAATATAAACGATCAATATTTTATTTGTTATTATTGTTGAATTTGGGATTTGAATCCAAGTTTTGCTGTTCACTAATCGAGCATCGTCTGCAGGTCGCCAGATTGAATCCGTGTTATATTTTTCGTTTTGTGAGTCCTGGTCGTTATCCTGACCATAACTTCAGTCCTGGAGGAAATATCCCGGGGTATTTATGAGGACATTACGAAAGGACGACCGAGATATCAAGGAATTCAGATCAGGAGAAAGGTTAGATGTTCCATGATGGTTATACTTAGATTTTAGATATGTTGTTTGCATACGTGTTACTGTTTATTACACGAAGGATTACTGATAGAATTTGGTAATTTTTCAGAGACGAAACAGCTAAATCAATAAGATGTTTAAGCGGAGTAGCAGTAGGTACTGCAATGCGATAAAACGGTATAATATGAACACCTGGACTGGAAGTGAGGCATGCGATTTACGACCTTCCGTTTTTGTATTAAAACTGGACATTATTCAGTATAATGGGGTCCTCCACCATAAGTAGGTCATAAATTAGAACAAGCGTCATTTATTTGAAAATTTAAAACTTAAAATGGAACTGTATGATAGGAACTGTCAAAGTTCTACTTTATTCCAAATTCTAATTAATTTCAAGCCCTGTGCTATCACTTTTTTGAAATCAAGAATCCATGTTCAGAAAGTAACTAAACAACGAACATTATTCCGTTTTTAGGTAAGGAGGGTACTGTTTTTGGTAAAAAATTCGTTGCTGTGTTTTTAATGAAGAAACATGTTTTAGGGTCCCTAGAATGCGATTTTAGTAGTTTTACGATGATGTCTGTATGAATGTTTGTGTGTTTGTGTATGTGACAAAAATTTCTTCGACAATAACTCGAATACTATTCTAAGAATTATAATTCTTTCATATTAGATTTTGGTTATAATTGCTCAACCGGAAGTTCCCTTATTTGAAATTATTAAGTTTTTCTTGACAAAAACGCAGTTAAATATATTTTTTTGACATTTTATGTGATTATCAATATGAAATAAATAAATAAATATATCATCACGGCATATTACCCATTTCTGGGTGTGCCAGTATCTACAACACATGTAGACAACGGTAATGATGATATATTTTACCATGTGGGCGCTTACCAGGCGTCACCTCATGCACCACAGGGGTTACTTTTGTGCCATTTAAAATTGGAAATATTTGGCGTCTGTCGGGATCGAACCCGGTTCCCCTGGGTTCGCGACCAGACACTCAGGCACGCGGCCACGGGACCCCAATCAATATGAAAGAGTATCTTATTGTCTATACGGTTTGATTATACATTTTCCTTCATATTCAATAGATATAGAGTTAAAGAATTATAAAGACATTAACTTTCATAAATCAGCCAGCTTTGCTATAATCATGGAAACAGGTGATATATTCAAATAACTCTAATTGATAGATGTTAGTCTCATAACTAGAGACAGATATCACTAAAAATATGTTAAATTTCTCACGCTTGCAAATATAACTAATGAGAAAAATAAATACCGCGAGATCTCGTCAAACATATCTCGTCTCGTAAAAGATTTTTTACATTTCTGTCTCATCTCGTCGAGATGAGAAATCTCGAGTACGAGACGAGACGAGACGAGAATCGAGAAATATCTTGACAGAATCACTAATTAGCTTTGTAGTACAAATTACGATGTTCGCGAATACTGCGTATCGACACAAAACAAAATAATTTGTTCCTTCAAAATTTCAACAAATCACAAACGGAAAAAACAGTTGACGGATGGTCAAAGTTATACCATACCGCCATGTTTAATAGTTCTTTCTTGTGATTAGTCGAATTTGAAATTTACATTTGGAAATGTAAAATACTATATTGTACATTACATTACATTATATTACAAATAAATAAATAAATCATCATGGCATATTACCCATTTCTGGCTGTGCCAGTATCTACAACACATGTAGACATCGGTAATGATGACGATATATTTTACCGTGTGGGCGCTTACCAAGGCACCTCATGGGCACTCATAGCTGGTGTGGAGAGTGCATTACAGGGGTCACTTTTGTACCATTTTAAAATTGGAAATATTTGGCGTCTGTCGGGATCGAACCCGGTTCCCCCAGGTTCGCGACAAGACACTCAGGCACGCGGCCACGGAACTATATTACAAATAGAGATGCCGCGAGACGAGAAACGACGAGAAACAATCCACTCTCGTCTCGTCATATTTTTTCTTGCCTTCTTTCGATCTCGTCTTGAGAGTCTCGAATTTCTCGAATTTATAATTATCAATTATAAATATATTAATATTACAAGCAATATATAGGTAAAAAAAATACTCAATAATATCAGGGCTTATTACCCGTTGCGACAATCTGCTTTATTCTCAAATATTGGTAATAATGATTATATATTCGTATAGAGAGCGTAGGCTTTGAGCGTGGAGAGTATACCATTTAACTCACTTTTGTGCATTCTCTTTTGCTAAAACCCAATAAAACTAAAATAAATAAATAAATAAATAAATAAATAAATAAATAAATATGAATGTAAATGAGGAGTCAATTAAAATATTTATTTTTACCGATTAATATTTTATATATTTTTATTAGATATATTTATCTCAAATTTCTACTCTCGTCTCGAGCAAATCTCGAGGGCATTACTCTCGTCTCGAAAATTCGAGAATTTCGAGACGAGATCTCGAAAATGCGGGATCTCGCGGCATCACTAATTACAAATCTAAATTTCAAATTTCTAAATTTGTAAATCGTTCATAAACCATCGCATGCGTTTTAAAATCTAAATTATAAATTCGTAAATTTATCATAAACCAGCCCTTAGTTGAAAAAGTGGTATATCTGCCTTTGGCATGTTTGCTACTTACACGTGGAGGACAGACTTCATTAAAGTTGCTGTTATGATTTTGACATCAAAGTATTACATTAGCAAATTATTTCCGTATATCATTGTAATAATCTCTTAACGCTATTATAATTAAGCACATTGTTCCATTAGTTCGCATTTCAATCAATAATCACATCACCCATCAATACAATTCCCTTTGCTGCTGATACAGCCGCGTAATCTCAATCACGTTCAGTTTCATCCCATTTCGATTTGCCCGCAGACAAAGCAAGTACACATATATTGTATGATTGATGTCTTGGCAATACATATACCATTATTACCTCGGAGCTATACACAGGCCATTCAGAGCAATATTGGCGAAGCTTCTGTTTAATGCATGGAGAGGGTCGTAATGGATAATAAGTTTCTTTTTTTCTGTCATTTTCCACTGGAGTGAAGGACTCGAGGGAACAAGCACGTACAGGGATACAGACAGAATACAGAAGACGAGACGTGGTCTCAATGTGTCGTATAGACGACGTTAATGTCGTTTGCAGGACTGCTGAGGAATAGAAATTTGAAACAGGACAAGACTGCGATAATAGTGTCTTAAAGCTTTTTACAAAAAATTAATGCTCTTTAGAAATGTCCTCCGTTTGGTCTATACTGCATATAGAAGTCTTTAGATGCTGATTTTGTTTGCTATTTTGTAAACCTCTATGGCAAAAATAAATGTTGTTACTTTTTCAAACATTTATAGGAAATTATGCTGCAATTCTGAACAAATCTGCAAGTCTTATAGATTTGTAAATCTGTAAAAAAATGAACAAAATCGCAACGAAAGCTGCAACTCTTATGTATAACTTTATATTTATCAACAAAAATAGATGCGTTATTGTCAGTTTTTTACAGATTTACAGATCTGTAAGACTTACAGATTTGGTCAGAATTGCGGCATTAGTTTAAAAATCTGATGTAGCTACCGCATTACGCTTACAGAAATAGGCATTTACAAAAGTTCTACCGGTGAGCTGCTACCGTACCGGTAAACAGCTGTTCATCAGGTTACAGCTACCGGGATAGATACTTTAAGAACGCAAGTGATAAACAGGGTAGATTGGGAAGATGAAACATATTTTAATAATAATAATAATAATAATAATAATAATAATAATAATTTATTGCCCAACAGTTTTTTTACAAACCAATTACAGGACAAATTACTAGAACAATAAGGATACGTAAACATTAACAATTACAAATAAAGATGAATTACATAAATATGTCATCATAATGCAAGTTGGCATATCGACACATGACAGTAAAGGCTTATTTATATCAACGCAACGTAAGACGCGACGCAAGCACGCAAAGCAGTAGGTAACACAGTCGCAAAGTATGTAATTTATAATCATGCTAAATTTGCTGCTGCTAACCAATCAGAATGCATAGTGCAAATCGGAACTCACTACACAACTGTATGACTCAACTAAATATGACATTTCGAGAAATCAAGATGCGCGCGCTTCTTGTGAAAATACTGACAAGTGATTGGTTACACGCCAGAGGCAACGCACGGCATCACGCAGAAAGTTAAAAGTTGGCCATCTCTTGCGTATCGTTCATTGCGTTACCTACTGCATTGCGGTGATATAAATGGGCCGTGTTACAAGCATGTGTTTTAACTCCTTACGTTACCTATTGTGTTTGCGTTACGTCTTGCGTTGCGTTGTTATAAATAGGCCTTAATAGGAGCCCGTTGTAGAACATCCGTATGAGACTGGGGAAGATGAAATGTCATGGGGAACCTGGAGGCCTGACGCGGAACGTTGAGAGGAGGTATGGTACATCCTTCACGCCTCTTAGTAGGAGCCACAGGAATCTGGCACAGCTCAGCTTTCTCCTAGTCTTCAGAGACGGCATATTGTGGCGCTCAAGAAGGGACTGCTGATCTGTAGGTACCCCTGGGTGGATAGATCCTATCTAGCTTATAGGAGAGAAATTTTAAGAACCTGCGATGAACACGATCATGTGTTAGTTGTTGATATTCATAAAGAGGGGTTCAGATTAGGTGAGCATATTCGAGATTACTCATGACATAAGCAAAGTACAGCGACTTAATGGCATGAATATCGTGAAACATGTTGTTGATCGAATAATAAAACCAAGCATTTTATTAGCTTCTTTAGAAGCAATGTTATTATGTTCAGAGAAACTGAAGTTAGAAGAAAATGTTACGCCAAAATCCTTAATTGATTTAACATTATCAAGAACTGAATGCTATTTATTTTCTTAGTGTAGGAAACAACACAGCATTTCTGGATATTCAGGGAGAGATTATTATTTTTGCACCATGTAAATAATACGTTGATATTTTTTTGTAATGGTTCCGCATCGCTAATTGACTTAATATCAATGAATAATTTCAAATCATCAGCATAAGCTAGAGCACGAATAGTTAACATAGGAAAGAGGTCATTAATATAAAGAATAAATAACAAGGGTCCAAGGTTGGACCCTTGAGGTACGCCTGAAGTGGCTATGTACGAAGAAGATGAAAAACCATTGTAATAAACATAGCAAATTCTTAAGTAAGAGTTCAGTGAATATTTGAAACTTGACGTAGTTAAAAGATATCTCGTTTCGTCTTCTGCATTAACATAATTAAATATAAAATCACATGACTTCTTTGTACGCCTATAAAACTATACATATATTTTTAATACCTAACTAAAATATAAAATATTAATTTTAACTTCAAAACGGGACGCAGAATTTAATTCTTTAAAACTTTTATTTGAAGCATTTATTTCTAAAATACCCTTTAAAATTTAAACATCCATTTTTAAAAGTTTCTATTTAAAATAATGTAAGTAGGTAAGTAGTTTTCTTTAATGCGAAACTATAGTTTGGAAAGTTTTTATTCTAAACAACTTATTCAATTTGATCTGTTCAAAGCTTTTAGACGAACTTTCTATGTAATTGAGATGCTCTATACCCGATCTAATTTATTTCCATGCGTCAGTGTTTGTTTTGAAAACCGTACTTATTTTTTATTTGAACTTTTTATTCTATTACAGAACTTTTACTAAGGATTCCCGAGATAAAAATTCTTTTACAGCTTCGGAATTGCAGTTGCAGATTTGCAAATTTTACAAGGAGAAAAATAAAACTGAATATTTTCTAGTATGTTTTCCACCGCATGATATTTGCATAAGAAATAGAGGTCGTGTCCATAATGTTGTATTTTATCATTTAGTATTTAAGATTTAAGACATTTTTTCCATTATACAATTCTGCGTTTCCAGTAAGATTAATTGATCAGAATGCACACCTAGTTCACAAAAGCTAAAAATTATTTCTTGTCAGCTGTCAGTTGTTATATAAAATCAATAGAAAAAAATCTGTTGTGGCCAGTACAAGACCTCTCGCCATTTCCATATTAGGCTATATAAGTATTGTATTGCACTTCGCTTTCGAACCGTCGTTTTTTAACAAAATATTACAGAACTTTACCCAAATATTGTTTTTTATTGTAATTAACATGCCTTCTGCACACAGATAATTCTAATTATATCTATTTTTCATTGTATGAGGAAGTTTTTAAATGTCAGAGATTCTTCTAATTTATTAACCAGACTGGCGGTATTTTTGATGGATATATGCATTTTACCACAATTTTAGCTATAATTTCAAATATTTAATTAATAAAACAATAAGAAATATTAAATATACTTCCCAGAAAAAGCTATCAGAATGTCACTAAAACTGTTGATTTTTGACACAGACATGTGTCATTTACAAACTATGTTATAAACATTGGAATTTGTCAACTGGTTTCCGTAGTGCCTTAGCCTCTGTGATTAGTTTACTCTATAAATTATAGTGTCTTTATCTCTAAATCTATACAAGATATAATAAAAATTTTAAGTGTATTAGATGGAAAATTTTATGTTCTTCAATATTTAATAAAAAAAAACTCCCAAAAAATTATATTTAGAAGATTTTTTCTAAGAAACTACTACTTCCGGTTGTTCAATTGTTACCAAAACCTTTTCAGCTCTTCCCAGGAATGTCAGATTGAGGAAACATCCATACATACACACACACACACACACACCATTTTAAAAATGTTATAATCGGATTCTAGGGACCTTAAATCGTGCTTATTCAATAAAATCTGGATATGCGAATTTTAGCATGAATCCAATACCTCTCTTGGCGAGAGGTAAAAAATCTGTTGTGGCCAGTAGAAGACCTCTCGTAATTTCCATATTAGGCTATATAACTACATATTGTACTGGTATTTAGCATTTCTGGTACACACAAAAATTCTAATTACATCTATTATTAATATATTTTTATATGTTTTAATTTAATAAGTAAGTTTCCTCCTATACTCTTCTAAATGTTCGAGATTCTTCAAATTCATCGACAAGACTGGCGATATTTCTGATGCGTATATGTAATGGGTAATATAATAATACTCAGCTCTCCAGGCCATATGGGCCCATGACTTTTCTAGTAATATTCTTCCACTGTATTCTGCCCTGTGCTCTTTCTGTATACAGTTTTTTTTTTATCTCTAACACTTGTAAGTTTTTTGTACTGATATGTAATATATGTATTCATAATTTTAAATATTTAATTAATAATAAAACAAGAAATACTAAATGTGCTTCTCAAAAAAAGCCTTCAGTAATATAACTCGGTTTTTTGCAATGACATATTTCTGTCATTTACAAATTAAATTTTTTTAACCGGTTTTCATGGAGTATTTTTGGCTGTGAGATTTATTGCAAGGGATTATTTATTATTTGATTCAGTTTTTGGAAGCAATTAAACAATTTTTCTATACGAAAAGGTTTTTGGATAAATACTTCATTTATTTCAACATAGTCAAAATTTACAAATTTCACAACTGCGACGTTTCGGTTCTGTTTAGAACCATTTTCAAGCTAACAAATTTTTTTTTATTTTTTAAATACATGTAAAATATAATGTACTATTATCAACTTACCAATAAATAAATTATTAAAACATTTGAAAATATATTATATTTTAATTATAAACAATTTTGTAATTTTTTTTTTTTTTTTAAACCAATGAGTTTAAAGACTACATGGTTAAAAGTCAACTAAATAAAATTTTTAACAATTCGTCTTATAAGTGATCGCCAAAATCAACAACCTTAACAAGAATGACATCTATAGAAAGATGCAAGAATGAATGACAAAAAACATTAAAAACCCTAAAAATAAAAAAAAAATATTTATTATGTTTATAATTCTCTATTTCTAAATCTATAGAAGATAATAAAAATGTTCAATGTATCGGATAGAGAATTTTTTATTCTTTAATATTTGTAATTACATAAATTTCCAAAAAATAATATTAAGAATTTTTTTTAAGAAACTACTACTTCCGGTTGTCCAGTTTTTACCAAAACCTTTTAACACTTCCCATTAATGAATTGAATTTGAGAAACCGTCCCTCCAACATCGAGACACACAACCGGACAACATTATAAAAATCTTAAAATCGGATTCTAGTGACCTTAAAACGTGCTTATTCATTAAAATCTGGATATGCGATTTTTAGCATGAATCCAATATCTCTATTAGCGAGAGGTAAAAATTGTTATTTACGTATCAACGCATTGTAATTATGTTTTTTATCACGAATGTGGAAGTGTAATGGGAACTTTATAATTGTATACACAGCAAGTGTAACCTACATTTTACGGTTACTGTGTTGTAATTTGTCTAACTATGCGGTAAAATAATCAAAATACACTGGAAGTTTATGGGCGTTTAGAAAAGAAATCATCTTTACTATAATAAAGTTCATGTAATTTATATAAACCAAAATCGCGGCAGCAACATATGTCATTATTGTAAAAATCCGCCGTTACCGACATAGTCACCGATCGATATACCTGTCAAATACGTGAGGCGAACATTGCTGAAATGTCAAATATCGACACCTACCTGTTATTTATTATGAAGAAAACATGAGCAAATAAATATATTATCAGTCATAAACAACGTTTATTATTACAAATGAAGTTTCGCTAGAAGAAGTACTCTAATGAAGGTAAGTAAAATCAAATTTGGAAATTGAATTAACCCCAGTATTTCAAACAAACCCTTTCCAGAAGTACAACCTATCTCATTAAAAAAAGTGATTTTCATTATCGTCGGCCAAAAAATTTGATACAATTCTTGTGCGTGAAGTATTTTACAGCGCTCCAGCTAATAAGGCACTCGCCTTAAGGGCTCGTGCCTTAAACAAAGCTGTCGCGCTGTAAAATACAACTTACACGCACTCGAATGTAAATAACTATTCCAAAGCCCAAACGTGTACCCAGAAATGGTCAGTGATACATTTATTTATATTTTCATGTACATTCCTATTTAATTTTTCATTATGAACTCCTCGTAAAATTGTCATCGCTAGATATGAAATTCCTGTCCTCTAGATAAAGGCAAATGAAATTCATGTGTCTATTATTCCCGAATTTTCGCTATCTATTTTCGTCTGCAACAAATTCCAGTTGATCGCTTGTGCGTTGACCGTATTCTGAACGCCTATAACATCTCTACACCTAACATGGTTACAGGGTTACTGTATTACACCCTTCGTTGATTATAGTAACCGTATAAGCGTATCGATCAGGCATCCTTGCCATTCTAGGAATATATGAAATCTGGAGATACGAGGGTTGGACAATATTTCTTGTCCGTAATATATAAAACAAATTTCAACATTACCACCGTGGACTTGAATACATTTATTTCACCTATGGTCTAACATAGTAACATCTTTAAAAAAAAAAAAAACTCAGAGTCTTTATTGTGGATGAAGTTCTGAACTGCTGCCATAATAGCTTCGTTGGTTTTAAAATTTCTTCCTCGTGTACTTTCCTTTAGCTTGAGAAATAAATAAAAATCACTAAGCGGTAGGTTAGATGAATACGGTAGATGTAACATCAGTCTGAAACCGACATTGTGAATTACATTCATGGAAACAAGATTTTTATGAACTTGAGCGTGGTCCTGATGAGACAGAATTCCAAGCGATAATTTTCCTTTTCTCTTTTCGGTACTGCAACCACGAATTTTAGCAATTAATGTTCTGTAATTTGTTTGTTTTGGAATATTTATAGTGGGATTCTGAAACTCGGCGTTAATTAACTTCTGGCGTTAACGTGAATTAACGACGATTTTCACACTTGTGGTAGTCTCAAACTCAGCGTTACTTAACGTTAACGCCGCTGACCGGCGTTAATTCACGCTGGGAATATTGAAGCGTGAACCATCGAAACGGGGTCTTACATGAGTGTTTTATGGTATGAATAGCCATAATATTTTTTGTGTACAGCTTTAGACACTTGCAAAATGTATTTTATTAACAGTGAGTAGTGTTATTCATGTTATATGTAATGATTAATATTTATATATTAAACAATGTTAACATAACCTTGCAATATAAAATTTTCATATTACAAACAACAGTATCAAGTTTAGAATTATCGGTACATTAATGCAACACAGAAAATAACTGCTGAATACGAGACCCGAGGATGTATCTATGACGAAAAATCAAGTGAAGAAAAGCAATTTTATGTTACTTGCAAAAATTAATAAATCTTTTATTGTAATAATCATTTATGTTTTAATACAACAATAAATACTTTCAAGGAAAGTGTTTTTTTAGTATGGATTATAAGAAGAAATTCGTATTATAATGAACAAAATTGTGTGTGATTACAACAAAGAATATACTGATTACAACAATGCAGCATTGGAATAAATTAAGAAAATTATTGATTTATTAGAAAAGTAATTGTTTCCTGGTACCTATACTAAAATAGTACCTAAATGTTTCTAACTAGAACAAATATTTTAAACTGTTTTATCTTCAGTAGTTATTGGAAATCTTATCCCTAAATTCATTAGGTAGTTTCCCATTTCAAATGCAAAAGTAACTTCTTTCATAAATGTACTGACTGCACATTGGCTAAACTTATTTATAATATTAACAACATTATTCTGTTTAAGTGTAAACAATTCCGCAAATCTCCAATCTTGTATATTCCAATTCTTATTTTTTTTCTATTTTTTGTAAAATACTAAACTATAAATAAACCGTGTTGTTCACCATTTTTATCAAATAATTGTATTTTATTAATATAGCAGAAATATATTTTAACACAAAATGCACGTAAGTTTATTTGACGTTTGACATATACTTTTTAAATTGACGGGTAAGTGCAGTTTTTGTTACGTTTAATGATTTTTTATTGGTTGAAAATTCAAAAAGGGAAAGATCACACGAATGTATGCGACGTAAACTAACGCTGGCGTTATTAACGTTCCACGTTCACGCGTTTCAGAATACCAGTTTAACTCCGAAACGTGAACGTTACTATCGTTACTTAACGCCGAACGTTATTTAACGCTGGTTTCAGAATCCCACTGTAAATGTAGGTATCTTTTAGATGATGTAAAATTCCTTTCATGTCAATGATTGTGTTATATGTAGCACACAAATAGCTGAAACACTCATTTTTAGAATATTCTCCTCAGTTGACAGGTAGAACTGTATTATCATCACAGCTCCACTATAAACACATCAAGGACAGTCAGATTTGATTCGCTTTTATCACTGCTCTTATCACTGCTCTTATCGTCGCTTTTATAGCTTTTATCACAGCTTCAGCTTTAATATATTCACACCCTTAGGTACGAGTCCTGACGATGTCAGTTGATTTTTCAAATTTACTTTTCATTAAGTTTTGAAGAAAAATACATATGGATGATAATGACATTTTTTGGGCCGCGCAACGACTTAAGCCTTAAGTTGCTCCGGAGAAACCGGACATTACAGTTATGAACAAAATAAAGTCATTAATTATTACATTTTTTATATTTGTGAAAATAGGTTAATGTTAGTTTTATTTGTTTTTGTTACTAAATGATTGTTATTTTTTGTTGTTGCAGGTGAACTTTTTTTTCATCAGAGGCGTGTGAATTCTTTCGTCATGACTTTGCAGTGGGATAAACTTTCTCCTGCCGAGTTTCAGCAGTTGCAGGACCTAGCAGCCTGTAAGTTCATTTATTATTCTTTGTAAACTTGTGAATTAGAATAACAATAACATAGTATAGTAATACCTCGCCTTGTGGCATTATTTTGTTCCAAGACTTGTGAAGTATATAAGTCGAAAAACAACGAAACTCAAAATGCTATCATTTTCATTAAATTTTCCCAATTTGTTTTCTATTTTTTGTCTATTTCGTCCAAAAATATGAGTATATCTGTCGATTTGATATATATAATTCCTAAATACAGAAAATACAATAAACCTGAACATTTTAACTTATTTTTGCTACTGTTTTCTTTTCTCGCCTTTGAAATTAAATAACATCAGATTTTATGTTTATAGTCAGTATTATCCGAGATTTCTTCATAAATCGGCACAAATTTGTAGAAATATGCAGATTTTTTCTGTTTAGATGGTAGTTTGTTTCATAATTTTTATATATACAATTCAATGAAATCATGTATTTGTGCTTTCCAGTGATAATTAATATTAGGGTGCGAAGCAGACGTGTTTATACCACATATCTATTTTTAGAATGTTGTGTGTTGTTTCAAATCGCAGTAAATTTGTTTTATTTTACCTAGAAAATATTTATATATAATTTTTAAGCGAGGAAACGAGAGTTAGCGGGAATTTCAAACAATCTTTGACTATAAAATAAATTTAAATTAGTTCAGATTTTATCACTAGATGGTACCAAGACTTTTGTTTCTGAATTTATTGGGAAACACCTGTAAAATTTCTGTAATTATGAATATAGAAGAGAGTTGAATTGGTAATAATACCAAAAGGATTTAGAAACATTCTAATAATATTTTATTATAAAAATAATAATGGGTCCTTGAAACAATCGAAATATAACAAATTTATATAAAAGTCGTAAAGTAATAAAACTATAATTCCACTGCGCCTCGCCCTTTGGCAGTTTTGGTTTATATCACTAACGTCACTGTTATATCAAACTTTTGCATCGCACTTACTGGAATATCAATTAATACCACAAAATTGAAAATATAATTTTGTTTTCGTTTGTATTGTTTAATTAATATTAATTAAAATTTACATTCTGTAAAATATTATTTTTATATAAAAAATATGAAATATGAAAGAACACTGTTTCAATGCCATTGGAGAAACACCGGTGACGTTACGAACTCATCGCAAAACTGTAAAAAATCATACCTACCTTCATTAATTTAAGGATTTTTCACATCGAGTTTCCTTTAATCGTCTTATCTTGTACAAAATTTCTTAAAAAGAATCTGTTGTGGCCAGTACAAGATCTTAGGTTAATTTTATGTATTTTGTACAAATCCCATAACATAATACAATTTTTTACAAATTCCATACAGAAAGTTCCTTGGAAAAGTTTCTATAAATCCAATAAAATTATAACATGAATATACATTATATATACTCATATATAAATACTCTAAAAATGCGTACACTTACGCAACATTCTCTTTACAATCAAATAATATTACTACCAAGTTTATATCTCTACCTACTTTTGAATTATTGCCCCAAAGGTCAATTTTATTTTTTTGAAATTTGTATAATTACAAATATTAAAGATCATAGGATTCTCTATCCAATACATTGAACATTTTTATTATATCTTCTATACATTTAGAGATAGAGACTCATAAATATATAAAATAATCCGTTAAAATTAAATAATATTACTACCAAGTTTATATCCCTACCTACTTTTGAATTATTGCCCCAAAAATCAAAATGCCCTATATTTAGACAAAAACTTCAAAATTTTCAAAAATTTTATTTTATGTATCTAGATACTTTTCAATGCGCTGATTCCAAATTTTTAAACCGCAGATCGATATCTCTTTTCGTTCTCGAGATATTTAGATTCAAAGTTTTGCTGAACCCAAAAATGGGTCGAGATATGAATTTGGCGACATCACCATTTGATTCTGCGGGCAAAAATACATAAGTACACCAATTTTCAGAATTTTTGGACACCGCATACAATCTCTAAAACAAAATAACTGAAAATGACCAAAAATCGCAAAATCTAAGGTTTTCAGAGGTTTTCAAGTTTTTAGTCATAAAAATGAACCGGTTGGACAAAAATTATGAAAATTGCTATACTTTTGTATTTTTGTCCGTAGAATCGAATGGTGATATCGCCAAATTCATATTTCGACCCATTTTAGGGTTAATACCCAAAAATGGGCTGTTTTGAGCAAAACTTTAAAGCTTAGTATCTCGAGAACAAAACGAGATATCGAGCTGCGATTACAAAATTTGGAATCAACGCATTGACAAGTATCTAGATACAATAAAATTAGATATTTGAAAATTTTGAAGTTTTTATCTAAATGTGGGGTATATTGACTTTTGGGGGCAATAATTCAAAAATACATACATACATAAAATCACGCGTTTCCCACTTAGTGGGTTAGCAAAAACCCGAAAATAATAAGAAAAGGGATGAAAGCAAGAGCTCCACAGAATCACTTAACTCTTTAAAAACATTCTTCTTCCGCCTTGCCCAAAATCATCATAACATTCATTCAAGAACATATTATTGTGACCGATTTTCGGTAGCGAATAACCGCATTCGGACCACAATAATAGTTACGCAACAGTCATCTTTCACTACACATTCCTATCCATGCATACTTCTTTCACCACAGCCACATTCATAAACGTATTCATACATAATAACATATTAAAAATGGGTAGAGATATAAACTTGGTAGTAATATTATTTGATTAATGAAGTCAAAAATTGGTGTTTCCGTAAACAATATCAGAACAATTTATTATTAGTTGTGCTCCTATTTTTGGACGGTACTGTATATACAATTTTTGGGTTGAAAATTCGACATGATACAGTGTTTCCTGTTGAATTTATGGATATTATTTTCAACACCCATCATCAGCATTAATTTCAGTTATAATTGTGTCATTTTAATAATACTTTACAGCGTTTCATTATCAACCGCAATGCTGAAAAGCTCCCCCCGTATCTCATATTTCATGAACAATTACTCTGCTGACCACTGGGAAATAGGATGGTGTTTGATCCACAGAATATTCGCTGTGACAATGTAAATATAAATAACTGATGTGTGCTTTGGCGATATTGCATTTGTAATTCGACTGTTACTGCGCTGTTTGCATTCCATGCCGGATATTAGTGCCCGCCGCATTGCGGTATCTTTCCCAACGCAGTTCGTGCTTTTGAATTTGCCTGATTCATAAAAGATTTTATCATTTTCACGATTTATTAGAAAGAAAATGAGTTATTGTTATGGTACACACAAAATAAACGTGGAATATACATATTTTTAACCTTTTAACTCTTGGTACCGTACAGGTAAGATAGAAATCATGCTATGCTATGTTAAAAAAATTATATCCAAGTTTTAGTGAATAAGCACTTTTACAGGCCTATTCTACTAAAAAAATATGTATCGTTATGACTCGTTACTAGGCGATAAGTCGTTATGATAACGATTTTTGCCAAAACCCTATTCTGTTAATTTATTTATCGTTACGAATCGTTACATATCGTTATTTCACATCGTTTAATAACGACAAGTTCACATGCATCGTTGAAGTCGTAAAGTTAGACATATTTTGAGAATAAAAGTAAAAATGGCTGAAGAAGATATTTTGTTAATTGTAGCTGAGAAATAGATTCTGCAAAATGAGTATTTATTCACTTCTGTACACTAATTATATATATTATACTTTTTAGTATTAGGCATTTCATTTATATTTCAGAAATATATTAAAAAAATTAGATTTAGATAATATTTAGTGGACGAAGGACTCCAGGGTGTTTTGCATGTTGATAAGGGTAGAAAAAAGAAAAATCCAAGGTTTTTTCGTTGCAGAATGTAAATAATAAATAAACAATTTTCAAATACATTCTGCAACGAAAAATCTTTTTCTTTTTTCTACCCTTAGATAATATTATTTAATATATTGATATATAATATAATATAGAATATAGATCCACTATTTATGTATTTAAAAATTATATATTTGTATAGGGATGTCAGATTATATAATCGTACACTGCGTGATACATCAGATCCTTTTACCCGGTCCCACAGAATTTAAATGACTTGTAAGTCTTCTCCATATTTCTTCCAATTCTTCAGTGGACAATTTATTAATTCTTAATGAACTGTCCGACCGTTCTACGTAACTGGTGTCTAGATATAACTTTCCATACAGCAAGATCATATCTAACTTTTCTTCATTTGTAAAGTTATTGACCACAGAGAACTTTACGGGAGAAATTATTAAACGTCAAACAAACAAAGAATCAATTGTTTCCATGGCTTACTTGGCTAAATAAACTGATAAAACAGTTTACAAATTTTTTATTTTTAACCGTGAATAACTCGTTTAGTTGAAAAAATTGTACATAAACAACATTACCTTATTGGAAAGAGAAAAAATACTCTTTCCAATAAGATAATAAAAAATATATGGTTCCATTTAAAAAATATATATTTTGTCCCAAATTATGAGAACCGCTGACACAATTTTTATTTTGTTTACATGAGCAATTTTCTAATATAAAATGACATAATTTTGCTCATTTAACCAACCTCGTATCTCTTCAAATAAAAAAGTTACCAATAGTGAGCAAGCTTATTGAGTCACCTGTATACATAAGCCCTCGGCTGTAATGAAACATTTCCCACCTCGGATGTAATATACTATTAATCGTGTCGAAATTTCAAATGAAAAAATGCGTATAAGGTGTAAAGAAATAAATAAATATTTTTATAGATTTATTTTTAAATAATTATACAATTCTTCCAAATTATAGAACTTAGAAACTAAGTTCCAGCTTTCTTAAGTTTAATCCAAAAATATCTCCTCTTCGGGTATATCTTGCAAAACTAGATTGAACACATATACAATTGCTTTTACGCAAACCTCTGTTGCTTTTTCAATAATAGGATGTCGTAGGTCTTGGAATCTGTCTGGACCAAGTGGCAATCCATGTCCTGTTTGGTCCTTGGCTTGAAAGTCGAATTTTTGATGGGAGCCTCCAGCGTTTTCTTGAGCTACAGCTCTTAGGTAGTTAATGCCGTTGATGACTGTACGTTTTAAATCAATGGAGAAGGTCAAGATTGCGTCTCCTAAAAATAAAAAATAATAGTGAAATAGGGACAGTTTTGATAATACGAGTAATGCCTGATTTTCACCGAATGTTTTAATGCATAATGATTAGTGCATAAGGCTTAATACATTATGACAATTTACCATTTCCAGCTACTTTGTTTAGTGACTAATTCAACAGAAATGCCACAATTTTTGCCCTTGTTACTTGTTATTTAGCAGACTGCCATTGCAGCAACAATTCTTCTTTTTTTGATATGTTATATACATAATTTTCTGTATCTATAACTATACCAAAAAATTAAGAATTTAATAATTATAAAATAGAATGAAAGTTGACAGTTCATGTTAGTAGTTTGCAAACTTTTGTTCTTACGCATTGCTCTTAGTTCTTAAGCATTAATTCTTATGCAAAGCTGTAAATGGTAGTAAACGTTGTCATATGATAATAGTTATTTACATTCGAGTGCGTGTAAGTTAAATTTTACAGCGCGACAGCTTTGTTTAAGGCACGAGCCCTTAAGGCGCTGGAGCGCTGTAAAATACTTCACGCACGAGAATTGTATCAAACTTTTTGGCCGAAGATAATGTAAATCACTTTTTTAATGAGATAGATTGTACTTATGAAAAGGGTTAGTTTAAAATACTGGGGGTTAAGTTAATTTTCAAATTTGATTTTACTTACCTTCATTAGAGTACTTCTTCTAGCGAAAATTTATTTGTAATAATAGACGTTGTTTATGACTGCTAATATATTTATTTGCTCATGTTTGCTTCGTAATAAATAATAGGTAGGTGTCGATATTTGACATTTCAGCTATGTTCGCCTCGCGTATTTGACAGGTGTATCGATCGGTGACTATGTCGGTAACGGGGGGTTTTTACAATAATGACAGATGTCGCTGCCGTGATTTTGGTTTATATAAATTAATTTTAAATATAGGAAATGTTAAAGTAAAAAAATAACTTAAGTAGGTAGTACTTTTTTACATGAACTTTATTATAGTAAAGATGATTTCTTTTCTAAATGCCCATAAACGTCCAGTGTATTTTGATTATTTTACCGCATAGTTAGACAAGTTACAACACAGTAAGCGTAAAATGTAAGTTACACTTGCTGTGTATACAATGGGGTCATTTCACATTTTCTGATTTATTTTTTTCTTGAAAAAATAGGTCAAATTAAACATGTATGTGTATGTTTTACATCTTACAAGTCTTTAGAATCAGAGATATGATTTTTTAAAAGTTGCGTTTAATTTAAAATATTTCAACGGCTGACGACACATATTCACGGATACGACAGTCGAGCTCTACCGGTTTAATTTAGAACTATGATTATTTGGTTTGGTATTTATTTAAATAAATGGTTTATTTACATACCTTATACTGCACTAGTACTTTTAAAGAAGTAGAAAGTAATAATAATCTTCTCTCTTGTATATTTTGCTGTCAGCTGTCACACTTTTAGGTTAGGTTACTGTTTCATGTTGTGAAGCGTGTGTGTGTGAGAGAGAATTGTCTTTGTGTGAGTATGAATTTGTGTCGTCACAAATTTAGTCCGTGTTTAAAAGCGCGAAAGTTTATTAGCAAATTTATGAATGAAAAGTCGTATATTTCAAATTATTTTCTATTGCTATATTTATCAAATGAGATGGATTTCATGATTTTATAAAAAAAAACGACAATATTTTTTTTGAAATGACCCCATTGTAAAGTTCCCATTACACTTCAGGAGGGCAAAAACATTTTTACGCATTACGCTTAGTTATTAATTATGGTTCTTACGCAATAGGATAATCGGTAGAAATGAAACTTAAGAGTGATTAAATCCTTACCGAAATAAATCGTGGCATTGCCTTTTTCATTAACTTTGTGGCTGCCAGTATTATCAGTGATAGCACCCAGAGCACGGTATTTGAAAACCCAACCTGCATTTTTTAAAGTGAAGTTCAGATCGACTCTGCTCCAATCACAAGAGTCGTCGAAGTGTAAACTAAAAAGAAGAAATTAAATAAATAAACAACCTTTTAGTTTTATTTCTGTATAATTCTGAACTAAAACTGGCGATCAGGCTTCATGCACTTATTTAATCACGTCTAGGGATGCATTCGGGCCCGGGCCGGACCGGGCTTTAAGGTTTGGATCGACTCGGACGGAAAATAAAAATTGCCGGCCCGACCCGACAAAAAAATTAGCAGGCTCGGCTCGAAAATTGACTCGAAATCGGGTCGGGCTTCGGGCCGGGTCGGGTCAAAGCTCGAAATTGAGTGCATCCGGCATTCCTAATTTTAATGTTTATAATGAGGCAAATTGTTTAATTTAAAAAACTCTACTTCTTTAGAACGTTCAACGTTGGTTAACATAAGTTGTTAATAAGAAGACTTACGAGTATTTAACACTTTGTTTACCGAAATTTTACACAACTTTTTAACAAAATAACTATTGTACGATTATTTAAGTAAGGGTTTAATTTTATGTACCTTTATATTTTTTCTCAAAAATAAGACAAGAATTTATTTTTTAAATATATATATACTTAGTTTCAAAAATAATATTTTATTTAAAAATATTGTACAATGTACATTTCGAGGTATTACCTCATCATCAGGTAGAAAAATAAATGATATAAATATAAATATAAACAAATAACAAAATAGTGAAACAAATTACAAATTAATAAAAATAACAAAATTGAAAATTTATTAATATAAAATTATTAATATAATATTACTAAAATTTTGAAAAAATATTAGAATCTAATAGGGGTGAATTATTTAAATTCAAAATTTCATTCATTAGATTTTCTTTTTTGTGTAAAGAATTTTTTATTTCGAAAGCTTCTAAACAATTTAGTTTTTTACTTTTGTTTTCAATATGGAGTATTTTTAAATTTTGATTTGTACAAAAATGTTCATTGTTAAATAATTGTTTTGCCATATTTGAATTTTCTGTTTTATCGTATTTAAATTGTCTTAAATGTTCATTAAATCTTAACTTGAAATTTCGCCCTGTTCGACCAATATATTTATAATTACAATTGTTACAAGAAATTTCGTAAAACCCAGATTTATCTAATTTGTCAAAATTTTCAATTTTATTATTAACAAAAATAGATTTTAAATTATTATTTTTTTTTAATCATTTATTTTTCTACCTGATGATGAGGTAATACCTCGAAATGTACATTGTACAATATTTTTAAATAAAATATTATTTTTGAAACTAAGTATATATATTTAAAAAATAACAAAATGTTTCAAATGTATCCTACAAATAAAAGTATAAAAACAAGAATTATTATAGTAGGAACAATTTTTTTTATTTAAGTATACGAGTTGTAACAATAATAATATCAAACTAGCATTATTACGCTCGATTTTTCAAGCCGGGCCAAAATCGAAAGCCCGACGCGTTTAACTTTTACAAATCATCGGCCTGATTCTTCGATCCGGCTCGATGATCGTCTTGAAATCGAAGCAAGCCGGCCGAAAGCTCGTGATCGCATTTAGTTCGTAAATAACTATTTCTAATTTAAGAAATTGAATATTTCGGAACAAAAATCTTACTGTGCTGCAGTCAAATCAATTCCGCCTAGGTATCCTTTGACATCTTCAAGAAGAAAAGATAGACTTTGATTTAATCCAATAAAAACGTCTCCGAAATCGAAGCCTTGGAGAGGAGGAAGATCCAATTCAATAAGTCCTAAAATATAAAATTACGATAATCATTATTACTACTCTGTTCTGGGCAGGTATGCTATTCTGTTTTTTATTTGCAGATTTCAGAAATGAAAACGTACTATGTATTTATACTGAGGGCGCTTACTAGGCGACACAACAAATACGTTAGTAATAATTATTAGTAGGTAAATAAGTATATCATTGCAGAGGTATTGCAAATATCTGTCAATTTTTGACCATAATGAGATTGATGAATCGGCTTTAAAAATGCTAAATTTTGATATACAAAAACTACCAAACTTGGCATCCATTGAACTAATGTCATGACAAATAATAATAATAATAATAATAATAATAATAATAATAATAATAATAATAATAATAACTAATGTATACATGTAAGTAAAACCTTGAAGAACTTTATTGCGATAGAAAATTTAAATCACGGAATTACTGACATTTTTATAAGTAATCAATGTTAAGTTTTAGAAAAATGCACTCTTGGTATTATTAACACTGGGGTCCAGTTGTATAAAACTTTAACCACGTTTTTCAATCTCTGGTTGAAATTGTAACTTTTATGCCCAGTTTCATATCTGCTTGTTAAATCTTAACAATTTGTTAAATAATTTAGCAGGAACTATTGTTTCATCAACAAATGCTAGATTTAAACTATGGTTAAATGGTTTGCTATTTTAACAACAGTCTCGGGTCTTGTTAAATTTCTAACCAGTTGCTATTTATGACATCTGTCACATTTGTGTAATCAGAACAAAATATTTATTTTGTCCTTTCCGTCATAAATTAATTTGCAACAAGAAAATTAGTAAGTACAAGTTGCATTAGCTATGTAATTTAAAATAAAAATATATTCTTTACATTAATGTCATAGGAAATATTATTCAACTATGTTTTCGGAATCTGATGAGTCTGAAGAAGAATTTTTTTGAAATTGATATTCGATTTCTGCGAAGACAAAGAGTATTCAGAGATCGAGGAAATCCTTTTGAATTTTTTGATGATGTACAATTTAAAATGAGATATTGCGATATTGCCTATCTAAGGGACACCGTTCTGTTAATTTTGGATCATATATACATATATATATATATATATATATATATATATATATATATATATATATATATATATATATATATATATATGAAAATTTGACGTCATACACTGAAAGAAATCATCCAATTGATCCAATCAATCAGTCATTATTAACATTAAGTTTCTATGCAACTGGTACTTTCCAGTCTGTCAATAATGGCATTTATTATTAATAACTATGAAATTGGTTTTTATATTATTAAAAAAATACAATAATTCCCTAAACAAATTTTAACATATATGTTGACTACAGGGCCGTATCCAGGATTTCATTTCGGAGGGGGTTCTGCGGTTATATAATTATATTATTTTTCAAGGAGATTAACATGGGCAATTTTTTCAGACTCAGACTGTTACTCCTTGTTTTTACTGATAACCATATGGTTGAGGTATCAAAAATAAGATAAAAAATTTCTGCATCAAATGACAAATTTAATGATTAATTTATGGAACTAAAGTATTACATAATTTACATTTATTTGGTGTCATTTGATATAATTTTTATCTTTCTACTGATACCACAACCACTGTTGTCAGTCAAAACGGGGGGCAACAGTTTGCAAAAAACTAATTTCCCATTTTAATCTTCTATGTACACCTTTAAAAAAATATCCGGTATACAATTCTCAGGGAAATAATAAAATAAAGGGAGTGTCTATACTGCACTATGTCCAGACAGAGCAGCAAAAAAAAAAATGGTGAACTGTCGCACATGCGCAGAGCGCCCACTTCTCGAACAGAACTTAAAAACCGCTTTTTACCAACTATGAATTGTCAGTTAGGTATTATTGTTTGTCTTAAAAAAAAAAAACAACCAAAAGATTACCTAACTGACAATGGTTTTTAGGTAGATTTGAGAAGTGGCCGCTAGATTCCGTCTGGTCCAGGTGCGATAGTTCATAAATTTTTATTGCGGTTGTGGCTGGACAGTACAGGAAACACTTCCTAAGATAAAACAATATTTTGGCCATTACGTATACCTTTATTTAATTATAAAAAGCAATTGGGAATGTTATACTCGCAGTTTGGGACGCGTGCTATGATAGCGTTAACATCTTGGTTAAACTTCTTTGAATTTTTTAGTATTTTATTTTACATTTCAGGGGGGGTTTGAACCCCCAAATCCCCCCCCTTGGATACGGCCTTGGTTGACTAACAACAGTTTAAAAGTGATTTGCTAATTTCATGAAACATCATAAAAAGTGAACAAGTTGTTAATTTTGAAAAGTTGTTAACTAACACAAGATTTAATAATCGTATATGAAACCGGCCATTAGTTAAGTAACGAATATTATATCCTTTTGTTGACAGTAATTATAAATCTGTCTTTTGACAGTTTATTTCGTTTCAATTTTGTTTATTTAACTTTTAGCTAAAATTTTAACCAGATTTTGAAAATCCGGTCCTTATTTTCCAATGTATTTTTGATACGTAGCCATGGTTACATTACAATGTGACACATGATCAGCTAACAACGTTTTATGCAACTGGCCCTGATTTTAAATCTTTCATTCGCAAAATTATGAAATGTTGACTTCGTTCTTGCTTTAAGCCAGAGATATATTTCAGGAAAATGTAAAGCATTCCATGGGAAATATTAGCTATGAAAATTAAAATGTACACAAGCTTGGCCGCAAGTACTTTTTAGAATAATTTATTGTTTCTTACCTTTATTGATATCAGAAATGGCTAGATTACCATTTCTTACGAAACATTGATCTATATTGAGATCATAACTGTAACACCTTTGTATACGTCCATACTTTTGCGCATTCTGTGTGTCTTGCGCATTTGCAAGAGTAAAAACTATAGCAAATATGGCTAGCTTCAACATCTTGAAGACTAAATATTTTTGTTTCCGACTCTCTGTTTAAATATATAAATATTATAAGAAAAAATGGAATATAATTAAATACAAATTAAGGATGCAATTTTCTATAATCGATTTCTAATGGTTCCATAAAAATTTGGTTTATAGTCTGATAGGATGAGTCAGTGTTATTGTTTTCATTATAAGCTATTAGAAATGACGCATATTTAGTTTATATTTTTAGAATTTGTTGTTCTATATGTGTACCCCAGGATAAAACAGTATTAAGTTCATATTTTTGGAAAATTAGTTTTCTCCACAAATAAACATAACCTTAACTTCTCTTTCGAATGGAATACCATATTAAGTCATAATAAACTTTATTTTCACTTTAACACTTTAAATTAAAATTAAATTTGTTTTCGTTTTCCTAATATAACTTTAGCACTTTAGCGAGCACTGTAGTATTATTTTAAAATAGAGATAAAGTTTTAATTTAAGTGAGCCTGATTATGGAAACAGCCCTAAGATAATTTGAAAAATTTGCAATATCTAGAGCACGCAATATTGAATAATATTCTACAAAAGAAATTTGGTGTGAAAGATTATGCATTATAATTAAAAAATATATAATAACATTCAATGATAAAATAATTCGAAATTGAAAACAAATCTATTTCAAAAATAATTTAATTGCTTCATTGTAAAATATTGATTTTGTGACTTAATACACTTTTATTCTGATGTACAGATATAAAGATTTGTATACATAATATTTTTTTATAGTACTTATTATGAAATATTTAGTTGAGAACAAAGAGCAGCCAGTGGCAGACTTTTTTAAATAATGGTCATCGAATAGTGTTTTCCATTTATATATGTAGTTTTGCATTTAGTGCAGATAATGACGTCATGTCCGGCACTAGTTGTTGTTAGAACATCTGCGTACTTCATTTTAAATGAAAATTGTTACAAGTCCAGAGCAAGTTATTTAGCTGTCAGTGTCAAATAGAAACGTTTTTCAGCAATGGATACCCACTACACAAGATTTTAAATTATTTATATTGTAGGTTATAATTTGGTTTGACGTTTCATTATAGCCCGGCGGACTATAATGAGGCCCGCGGGCTATAAAATGACGTTTATGTCAAAGAACTTCGTGTATAATTGTCAAATTATGATACGTCCGTGCATAATAGTTATTTATGTATTAAGAGCGTAAGGAGGCTTTTACGGCCTGCGGCGGGATTTTGAGCTCGAGGCGTAAGCCGATGGATAAAAACACGTCAAAGGCTATAAAAGCAAGTTACGCTCGTGGTACATACAAAACTTTATGCACGGACGAAAATTTTCAAATTATGAGTGTTACAAAAATTGTATTGAAAAGAATTTGTCATCGTACATCCAGTATCTAGTGTTGCTATGAAAGCGGAGAACAACAGTTTATTGTTTGTTTATTAGTTATGTCATTTGAGTTTTATTTTGTGTATCTCCGTGCTTTCCATATAAATATCAAAAAAATAATTTTTGTTTTACATTAAAGAATATAAAAATTTTCGATTTGTAATAAAAACTTTTCATGTTGCCTGTTTAAATTGTTTATATTGTAGGTTATAATTTGTTTTGACGGTTCATTATAGCTCTGCGGGCTATAATGAGGCCCGCGGGCTATAAAATAACGTTAATGTCAAAGAAATTCGTGTATAATTGTCAAATTATGATACGTCCGTGCATAAAAATGTTTATCATATGGCAACGTTACTACCATATGCAGCTTTGCATAAGGATTAATGCTTAAGAACTAAGAGCAATGCGTAAGAACAAAAAGTTTGCAAACTTCTAACCTGAACTGTCAACTGTCGGTTTTTTTTATAATTATTAAATTTTTAATTTTTCGGTATGGGTATAGATACAGAAAATTATGTATTAAAATAAAAAGAATTGCTACTGCAATTGCAGTATGCTAGACAACAAGTAATAAGGGAAAAAATTGGGACATTTCTGTTGAATTAGTCACTAAACAAAATAGTTGGAAATGGTATCTTAGTAAATTGTCATAATGCAGTAAGCCTTATGCACTAATCATTATGCACTAAACATTAAAACATTTGGAGGAAATGAGACTAAACTCAGCTGCGCGTACTGGTGCAAAAAAGTTCACACTAAATATGTAGGGGTATAAGTGGAAGATGGTGCCAGCGCTAGAAGAAGAATTTCCGTTGTCGCACTGATAGCATAGCAATCTCAAATCTCAAAAAATCCCGACACCCATATTGGGTATAAGGAAAAAAGTTGAAGAAAGAAAGATACATGGACAACGGTATTAATTTCCCCAAGTAAAAATAAGGCCAAAATTAATTGTGATATAAACTAATAATTGATTCGACTTTTTGTCAGATCAGACATAAAGAATATAAATAATTTTTTAATAAAACAATATTTTTATAATGTATAATTCATTATATTTCTGTTCTTGTATACTTAAATCTTTATTTGTCTTTATTGAAGTTAAACATACGGGTATTTATTTTAACTTGTATTGTTAACTCCTTGAGGATGCATCTTCTGCTGTAATTCCTTCTTCACGCCAATGAAAAACCGTCCGTAAAACTCATGACAGAAAAATGGGTTAACTATCTCTGATTGCTAACATCAAAGAATCCGGTGTTGGCCCGGATTTATCATCTTATGGATATCCCTCAAGTGTTGATATGGACTACAGATTTGCACAAAAGCAATTATACTGTTGTAGTAGCAGCAGATCAAATGTACCCAGCATTGTTGAAGTAGTGGGCAATATAGAGTGTAAATATTAATAATTGTACAGTCTTAATAGTTGCAGAAATATTTATTGCAACAAAAGGATTACGAATAACATTTAATCTATCATGTACATATGTACAGTAAAATTTTTAAAAGAAGTCCGATCAAGGCTATCTACGAATTGTATCTATGAATTAAGATTTTGTGCTGTCAAATTTAGTAGTGTCTTTTACTTATTTTTTGTGAGGATACATAATATCTTGTGTACCTCATAAAAAATAAGTAAACGACACTACTAAATTTGACAGCGTAAAATCTTAATTCATAGATGCAATTCGTAGATGGCCTTGATCGGACTTCTTTCAAAAATTTTACTGTATATGCCATTATTTTAATCAGTCTTCTTCAACATAAACTAACGATTTCACCAACTTTCCTTAAATTTCAAGCATTAGGTTCAGCAACAACAACTCGTAATTTTGATACCAATGTTCGGAAACCCATGTGTTAAATATTATTTGGAATTGATATTGTGATTTTGGTCTTGCTTAAAATTTAGGAAACGATTACTGAAATCGAAAAAATCTCCTTTCTGTCTAAGGCAGGAACAGTTCGTTTTCTGGTATTTCCTGCAAGATTTGGTTAAAAGCAAAAGTAACCAATTGCATTCCTGATTCAACGGCCTTTTCTGCCACCACGCTTTCCAGTTGTTGGAATTGTTTACTTTGTAGAGGGTCTCCAAATGCTTGGACCTCACTAGATAAAAATTCGAATTTGTCGTATTCGAATATTCCTTGATGGTTTACGACTTTTAGGTAGTTTACGCCGTTGGCTGATTCGCGTTTCAGATCAGCTGTGTAGTTACCTTTGAGGCTCCCTACAGACGAGAAAATAGAATATTATGTATATTGTGCTAAGGAAGAACGAGAAAAATATTTAGAAAGTTTTGAAATGGCTGTGGCGACGGTTGTAGAAGTTTGGGTGGTGACAGAGTCAGAAACGAGGAGAAACTGTGAAGGATTGGTGAAGAGAGAATAATTTTGAGAAACATAAGCAAGAGAAAATCTAAATAGATTGGACATATTTCAAAAGGGGATTGCCTTCATGGGAAAAAAAGAGAAAGCCTACAAAGGAGATAATAATGTATGGGCACAGAATAAACATCTATACAGAAGCGACAGTCAGAGAGAGAAACGAAAATTAGAGAGAGAAAGAGTATGCCAACAAATTTAAAGGGCTAATCGGATAAAATCGGATTGTTTCGGCATATCTTCGGTTCTTTGTTCTTTTCATTATCTCGACGTGAACATTTTCCGTTAGGGGTCAATAATAAAAGTATATTGAGAAACACAAATTGATTTCTAATAAAAACAAATATGTTATTTTTTCAACAAACGATAGGAAAAATTATTATCATAAGGAAAAACATTATATTTCACGTATTCTGAAAGAGATGTTCTCTCAGCTTGTCACGCCCATGTATTTTAGGGTTATGGCTAATTCAAGCAAAAGCAAACACGTCTTCTCATTTTTGACATATGTCATTTTGTGAACTGTTTGTGAATTTTAGAAGTGGTGTTAGTTTCTAATTAAATGGATAAAATTAAGAAAGTAGAGCCGAGAGGAGTTGTTTGTTCATATAAAGACTGTATAAATAAATTTAAAAAATGGAGAAAGGGAAATGTAAGTTTTTTTCGTTTCCGAAAGTTCCAGAAATGTAAGTTATGTAAAACGACTACCATATCATGTAAAAGGTATATTCATTTAATAAATATGGGTGTAAAATGTGGCTCAAAGCTTGTGGAAGAGAAGATTTGATGGAGGAGGATATATGGGACATATTCATCGAGTCTGACGTTTGTTTCCCACATCAAAGATATAGAAAATTCTGCATTGTAATAAATTTGTAAAATTCAGGTATTTGTTTAATAAAAATATAAGTATGTGATTTATTTTATCTGATTTCTTTTTAATTCGTTAATAAAATTAATATTTTAGTATTTTTATGTTCTAATTTTTCTTTTACCATTTAAAACAATTTAAATTTCGCGCGTAAATTTGCCAACAAATTTAATGTTCAAGGTCATAAACGTAAAATCGCAACAACAATGGTGCCGACAAGGAGTGTCGCTTCTGTATAAATGTATTCTGTGGTATGGGTGCGAAATGTGGACTGTGAGGAAGAATGATAAAAAGTATGCGGAAACTTTTGAGATGTAGTTGTGGCGACGATTGGAGAAGATTGAGTGGAGAAAGAGAGAAAAAGAGAGAGGGAGAGAAAAAAGAGAGAGGGCGAGAAAAAGAGAGAGGGAATAAGAAAGAGAGAGAGGGAGAGAGAAAGAGAGGGAGAGAAAGAGAGAGAAAAGGGAGAGAGGAAGAGAGAATCAAGAATGAGATGTGAAGAAGGATTAGAGCAAAGAGAAGAGTTTTCACAAAAATACGAAAGAGAGTTTCAAACTTTTTAAAAAGTATTTTAAATGAAAGTTTGTGTAGTATTTTTCATGGTTATAACAAAAATATTAATAATAATTTATTGTTATTTTCCTAAATAATTAAATAAAAAGATTAGCGCCAGAAATAGTCATGAAAAATAACCTCCCACTTCTGTGACGTCGGAGTACATGCAACACGTCATTCGTAGCCAATAGGAAATCAGTTTACGTTATTGTATAAATAAAAGCAGGTGATAGTTTGTCACATGTTTAACTGTATGTACCATGACGTCACATTCTATTTCACATTAAGTTACTTTAATTGTAAATTATCTAATGGATATTTCGTAATATTTTGAAATTTGTGGCTTTTTAAAAAACAATATCTTAGCTAAAAGTCATATAATAATTCTCGCAACAGCCCCAGTTGGATATATTTTAAAATTATCTTTATGGTAGAAGAGGACAGAGATTTAGAAAATATTAATTACTTCATCTTTTAGTACTATTACTATTGAAAAAAAAATCTTACCGAAATTAATTCGACCCACTCCTTTTTCTTTTATTTTGCGGTTGTTCAAAAATCCTAAGGCTCTGTATTTTAATTGCCAGTATACATCGGCCAAGCCAAATGTTAATTCCATTGATCTGAATCTAGTTCTGTTTTCACTAAACTTCAGTCTGTAGAAGGAAGAAATAATATGTTAGAAATACAAATGATCGTATAAATACGTATATATACCATCATGGCTTATTGTCCATTGCTAGAGACACTTGACTATATTTCGCTACCGTTACTTTCAAAACTAACATAGAGAAGAACTACTTAGGGCCGCGGTTCAGATTGACAATCAATATTTTTTCCAGAGAACACATTGATTTTTACTTTTTTATAAAGTTTTGAACTATGACGTGATTGGTCAGTTTTAAAGGCCTCTAGTTCTTGTAGAAAGTATGTTAAACATAAATTATTGCCAGATTTACTATCTTTGGGGTCAGTTCTGTCATTGGTTAAGCGTTGATCACTTACTTACATAACACCCTGTACATTTCACTGTTATGAGGAAAAAATCTAACTTGAAGTAGGCTATGAATGTATGTCTGATCATTATTCAATTCAAAAGTCAAGTTATCAAAATTGATCTTGAAATGTAGTTTTTCTGAAATTCATTGTAAGAGGCGCAAAAGAATATTGCCATTTGCAGTTTACTACTAACTTATTTCCATTTCTAAAAGAAGATTCAAGATTTCTTTAGATAACATTTTCGACAGTATGTCGTGTCAAACTGCCTTTTACTAAATACTTTTAAATTGACATAGGTACGTTTCTTTGTTCATAAACTACTCCGAGTTAGGTTTTTTTCTTTCTGAACACACTGCAGAAAAGAAACATACTTGGCGTTTTCTAGTCGTAGTCTTGTGGGATAAGCCTTGACATCTTCTAGTAAGTAAGAAATGTCGCCATCGTCACTTAATTTGAAGAACACATCTCCTATATCAAAACCTTCAAGTTGAGGAATGTCCAAGTCTTCTACTCCTATAAACATAAATCACTAATCATTATATTATACACACTGGATTTTAATAGTATATTACGTACCATGAACTGTAAGTGATTGTTTTCACTTACAGTTCGAGGTTAGTAAGCAATTTTTTGCAATACCTGTAAAAATTGGAGAGAAAAAAATTGGTTTCATAATTAAAAGCTTTCAGATTGATGTCAAAAATAAAATTTGTACGTAAGTAGTGCTCTGAATACCGGTGGATGTAAAAGACCACCCGCTCACCCGTATTTCAGCGAATTAAGTAGGTAGTATTTTTGGTACACACACAACATCCAAGCCCCTGGTGGGAATCGAACCCACGACCCCAGAGCCGAGCGGTGAAGGTCGCTTGAGCGCACGGCAGCTAAAATATAAGTTAGTATTTTACAATAATAGAAGTAAAAAAGTCTCGATTTCTAAGGCAGACACCATTATGAATAATTTAAATGTGTAGGGAAATACGGTTCTTAAGGGTCTGCATGTTCTTACGGTTCTTCTAGGTTTTACGGGCCTTACGGATGAAGAATCGACTCTGACCTGTATTCTATTTGGTCCGGGTGGGTGGGTATTTTCCTTTCAACTAAATACCCAGTTTTAAAGGAGGGATTATGTTAGCTGTAAACCTTATTATTAGCATTATGACTTTGCATTATGCATTTACCAAAACATTAGCATTATGATTTTGCATTAATAATTCGAGTATAGACAAATGCGTGCTATGGTATATTAAAACCTAGCCCTAATGTGCAGGTATTACAAAAATATACATTTTGACTTTTTATCATATATTGAAAATACTCTAGAATAATCTATATATATAAAAAAAATAAGGTTTTTCTTTGGGGCTTTAATTATGGACTTCTACCGAACCGATTTTGATGATTCTTTTTTTAAATGAAAGCTATTAGCATGTAGATGTGCACAAAAATCTAAAATGTTAAGATTTTCAATTCCGTCTATTTTTATAAGGCCTTAAAGATTTTTTATTAAGTACCGCTGTCAAGCGATAGATCGCAGCACTGAATAACATGCAGATGAAGAGAATGATGTAAAATACATACAATTTGTGAAAATTACTTCAAGAATAATATTTTGGTTTATTAATGCAAAGTTAAATAATTTAACAGGTAAATATCTTGAAACATGCAAAGCTTTTATCATTCAACAGTCAAAAG
The DNA here is from genome assembly GCA_943142095.1 of Ophonus ardosiacus. Lineage (NCBI taxonomy): Eukaryota > Metazoa > Arthropoda > Insecta > Coleoptera > Carabidae > Ophonus > Ophonus ardosiacus. Next base: position 7,984,889 of record OW964831.1, on the reverse strand, counting down.
TTAACCTTAAATGACAGATAAATATGTCAACATGTCACATTGCAAGTGGAAATATAAGAAGGAATTTTTGCCCCAAAAATTAATAAATATAATAGTTAATTCATTAATTCAAAGGTAGTAAGTAATTTAATAATATAATATTTGCAACATTGATTCATAATTATAATTTATAATAATAAAATATAACATTGAAAGACGTTGAATATGCGGATAATCTCTATTAGATGTTTTACCTTTCTCTTCTTTTAAATTTATAACAGTGAAAAAAAAAATTTAGATGAAATGTCGAATTTACCACTAGCATCAAATCTTCAAATGAGAAGAAGAATACCTACTATGGTCCCTATAGAATTATTATTATTATTTTCTATATCAATTGCATATTTTTAATAGGTATGTTTAGCTGCTAGAAAATTTAATATGGCTGGAGTTTGTTGTAAAATTTGTACAATAATATCCAAAGTTCTTCATCAAATAATTACCGAGCAATAAAATCCATCTTGTGCCTGTGTTACAAGACCTGTATTTTTATCTGTCAAAACAGTTTCAGTTCCCAATTTACAGTTAACTATAAGTTTATAAACTGGTAGATAGACTGTAACCTTGCATTAACAAACCGACCCTAAATAATTTACTTATTATTACCATTGTTGTATCAAATAATCTCCCTATTCCTATGTACCCAACGAAGCACCGGTGGTTAAAAAAGTGTTGAAGAGTACCAAACATTGAATATAAGTACAGGACATATATAATTGAATAACTTTACTCCATAATTTTGTTGTAAATTTTTGCAACGGGTGCAGCTAGTTCAATAATAATTTTCATTATCTTTTGTAGTTATCGCATGAGCCTTAATTATTTCTTACCATAGCTGAGAACTTCAAGAGCTAAGTTGCCATTTCGTATAAAACACTGTTCTAGGTCTGGTGCACTTAAAGAGCACTTGGTTATGAAGTCTCCTGTAAAAAATATAAATATTAAAATATAACAAATATTTGTTTATAAACATTACTGGCAATAATGAACAAACTAATGTTTTTAAGAAATTATTTCTCTTACTTTGAGAGAAGACGGAAGCCGCTAAGGCCAAAACAACTAACGATGGTCGAAACATCTTGAAGATGTCATTCCTCTTTCATGTTTTGATACTATTTATATAGTGTTAATTTTATCGTAATACTTAAATTCAAATTATGTATCGTTAAAATATCGTTTGTTAATGAATATTAAATTATATTCATTTAATTAGTTGATGAGATATAATCAATTATTTGTTACTATAATATGGAGCAGTTATGATTAATTCATAATGAGGAAAAACATTGATACATATATGTAATTTATAACCTAATGTCATTAAGTAATAAAAAATCCGTTACTCTGTAAAATATTATTAGGTAGGTAATACAAACAGAGAGTTTAATTCGGAATTATTTAATATTCCTGTGATTCTTCTGTGCTATCGAGTATATTCATGTGGAATAATGTAATAGATATTATCTCTTTACATGTAATTGTATTTTTAGCATTTATAATAAATAAAGCAAGAGTAGTATAATATGAAATTTGATATATTAATTTTTCTCTGCTATTACTCGAGTATATACGTTTGGAATAATGTAATAGATATTATCTCTGAACATGTAATTGTATTTTTAGCGAATATAATAAATAAAGCAAGAGTAGGGGCGTAAGGGCTGGTTTATGATGAATTTAATTTTCCCTCTGGTTTATGTTCGATTTTGATATTCTGGATCTGTCCAATCAGTATCTATCACGTGACTTGTCAGTGTTTGTTATTTGACGTTTCGCCAATTATCAGTTCAGATTTTAGGTTACAATAATATTTTCATATCCATGAATTTGTTAGACGCTAATGAACAAGATGATTTTTTAATTATATCGGGAATGTCTTTTACTATTGTTGATTTGTATAATAAAGAAATAAAAAAACACAAACTTAACAACGTAGATGGTCTGTTAGACCGTGGTTCGGCCTATGGGCACATTGATTTGTCAACGGACAGTATCATAGTTTTTTTTTCTGAAAGTGAAATAACAACAAATGTTTTTATTTTTGTAAAATTCATTTGCTTTGTCGTACAAATTACGATGTTCGAATACTGCTTATTAACAAAAAACGAAATACCAATTTGTGCTTGTGAATCCATCTTCAAAATGTCAACAGCTCACAAACAGAAAAGACAGCTGACGGATGAAGCAGTTATACCATTCCACCAAGTTTAATAGTTCTCTCTTGTGATTGGTCGAATTTGAATTTAAATTTGGAAATATAAAAATAGTTATATTCCAGATCTAAATTTCAAATTTCTAAATTTGTAAGTCTTTCATAAACCTTCGTAAGCGTTTTAAGTGAGTTTATATTTTTATTCAATTTTGACGTTTTAAACTGTCGTTATTAACTCCATGGCAACAACTATAAGTATCATTTTATTCACAAGTGAATTAAAATTTTTTAAATCACTCTCACAAAATTTTAACTCATTCTGCAACAAATAATGTATTTAAAATAACATCGGAAACGAAAATATTACTCACCATAGTATTTATCAAACATTGTCAGCCATTTTCATTATTTTTCACGAAACAAATGACACAATAAAGCTTTAAAAATAGATAACTTGGCGTATATCATTGACAAAATATAGTATAAACCACGTGAACTAAAAATGTTTATTCACTCGAAGAAATATTATCTTAGTTCACTTGGTATATAAATATCTATTATGTAGGTAAATGGGGTATGTGACTAAATTTTCATTTTTACATATATGATACTAGACCAAAAAATAAAATACCCGTATTTTTTTTAAACTGATTAATTATTCGTAGTTTACGAGAAAATAATTATTAATACTTTGGAGAAGGGATCTGTGACGTCGGTAGGGTAGAATGATAGAAGAAGACAGTTAGACTGAGATAGATATATTGTGGTAGGCGAACGTGACAGCAGCTGTCACGTTCGCCATTCCATAACCTATCACAACATATCTATCTCAGTCTAACTGTCTTCTTCTACCATTCTACCCTACTAACGTCACAGATCCCTTCTCCAAAACATTATATTGCTAATAACAATATTATTACAAACTAATGTTTAGTTTTTATTATTATAATGAGAAGCTATAGAGGTTTGTTTTTATATATTATGACTTATATATTGAAATTCGATTATGGTCACATACTCCATTATAAGTTCGTAAATTAAATTCATCATAAATGAGCCCTAATAGGAGAGACATATTTTATACGATATCGAACTGGTACTAGCGAAGGTTTGCACAATTTTTTTTTTACATCTTCTTGTCTTGTAACTAGGAAAGTTGCAGTAGTGCATGTAACTGATACAATAACGTAACCAATGTGTATAAGGAAAAGAATTCTTCATTATAATCACATACAAAATAGCATTCATTATTTATTGATTATTAAACATATTACATTCCACATTTTATATCATCAACAATAAGTGTAGTAATAACCAACATACAATATATCATCATATTTCCATTTTACGGCAAGAACAGTTCATTCTGAGGGATCTCCTGCAATATTTGGTTAAACCCAAAAGTAATATATTCCAACCTCTTTTCTATAGCCGTGTCGATAACTTTTTGTCTCAGCTGAGCGAACTGTTCAGCGACCAATGGAAGACCCTTGGTTGTAACGTTACTTGGGATGAAATTGAACTGTTCGTAGTTCTTGCTGCCGGAGTGGTTACGAATTTTCAGGTAGACTTCACCGTCGATTTCTTTCTGCTTGAAATCAGCCGTGTAGTTGCCACTGAAAGGCCCTAAACAGGAAATAAATAGATAGTTAGACATGGATTATTACAGAAGAATTTAGATACTTTTGAGGCAAACAACTAGTGTCAATATTTTGAAATTTTGGAAATGAATTTAAATAAACTTTCAGCTATAATATCCCGAGAACATTGATAATTACGAAATAATTTTATGACAGTTACTGAAAGCGCGTTGCTTGGTAACCGCCCGAAACTGCAGCTGAAGGTAATAATTATTTTTTACCTCCCGCTACCCTAGGTAAGGGAGGTATAGGGATCGTGCTAAAAATCGCATATAGAAATTTTAGTGAATAAGCACGTTTCGATGTCCCCAGAATCCGATTTTAACATTTTTACAATGATGTCTGTGGATATGTATGTGTGTGTGTATGTGTGTGTGGATCCTGTGGACACAATTACTCAAATACTATCAATCAGAAAATTTTGAAATTTTGTATACCCATTCTATACTAATGTGGGAAGAGTTGATTAGTTTTTAGTGTATATCAGATAACCGGAAGTATCACTTATACAAGCTTTTACCAGTTTTTCTTGAAAAAATTGCATTGAATATAATTTTTCAGAAACTTTTACTATTAAAAATATAATATAATGGCACAATCTTCAATTCTACGATAATATAACTTTAAAAAACTTTAAATAACTTTAAATATAAATTTATAAAATAATTTATTTTTGTACATCATCTGACCCATGCGTCAAACAAAAACATAATACTTTAATAAAATTTTGACGTATTTAAATAAATGTCACTGTCACATTTACATTAATAATGAAACCGTGTTAAGAAGAATTTAGTAGAAATATATTTGATTTGTAAATATAAATCTGTCAGTATAAGTACGTCTTTTCAAAATGTCAAATATTGGTTTACAACTACACATTTACGACATGGATCATGTACAGCAAACAATTTACACAGATTGCGATTTTAGAGCATTTGGAAGTTGATGATGATTTTTCGAGGATTATCTTTTTCTTTGGTGAGGCACATTTTCTCCTCTCTGGGTATGTTAATAAGCGAAATTGCCAGATATGGGCAGAGGAAAATCTTCATGTGATTTACGAGGTACCATTTCATGTCCAAATGAGACTGGTGTGCACTATGGTCAGGTGGCGTCATTGGAGCTTACTTTTTCGAAAATGATGAAGATCGAATTGTTACAGTTGATGGTGAGCGCTATAGGCCCATGATAATCGATTATTTTTGGCACGAAATTAATTTCTTATTACAAACTTCTATTTATTAAAACAACAAATTAGATTTTGTTTACAAACGATCAACCGGAACGGAAAAATATACTTTACTTATAGCTCATTACTATTTTAAACATGGAATTTGCGGGAGGTCATGTGCTGGCCACATCAGATTTTTTGGTTTATGACAACACTGGTTTAGTGGATTCCTATTCGTAGAGTTTCCTTTACAGTAAGATGTCACGAAGACGGATTTGCGAAAAATTCATGGATGTAAGGTCCCGTTGAAGTCGGTGAATTTTTCACACGTCGTTTGCAACGTTGTATACGAGAACGTTCTTCCGCCTGGATTATCATTATCTGTACAACACCACGACAACATCCATGGTAGTGTAAAGGCACTGCAGTATTATGCCGGGAGTTTATTTTATCAGTAAACATAGCGTATATCATTGCCATAGTTACAGTATGAATGTTTGACAGCAATGTATTGAAGCGTTTATTTTATGGATAAACATAGGCGTTTAACATGGGAAGCAGTTTTTGGTAAATACAAAGGTCTGGCAATAAATCAAGATATTGAACATTATAATAGTACATTACATCTTGTACATTATTTAATATTAATTACTTTAATAATATTGCAAAAATTACAATAAATTGTAAAAATTGTCAAATAAATAATTGTTTTACTTTTTTATTATGCTATAGCAAAAGATTTGTAAATGTGTCGGTGGTGCAGTGGTTATAACAGTTGCTTCTAAAATTTTTTGTTGGGGTTCGATTCCCCGTTGGGATAATTATTTTATTTTTTTTTTACATAAAAATTGTTGAACTTTTAAAAATCAGTTTATATTTTCGTATTACAATAATTTAAAAATAATAATCACAACATTTTAATAAATAAAGAGAAAATAATTGAGAATAATTGATTACAATAATCAAAATATTGATACAATAACAATGCATTGTATTTCCTTTGATATTAATAAATTTGTGTAGATATTATGTTTCTACTGTATTTATCAAAATAAAAAATACAATGCATTGTTATTACATCAATATATCAATATTTTGATTGTTGTAATCAATTAAATATAAACTGATTTTTAAGTTCAACAATTTTTATGAAAAAAGAAAAATAAAATAATTATTCCAATGGGAAATCGAACCCCAACCAAAAATTTCAGACGCAACTGTTATAACCACTGCACCACTGAGACATTTACAAATCTTTTGATATTGCATAATAAAAATGTGAAACAATTATTTATTTGACAATTTTTACAATTTATTGTAATTTTTGTAATATTATTAAAGTAATTAATATTAAATAATGTACAAGATTTAATGTACTATTATCATGTTCAATAGCATGGCTTGATTTATTGCCAGCCCTTTGTATTTACCAAAAACTGCTTCCCATGTTAAACGCCTATGTTTACTCATATAATAAACGCTTCAATACATTGCTGTCAAACATTCATACCGTAACCATGGCAATGATATACCCTATGTTTACTGATAAAATAAACTCTCGGTATATTAAAGACTATTTAATAGTGAATTTCTGTAACTAGTTACCAAGAACCATTTTAAGAGTTCAAATTAAAGACAGATCTGTGAAAAATTCATAAATCTCACTGGAATTTGAACCGTCAGCTCAGTTGGTAGAGATTCCGACCAGATCGGAAGGCCCTGGGTTCAAATCTTAGTGAGACCTATGAATTTTGCACAAATTCGTCTTCGTTATTTATACACTTTAATTTAAACTCTCAAAACGGTTCTTGGTAACTAAGTTATAGATATTCACTGTCTTTTATATAAATTAAGATGTCTGTTTTTTTCCTGTACTCATTTTTACTTGCGAGATACTTGTTTAAACTTACCGAAATCAATTCTGAAGTTGCCCTTTTCCTTGATTTTGGTATTATTGTGGAATCCAATAGCCCTATAACGTCCTTCCCAGTAGTAATCCACTAAGGTGTATCCAAGAGTTAAAGTTTCGAATATGCCTTCTTCATCAAACCTCAATCTACAAATAACAAGCAACATTACTATCAATTTTCTCTTCTTCTTGACAACTTTGATCTTCTTACTTGGCCTTCACCAGTTTAGGACCTCTAGCATAAGACTTAACATCCTCTAGAAGGAAAGAAATATCGTGTTCAAGGCTCAAAAAGACATCACCGATGTCAAATCCATTGAGGGAGACAATGTCGAGTTCTTCGAAGCCTTGGGCGAGTTCTTTGATTGCGAGGTTGCCATTTTTGACGAAACAGGTGCTCAGATCTGCTGCACTGAACGAGCAACGATGTATGAAGTGACCTAAACAGAAAAAAATAGAAATTATAACTTCAGTTGATCGACAATGTTTGTAGGGCTAATGCCTCAAATACCACAGAAGTAATATTCTTGATTACCATGTAACCAAGAACCGTCACACGTTCTGAGCATGCGCATTAATTTAAAAATGTTCGCACAACAGAAATTTTAAATCTAACATTAAAAATCATTTGTTCGTTCAGCAAAATATTTTAATCCCTGGACAGTTTTCAACCGTCAGAATAGTCCGCGGATTCTAAAGAAATTTTTAATTTGTGGCATGCGCACTGGAACTGGTAGCTACTAGCGAGTTGTTTCTACATGCACTTATACTAGCCAAAGCAAGAGAAAAGGAATTTATTTAAACAATAAAGTAAGATTATAATATCATTATGTGAAAATGACAAATAACAACAATCAACATAAGATAAAAACACGTGTCTACAACTGTTTTGAGCGATTCCCTGTGAACAATTTTTCTAGTTATACAAGATAAAAAAAATTCTGTTCACTTCAGATGGTAGTAATAACAGTAACCTTTAATTGCTTGCTATTACGAGGGTCACTCCAAAATTATTGAGATGCTGGGAAACAGTTGGCTTTGGAAAATTTTTAGTACACAAATGTCAAACTACAATTTATTTAAAATATCTGTCCAATAATAACATCTGGTTGAAGTGATTTATTGTGGTGGAATTCAAAGTGGAAATAAACTGCAACATGAAGTTAGGAAGAGATCATTATCGCGCTATGATTTACTACGACTTGAAAATTGGATTACGTGAAGAACAGTGCGAGGAACGTCTACGATTGGCATTTGGAGATGAAGCTCCATCTCGAGCAACTATATTTCGCTGGTTTTCAGAATTCAAAAGAGGCCGTAATTTCTTGCGTGATGAAAAACACTCAGGGAGACCTTGTACAGCGGTAGTGCCAGAAAATGTAGCTGCCATCAGACAAATGATAAAGGATGACAATCGTATCACCTATCAAACGATGGAAGATGCCCTTGGCATTGGATCCGCAGCAATAGCAAAAATTTTGCATGAAGAACTTCGTGTTAGAAAAATTGTTTCTCGTTGGGTGCCACACAATTTAACGGAAGAACAAAAAGCCAAGCGTGTTACAATTAGTCGCGACACTTTAAAATTGTTAAATAATGGCGGTCATCGTATTCTTTTTAAAATTGTAACTGGCGATGAAACTTACATACCCTTTTATGATGTTCCAACGCGTCAAGAAAGTAGGGTGTGGGTGTTTGAAGATGACCCAACACCAGTTACCGTGAAAAAACAACGTGCACTTAAAAAAGTTATGTACGTTTAATTTTTTAGAAGTACAGGTCTTGTGAAAGCAATTAGGTTAGAGGCACAGAAGACTGTTACTGCCAATTGGTACACACAAAAATGTCTACCTGAAGTTCTTCGCAGTGTGAAAATTAAGGGTCTAATGCTTCCCATACCGCTGCGACAACTGTTAAATTTTGAAAGAAAATGGTATTAAAGTCATTGAGCATCCACTGTATTCTCCTGATCTTGCAATGTGTGACTTCTGGCTATTTTTTAATTTGAAAAAACATTTACGTGGTCGTCATTTTACGTCAGAAGAGAAGATTAACAACACCATAATGGAGTATTTTAATACGATTCCAGAAAATGAATGGCTCAAAGCTTTCCATGTCTGGAAAATTCGATTACAAAAGTGTATTGAAGGAGGGGGGGGACTACTTTGAACACCAGTAAAACTACATGCTTCTCCTTCAAATAATATTTCTGTATCTCAATAATTTTGGCGTGACCCTCGTATTTCTCTCTTATATGATAAAATATACGGAAAATAATAATTTGATTAAGTTTTACTTACGGATATCAAAATTATCTGCTTGTGAGGCATAGTCGGGAGCAACGGAAGCCGATGCTGCCGAAACGGCAACAATGAAGACAAAAACTTTATTTAACATCTTTTTCAATGTAATTGACTTAATTTGCTTCTGTTTATATACTATATTAAGTGACAAATATACTTAAAATGTAATTATAGTGTATTAGAAATTAATGTGTTCTGAAAATTTCTCAATAAGAGATTATTAGTTTAATTTTATTTCTTATCTGGTTTACTAGGAAGTTTAGGATATAGATAGAAAGAATATTAAAAATATAAATAATATTGCGTGGATGCGTGCTTTATATAATCGGTCATGGTTTTAACGGCCCGGGGTCGAATTCGATCAATTTTATATTTATTTCATTTTTCTCTTTCCATGATAAAAGAACTATTAAACATAGCGGTAAGGTATAACTTTGTTTCATCCGTCAACTGTCTTTTCTGTTTGTGAGTTGTTAACATTTTGATGATGGATTCACAGGAACAAATTAATATTTTGTTTTGTTATACATATTCAAATGTGTTTCGTCGGACAAAAATAAAATTAAACAATAATTTCTATTCGGAGCAATAAATATTCATCATAATCCCCAAGATACAATAAAATGTATTCGTTGTATATGCCGCAAATTTTAATATACATATTACTCTATAACTCTCGGGATACATATGCAGATGAAATAAACAACGAGTAACGTGTCGCATAAACATTTGAAAATTGAAAACAGATGAATTATTATCCTTCATCCAAATGGGAATCAGAATTCAATCACATGAATTTATAATTCAAACTACAGAATGATAGAATGGATAAGTACGGTACACGTGGGAATAAATCCGTAAATAAATATATGGTACAGGAAAATTTTGTGCCGAACTCACTAAATTATTCTTTAAAAATTTAAATAAATAGATCATGGCAGTAGAAAAAAAAAATATGCAAGAACCAAACGGTATTCTACAATAGTATATTGTGTTATTAAGAGTAAAAGTGATTTTTTTGTGTGGCGAGCATGCAATTGTCCGACTCGCTAACACTCGTCGTGCAAACTTGCATGACACTTTTATTCCGAATGACACATATTTTTTCTTCAAACGTACGAACTTAAATAAAATAATTACAACTTGACGTAACAATAATTATAAATATTTTACAGGAAGGAGGTTTGCTGATTTCAATTACTCTGTTGTTATGAATACTTTCGCATTTGTTCACTTTTTATTATAAACATTCAAGTGAGCATTTTCACGTTTTGACGTTTAAATAAAAACTATGCAATTTTATATTCTCCTTATGTACAATTATATCAGAATTTGAAGTATTGCCATATACGGCCCTGGAAGTTGTTCAATCGGATGGAAATTCAACAATATTGCTGAAGGATATGATATGTCAAGGAATTGCTGAAAAATAATATGAACTTTTCTTATCACTTTAATTCTAAGTATTCTTACCGCATCGACCTTTAAACTAATAGACGCTAGCGTACGAGGAAAACGCTTGTCCCGCCATAACGGTGCAGACACAGTATCTCTATCCTTCAACAGTACGGAAGTTAAGAAAACGCAGCAAAGTAAAAAATTTGATTTGTCGCTAACTTGTTATACTTGGTGCATAATCGCTAAGAGTATAGATTTAATTTTTTTGTGCATAATTAGATTCATTATATATTTTTAATACAATGTATTACATACATATTATATTATAGGGGACAAGTTATAATTAATAAGAACTTACATATGAAATAACACAGCTGGACCGCGTACGTACTGTTGACTGCACGAAAGACACCGTTTCCCCATTATTTTGTCGCATACACACCTCACAACACATATACGTATGTATTGACAGAAATAATTGTAAATGTTCTCCAAAAAAGTAAATAATACACAGTCACGAAACGTCAAATGTATATTTTGACAACTATTTAGTGATAGAGAGCGATGTATAGAGGTGTACATGTGGCTGAAAAAGATGAACAATGAGTACGAACGCATGCGCAGTATACTTTAACTGAGAACTTCCGTTCTGTTGAAGGACAGAATATATATTTCTATCCTTTTATGTTGGAGCAATATTCTATCAATAAAAGAATAGGAGACACTTGGTCCATTAGTTTAAAGGTCGATGTCTTACCGTCATTACCAATATGTAAGTCTGCTACTTTATAATGTTATTTCGTTAAATAAAAACTGTTTATATTTCAATTTATAGATTATCAATTTAAATTTGACAGCTGTTGGCTGTTGGAGGTTTTTAGTAACTTTATTCCTAGGTTATCTAGTGTATAGAGCAACTTGGGCCGACATGACTGATTTCTATTTTACAAGTTAATTCTTATTCGCTCATTTTATATAGTTGCTATGGATATTTATTTATTTCATTTCTACCTTGTGAATCAAATCACAAAAGATGTCATTTTTATGACGTTCGAAGAAAAAAATATTAATAAGGAAAATTGTGGTATTTTAAATTTTCTAATGTTTATAGTCTTAAAAAACAAAAGTACAATATCGTACTCTAGGCGAAACAATGTCTAATAAATTATTGCAGCTCATCAGTGTGGTGTAACTGCCGACCATTTGCAGAGACAATCCACCAACTGAGCACGGCGAGAGATATACATCTCATAAAAGATAGATGACTTAAGAAGTAACTAAGTACATATAGAACATCGAGGAGTCGCCGTAAGGCATTGGCAGCTATTGAAAAACAAAAGTACACCACACTGATGAAAACGCGTATATGGTTACTATACTCGCCGTCAAATGATTATGGACTGATGTTCAACTTTTATCTCTTTCCGCACCCTGTCCCTTGCACAGCGGTGTTGCCGCTTGTAACTTGAAATGACCAGGAATGAACGCAAATGTCATATAATACATTTAAAACTAATTAAAATTTTTAATACATCGTAAATGAAGAAAATATTATAACAAATAAGTAAGGTAAGACAGTAATACGTAATATAAAATATAAAAATTGTCTGTGTGAAAAATTTATATTTCCACACACAAGCTAAGGTCGCGTTTGCGTCAAAATACGATAACCGGTGAAATCTAAATGAAAGGTAAGAATAATTGATAATTAGGTGAACAGTAGATCTGCCAGCACAACATGCTTCTGCAGTCAAATCCAAAGTTTTCTTGTTATTTTAAATTTTTTCAGGATGTAACCCCAATTTTTTGAAAAAATTGTGTACATTGGCAATAATTGTTTTTGTTTACCCATTTAAATCATATTTTCCTAAACGTGTTTTATAAGAACCAGGACTATTTAATTCATGAGTTTCACTCATTTTCTTTTCAAAAGTCTAAATATAATGCAATTTATAGGATTGGGAATAAAAAGCGCACGCAAGTACACAAGTACTAACGACAATGCCAGAATATAAAATGACATTGACAGATTACAGATATTTGTACAGGTAGACACTTAAAAAAAATTGGCATCCATGTAGAAATCTCCAGTCCATAATTATTTGACGGCAAGTATAGCTCAGCACGGCCGGCATCTGAAGATTACTGAAAGGTTGATTCAGATGCTGAAATCTTGTGAAATATGGCGAAAAATAAATAAATAAAATAAATATATCATCACGGCATATTACCCATTTCTGGGTGTGCCAGTATCTACAACACATGTAGACATCGGTAATGATGACGCCGTGTGGGCGCTTACCAGGCGTCACCTCACGGGCACTCATAGCTGGTGTGGAGAGTGCACCACAGGGGTCACTTTTGTGCCTTTTTTAAAATTGGAAATATTTGGCGTCTGTCGGGATCGAAATATGGCGAGGGTTTTCTAATTCATTATTTTATGGTCCTAATTTATCACAGCAGTTATCTGATGGTCAACCTTTTAGCAAATTCATTATTTTAATAATTCATTGTTCTGTCTTATCAATTTTTGGTGGTATGCTCGCAAAATTAATCTATAATTCATATCATGTTGTGCGTGGGTGCGAAAGAGTTTTTTAAAAATTTGATTAAGACTAATGTAATATCATCCCCACAAAGCAAAGGGAAATTTTATGAAAGCCGATGACAAATTGCGAAGGTCGGCTCATGTAGAAAACGAAATAAATACTGCAATTCTACATGACGGTCCACGGTAAACTTTATAAATTCAATGCAAACACCAAGAGAGTCGACAATTTGTTCATGGTTGGCCGCTCTTTTAATTTGATCACGCTCATTATTTGAATTTTTAAACTCGTTTTTCTACGAAGGATAATTATGAAAAATGTATTTTTAACGATGTTAGCAAAGTGAGCTTTACACACATGCTGGCTTCAGTAAATTTTGTAGGATTACACAAATTTGATATACATGACACTTTTTTACAATAAAAAGTGGCTCATATTAGCAGAGATATATTAAAAAATTCGCCCGTAAGTTCATACGGTTTTCAAAATGATGTGTATCTTTTACAATATTTTCAAAAGAGCTATTGTTCTAAATTAACAAAGCTTGCAGAATATAAACTGTCTTTATTAGCTGCAGCACAGTACAAAGAAAAGAATACATTGTTTTATTCCTTTGAGAACATAATTTAAACTAAGCGTACAATTCTGGAACTTGGTGGTAGGTGTTGCATTTTCTTTTGCTAGAAATACCGCTCGTAAGCGTTAATTCATAGCAGCCACTACCAACTACTCTTTACACTATTCTGTCAGAGTTTCTGTAAATTTCTAAAGTTTTGCTTTAAGTTTTTGAGCTTCTACGGCAATCCAAACAGGCTTTTCTTTTTTCTTATACTTGGAGATACTCATACCGAAATTCGAACCCGGGGCCTTCAGAATACGGAGCTGTAACCGCTACCATTGTGTTACTTCATTTTTTCTTATAGAATTAATCAATTTGTAATTTGTAACAACAGTTTTAACTTTCTTAAATAACATTAACGATTTTTACCTTTCGTCACCTTTATAGGTAAGGAAGGTATTGTCCAGAGTCCTGAATCGAAATGTATTTAGGTTCACGAAGTAAATGTCGTTTCAGATTAAGTTTCGATTTAAGAAAATGAGAATTATAGTGGTTCATCGGTTTTGAGTTCGGTTTCGATTTTCGGTTCAGAGCGAATTAACAAAATTTTGGTGGTATTAGTAAATTTAAAAATCATTTTTAATTTGAATTTACAATTTTTATTTATATATTTAACAAATCTAAACAGAATCTGAATTTAAAACGGTTTAAATTGGGTTCAGATTTATTGACTTTGACAAATATAGGTTAGGTTTAGGTTCAGGTTCATCAAAAATTCCGGTTAATTCGGGTTTTCGGTTCAGGTTCAGAATAAACATGTTTTAAGTTCTCTAGAATACGATTCAGACATCGGTAATGATGACGATGTATTACCAATCATTACCGATGTCTACATGTGTTGTAAATACTGGCACACCCAGTAATGAGTAGTATGCCGTGATGATATATTTATTTATATTTAGAATACGATTTTACTAGTTTTACGATGATGTTTGAATGCGTCTCTCTCTCTCTCTCTCTCTCTCTCTCTCTCTCTCTCTCTGTGTGTGTGTGTGTGTGTGTGTGTGTGTGTGTGTGTGTGTGTGTGTGTGTGTGTGTGTGTATGTGTGTGTGTGACAAAAATTTCTCCGACGATAACTCGAATACTACAATTCAAAAAATTATATTTTATATTTCTCATTGCTCTTCTTTATATCCATATGAAGAGCTGGTTAGATTTTGGTTATAATTGGTCAACCGGAAGTTCTCTTATTTGAAGTTCTTAACAGTTTTTCTTGAAAAAACGCAATTAAATATTATTTTTTAACATTTTATATGATTATTAATATGTACGAATATCTTATTGTATATTCGGTTTGATTATACATTTTCCTTCATATTCAATAGATACAAAGTTAAAGAATTATAAAGAGATTAATTTTCGTAAATCGGCGAGCTTTGCTATAATCATGAAAACAGCAGATATATTCAAATAATTCTAATTGACAGATGTCAGTGTTACAATTTTATTGGATTTATAGAATCTTTTCCAAGGAACTTTCGGTAGGAAATTTGTAGAAAATAGTATATGATCGTGTTACAGTTTTATTGGATATATACAGAGAATTTATTTTAAAATGCAACATTATGGTTCTTCACTTCCATGGTTACTCAAAAACTGACAGCAATGTAATATTTGTCCATTTTAAAATGCAACATTATAAATAGTATTGCAGCACAGGAGATACCTTCAGAACACATCACAAATGGTATCAATTCTTATTACGACCGACTAAGATATTGCCTCAGTGTGAATGAGGGTATTTTCTTAACGTTTATTACATGAAAGTTATGAATTTTTGTAAGCTAAAGTTTGTTAAGATGTGCAACATTCATGTTTTGATTTCTTGTTAATCGTATGTAAGCTAATTTAGTGTAATTTAGTTTTGATAATACAAAACTACAAATTTTGTATGTTGCATTTTAAAATGGACAAATATTACATTGCTGTCATTTTTTGACAATAGTGAGTAACCATGGAAATGAATGACCATATGTTGCATGTTAAAATAAATTCCCTGTAGAATATTTTCCAAGGATCTTTTGGTATCTATTGGATTGTCACAAAATACAAAGAATTGGCGGAAGGTAATGTGCTGGCCACATTAGATTTTTTATAAAAAATTTGTTAATTTCCTATATAGAACTTAATTCGTATCTTTGTTATATATTGGCCTTGATCCTTTTGTAACTTCAAATGCCTGCGATCCTGTATTCTTTCAATCACTCAATCTGCAGTAGCTGCTTGACAAATGAAGACTTGTACAATAAACGTACACGTATTTTTTAAATTGATCTTTGCTTTTTATTAACTTTTTTATACCCCTTGTAGTCACCGCGCTGTCATCTCATATTTTGTGATCGTGTTCAATCCGGTAAAAAGTCTTTTCCCATATAAAAAATCCCCCTTCATCCTGGCGTGAAGTTTCATCCTTCAAACGACGGTCTGGCATCCAGGACGTCGCTAAAACCGTCAGATATGACGGGGGTGTAAACATGACCGAACGTCAAGTTAGGATTTACCAACCCTCAAGAAGAGCAGAATGGATATTGTGGTACTTAACAAAAAGGTTAAAAACGGATTTTGGATACCAATAAGAAAAAATCTGATGTGGCCAACACAAAACCGCCCTCTATTTAATTTTTATTAATTTAAATAATACATAATAATACATTTACTAATACTGCAAACTATTTTAAGTTCCTTTGCATGTATCTATTGCTTTATTTACTATTTTCTTTTTAAAATGTCACCATTACTAAATTTAAATGATTAGTTTTTTGCAGTGACATTTATCAGTCAGTTACATACATTTGAAACATGAACTGTTTAACAAAGGAATTATTTTTTAAATTTATCTGTAAAATATATAGAAAAAGTATTAATGTATACTTGTAGAAATTTCAATATCTTTAATTTTCAAAATGATATAAAATGCGAAAAAATGGCATTTAATGGTGTTTTTGATGAAAACCCATTATGAGCTTCAAGTAAAGTGTCATTTCCGGTTTTCAGATTTACATTAAAATTTATTGGTTTCTTTCCATGAATAGGGTCGAAATAAATAAAGTTTTAATTTTTTTCGATTAATAGTGCTAGAGTTAGAGTATTAAGAGGATCCATACTCACATACCCACACACACACCCGCACACACACACACACACACACACACACACACACACACATACATCATTGTGAAAATGTTAAAATTAAATTCTAGTGACCTTCAAACATGATCATTTACTCTCGATATGCCATGTTTAGCAAAATCCGTATACCTTCCTTACCTGGGGTAGCGGTAGGCAAAAATCTATGAGGCGCCGTTTGGGCCAAAATAAAATTTTCTGTAATATGTATATATATATATTATGCCCAATATATATAAAATTTCGCTATATATAATATTTTACGATGGCGATATATACAATGTTTATTGTGATATATAGAAATTTTCTTTGCAATATATATATATATATATATATATATATATATATATATATATATATATATAAATTTCGCTATGTCGATATTTAAATTTTTCATTGCGATATATAAAATTTTCATTGCGATAAATAGAATTTTTAGTTCTATAAAATGTCGCAATATAATGAGGGCGCTCACTTTTTTACGGTCTTGTAAGTGTAAGTTAAAAGTGAACGCCCTCATTATATTGCGGCATTTTATAGAACTAAAAATTCTATATATCGCAATGAAAATTTTATATATCGACATCGCGAAATTTTATATATATTAGACATGATTCGTATAAATGACTCCATTTTCAGACTTTAATTATATATAATGTAAAATAAGATTTAGTAGAAAATCTGATGGTTTTATGAAATAAGGATTAGTTTATTTTCATAAAAAAGTTTTATTATTGGCAATCGATTTCGTCGCAACGGACATCATCAGGCCACAGCTGTAATACAATATATTTCTTGTAGAAAAAACATATAAAATTTTTTACATATGAAAATTATATAGAATTATTTAAATGGTTGGGATAAATTTAGAAAATTATTTTAGTTTGTATTACAAAAATATAAATGTAGATAAATATATGGTTATTAATAATAATGAATGATAAAATGTTAGAAAATAGAAGACAGGTTTATGAGATGATTAAAATGGATTTCAAAAAAGTTTTTGTAAGGTTAGGTGAGTGAAACAATCATAAACTTTAAATGTATTTATATAAAATTGAAAAAACTTACCGTCAATTAATTAATTAAACAGAAGTATATAGTATTTTCATTTTGAAAATTTTTTAAAAATTTAAAAAATATGAAAAAATATGAAAGTTGTTGAAAACGTGTGTTTTCACAACCAGAGGAACAAGATTTATGAACAGCTGAGCGGAAACCGGAATTAGATTTTAGTGTTATTTATTGTGTTAAATAGTTTTTAATTTATTTAAATGGCGCGAGATTTTTGAAAATATATTGTTCTGGAAAATCTATGACTTCGTTTAAGAGCGGTTTGTTGTCTTTAATATGTTTTAAGATTTCGTATTTTTCGAGTATAATTAATTTATGAAAGTCTGTTTCTGAATGTAATAGTGTTATGTTATTAAGAGTGATAGTATGGTTTGTATTGAATATGTGAGTGTTAACTGCCGAAGGAGGATTATGTTTTATATGTTCTTGGAATCTAGTTTTTAAATTTCTGGTTGTAAGACCTATGTATGAAAATTCACAGTTACTGCATTCTATTTTGTATATTCCACTTTTTTCTAAATAGTTGGTTTTCGGTGTGTTATTTTTAAGGATATTGTATAGATTTGGTTGTGATTTAGAAGTAAGTGTTATGTTATTTTGTTCGATTGGTTGTTTTAAAGAAGTATGTAGTTTTTTGTGGTATGGGAGAGATATGTAGTTTCTTTTTCGTGTAATATGTTTGTAAATTTTGTTATTTATTAACTGTTTATGTTTTATGTTACGGAAAATTTTTGTTATGTATGTTATTGGGAAGTTGTTGTTTAATCCTATTGTTGTAATTGTATTAAATTCTTTTTGAAAATCTGGTTTTGATAGTGGTGTATGTAAAAGTCTATTAAAAAGAAAATTGAAAGCTGTATTTTTAATTTGAGGATTATGGTATGAATTGTATGGTATGATTATATCTGTAGAGGTGGGTTTTCTATATATATTGTATGTTATACTGTTATTGTTATGTTTGTTTAAAGTTAAGTCAAGGAAATTAAGATGATTTTAAGATGATTTTGTTGTTCTATTTCAAGTGTGAATTTTATATTAGATAATTGAAACTTGAAATAGAACAACAAAATCATCTTAATTTCCTTGACTTAACTTTAAACAAACATAACAATAACAGTATAACATACAATATATATAGAAAACCCACCTCTACAGATATAATCATACCATACAATTCATACCATAATCCTCAAATTAAAAATACAGCTTTCAATTTTCTTTTTAATAGACTTTTACATACACCACTATCAAAACCAGATTTTCAAAAAGAATTTAATACAATTACAACAATAGGATTAAACAACAACTTCCCAATAACATACATAACAAAAATTTTCCGTAACATAAAACATAAACAGTTAATAAATAACAAAATCTACAAACATATTACACAAAAAAGAAACTACATATCTCTCCCATACCACAAAAAACTACATACTTCTTTAAAACAACCAATCGAACAAAATAACATAACACTTACTTCTAAATCACAACCAAATCTATACAATATCCTTAAAAATAACACACCGAAAACCAACTATTTAGAAAAAAGTGGAATATACAAAATAGAATGCAGTAACTGTGAATTTTCATACATAGGTCTTACAACCAGAAATTTAAAAACTAGATTCCAAGAACATATAAAACATAATCCTCCTTCGGCAGTTAACACTCACATATTCAATACAAACCATACTATCACTCTTAATAACATAACACTATTACATTCAGAAACAGACTTTCATAAATTAATTATACTCGAAAAATACGAAATCTTAAAACATATTAAAGACAACAAACGGCTCTTAAACGAAGTCATAGATTTTCCAGAACAATATATTTTCAAAAATCTCGCGCCATTTAAATAAATTAAAAACTATTTAACACAATAAATAACACTAAAATCTAATTCCGGTTTCCGCTCAGCTGTTCATAAATCTTGTTCCTCTGGTTGTGAAAACACACGTTTTCAACAACTTTCATATTTTTTCATATTTTTTAAATTTTTAAAAAATTTTCAAAATGAAAATACTATATACTTCTGTTTAATTACTTAATTGACGGTAAGTTTTTTCAATTTTATATAAATACATTTAAAGTTTATGATTGTTTCACTCACCTAACCTTACAAAAACTTTTTTGAAATCCATTTTAATCATCTCATAAACCTGTCTTCTATTTTCTAACATTTTATCATTCATTATTATTAATAACCATATATTTATCTACATTTATATTTTTGTAATACAAACTAAAATAATTTTCTAAATTTATCCCAACCATTTAAATAATTCTATATAATTTTCATATGTAAAAAAATTTTATATGTTTTTTCTACAAGAAATATATTGTATTACAGCTGTGGCCTGATGATGTCCGTTGCGACGAAATCGATTGCCAATAATAAAACTTTTTTATGAAAATAAACTAATCCTTATTTCATAAAACCATCAGATTTTCTACTAAATCTTATTTTACATTAGACATGATATTTATATATATATGGTAATGAAAATTTCTATATATCACAATAAAAAATGCATCGTAAAATATTATATATAGCGAAATTTTATATATATTGGGCAAAATATATATATTACAGAAAATTTTATTTTGGCCCAAACGGCGCCTTATAAAAATCTTACGTGACCAACACATAGGTCCGTATTACGAACGCAGTATTGTAATAATAATGCTGTTATGAATTGTGTTTTTAGATTATATTCTTATGAGGTTAAACTTCCCTTTTACCAAAAGCACTCTATTAAATTGGGTTCGTAACACGGGCCATTACCTTCCTTCAATTCAATGTGTTTTGTACACATTTTATACAGAAAGTTTCGTGTAAAAGATTGTTTATTAGTATTTCCAATAAAATTATTTTACGAATATACTATGAAATTTATTCTACTTGACACTGACATCTTATTATGTTGTCATTTTTTTTTGTCACGTTTACCATAGGTAGGAAAGAATTTTTTACATCGTAAATGAAGAAAATATAATTACAAATAAGTAAGGTAAGACAGTAATACGAAATATAAATTATAAAAATTGTCTCTGTGGAAAATTTATATTTATATTTTGACCAAAGTTTCCGCACATTAAGCTAAGGTCGCGTTTGCGTTAAAATACAATAACCGGTTAAATCTAAATAAAAGGTAAGAATAATTGATTATTAGGTGAACAGTAGATCTGCCAACACAACATGCTTCTGCAGTGAAATCCAAAGTTTTCTTCTTATTTAATAAATTATAAATTTTTTCAGGATGTAACTTCAATTTTTTGAAAAAATTGTGTACAATGGCAATAATTGTTTTTTTCCTGCCCATTTAAATCTTGTTTTCCTAAACGCTTTTTATAAGAACCAAGACCATTTAATTCATGAGTTTCACTCATTTTCTTTTTAAAAGTGTATATATAATGCAATTTATAACGAAAATGTCAGAATATAAAATGAAATTGATAGATTACAGATATTTGTACAGGTAGACACTTAAAAAATTTGGCATCAATGAAAAAATCTCTAGTCCATAATTATTTGACGGCAAGTATAATTAACTCTAATATGGAAAGAAACTGTAGATTTTGTAGTCAATCGGATAACCTGAAATGGTACTTTACTTGAAGCTCAAAATGGTTTTTCTTTGAAAAATACATTTAAATGTTATTTATTTATGTTAATATAAAAATTAAAGATAATTAAATTTTCTAGAGAAGCCTATGCACCAAAGATAAACACAACTCCTTTGTTACACAGTTCAAATGTATGTAACTGACAGATAAATGTTACTGTCAAAAAAATAAACGCTCTTATTCTGTAACTCAGTCGATAATATTTGTCGATCGATAATAATTTTTGACAAATAGAAACAATTGTTTCATCTGTCAGTTTCATTTTTTACCTCTCGCTAAGAGAGGTATTGGATTCATGCTAAAATTCGCATATCCAGATTTTATTGAATAAGCACGATTTAAGGTTCCTAGAATCCGATTATAACATTTTTAAAATGATGTCTGTGTGTGTGTGGATGTGTGTATGTATGTGTGTTGGAGGGACGATTCCTTAAAAACTATAATGCCCAGTTGCACCGATACCACTTAAGAATTTAAGTTTAGTTTAGCCTTAAGTTTAGTTTTATTTCGTTGCACCGTGCTCTAAACTCTCCATAAACATCTTAAGGCTTCCATAAATTTAAGCCTCCGAAATTGACAGTTTATCTTGCACTTAAGTAAGTAGTGAGGTTATATTGATTGCAAACGTTTTTAATTTCTATCAGAATCATGGAAGTTATTGATTTTATTGATGATGATGACGATTTAGAAGCGTTGGATTTAATTGTATACGGAATACCAAGACAAATATACGACAGATCTGATCATTTTCATACTCTTTCTGATCATGCTTTTTTTCAACGGTTTCGATTAACCAAATGTACAGTATTGGAATTGCTGATTTTAATAGAAAATAGTATTGAATTTTATAACGACATGTAAGTATTGCATTCATTTTTCTTTCAATGTTTTACTTGTGTAGTTAGCACTTCGTATTCTCCTTCTTTTTTCATCTGATGCCATTTTTGCTAAAAACAATGAATATATTTAATTGTACTTCAATTTTAAAAGCTATAATTCTATTTGAATCGAACTTACCAATATAATATCCAAACTCTGACAGAAACGTTCCGTGACAGAAACAAAATCAACTATGAAAAATCCCTAAATTTTTCTTGTTACTAAAAGTACAATTTAACAAGCTTAAAAATATATAAACTACACTTACTTAAGGTTATTAAAAAATATATGTGTGCAACAGTAGATAAAAATTAAGTGATACTTAATGTAAGTTCAGTTTTATTAAGTGTAAATTTAAGAAACGACGGTGCAACCGGTCATCAGACTTAAAAAATATTTAACTGCAGTTTCCTTAATCTGACATTCCTGGGAAGAGCTGAAAATGTTTTGGTAACAATTGGACAACCGGAAGTAGTAGTTTCTTAGAAAAATTCTTCTAAATATATTTTTTTAGAAATTTTTGTTATGACAAATATTGAAGATCAAAATTCTCCATCTAAATACACTTAAAATTTTTATTATATCTTGTATATATTTAGAGATAAAGACATTATAATATATATATATATATATATATATATATATATATATATATATATATATATATTTACATCCCACTACCATTGTGGCGTCCCCTGTGTAATTTTCTACATTCAAAGTGACGTCCTTGTGCATAAGACGTCCGTATACCGGACGTCATATGCACATGGCCTTATAAATTTTTTTTCTGACATCAGGGGGGCCTCTAGTATCGTATAGCAAAATTTGTTATGGACGTCAGAATGATAGCGGAATGGAAAATGTATATTTTTTGTAGTTCAAAAAAATTCCACTCTCGGTGCTAGTGTCGTCCGGCGTATATACACTGTATATACTGAAGTTTCATTCCAGCGACATTCTGAACTCCGTACACTTGGCAACAGTGGAACATTGGGTTACTACATTAGCGCGCAACTCTTCTAATCGTATTTAAAGCTACATTGTGCACACATGATAGTATTTAAATTAATATTTATGTAATTAAACTTTTGTTTTGCAAAATCCTCTTAGTAAATACAAAGTCAAAATGTATGGTTTCAATGTAATAAATATAAAAAGGTAGTTATTTAAATACTCGTATCATAAAGCTAAATTATTAATTACAAAATATTGTGTAAATTGTGAATAAAAGCCAAATGTAAGGGTAAGAAGATTAATGATTAAATGTATGGAATAAATATGAGAACGGTATGCTACAGTGAAATATATAAATAAAATATTTATAAAGTTTTGATCTAAAATACGAAGACCGAAATTTTAAGTGTGTCGAAAAAGAGAGTGTAGAAATAATTATTAAAAGAAAAAATGTTTTAAACATATTAATATGTACTACAAACGATTTATTACATACAGATATTTTTTACTCTAGGTACTTCTTCCTATTTCTCCTCTACTTACTGAGGTGTTTCAATAAAGTGTTTTCATTTAATTAGAAAATATTTTTATACATTTTATATAGTTCAAATACGTTAAAATATTTGCTTTTTATTACCTCCCGCTACCCTTGGTAAGGGAGGTATAGGAATCGTGCTAAAAATCACATATCGAGATTTTAGTAAATGGCCACGTTTTAAGGTCCCTAGAATCCAATTTTAACATTTTCACGATGATGTATGTATGTATGTATGTATGTATGTATGTATGTATGTGTGTGTGTGTGTGTGTGTGTGTGTGTGGGTGTGTGTGTGTGTGTGTATATGTGTATGGATTTTGTTAACGCTCTAACTCAATTACTATCATTCAGAAAATTCTGAAACCTTGTATTTCTACTCTATTCTAATATGGAAAGACACCATTCGATTTTGGTTTGGTGTAAATCGGATAACCGGAAATGGCACTTTACCTGAAGCTCATAATGGTTTTTCTTCAAAAAATATTTAAAAAAAAAAAATCCCGAATCCTAAGATAAACACATTTCCTTTGTTACATAGTTCATATTTCAAATGAATGTAACTACAGGTGAATGTCATTGTCAAAAAACTAATTACTTCAAATTAATAATAGTGACATTTTAAAAAGAAAATATTAAATAAAGAAATAGTTATATGCAATGGAACAGTTTGCAGCATTAGTAAATACGGAAATTAATAAAAATTAAATAGCGGGAGGTTTTGTGTTGGCCACATCAGATTTCTTTTATTATATTGTAATTTGAAAAATTTTATTATATCGCTAGTGAGATATGTAAAAATATAAATGATCAAAAGTAATGACTTAAAAACACCGTATTTTTATTGCAATCTATATATGCAAACTTAGAAAGAAACACAGATAAGTAATTTGTTTATGTGTAACAACTAAAGATTAATGAAACAAATTTGTGTTTATGAAATACTCTTTCTGGAAATAAGCAAGACTGTTCGATGTAATAATAGATATTTCATAAATTTCGCTTATTTGTTTTTACCTCCCGCTGCCCTTGGTAAGGGAGGTAGCTATAGGGATCTGGTTAAAAATCGCATCTTGAGATTTTGGTAAATGACCACGTTTTAAGATCAGATTTTAACATTTTCACGATGATGACCATATGTGTGTATGTGGATTTTGTCAACGCTCTAACTCAAATACTATCATTCAGAAAATTCTGAAGCGTGTTTTAACCCTCCCTATTCTAATATGGAAAGAAACCATTAGATGTTGGTGTAAATAGGATAACCGGAAACGGCACTTTACTTGAAGTTCATAATGATTTTTCGTCAAAAAAATACTATTAGATGTCATTTTTTCGAATTTTATGCCATGAAAATTAAAGCTAATTGAATTTTCTACAGGTATACATTAATAATATACAGATTTTACAGATAAATTTAAAAAATATTTTTTTTATAAATCCCGAAGCCTATGTTTTAAAGATAAACTATAAAAATAAATGAAAATAAAGCAATAGTTCTATGGAATGGAAATTAATATACTTTGCAGCATATGTAGGTATTTATTTAAATTAATAAAAATGAAATAGCGTGAGGTATTGTGTTGGCCACATCAGATTTTTTTATTTTATTATGTCAGAAGGGGCTCACTAACCTCAGGGGAGATTGATAATTTCAGAACAGTTCATAAGCTAAAGCTCTAAAATTATCTTTTGCTGTGATTTATAATATTTTATCAAATATCCAGAATTTCGACTATACTCCTATGTTAAATAAAAAAATCTGATGTTGCCATCATATTACCTTCCATCAGTTCTATGTATTTTGTACAAATACCACATAGAAAGTTTCTATATTTTCAGTAAAATTATAACAAAAACGTATTATGTAATTTACACTTGACACTGACATATGTCAATTAGAATTTTCTTAATATTGTAATATCCGTAAAAATTTCAATTTGTTGCTAAAATAGCCGAAGTGAATCCAAACGGCTGCTTTTCATATGTTTTCACTATTTTATTGGCATATGAAAAATTTGTTCAACAAATACATATTTACTTAGAATAAGCGTATTAAAATCGGAATTGAATATTAATAACAAGCTTATTATTATAAATTTCATAAAAATTTGAATTTATTGCGCAAAAAGCCGAAGTGCATCCAAACGGTTGCTTTTCATATATTTTCACTATTTTTTTAACATGTAACAAATAATTTGTTTAACAAATACCTATTTACTTGGAATAAACATATTAAAACCGGATATTAATATTCATGCTAACCTTATTATTATAATTTTCGTACAAATAGCCGAGGTGAACCAAAATGGTTGCTTTGCAGATATTTTTCACCAATTTATTGACACGTAACAAATAATTTGTTCATCAAATAAAATTTTTACCTCCCGCTACCCTAGGTAAGGGAAATATACGGATCGTGCTAAAAATCGCATATAGAGATTTTAGTGAATAAGCACGTTTTGATGTGCCCAGAATCCGATTTTAACATTTTTACAATGATGTCTATAGGTATGTATGTGTGCCTGTGTGTGCGTGTGTGTGTGTGTGTAAACTTTGTGTAAAGATACGAATACTATTTTGAATTTTTGTTAAGTTTTTTATTTTGTGTATGATATATTTGTTAAATGTAAAATAAAGTTTGTTATGAGGGAATATGAAAATATCTGTACTTTTTAATTGTAAGATTTTGGGGCTATTTAAATAAATACATTTAAATAGTTCATTCTTGTACAGCAAGTGCAAGAACATTTCACATTTCTATCACATCTTGTACCAGCGAGTTCTTTTACTGTAAATACATTATTAAGATTTTGTTATTGTTTACTTGTATAACGGGTATCTACTTTTTTTTTGTTATATGTATGAGAAATACAATGGTAAAATTTTAATTTGGTGAAATTTTTTCCTAATAATTTTAGAACAAAAGTATTAAGTATTAAAAATGACATTTTAAATGACAAATTAACAGTTCCATTTTCAAATTGCTTACAGATTGCCAAAAGAAATTACCATTATCAAACATTGTAGGAATCTATGATGTTTACAGCAAAGTATGCATATCGTTGTGAAAGAGTGCTTTGGTTTCTGCATCAGAATAATGTATTTAATATTGGCAACGCTGCTGGACGTCACTGTAACGGTAGTATGAATAAAAATATACAAATTGGACGTCACAAGTACTGATTATGTCTGAAGTATATACTGTGGACGTCGGATTCACTCAGAATGGAGGAGCTCATAATGTCCGTCAAATGAAAGGAAACGTATATCGTTATAAATCGACTTTATTGAAATTTGAACCGAAATTCATAATCAGGGGGAAAAATAAGTAGATATACTTTATAAAGCCGATACCTATCTCTATTCCTTTCGGTGGTTGCCACAATGTCCTAGCCATGAAAGGACGCAGCAATGATAGCGGGATGTAAATATATATATATATATATATATTCTAATCGCAGAGGCTAAGGCACTAAGGAAACCACTTGACAAATTCAAACGTTTATAACATAGTTTGTAAATGACATATGTCAGTGTCAAAAATCAACAGTTTTGGTGACATTCTGATAGTTTTTTCTGGGAAGTGTATTTAATCTTTCTTATTGTTTTAATAATTAAATATATGAAATATAGGTAAAATGCATATATCCATCAGAAATACCGCCAATCTGATTAATGAATTGGAAGAATCTCTGAAATTTAGGAATTTCCTCATTCAATGAAAAATAGATATAATTAGAATTATATATGTTTGCAGAAGACATGTTAAATATAATCAAAAACAATATTTGGGTAAAGTTCTGTGATATTTTGTTATAAAACGACGGTTCGATAGCGAAGTGCAATACAATACGAGTACTTATATAGCCTAATATGGAAATGGCGAGAGGTCTTGTGCTGGCCACAACAGATTTTTATTCAGTGTCTGCTGTAATTATTGGCCACAATTTATTATTGATCGATAATAGTTATCGATTGAATGGGTGAATATTAAATTAATATTGCCGACATTTTAAAATGAAAATAGTACATAAAGCAATAGCTATGTGCAAAGGTACTTAATATAAATTAGGAAAGAGTGAAAATATAATGTCAGCCACCGGGATTCGAACCCAGACCCATTGTCTTGCCGGGACAACGCTCTACCAATTGAGCTATGGCGGACTCCTCCCGTTGGCTCACATTATCTTCCACAAATGTTAGACTTAAAGATTCTCATTACTTAATATAGCGATAGCGAAATACCGATAAAGCGTCTCTGAGTTACACAGATCACTTTTCTGCCAGTTTTTGGGACGGTTTTTCCTCTGGCAAAAGGAGATTTTTTCCTGAGAAGATGCATGTTCGCCGTCCATGTTATTGCCGGGCATACATATATTGTCTAAAAAATTGTATACATGAAAAAGGTAACATTTATGAACATTTCTTGTTACCTTGGTTACTTGTTGTTTTTTTTATTTCACATATTTATGTCAATGTATCCCCTGAAGAAGGCACTAGTTTATGGTGCCGAAACGTTGGGTTTAAATAATAAATACAGAACTTAAACCAAAAAATCTGTTGTGGCCAGCACAAGACCTTCCGTCAATTCGATGTATTTTGTACAAATCCCATATCAAAAAGTCCTTGGAACAGATTCTATATAATATCATGTAAAATCGAAAACGAACACATACTATTTTTTACAAATTCTATACCAAAAGTTGATTCGAAAAGGTTCTATAAATCCAATAAAATTATAACATAAATATACACTAAGTAAAATGCACTAGACACTTCCTTCATTTCTTCTTTCCCCTATTTTATTAGGGGTCGCTGTTTCCTCTTCTCTTCCACTCATTCTTGTCCAACGCATCACACAGTCCTTTCTTTCTCAAGTCTTTTGCGATACAGTCCTTCCGTCTTCTCTTTGGCCTTTCTCTGCGTGTCACTTGCGAGAAACACTATGCCATATCAATTTTAGATCCTATGCGCTCCATATTTGGATTTGCACGTCCAAATGACATCTGTCAATTAGAATTTTTTAATATATCATCTGTTTCCATGATAAATACCAAAGCAGACTTATTTTTTGAAAATTAATTTCTTTATAACGCTTTAAATCTACATCTATTGATTATGAAGGAAAATGTATAATAAAACCATATAGAGAAGAGTATTTTTTTTAATATGTATAATAACAAAATGTCAAAAAATAATATTTAACTGCGTTTTTTTAGGAAAAACTGTTAAAAACTTCAAATAAGGGTACTTCCGGTGTAGTAATTATAACCAAAATCTAATCAACTCTTCATATAGTTGTACAGAAGAGGAATACGAAAGAATTATAATTTTTAGAATTGTAGTATTGGAGTTATCGTCGGAGAAAAATTTGTCACACACGGACACACACACACACGGACACACACACACACACACACACGGACACACACACGGACACACACACACACACACATACAGACATCATCTTAAAAATGGTATATTCGTATTGTAGGGACCCTAAAACGTGCTTATTCATTAAAAACTCACCACCGAATTTTTTGACCAAAGACAATACCTTCCTTACCTAAAGGTGACGGAAGGTAAAAAAGGTAGTATTATTCCAATTAATAATATGAGTTCTGAAAGATATTTTAATAATTTTAACTTTTTTGGTTATTGTACCGCGTTGTTCTACTGCAGAGTAATAAACTTTATAATATGTAGGAAGGTATGATGATATATTCCCTCTTAGGCACATATTAAATTACGAGTACGTTTGTCATTGTTGTATGTAACTAGTTAAGATCCCCGCCGCTTTGGTCTTTTTGGGATTAAAACGTGAAGCCAGAACTAAGTTATATTTACTTCACGAAGCAGAAAAGAAATTACAGTAGGTGGAACAGTGGAACGTGTACAGAAAGCGAATGTATTGCCCCCTTATATTTTAAGCATCAGTTCTACCAACATGCGACCTGTTTTTGTTTTTCCGATAAATTTTTCCCCGCGGAGGTCGCATGCTTTGGATAACTCCACGAGATGAGAAAATGAAAATGAGAGGAAATTTTCACAGCCACATAACACAGAATAACCAGAACGATCCACCAAGATAGTGCAAATCGAATTCCGTTAAGTGTGGAGATGTTTGTGGCATTCTTATCGTTCCTTCTCCATCAACAAGAATTAGGAGAAAAATTGAGATAAGCAAAACGACCTCATTTTCATGTATTACCGTTTCTAAACCGGACTAGCTTCTAGTTACTCAATGTTTTTAATTTGAAAACATAATATTTGTCATTTTATTTTACTAGAACCACACGAGGGTCAATTTAATCAGTTATTTGTAACCTAGCCTGAAATTAATTTGACAATTTGGACTGAGTCTCCCAGAAATTAGTTTGAAAGCATTCCAAAATAAGATTATTTGGGAGCTTTTAAAGGTGGATTCATGCAACATTCATTTTAACTTCATTTTAATTTAATTTTCACTAAAGGGTGTTCATAGAAATTCATGTAATTCATGTAATTTTATGTGTATATTGAAATGGTTTTCCGCACATTATATCTGATTATTTTGTTTTTGTGCTTTTTACCTCTCGCTAAGAGAGGTATTGGAATCATGCTAAAATTCGCATATCCAGATTTTAGTGGATAAGCACGATTTAAGGTCCATATAAACAGATTTTAACATTTTTACGATGATGTCTGTGTGTGGATGTGTGTATGTGTATGTGTATGTGTATGTGTGTGTGTGTGTGTATGTATGTGTGGATGTTGGAGGGACGATTACTCAAAAACTATAAGATATAAGACCTGTTTAACTATGAATTCCTCAATCTGACATTCCTGGAAAGAGCTGAAAAGATTTTGGTAACAATTGAACAACCGGAAGTAGTAGTTTTTTAAAAGAATTCTTTTAAATATTATTATTTGAAATGTTTTGATATTACGCCTTTTGAAGAACAAAATTCTGCATCTGATAAATTTAAATTTTTTGTTATATCTTCTATAAATTTAGAGATAAAATATATCCATTAGAAATACCGCCAATCTTGTTAATGAATTTAAAGAATCTCTGACATAGGAACTTCCTCATAAAATGGAAAATAGATATAATTAGAATTGTATGTGTGCAGAAGACATGTTAAATACAATAAAATACAATATTTGGGTAAAGCTCTGTAATTTTTTTTGTTACAAAACGACGGTTCGATAGCGAAGTGCAATACATTACTTATATAACATAAAATGGAAATGGCGAGAGGTCTTGTGCTGGCCACAACAGATTTTTATATTTTTTACCTCCCGCTACCCTTCGTAAGGGAGGTATAGGGATCGTACTAAAAATCATATATCGAGATTTTAGTAAATGACCACGTTTTAAGGTCCCTAGAATCCAATTTTAACAGTTTCACGATGATGTCCGTGTGTATGTATGTATGTATGTATGTGTGTGTGTGTGTGTGTGTATGTATGTATGTATGTATGTGTCTATGTGTATGGATTTTGTTGTCGCTCTAACTCAAATACTATCATTCAGAAAATTCTGAAACTTTGTATTTCTACTCTATTCTAATATGGAAAGAAAGATTTTGGTATTCGGGTTTTTCTTCAAAAAATACCATTAAATGCTATTTTTTCGTATTTTATGTCATTATGAGTATTAAAGATTATTAAATTTTCTACAGGAATACATTAATACTTCTTCTATATATTTTACAGATACATTTAAAAATCATTTTATTTATTAATCCCGAAGCGTAAGATAAACACAATTCCTTTAATTGTTACACACTTCATATTTCAAATGAATGGTCGCGTTCAGCTCCTCTCATCGCTGGCATCGCTGATCACTGAAGTTTGCCGAAGACAATGAATGGACGAATGTGATTGGTACAGCAATTGCAATTGCGACAGAGTCAATTTTTCTGACTATAGCAGTGGAGCTCCACAATGTGTCTTTCCAGTGCCATATCCTGAAAGACAAAGTGAACAAGGTCAAAAGTACCCAGTATTTCCGAGGTGTCGTGAGAAAAATAATAATAGTAATAATAAATAATGACTTATTACTCTTTTTTGGGCAATATGTCTGTATTGATGAAGTCGCTTAATTATGTTATTGTAAATTTTTGTTTTAGCAGAATGCCATGCCTAAGCCAAGAAATATCATTTAAGTAAAACTGTCTGGTTCCAATTAAGCAAATAAAGAACATTTACAAATGCAAATTTAAAGATATTAAAACGAAGTATAATAAAATTTGAAATATGTCATACTGCGCTTTTTGTGAATACAGCCCTTCAAAATAAAGCCAAAACTAGCCATTATCTTCCCCGTATGACATGCCTTGTTTCAGCAAAGAATAAAGAAAACCTCGTATATTAGATCTCCTTTGAAGCGTCCATTGTTTATGGAAGAATAAAATATGTTTCCTCTTGCTAGCTGACTTTCCATCTGCGTTGCTCTTGTATTTATATGTGGCGTCTCTTTCGCAAACAGAGTGATATAAGCCATTATACGTAAATACACGCACACTAGCGCACGTTACGTAGCTATATTTACTTGCTTTGAAGTCCACTGAGTCCGCAACCAATAACGCCTCCATTCAAAGGGAGGAAAGGAAAGTTTACTCGAGTTTGCAGCGGAAAATTTACTAATCATATTTGGGTGCATCAACGATGTTTGTTAACAAATTTTGGTCAGAAATAATATTATAGGAAAAGTAAATACATACATAATATTATGTATAAGCCTTTTATTTTGAAAGAGAGAATAAAATAGTGAGAAAAATTTATGAAGGAAAATGGTTTTAAATAAAAACTACTACAGCCCGATTCTCAAAAAAGTTTGAGCTAACCTCATTTTTGGATCTATTCTATTCCGGCATTTAAAATTTAATCTTCATAATATTATCAAAAAAGGTAGATGCTAGGAATAGATTAGACTATATATTAAGATATAAACTGTCAAAGTAGAGTAGAATTCACTAATCAAAATTGAGGTTTAGCTTAAACTTTTTCACACTGTTTAATAATTTAATAACAAAAGTGACCGACCAATTTCGGTCATTTAGATGACTATTAACAAGGTACCGGGGTGAACCACATGTGAACAATTATGAAAAAATTGAAAAATTATCCAAAGTTCCTAAGTAAAAGTTAAGTGTAACATAAAAACGGTGTTAGGGCCGGTTTTTCAATCTCTGGTTATAATTTTTTCGTAATACCATAATATTATTATTATATAACAGGACTAAAAACGGACGCCTGCCGTTATTTTTTAATTACAGTCGTCTACAATTAAGGATCAACAAAGAAGTTGTTTAGTATGACACATAGAGAAGAAATTTATTATTCCAAAATGTTTAAATTTTTGTTATTACGAAAAAATCTTGAACGCCACACGGCCGATATGCAAATAACGAACTCGGCTGATTATAAACCTCAGCCGCGTCCGTTATTTGCCTCATATCGCCCTAATGACGTTAATAACTATAACAATATTGTATCGTGTTGTTGACAGCAATGATAAATCTGTCATTTGACAGTTTATTTCGTTTCATTTTTATTTAACTGTTTATTTTAACCAGATATTGAACAACCGGCCCTTAAATATATATACTGTATAGTCACCCACGCTGTTTTTATTTAAAACCATTTTCCTTTTCATCTTTCACACTTGGGCATCCCTGTTTTTCATTAAAAAGATTTATGGTACCTACTTACACTTTAAACTAAGGAGAATAAATTCAAAATTTCCCTAGTATAATCTGCGCTTTTGATTGGCTTGAACTCAGCCATGTAAACAGATACAAATTTTCTTTTTTCACGTCAGAGGTTATTCTAACGTGCAGTTGGACACAAAATGTGCAGTGGGAAAAGCAAATTGTGCAGTGGGAAATTAAAATCTGTGCAGTTATTACCTTCCGTAAAAGGAAGGTATTGTCTTTGGTCAAAAAATTCGTTGGTGAGTTTTCAATGAATAAGCACGTTTTAGGGTCCCTACAATACGAATATACCATTTTTAAGATGATGTCTGTATGTATGTGTGTGTGTGTGTGTGTGTGTCCGTGTGTTTGTGTGTGTGTCCGTGTGTGTGTGTGTCCGTGTGTGTGTGTGTCCGTGTGTGACAAATTTTTCTCCGACGATAACTCCAATACTACAATTCTAAAAATTATAATTCTTTCGTATTCCTCTTCTGTACATCCATATGAAGAGTTGATTAAATTTTGGTTATAATTGACCCACCGGAAGTACCCTTATTTGAGGTTTTTAACAGTTTTTCTTAATAAAACGCAGTTAAATATTATTTTTTGACATTTTGTTATTATATATATTAAAGAAAATACTCTTCTCTATACAGTTTGATTATACATTTTCCTTCATATTCAATAGATGTAAATTTAAAGCATTATAAAGAAATTAATTTTCAAAAATTAGTCAGCTTTGTTATTTATCATGGAAACAGCTGACATAATTATTCAAAAATATTTAATTGGCAGATGTCAGTTGCAAGTGCAAAACCAAATATGGAAAAAAGTATAGGATCTAAAATTGGTATGTCATAGTGTTGCTCGCAAGTGACACGCAGAGAAAGGCCAAAGAGAAGATGGAAGGACATTACTTAGTGTAGTTTATGTTATAATTTTATTGGATTTATAGAACCTTTTCAAATGAACTTTTGGTATGGAATTTGTAAAAAATAGTATGTGTTTTTACATGATATTATATAGAATCTGTTCCAAGGACCTTTTGGTATGGGATTTGTACAAAATACATGGAATTGACGGAAGGTCTTGTGCTGGCCACAACAGATTTTTTTTTTTTTTTAAATTAACAAAAAAACAAACTCAAAATAATAAATATTACATGATTTTTTTTTAGTTAAGCATTAAAATTTCTTTGTGCTAGGTTTCTCTACAGCTTCATCTCCAGATTTTTCATAATTGGTCTCAGCAAAAATACCTTTAGCCTAGTAAGATAGCCCAGCTGTATGCTTTCGGAGCGCATGTACGCGTTTTCGTCAAAATATTTATTTTATTTTTTTATGAATTTGTTAAATTTGCTTCTTTGTTAACAACTCTATATCATCACACTTTGCATTAAAACTCGTTTGACCTTGAAAATTTTCAAAAATTCGCCTTTTTTTCCTTTCTAATCTTCAAAACAGTGTATTATTATTTAATTTTTCTTTCCATTATTTTGATTATTGTCAAGTCCTTTGTATATATCTTTTCTCCTTCTAAATAGCTGACTATATTTACCTCAATCTGCAGGTGTTGTATTGAATAAAAATAATAATTTAGAATATGCATCAGAGAAATTTAAATAACATCATTTCTAGAATGTACACTCAAAAAATGCAATACTAGTATGAATTTGGTGGTATATAAGCTATATATAGTGTACCAACAGGACCATTCTTATTTTATTTTAAAAATAACACTACAATTTATTTCAGTATAGTTAAAGTTATACACTAAAAATTTAATTCGGGAATAATTTTTTAATGTGTGCGCATTCTTTTCCCACATATTCTATAAGAGACAAAGTAGAGAATTTTAATAAAATCCTGTTAAAATTTGCATGTTCCCTTTTAAAATTCCCCAATTTAATTCTCTCCGTGTTCATTCTTTCGGTGGCATTATTAAAAACAATAAATTGTTGGATATCCCACGGGCCTTGCTCTCGTCTCGTCGCTATCTACGACATAAATCAGCGATATTTAAACTGTTCTGTCGGCTGGCCATTCTTTTTTCCGGCTATGAAGGCTTCACTTGATTTATTACGTTCTTCTTTTGTTGCAGATTCGACCAAGAAACTCGAGGATGTTCTGTTGGAGTTCTGTGGAACTGGGAACAGCAAGCAGAATCCTGATGCGGTGAGAAAGATTTTTTTTGTTTTGTTTAGTAATAAGGTACCTACTTGCACTTACGTCACAACATGGCGGATGAACAGCTGATTTTGGACAACCAAGTATCAGTTTAACATTGCGTCTTATGCACCGAATGTTTTTTCTGTGCAAGAATTTTAGTTTTTCGTAAATTTATACATGCTTTTTACCTCTCGCTAAGAGAGGTATTGGATTCAAGCTAAAATTCGCATATTCATATATTTCAGTGAATAAGCACGATTTAAGGTCCCTAGAATCCGATTATAACATTTTTAAAATGTCTGTGTGTGTGTATGTCTGGATGTTGTAGACACGATACCTCAAAAACCATAAGACTTAAGAATAGGCTATTCCACGATATTTTTTTAAAATTTTTTTCTTCGAGTACATAAAAATATAAGACCACATATGAAAGTCCAAGTTAAAAATTCCTCCAAATAAGCGAAGTATTAAGGTCCGAATTTTAAATTAGCTTTGTGACGTAGGTAATGTGGATATACCAGAAGTAAACAAACAGTGGTTCACAAGCCACGAAAAAATGTTAAACAAATTACAAAATAATGTATATTTAAATTGTAATGTTATATTTCATTATTAGAGACACAAAATAAATTATTATACTTAATTTATTTCACTTATTTTTGTCATTTTATAAAAACAAATAAATTAGAACGTCGCCCGAACAGCAACCGAACAGATCCGACACACTCGAAGAAGTATATTCTTAGTTAAGGCGGGGCTTCTCAAAGTCGGAGTGCATACTTGGATCCTATTTGTTCAAACACTCTTGCACATGTCCTACATCATCAAAAGCAAAACTCCCCGTGTTTTCTAGAAGGAATAATTTATAATAAAAGAAATATAATTTTCCTTATCCTTTAATTATTATCATTCATATTTTCAATAAACTTTTACTATTTTTGATTACGGTGGAATAGCCTATTGTTTAACTATGGATTCCTTAATCTGACATTCCTGGGAAGAGCTGAAAAGGTTTTGGTAATAATTGAACAACCGGAAGTAGTAGTTTCTTCTAAATATAATTTTTTGGAAATTTTTGTTATTAAATATTGAAGAACGTAAAATTCTTCATCTAATACACTTAAAAATTTTATTATATCTTGTATAGATTTAGAGATAAAGAAACTATAATATATAGAGTAATTTAATCGCAGAGGCTAAGGCACTAAGGAAACCAGTTGACAAATTCCAATGTTTATAACATAGTTTTTAAATGACACATGTCAGTGTCAAAAATCAACAGTTTTAGTGACATTCTGATAGCTTTTTCTGGGAAGTATATTTAATCTTTCTTATTGTTTTATTAATTAAATATTTGAAATTATAGGTAAAATATTTATATCCATCAGAAATACCGCCAATCTGGTTAATGAATTGGAAGAATCTCTGATATTTAGAAACTTCCTCATACAATGAAAAATAGATATAATTAGAATTATGTGTGCAGAAGACATGTTAAATACAATAAAAAACAGTATTTGGGTAAAGTTCTGTATTTTTTTTTGTTATAAAACGACGGTTCGAAAGGGAAGTGCAATTCAATACTTATATAGCCTAATATGGAAATAGCGAGAGGTCTTGTGCTGGCCACAACAGGTTTTTTAAAATGTAACTAGCTATAATTAAAGATAAGTGTATGAGTTATTTACTAGTTTCATAGATAAAGGTTGTATTATTCCTAGCATATCCTATTAAGTTTCAAGTTGTAAATATATCGAATTCCGTTAATTATTCAGTTTCTTCCACTTGAATAAATTGCTTGGCGCTGATTTCACCGTCCTATTTACTAACTTTGGTGTGTATTGTCATTCTCTTCTGAGGATAACGCATGGATTCTTGTTTCCAACGGTAGTATATACGATGTTAATGTTTAATGAAGTAATGATGTGTAACAATAACAGTCACTCGTGTCGCTTTACTCTGTATACGTGGAACACATACTGTAATTTATCCACAGTAAAGAATGCCGGGAATTAGGAAGTGTTATGTTTGCGCTTAGTTTACAGTTTCCAAAATGGAGATAATGAAAATAGCGAAAGCTGTGTAGCAGAAACAACAGTGAATGGGATCTGTGGATTAATGCAAGAACATGCAATGTAAATTTAGGAAAGAGTGATTTAAAATCAACAAGAAAATTTCAATTGTTTACCCTTACGAACGACGACTCTTTAATTGGCTGGTGGGCGCTTGCTCCTTTGCCGCCCGACTACTGCTTCATTGAGGAGGAACACCCTTACACTCACTAACACTTAAACTGATGACTGATGCTTTATTTTATGGATGACGGACACACTTTATATTTTTCTACTACTAACTTTTATTTACACATATTTACATTATTACTAACTTATTATTATTGTTTACACTGAACTAAATAAACAAAACTAAACTGTTAATTAATTGAAAAGAAGATGAACCCAATGTGAAAAGGTATGAATAGGAAAAGATCAAAATAGTCTCCCTTCACGTTTTATTTAATAAACTGTACTACCAGTTTCGAACCTTAAAAGGCCCATCTCAGGTACCGGCCTACAAAGGATATTACAATGAAATTTAAAATTATATTTCAAGAAAAAATAATGTACAATTATACAAGAAAAAATACTTACATAAAACAGAAGTACAGAAGTTCAGCAAAAGTACATAGTGAAAACTTCCATAAGTTTGAATGCGGAAAACCTAAAATTCGTACATGGACAAGTGAAAGGGGAATAATTTATAAGCCATAGTATGTACAGTATCAGTGTCAACTTGCTATGCATATATTTCATCATATAATCTTCAGAAATACCGCCAATCTTGTCAATGAATTGGAAGAATCTCGAACATTTTAGAAGAGTACAAGGAAACTTGTTCATAGAATGATCAAAAATAAAGAATAGATTAGATTTATTCGTGTGTACTAGAAATTTTAAATACAATACTTATATAGCCTATACTCGAGCCTATACTTGCCGTCAAATAATTATGGACTGGATATTTCTACACTGATGCCAAATTTTTTAAGTGTCTACATGTACAAACATCTGTAATCTGTCAATGTCATTTTATATTTTGATATATTCGTTAGTACTTGCGGGCGATTTTTATTCCCAATCCTATAAATTGCATTATATTTAGACTTTTGAAAAGAAAATGAGTGAAACTCATGAATTAAATAGTCCTGGTTCTTATAAAAAACGTTTAGGAAACCAAGATTTGGGCAGGCAAAAACAATTATTGCCAATATACACATTTTTTTTTTTTTAAATGGCGTTACATCCTGAAAAAATTTATAATTTATTAAATAACAAGAAAACTTTGGATTTGACTGCATGAAGCATGTTGTGTTGGCACATCTACTGTTCACCTCAATTTTTATATTTTATATTAGGTATTACTGTCTTACCTTACTTATTTGTTGTAATATTTTTTTCATACGATATATTAAAAATTTTAATTAGTTTTAAATGTATTATATGACATTTGCGTTCATTCCTGATCATGTCAAGTTGCAAGCGGCAACACCGCTGGTCAAGGGATAGGGTGCGGAAAGGGATAAAAATTGAACATCAGTCCATAATCATTTGACGGCGAGTATAATATGAAAATGGCGAGAGGCCTTGTGCTGGCCACAACAAATTTTTACCTCCCGCTACCCTAGGTAAGGGAGGTATAGGGATCGTGCTAAAAATCACATATAGAGATTTTAGTGAATAAGCACGTTTTGCTGTCCCCAGAATCTGATTTTATCATTTTTACAATGATGTCTGTAGGTATGTATGTGTGTGTGTCTGTGTGTGTGTGTGTGTGTGTGTGGATCATGTGGACACGATTACTCAAATACTATCAATCAGAAAATTTTGAAATTTTGTATACTCATTCTATACTAATGTGGGAAGAGCTCATTAGTTTTTAGTGTATATCGGATAACCGGAAGTATCATTTATACAAGCTTTTAACAGTTTTTCTTGTAAAAAATTCATTGAATATAATTTTTTAGTAACTTTTACCAATACAAATTAAATACAATGTCACAATCTTCAATTCTAAGATAAGCACTTAGTAAATAACTTGAAATAACATTAAATATTGAATTATAAAATAATTTATTTTTGTACATCACTTTGCCTCTGCGTCAAACAAAAACAATACTTTAATAACAAATTTGACATATTTAAACAAAATAAATGTCATTGTCACGAAGCAGTTATATTAAAATTAAACCGTGTTAAGAAGAATTGTAATGAAATTAAGGTTTGTAAAAATAATATATTTTCCATCATACATATATATTAATAGATATTCAGGATAATTCGATTTAAGTTTGATGTTTGTAGTATTATAAATCAAACAGCTCTCAATAAGAACGTGATTTCAAAGTGTCAAATAATAGTTTGCAACTACACATTTACGAAATGGATCATGTACGGCGAAGAATTTACACTGATTGCGTTTTAGAGCATAAGGAAGTTGTTGCTGATTTTGACAATAATGTGTCTGTGACGATTTTTTCTTAAAATATATTAATGATGATCCAAAACTTCGTTGGTATTTGCTCACAGATTTTCAGGAAAAACATAATAAAATGTAATCCAAAATTACAAACTTCTCTATTTATTGGAACAACAATGTAGATTTTGTTTACAAACGATCAATCGAAATTGATACTTTACTTAAAGTTCATTGTTATTTTAAACATGGAATTGGCGGGAGGTCATGTGCTGGCCACATCAGATTTTTTATTTTTGCGTTTATACATTTATGGTAGGTACTTTCCATATTTGTATGTGTGAACAGATTCCCATTGGGACAACTTGTGTTTCTTGTTAACATTTTTGTAATGAAGTTAGCGTGTATAATTTATAAGCGGATTCTTGTGTTTGTGCCAAGCAAGCAGCGATATGTGAGTGTGACAGCAACAACATATGAACACATGTAGGATACTTTCCGTGAGTTATGTCCTTTATGCGAGTACCTACCTCTCGCGAATGTACTGAAAATAGGAATCATATACACAAAAGGAAAACGAGCTTTAAAAAGGATTAATTTCACCAGAGAGAAGAACAATAAACACTTAAATTTAAACAATGTAACGAATATTTCGTTTCCATTAGGAAAAATACGGGAGTGATTAAAAAATATCTGAAAATTAATATCATGAATGCTGGAGAAGGTTCTGCAAACGATGTAAAATAATTATATAAATGGCTTTATTGTTTTTCAAAATATTCTTCTTTAATACACTTTTGGAAGCAGCTTTTCGAGCCCTGGTATCCGTATTTCAGTCAAATTAAGTATATGTACTTTTATTTTGAAACTACACCGAGTGTTATTATTATTTTATTAAATTTTGACGTTTTAAACTGTCATTATTAACTCCATATAGCAACAATTAAAAGTAACATTTTAACTCACTCTGCAACAAATAATGCATTTAAAATAAAACCACAGTATTTATCAGACACTATCAGCCATTTTCATTATTTTTCACGACACAAATGACAGACAATAAAGCTTTTTAAATAGATGACTTGACGTCTATCATCGGCAGTTCTCATACACAGCCTACTGATTAGATTTTTATTTTGTCAAAATTAAATATTATAATGATTTTTATTATTATTGTATACACCACGTGAGCTAAGAATGTTTGTTCACACAGAAATTAACTCTAAACTAAACTTTCTTCTCCTGAATAAATATTATCTTAGCTCACTTGGTGTACCAATATCTATCAACTTTTATTAATTGAAATACATATTTATTGACCCTGGAAACTATATTGTTTCTTTACATTCGTATAATAGAACTGTAGCTATTGTTTTATTTCTTATTACTATATTCCTTTTTGATACGTTACCATTATTAATTTGAAATGATAGGTTTTTTGACAGTGACATTTATCTTTCAGTTACATTTGAAATTTGAACTGTGTAACTAAGGAATTGTGTTTATCTTTAAAACATAGGCTCCGAAATTTATAAAATAGATTATTTTATATTGTAGAATTATGTTATTTGCGAAGTAGCCATGATATGTATTTTTATTATTTTATTCAATTTTGACGTTTTAAACTCCATAGCAACAGCTTGAAGTAACACTTTTTTCAAATGTGAATTAAAAAAAAAATTGAATCACTCTCA
Organism: Ophonus ardosiacus; assembly: GCA_943142095.1. Taxonomy (NCBI): domain Eukaryota; kingdom Metazoa; phylum Arthropoda; class Insecta; order Coleoptera; family Carabidae; genus Ophonus; species Ophonus ardosiacus. The sequence continues at coordinate 7,942,883 of OW964831.1, read as the reverse complement.
TATAAATTTAAATCACTCTGCAACAAATAATGCATTTAAAATAACATCAGGTACGAAAATAAGACTTACCATAATATTTATCACACATTATCAGCCATTTTCATTATTTTTCAAGGCACAAATGACAGACAATAAGGCATTTTAAATACATGACTTGATGTCTATCAGCGACGATTGTCATGCTCAGCCTACTAACTGATCAGTTTTTTACAGGGCATCGAACCCGCCAAAAACTGGGTTCGGTTTAGGTTCAAGTTAATTTGTTTTTTGAGAAATGGGTTCGGGTGCGGTCTGCTTCAAGCATTAATAAAATTTGGTGTTTTGTTGGGGGTTCAGGTTCGGTTCAACTTAATGAAAATTGAATTAAAGTTTTTTTGAATGACAAACAAATAAAAATAATTTAAAATGAAAAAATATTTTTTACATATTCAAACATTTAAATTTACCGCGATAAAAACAGTTCAATATAGTTATTTTATTTAAATATTAATTCTGTCTGTTGTCTGTTCATTCATTTGTTTCTCTGGTTTATTCTTGCATTAATTTTCGCGTGGCAGTATCAGTCCTCAGTTCCCAATGTTTTTGTGACGTGAAATGAGTGTTTTTGTTGCTATTTACGAACAATTTGAACGTTTTATTTATTATTATAAACTTTATCAAGTGTTTTATGTGTTATTTATACTATATTTGTTTATTAAATAGTGAAATGTGATTATGATCCATGATCCGTAGCTTACAGTCCAAGGAAAGAAGGAAAGGCTGACTTCGTAAAGGTTAGATATTGTATTTTGTTTTAAAATTTGTTTATTATAAATGTTTTCATAAAAATAACAATATTTCCATAGCTTATTTCATTTAAAACTATATATTTTTAATGTAACAAAAGGTTGGGTTAGGTTACATTGACACAAAAATACGAAGCAGTAGGTGTACGATAATAGTTCAATGAATGTTTGGAGAGTCTAAAATTTAATATATTTTGTTTTAATTCAGAATTAAAGGCATTATTTGGTATATTATACATAAAAAATAGACAAACATACAATTATTTTATTTACTTGTAGAGTAATTATTGAAAGTATTCATAATTTTAATGACAAACAAATAAAAATAATTTAAAATGAAAGACGCAATTTTCGAATTTTCATATCCGATTCAGTTCCAACTCGGGTTCAATTGAAAAATATATATGAGGTTCGGTTCTGTAAAATGTTACGGTTAGGTTCCGGTTTTGGTTCGGTTCAGGTTTGGGTTCGATGCCCTGGTTTTTTATTTTGTCAAAATTAAATATTATAATGGTTTTTATTAGTATTTCGTTAAAATTGAATAAAATATTGTAATAACCACGTGAGCTAAGAATGTTTAATCACTCGAAGAAATTAACTCACTCGCCCTTGCGGGCTCGTGAGCTAAACTGTCTTCTCATGAATAAACATTACCTTAGCTCACTTGGTGTGTAAGTATCTATTAAAACTAGAAGCTTTAGAAATAATTGTTTTTAATTAAGTGAATTATTCTTATGTATATTTATGTCAAGTCGTTTTGTATGATTGTGAATTGAAAAAAATAAATAAAAGATAAAGATTATTAAATATACGCTTATAATATATTTATCTATAAAATATATAGAAAAAGTATGAATGCGTACCTGTAGAAAATTTAATAATCTTTAATTTTTATAATTACATAAATCGCGAAAAAATTACATTTAAAGATATTTTTCGAAGAAAAACTATTTTGAGCTTCAAGTGAAGTGTTATTTTCGGTTATCTGATTTACACAAAAATCTAATGGCTTCTTTTCATATTAGATTAAGGTAGAAATACAAGGTTTCGGAATTTTCTGAATGATAGTATTTGAGTTAGATCATTGACAAAATCCATACACACATGCATACACATATCGTGAAAATGTTTAAATCCGAGTCTAATGCCCATATTCATAAACACTCGTAAAGTTTCAAAACGGTTCGTTATAATTTTTGACAAATAGAATCAAACTTGACAAATAAAATTTCGTTTTTTCTTTCAATGTCGACTGTTTTTATTGGATAAAAATTATAACGAACCGTTTAAAATTTTTACGAGTAAAATCTGTTGTGGTCAGCACAAGACCTTCCGTTAATTTGATGTATTTTGTACAAATTTCAAAAGTTCATTGGAAAATATTTTATAAATCTAATAAAATTGTCACATAAATATACATTACTCATATAATACTCTAAAAATGCGTACACTTACGTAACATTCTCTTTACAATCAAATAATATTACTACCAAGTTTATATCTCTATCCATTTTTTAATTATTGTCCCACATTTAGATAAAAACTTCAAAATTTTCAAAAATTAATTTTATCTGGATAGTTCTCAATGCGCTGATTCCAAATTTTGAAACCGCAGGTCGATATCTCGTTTCGTTCTCGAGATATTTAAATATATTATTATTTATATTTTATTTATTTTTACGGGCATAAGGACCTTAAATAAAACGTAGTCATTTACCAAAATCTCGACTCTCGACATACGATTTTTAGCATAATCCCTATATCTCCCTTACCAAGGGTAGCGGGAGGTAAAAATGTCATATAATTAGTCCTCATATATACACATGTTAACTTATTATGTTATTTAAAACCAAGAAATAGCATCGGAAAATTGACACATGCGTTTTTCAATTATCATTTTTTGTTTAACTGACAGTTAGCACACATAGTAATCAGAGATAAAAATTCCGGGCATGAATTAGTGAAACGGTACTAAAATGTGTTAAAAAGGAAGAAAATAAAGTACCACTTATCACATAATGGAATAGAATAGTTATAACAATTGTGGTAGCTTCTATCTTCCGTCGTATACCAGTATTGTTAAGATGTCTAATACAGAGCGATGATGTTCATAATCTCTTTAATTTCTACAAATTCTGGAAGTTAACTGCAAGTCGCTTAAGCCGAAGCAAAGTTAGACAACACCTACAATTAATCCAGAAGTCTAATCCGACAGAACGGCGGTAGCGGCAATGTTTAACTTACAAAGTTGCAGTGAGAAGTTGACTTATTCTCCAATCCTTCAAGTCAACAGCTACTACAGTTAAATTCAGTCTCACACAAGATCAGTGAGCTCATAAATTTCACAGACAAAACGAAGAGTTGTCGTCCACTAGAAAGATATATAATTCTTACAGAAAAGAATTCAAGAGTGTGATTTGAATGAAAATATAGAATTGTATGCTAATCTGCTCTTATTCGCGACAACAATGAATTTTGTGCAAGATGTTTATGACACTTTCTATAATAAAGCGCAAGTAATTAAATCTACGTAGATTTTAAAAAAGCATTTAATTCTATAGTTCACAGTAATTTACTTTACAAATTAGAATTGATTTCGGTTTTTCTGAAACGTTAATAAAATTATGTGAATCATGCTTACGTAATAGATTACAATATGTTTAATGTAATGGTTTTACTTCATCAAATTTTGTAGCTTCTTCTGGAGTTCCACAGGGCTCCGTACTTGGTCTATTGTTGTTCATTCTTTTAGTAAATGATATTACATATGTAGTTAAGCATGCTAAATGTCTTATGTAGGCTGATGATTTTAAAATGTTAATTAATGGTGCCAACATTGAAGGTTGTTATCTGTTACAACATGACCTAAATTCTATATATCAATGATCGTTAACCAATCACTTACACTTTGATATATAAAAGTGTAATGGAATTACTTTCATTAGAAAAAGAGAATCCATTTTATTTTTTTGTAGTTAACTTTACATTAAATTCAGTTATAAACATATGTACTGTTTAGTTTTCATTAATAAAAAAATCTGTTGTGGCCAGCACAAGACCTCTTGCTATTTTCATATTAGGCTATATAAGTATTGTATTGCACTTCGTTTTCGAACCATCGTTTTATAACAAAATATTACAGAACTTTACCCAAATATTGTTTTTTATTGTATTTAATATGTCTTCTGCACACATATATTTCTAATTATATCTATTTTTCATTGTATGAGGAAGTTTCTAAATGTCAGAGATTGTTCCAATTCATTAACCAGATTGGCGGTATTTCTGATGGAAATATGCATTTTACCACAACTTTACCTATAATTTCAAATATTTAATTAATAAAACAATGAGAAAAATTAAATATACTTTCCAGAAAAAGCTATCAGGATGTCACTAAAACTGTTGATATTTGACAATGACATGTGTCATTTACAAACTATGTTATAAACATTCTTTGTCAACTGGTTTCCTTAGTGCCTTAGCCTCTGCGATTAGTTTACTTTATAAATTATAGTGTCTTTGTCTCTAAATCTATACAAGATATAATAAAATTATTAAGTGTATTAGATGGAGAATTTTATGTTCTTCAATATTTAATAAAAAAAAAATTATATTTAGAATTTTTCTAAGAAACTACTACTTCCGGTTGTTCAATTGTTACCAAAACCTTTTTAGCTCTTCCCAGGAATGTCAGATTGAGGAAACTGCAGTTAAATATTTTTTAAGTCTTATAGTTTTTGAGGAATCGTGTCTACAACATCCAAACATACATACACACACACACACACACACACACACACACACACACACACACACACACACATCCACACACAGACATCATTTAAAAAATGTTATAATCGGATTCTAGGAACCTTAAATCGTGCTTATTCAATAAAATCTGGATATGCGAATTTTAGCATGAATCCAATACCTCTCTTAGCGAGAGGTAAAAAGTACAATGTTTCGTTTTTTTAGAAAAATTATATTCAGGATCGTGGAGAAAAACACGTGAGAAAAATACATACTTTACTCACTTATATGCCTGTTGAATAATATTAAAGATATTATATGTGAGTGTGCTTACCAGGCATTACCTCGCGGATATGTCTATTTGTTTATATTAAACTTTAATAACAGTATTATTATCTTAATGAAGATAAGCATCACGTAAACAGCTCTAATCTTTTGTTCTTCCTTTGTGCTAAATTTCCTAAGAGGCACACGTGTTGAAGTGCTGAAGAGGCTCTACAGCGTACAAGTATAATACTATGCAGAAATCTGTGCTGATGCCACAAGAGCTGCATGAAAGTCTCACAGTTATTAATGAACGGAACTGATGTTGCATGCCACACTATTGGATATTGATCCATTATTTGATAACGGAGTTTTACAGTTAAATTCAATTTCCGCTATTGGACATCTCTTATCAATGATGACATTTAATGGATACTGCCATTTTCCGCAGTTCATTCATTGAGAAACATATTTTTGTAGTACCCAGCACAATAGCATAAATATTTCGCACAATTGGTTTTGATATATCAATGTAAAATTTAAAAATAGAACTTAATCTAACAATACTATATTGTATTCTAAATTGAATAATTTGTACCGAAAATACCTCAATCAATTCATAAACATTTAAAAATCTGTTGTGGCCAGCACAATACCTCTCCCCATTTTTATTTTATGTTATATAAGTATTGTATTGCACTTCGCTATCGAATTATATCTATTTTTCATTGTACGAGGAAGTTCCTATATGTCTTCCAATTCATTAACCAGATTGGCGGTATTTCTGATGAAAATATGCATTTTACCTATAATTTCAAATATTTCATTAATAAAATAATAAGAAAGATTAAATATACTTCCCAGAAAAAGCTATCAGAAAGCCACTAAAACTGTTGATTTTTAACACTGACATATGTCATTTTCAAACTATGTTATAAACATATGAATTTGTCAAGTCGTTTCCTTAGTGCCTTAGCCTCTGCGATTAGAATCTGCTATATATTATAGTGTCTTTATCTCTAAATCTATACAAGATATAATAAAAAATTTAAGTGTATTAGATGGAGAATTTTGTTCTTCAATATTTGTAATAACAAAAATTTCCAAAAAATTATATTTAGAAGATATTTTCTAAGAAACTACTTCCGATTGTTCAATTGTTACCAAAACCTTTTCAGCTCTTCCCAGGAATATCAGATTGAGTAAACTGCAGTTAGATATTTTTTAAGTCTTATAGTTTTTAAAGAATCGTGTCTACAACATCCAGACATACATACACACATACACACATCCACACACACACGCAGACATCATTTTAAAAATGTTATAATCGGATTCTAGAAACCCTAAATCGTGCTTATTCAATAAAATCTGTATATGCGAATTTTAGCATGAATCCAATACCTCTCTTAGCGAGAGGTAAAAATTACAGAACTTTACCCAAATATTGTTTTTTTTTATGTGTTCTGCACATATATAATTCTAATTATATCTATTTTTCATTGTATGAGTAAGTTCCTAAATGTCAGAGATTCTTCCAATTCATTAACAAGATTGACGATATTTCTTATGGATATATGCGTTTTACCTATAATTTTAAATATTTAATTAATAAAACAATAAGTACGATTAGATGTACTTCCCACTAAAACTCTTAGAATATCACTAAAACTGTTGATTTTTGACACTGATATCTGTCATTTACAAACTATGTTATAAACATTTGAATTTGTCAACTGGTTTCCTTGGAGTAGTTTAGCCTCTGCGATCTATTACATTCGATTATTCTGTATATTGTTGTGTCTTTATCTCTAAATCTATGCAAGATATAATAAAAAGTGTATTAGATGGAAAATTTTGTTCTTCAATTCAACACACGCACACATACACATTGACACATACACACATCCACACACACATCTACACAGATATCATCGTAAAATGTTATAATCGGTTTCTAGGGATCTTAAATCGTGCTCATTCACTAAAATCTGAATGCGATTTTAGCATGAATCCAATACCTCTCTTAGCGAGAGGTAAAAAAGTTGCATTACCTTATTTTTTGCAGTAATTATTGCTGGTAAGAGAATTAATAACCATCAACTCCTTTACTATTTTTACCTCTCGCCAAAAGAGGTATTGGAATCATGCTAAAAATCACATATCCAGATTTTAATGAATAAGCACGTTTCAAGGCCACTAATATTTTAAAAACAATTTTGACATAATTAAACGAATGTCACTGTCAGGAAGCAATTATATTAAAATTAATAATGAAACCGTGTTAAGGAGATTGTATTGATTTTTATGAAATTAAGGTTTGTAAGAATAATATATTTTCTATCATACATAAATATTAGATGTACAGGATGATCTGATTTAAGTTTGCTATGTTTGCAGCACTATAAATCAAACAGCTGTCAATAAACTCGTGTTATTAAAGTGTCTGTTGACATCAGATTTTTCAAATTACTTATTGCATGTGAGTTATTTTCATATTTATAAACAGTATATTTTTGTTGGAGTAATTATTGACCTTTTTATATTTCTACGAATTCATACACAGATATAAATATATAAACAATAAAAGTACGTCATACAGCTATTTTGAAAATAGTTAAACTATATTAAAGTAGTTATTAGCCGATTCTTCAAAAGCAATTACGTACAGAAACCATAATTATTTACTTTTTAATTAGCTATAGTTCAAGTTAATCTCTAATTGGTGTCCGTAAATTTAAACTTTAATTGAAACTGTTTTTAAAACTTCCATTTTCTAAATGGTCCATTCTCCATTTCATCTAAATAGTTCCCTCTTTAAAATGAGTGCGGAGCCCTCCATAAAACGAAGTGTTATCCTCAAATTGGATTCTTTTATTAAAATTCCTCCGCTTCACGCAAATACGGGTTTAATTATTGCAGAGTCGTTACACTTATTTATTTTTCTTATTTGACCTTCGTGTTATAAGTGACATCAACCAGAAAAATTTAATTCGCGTCGCGTTCGAAGAACTGGAAGCTTCAATTCCTGGAAGATTATAAATGCTTTCCACAATATAGAAAAATCGTGGAAAACAATTTTGTTTTATTTTTATTGCATATACTTCTTTAGATGTATACAAGATACAGAAGAGATATCTGTATAACTTTATGTATATATGTTATATTTGAAAACTATTACTTCAAAGATTTGTGGTTCTTTGTAAGTTCTTAGTTTTCATATGAATTATCATAAAGAAAAATATGTTATTTACTTTTATTATATTTCCCGTTTTTAGTAAGTATAAATAAAATTGATTTATTTGATTTATTTATCATAACCAAAAGGTATCACACAAAAGAACTATCATGTACATGTAGGTATACATGTAGTTACTATCCAAAAATATTGGTCCCTATATCGGTGGGGTGCAGAATGCACCCATGAACGATGAATGATGATGATGATGATGATGAGTTGGGGATTGTCTCTGCAAAGAGACGGCAGTTATACCATACTGATGAGCTCTAACAAGAGCGAAACACATATATGGTTACTAGCTGAAAATGGCCGGTGTCTGATAATGGCCGAAAGTTGATTCAGACTGTGAAATCTTGTGAAACATGGCGATTGTTTTCTTTTATTATTAAATATTGTTTCACCTAGAGTTCGCTATTCGCGAGTGAAGAAGAGGAGGAGCTTAGCGCGTGACGTAACAATATGGCCGGTTTAAGGTAGATGCTTCGTTTACCGCAACTGTATTCTTATACACTGCGGCGTTTGAAATACAAAGTAATATTAATATTATAGTTAATATTAAATAAAAATAATGTTTCTAGTATGAATAACATTTTGAATTTTGCGAACTAGTCCGTTTCATATAAAAATTATGTTCAGCATTCTCTCGAATTTTGAATTTACATGATTCGAGTTTTTGTTTTCTTGTATCTGCATAGTACTGCATTATTACAGTCTTTGGTAGATTAATGGAGAGATAAGTATTATTATTTTATTGTCATCTTTGTGCAGGCAGGTCTACATGTTTAGATTTCATTACAAAGTATTTTAATAAAGATACTAAGTAATTATTATCTTGTAGTTATACCCGGCAAAATATAATCTTGCTTTTTCAAAATGCAAGGAGCAAACATTGTTTTTACTCGGTTCCTTTCTCATTTTTAAAAGATGAATGCATAACTTTCGTCTACCAAATATTTCAAATTGGCAAATTTCTCTAATAAATTTTTCTATAGAATTTAGGTTCTTGTTTTCGGAAAATTATGGAAATTAATTATTTCTGGATTTCTACGTGCTAATGACGTACATAGATTAAACGCAACTAAAACGTGTTGAAGTTTTAGATTTTGTTATTATAAGTACTTTATTTCACGTAAGAATAGCGTTGGTTTAGTAAGGGATATATAAATTCTATCCTGCGATTGGTCAGAATATAAACCTATTTCACAGAAACGAAACAAATAACGCCTGTCAGTTGTCAAATAAAATCTACAGAATTAAGTGATGTTTAACCATATTTTGTTGCAATTTTAGATTTTGACATTTTTACAGATAAATATATTTATTATTGACAAAGCTTGGTTTCACAAATTTAAATTATTTATTCAATGTATGTAAAAACGGTCGGCTCTTAAGAGTAATCTACTATTTTCTTACGTAAAATGAAGTATAGCCTACAAATTTCAATCCACTCGTGATTTATTTGTTAAATAAGTGACAGAAACGATGCGTTCGCCGCTACCTGGGCTAGGACTTACTACCATGTACTAGTTCATATTTTCGCCGCTAGACGTCATATTGCTCTATTTCACTAGCGAATTGTACTATTATAATTTCCAAATGTTTTAAAATTGCTTGATTTAATTTTAATGACTTTCCTCCTGACTTTATGCCACAGAAATTGTAAAGGTTTCAAAGGAAGCAATGGTAAATAGTGACTGTCTATAACCTTAAAACTCATCAAAATTTTACTGACATGTATACAGTGATTATTCTTGCAATAACTAATTTTCTTATTTTACATTATGACATTTATTTAATGTTTATTTACGACACATTACTAATAGTTTTCCTTTTTTGCAGGTGAGTTCAATTCCTTAGTTCTTACTTTATTCCACACATCTCCGAAAGGTACGTCTCACATAATAAATTCTAAAACTAATTTTCTTTTAAATTCATAAAAGATATTGACCGCGCCAGAATATTTATATTCACGTCGGTAATCTTGTGAGAAATTCTTTCTTTTTTGAAATTTCATCTTCATCTCCGACTCGTTGCTTGTGGTGAATAATAAAGGAAGTAATTCCGTTGTCAGGAAGAGTAGATTGGTATAAATAGCACAGAAAGGCGAGGGAGTTCCACTACCCTATATTGTGTATTCTCGACTGATTACTTTCAAACGAGACTCGCAAGAAATCGGATGGAATAATATACAAACACTGTGAAATGATCCGAGATATCCATGGGAAAAGACAATAACAGAACGATATTATTGGAGGGATTCTGCAGGCTCTTAGTCACTGAACAAGGTCACAGATAAAGCGGTCTCTGGACAATATAATATTTGCTGTGTGATTTAGTTGCCAGATATTATTTGACAGATTACAATTAAATTTCAATTTGACGTTTGCTGATACTTGCTATAGTGAAAATGAAATGGCAGAAGACCTACGTCATAGATCTGAAAAAAACTTTATAAAATCAAATATAACTTGTAAAAATTATTTATTTTTAAATACAGAAGAAAGAAAAATACTAGTATTAAGAAACGTATATATTAATGAAATTTACAAGTATTTTTAAGTTAATCTCTTTTTCTTTCATTCGTTCATTTTTATTTTATACCGGTACGTTGGCATGGCAATGTTTACATTAAATTTTATATCGATCGAATATCTATCCTGTCACTATTGTCACTTGGTTGTCAGTTTACATTCATATAAAGCTTATAATCTTCATATGCGATTTTTAGCACTATCCCTATACCTCCCTTACTAAGGGTAGCGGGAGGTAAAAATGCTACGGAGCGTTTATGGATGAAGATTTCCTGTAGGTTCATTTGCTTTACAATTTGACTTTGGTTGTTCTTGTAATTAAAAACAGCGTGTTTAGCCGATTACACAATGGGGTATGTGACCATAATCGAATTTCAATATATGTCATAATAAATAAAAACAAACCTCTGTAGCTCCTCATTATAATAATAAAAACTAAACATTAGTTTGTAATAATATTTTTATTAGCAATTTATTGTTTTGGAGAAGGGATCTGTGACGTCAGTAAGTTAGATTGGTAGAAGAAGACAGTTACACTGAGATACACGATGTACACGATTACGTGATATCTGTCACCGTAGACCAGCTGTCACTTTCGCCATTCTATAACCTACCACAATATATCTATCTCAGTCTAACTGTCTTCTTCTATCATTCTACCCTATTGACGTCACAGATCCCTTCTCCAAAGTTTTAATAATTATTTTCTCGTAAACTATGAATAATTAATCAATTTAAAAAAATACGGGTATTTTATTTTTCGGTCTAGTATCATATATGTAAAAATCAAAATTTAGTCACATACCCCATTATTAGTCTCATGTTGTTAAAAAAAAATGCCTTTGGTTGTTCTTGCTTTAAGCCACATTATTTTGACATTTATATATTTAAACAAAAAAAAAATAATTTTCTATAATAGTAATTTTTATAATACCAACCCCAAAGATATAACAATATCATAATCTTTTCTTTTATTGGTGAGTTTAATTAACTAATTGTGGATCTCTTACAATTAACTACATTTCTGCTCCAATTGATTCCGAATTTTGTATTCAACCCAAAATGACCCAAACCGTTTTGCGATTCAATTAATTATTTATAGATTATTAAGGTTGGATGGTTCATTTAACATTTTCCTTTCATTTTCCCTAAAGGTCAGCGAGATTACTAAGTGAAACACCGTTAAAAAACAGGACAAAACATTTCAAACGGAATTTTCCCAAGTTTTAATGAGAGGAAAAATATTTTTAAGGAAACTGAACGGAATTTTAAAGAGAAGAAAATTTTACCAATTGTTCTTAAATTATGAAAAACTGTACTAAATAGCACTTAGAAAAATATATGCGACTATCAGTAATATGAGTAGTACACAGAAAAAAAAATCTGATGTGGCTAACACCAAACCTTCCGCTATTGAATTTTTATTAATTTAAATACATACTTACGTATTTATTAACGCTGCAATCTGTTCCATTGCAGAAAACTATTGCTTTATTTACTATTTTCTTTTTAAAATGTCACTATTACTAATTTGAAATGATTATTATTTTGACAGTGACATTTACTGTCAGTTACATTCATTTGAAATATGAACTGTGTAACAAAGGAATTGTGTTTATCTTAGGCTTCGCGACTAATAAAAAAAATTATTTCTAAATTTATCTGTAAAATATATAGAAAAAGTATTAATTTATTCCAGTAGAAAATTCAATAATCTTTAATTTTAATAAGACATAAAATGCGAAAAAATGGCATTTAATGGTATTTTTTGAAGAAAAACCATTATGATCTTCAGGTAAAGTGTCATTTCCGGTTATCCGATTTACACCAAAATCTAATGGCTTCTTTTCATATTAGAACGGGATGGAAATACGAGGTTTCAGAATTTTCTGAATGATAGTATTTGAGTTAGAGTGAAGACAAAATCCCTACACATACACACACACATACACACATACACACATACAGACATCATCGTGAAAATGTTAAAATTGGATTCCAGAAACCTTAAAACGTGGTCATTTACTAAAATCTCGATAAGTAATTTTTAGCACGATCCCTATACCTCCCTTACCAAGGGTAGCGGGAGGTAAAAGCTTCTAAATTGTAGTTAAATTAACTAAACAAATTTAATTTTCAGCCTACTAATATGTTTCATTAAAATATCTAAGTTGATTTAGTTAAATTTTCTAAATTTGTAATAACAAATTCTAGCAAAATTAAATACGAAATTATATTAAATGACTACATTTAGTATTGAACTAGACATAAATAAAGAAATTAACTAAATATATATTTAAATCTTCAATTTACTTACTAATTCATTAGATAAATTAACGAAAATTATAGGACAAAAATAATGAAGCCAAAATATAGTAAAATTAAATAAAATATGTAATTAAAATAACCATTTGTAAATTTAAATCAATGATTTTTTAAAAATATTTATTATCTATTTCGGATTAGTTAAAATGTTAAATTAAGATTAAGAATAAAATAATGTCCTAATTATAATTGGACAAAATATCAATTCTATTTTTTTCTGTGTAAGGTGCAGATAATATTTATTTGATATTTTCTACAAACACTTTTTAATCATAATCATTTTCATATCATCACACTTATTGCCCATTTCTGTATATGTCTATCAGAAATTATGTAATGCGTCTTGGGAACATTCAGATATCATATCGCATATGACTGTATTGATAATGATGGATGGCCACCACTTTAATGATAATTTTTAACATTTAACCATATGAGTGATAAAATGGAACCTCAGTGCCGAGTTGTATATTCAATTTTATTTGAAATCGAAAATTTATGAAAATGAAAGGAATATTTTTTTTTATAGGTTATGTTTATACCGTGAGTATTTTTTAACGTGAAACATTGGGTTTGTCATATCCATGGTTACGACTTGACATTTGATTGACAGCAATGTATTTGTTCGTTCCATTTAAAATGAAACACAGGGAACGAATTTGACATTTGATAAGACGTCAATAGAGGTTAATTTTGTTTAAATAATTATACCTGCATTCTAAATTAAAATTAGTTGTAGAAAAAATATAATGTGCACCTTGTGCCCGGGTGGTTTTCTGACTGGGCTAAATTTCCTACAATATTTACATATAATACTTCTGTCAAATTCATTCCCCATGTGTCATTTTAAATGAGACATTGCTGTCAATTAAATGTCAAATCATAACTTATAGGAAAATTCAACGGTTATCTGTCATATTGACAAGATGTCATTAGAGGTTAATTTTGTTTAAATAATTATACCTGTTTTCTAAAAATTAAATTTAGATGTAGAAAAAATACTGTGTGTACCTTGTGCCTGAAATATGTTTAATGCTCTCGAGTGGTTTTCTGATTCCGCTAAATTTCTTACAATATTTAAATATAATACTTCTGTCAGATTCGTTCCCTATGTTTCATTTTAAATGGAACGGGCAAATACATTGCTGTCAATCAAATGTCAAGTCGTAATCATGGAAATGACAAACCCAATGTTTCACGTTAAAAAATACTCACGGTATGTCATTCTGACACTCAGTGTTGCTAACCTCCAAACAGTGAGGTTATCGTAAAGAACACTCAAAATTATGTTTTATTTCAATATTCTTCATCGGAATTATTTAGATCGTTCTTGTTGCATATATTTTTTATCATTTTGCGTACAAATTTATCGTACACGTATACAATAATTATTATAAGTTTGGCAACATTGCATTTTCTTGAAATCGTCCTATAATGGATTACTTTAGTGCCGAAGTTTTAATGACTATTTTGGTGCACTTTAGTTACGCTTTCAAATAAACAAATATTTTTTGTTACAATTAAATTTTTTCTGCCTTTTATTATTTTTGTAGAATAAAGGCTTGAAATGGTGTAATTCTTTTCGGCTAGTGCAAGAACAGATAAGGGTAAATTTCTTGTTTTTGTTTGTATTTTCTCCTTGTCCTTCATTAAATTTACTCATTTTGGAAACAGTAAACATATCTTAATCCAGAGAACTAAGTGAGAAACATTAGATCCATTATACTTGCACGAAGCCTAGGGCTGAATTTTAATTCATTCTAATTAATTCTTCGTATTTACATAAAACAACAAATCAATTCCCATTGTAATGTATACGAGACAAGTAAAGCATTCTTAACTGCTACAGCTACACTGTAACGAATAACATTGTCTTAGTTGTAATTGAATTTCAAGACGACTATTTCGACGAACTTAAGGATTTTCGGAATGATACACATATAGAGCTTTATGTTGTAAAAATTTGATGTGCTCAGCACATTACCTCACTCCAATTTAAAGTAATATATTTCCAATAAGTTGACAAGAAAAAGTACTGACAAAAGTTATAGACAATACAAATTGTATTCTACTCCAACAGAAAATTCCATGGCATGGCACTTTGAAATATATAACAAATATTGAATTTTAGTTTACATAATTTAAATGTGTTTTTATACTAGCGTTTTATAACAATAACTTTTTGATTTGTCATTTTCATTGCTAAATGAAATACTTTTAAGCACTAGTGCTTTAAAATAAGAGTTTAATGCTTAAAAGTGACATTTTAATGCGTAAAATGTTACTTTTAAACAATAGTGCTTAAAGATATTTCATTTAGCAACCGAATAGATGAACTTGATGTCTGCCTACTTTTTAATTTTGAAAAATTCAAAATGTTGATATTTGAGAATAAATGATCTGTTTTAAAACGCAATTATAAAATAGTATATTATGTGGCAAGTGTGTGAAGTTGAAATTTTTACATGAGGGCGGAGATTGCGACACGAGCCGAAGGTGAGTGTTGCAAACCACCCGAATGTAAAATAGGCTTCACACACGTGTTACATACTATACTGTTTCTACGACCTTGCAATAAAATATATTTTTTCTTCACATTTTCATTATTTGAACGTAAAGCCTCTGTATTATCAACTTGTGTAACCATGGTTACCAACGTTACGGGTGTTTAACAGCTTTGTTTTATTAAAATACAATTCAGTTTGTAAAATAATGAATGGTGCGTGAAATGTTACTTCACACACAGTGTGCAAAAAATCAAACGTCACACATAAAAATTGATACGCGAAGTACTCACTTCAGGCATGGGAGTAGAAAAAATCTTGTATGTAATACATTGCGGAATGAGTGTTTTAGGCACTTGACGCGTTGTATCACTCGCTTACGCTTGTGCGTACAAATTTCAAGTTGCGTGCCTAGGACACTGTCATTTCGCAACTTATTACATAAATAGCCATTGATGATGGGTTTATGCAAACAATTAAATTAAGAAATTAAATTGTAAAACTGAACTAAACCAATAGAATAATTATTATCAATAACAACGTTCATGCAACAAAATTTAAAAACTAAACTAATTAAACGAAATTAAGCAGTTTACTATTTTCAACTTTCTAGTTTAATTTTATAATTATTTAGTTTTGCATCTGCGTCAATGTACGTTCTGCAGAGAAAAACGACGAAATACTAAATGGACTTGTTCAATAATTAGTATATCTATATTTTTGATTCATTAGGTATAAATATTTCAATTTACTTATAAAAGTTAGTTTATACGAAATACCGTATAAAATTCTTAATTTTAAAACTGCATAAACGACTTTATTTCAATTTAATTATACTTGCCGTCAATAAATATGGACTGGAGATTTTCTCACTGTTGCCAATTCCATTGGTCATATTGAAAATGCTAAGTTATGAAGAAGCGGCAACACCGCAGGGCAAGGGACAGGTTGGAGAGAAGGGAAAAATTGAGCATCAGTCCATATTTATTTGAGGGCGAATATAATTAATTAGAAAGCTTAATTAAATTGTACAATTTACATGTTGCATAAAAGCATTAGTCTTGAAGTTTTTAGTTTTGAACAACATTCCTCTATATTCTCACTTTTTGAAGTTGCACCACTTCCGAAAAATCGCTATTTCAACTGTCAAATGTCAACTTTTAAATTAAATATTAGAGAAATAAAAATAAATTAAATTGTAAATGGAACTTATTTCAAATATTATAGCGATACTTCAAGAGCCATTTTATTTCCTAATACCAAATTTCAAGTATATGTATACCCGATATAATATTGAGAATAATATTGATCGTCTTTACTGTAATCTCTGTAACAGATTAGCATATTAAAATTACTTTAATTAACTAGACTTTATTCATCACATGTGGCAATTCTCAGCAAAAATAGTCATTAACTCAACAAAAAACGAAAATTAAAAACGTAGAACAATTTCTCTGCGAATCCCGTAGAGCAGTAAGCAGCTTATTAAAATTCATACAATAACAAGTTTGATTCTTTTTTCACAAAAGCGAATAACGATTCAAATCCGGCTTCCTGTAAAAAGCGTTCTAATTTTCTTGCGAAGTAGAGAGTACTAATTGCAATTTGAATAATGGCAGGTTTCCAAAAAGATGTGTAGGGAGAGCAAGCATTGGGCTTCTTAACTTGGGTAGATCTACTCTATTTTATTATTTAGCCACGCTGCCAATAACAGTAAAGGTTCGAAAAGAATTTAATGATGAAATTAAAAATTTTAGTGCCTAGTAATTTGATGGATTAGGTAATAGCTATTAAATTTAAAATGGGGGAAATCGTAAATAGATCTTTTGTTAAAAGATATTTTAATGAATGGAATGATAAGTCAAAAGAGTGATTAATAAAAAAATTGTTGTGGCCAGCACAAGACCTCTCGCTATTTCTATATTAGGCTATATAAGTATTGTACATACTTGACATTTCTGATACACACAAAAACACATATCTTCTTTATATATTTTTATATCTTTTAATTCATTTTGTTTACTCTTATTCTTTTAATGTTCGAGATTCTTCCAATCCATTGATGAGATTGGCGGTATTTCAGACGGGTATATGTGATAAATGTATTCATAATTTATAAATATTTACATAGTTACATAGTTACAAACATTTTAATTTTTCCACTTGTTTTTCATGGGCTGCGAGATTCATTTACAACTTATTATTTTATATATTTATATGTCTTTAATTCCATAGAAGATATAATAAAAATTTTAAATGTATCGGATAGAGATTTTTATATTCTTTAATATTAGTAATAACAGAAATTTGCAAAAAATAATATTTAGTAGATTTTTTAAAGAAACTATTACTTCAGGTTGTTCAATTGTTACCAAAATCTAATCAGCTCTTCCCAGAAATGTCAGATTGAGGAAACTGCAGTTAAATATTTTTTAAGTCTTATAGTATTTGCGAAACCGTGGTTCCAACATCCACACACACATACACACACGAACATCATCGTAAAAATGTTATAATCGGATTATAGGGACCTTAAATCGTGCTTATCCACTAAAATCTGGATATGCGATTTTTAGCATGATTCCAATATCTCTCTTAGCGAGAGGTAAAAATGTATTTGAAAGTGACATCTTGTGGCGTAGACTGGGTAGTTCTTCTGTTGGCCAATTGGAAAATAGCAGAATTAGTAATAACTTTCGTGATTGGTTTTCTTGGAATGCCAACTGACGTCACAATGTGGTTGTATTTTAGCGGCGTTCAAACTTTATATTTGTTTTCTAAAATATGTTTACTTTGGATAAATAGCTTGTATAATAAAATTACCAGTTGTGGATAAAATATCTTTTATCTAATTCCCTTTTAAAAAAGTTGAATTTTACCTAACTTTATGACGTTAAGGAATGTCATATTTTACAAAATTGATACAAAATTTAAAGTTATTTATTAAATTCTGTTGTTTAGTTTTATTTTAATTTGTGTATTTATGGAAGGATATTCCTGCTTCGCTTCGTGAATATTCGTATAAATTCGTAGATGTCCGCTT
Source organism: Ophonus ardosiacus (assembly GCA_943142095.1). Classification (NCBI taxonomy): domain Eukaryota; kingdom Metazoa; phylum Arthropoda; class Insecta; order Coleoptera; family Carabidae; genus Ophonus; species Ophonus ardosiacus. The sequence continues at coordinate 7,924,437 of OW964831.1, read as the reverse complement.
GCAGGACGATGTCACATTGGCGGTTTAAAACCGATCACCGCAGATAATTGAATTAGATGCCTCTCTGCCTTCGATAAAACGAATAACAGGAACTGAATTGCTCTTCATGTCGAATAAGAATTTGTTGAGCACCACAATACGATAATCCTAATCCCAGTGCTACTATACAACAGAAGATTTATAAATTTACTTCCTTTCTGTGTAGAATTGGCTGATTATATATATAAATCTCTTCGGCATAGTAACATTTTTATTTGGGAACAGTTTTCTTTTTATTTCATGACATACAGTGTGTAGCTAGAGATGCATTCGTGCCAGGCTGGACCGGGCTTTGAGGTTAGGATCGACTCGGTCCGAAAATAAAAATTACCGGCCCGACTCGAAGATCGACTCGACAAAAAAATTAGCTAGCCCGGCTCGAAAATTGACTCGAAATCGGGCCGGGCCAAATCTCGAAATTGGGTGCATCCGGCATTCCTAATGTTGATTTTTATGCTAAAGCGAAATGTTTAACTTTTTTCGTGTCAAACTTATAAAAAACCTTTACATTCTTATAACTTTCAACATTAGTTAACATAAGTAGTTAAAAAAGAGACCCTTCTAGTGTAAGTTTGTTATAAAAATTACAGACCTACGTGTATTTAACACTTTGTTTACCAAAGCCGTTCGAAAATTTTTCACAAATCTTATATAAAAAAATATAATTTACATAAGGATTTTTTTATCTAATTTTGTTTCTGCTCAAAAATAGGACAAGAAATCATTATGGTAGGTACAAAAATCACTTTTATTTAAGTATACGAGTAATAACAATAATAATAGCAACATCACAATATAATTATTATTCTTTAATGAATAACCTTGAATTCTTGAAGTAAAATAATACATTTTTATTTATTTAATATGTGAAGTGTGTTGTTATTAAATCATATTGATCCTTTTTAACTTCATCCATTTTCATTAAAATATTAAGGACACTGTGCATTTGATTGAACTATAAGATTTTTCGGGCCGGCCCGAAAAGCTCGAATTTTCGGGCCGGGCCAAAATCAAAAGTCCGACTCGCCTCGATTTTTGAAAATGATTAGCCCGATTCGATCCGATAAAAAATATCTTCGGCCCGGTTCGATGATCGACTCGAAATCGAGGCGAGCTTCGGGCCGGGCCAAAGCTCGAAATCGAGTGCATCTCTAATTAGGTTAATAATTATATTATAAACTGTTATTTTGTAATATTCAGAACCATGACTTTTTCAAAAAAATCTTGGGAATTTCATAATTGAATCTTTTACGGTTTGAATGTTATAAAATAACTGTATAAAAACAGTTTATAATATATTCATAGCTACAATTTGTAGTTAATTGGAACTAGGAACATCTCAAACCATTCGTACGCATTTATATTTTCGGTAAAATTCTCTGGTATGGAATTCTTATAAAAAGGCTGACCCTTCGTGGTATTTTTAATATCCGTTCCCTAACGCGGTAATTCCCCATAAGCTTGACCTGGATTGAATTGAAGCTAGCTGCGGTGACACCGCTTGACATGTTGCGGAGTTCACGAGGGTGAGATCGGATCTGTCACCATTCACGCCAAAACAGATCCACTGCTCGGGAAATTGCAGCTAAAAATATACTCTACATCGTATAAAACGTACACTACATCGGAAAATATATCGACCTGTATTTTATAAAACCAACAGTCATTTAAGGCTAACCTTTATCGTTAATAATTGTTATGTATGAATAATGATATAAAATATGAGCACTACCTGCACTATAGGTGCGTTCGGCAAATGAGTTCTGTTCACTCTTTTCACTCTGTACACTCCTAGCACCGTTCGGTAATTACATGAATTGAGAAGCGTCTTAAAATGGACCGTTCGGCAAATGCAGAATGGAGTCAAGTGGAGTGAAAAGTGTTAACTCCATAAGTCCAACCTCGATATGCAAGCATACATGGAGTTTTTTAGTTTTATTTGACATCTGTCAGATCATTTTGTATTTTTATGTTGAAATATTTTATTATACACAATTATTTTATATTTATAATATTGTTTTGTAATATAACAAGGCACAGTATGTCGGAACGTTAAGAATTCTGTACTATTTCTAATATATACTTTCTTCAGAATCATTAAAGAATAATACCAAACTGAATAACTTCTATATGGTTCATTATTTATTTTTTTTAGCAGTGCAGTATATCAGATTGTCAAAAAAGAAGGTTATTATATTCGTGCACCAAAATTTTAACTCTACTCGTTCGGTTAATCACAAACAAAGGAGTGTACCTTGTTCCCTCCATCTACTTCAACTCCAGCTCTACTCCCACTCCACTCCAACACCGCTCCGTAAATACTCCAACTCCGTATGATTTACCGAACGCACCTTATATAGTCTACAATCTGTCTAGTATAAGAATGCAAAGTAGCATGGTATAGGGACAACTTTTCCTGGCTTGCGATTGGTGCAAACGCGAGTCAATTCCAAACTGTCCTAATATTATGTTATAGCAACTTTTCTTCTGCATATATGTACAATAAATTAGGCTAGCTAAATTAAATACAGGTGAAATAAATATGTTAATATAAATATACATAATTGTAAAAATTTGTTGTGGCCAGCACAAGTCCTTCCGTTAATTTGATGTATTTTATACAAATACCACACCAAAAATTCATTGGAAAAGATTCTATATATCCAGTAAAATTGTAACATGAACATAATACAATTTTTTACAAATTCCATGCAGAAAATTCCTTGGAAAATATTCTATAAATCCAATAAAATTATCACATGAATATACATTATGTATACTCATATATAAATACTCTAAAAATGCGTACACTTACGTAACAATACTTTACAATCAAATAATATTACTACCAAGTTTATATATCTCTACCCATTTTTGAATTAATGTCCCAAAAGTCAGTATATCCGCCATTTAGATAAAAACTTCAAAATTTTCAAAAATCTAATTTTTGTTTATCTATACTTCTTAAATGCTCTGATTCCAAATTTTGAAACCGCAGGTCGTTATCTCTTTTCGTTCTCGAGATATTTAGATTCAAAATTTTGCTCAAAACTGCCCATTTTTGGGTAATAACCCAAAAATGGGTACAGATATGAATTTGGCGACAACAGCATTCGATTCTACGGGCAAAATTACAAAGGTACACCAATTTTCAGAATTTTTGAACACCGCATACAATCTCTAAAGCACAATAACTGAAAATGGCCAAAAATCGCAAAAATCTAAGGTGTACTCCTTACGATTTTTTCAGATTTTGGCTATTTCCAGGGGTTTTCAAGCTTTTATTCATAAAAAATGAACCGGTTGGACAAAAATTATGAAAATTGCCATACTTATGTATTTTTGTCCGTAGAATCGATTGGTGATGTCGCCAAATTCATATCTCGACCCATTTTTGGGTTAAAACCAAAAAATGGGCAGTCTTGAGCAAAACTTTAAATCTAAATATTTCGAGAACGAAACGAGATATAGACCTGCGGTTTCAAAATTTGGAATCAGCGCATTGAGAAGTATTTAGATACAATTAGATTTTTGAAAATTTTGAAGTTTTTATCTAAATGTGGGGTAGATATATTGACTTTTGGGGCAATAATTCAAAAATGGGTAGAGATATAAACTTGGTAGTAATATTATTTAATTGTAAAGAGAATGTTACGTAAGTTTACGCATTTTTAGAGTATTTAAACAACTGTGTGAATTTTTAGAAATAAAAGTATTGAAATAAAAGTGGATGAATGCTATAAAAAAGTTCATTGGAAAAGATTCTATATATCCAATTAAATTTTAACACGAACACATACTATTTTTTATAAATTCCGTGCCAAAAGTTCCTTTGAAAAGATTCTATAAATCCAATAAAATTATAACATGAACATACATGTAAATTGCACTTGACAATTCCTTCTTTCTTCTTCAGCTTTCTCCAATTGTTTAAGAGGCCACTGTTTCTTACTTTTCTCTTTCACTCTTTCACACAGTCCTTCGTCTCTCAAGTCTTTTGCGATACAGTCCTTCCATTTTCTCTTTCGCCTTCCTCGTACTCCCGACATTCTGATCCTATACTTCTCATATTTGATTTTGCACTTGGCACTGACATCTGTCAATTAGTATTTTAAATGGCACAAAATTGACTCCTGTGGTGCACTCTCCACGCCAATAATGAGATGATACGTGGTAAACGCCCGGACGGTACAAATATGTCATCATCATTACCGACATCTGTGATAAAGCAGATTGGCACACCCAGAAATGGGTAATATGCCGTGATGATATATTTATATTTATTTACTTAAGCTTTGTTCGATGACATGTACTAGGCCGCCCTAGTGTTAACTTTCTTACACTAACATGTTTTATGAGAAACGGGCAGCTTCTGGCAGGCTGTTCGATGACAAAAATTTTAAGAACTAGTGCTGACGTTTCTGACCTGACTCGCGAGGTGGTGTAGAAAGTGCAGACTAGGAGAAGGGGATAACTAAATGTTGTTCGGTAGAAATTTTAATTCTATCCTATCCACACATATGTTTATTAACCTAAAATTTTTAATGCACGTTCTCTTTGTTTTGTTATATAAAGAATTAGTTAATATATCTATCTCTGAATCTGATGAAGAATCAAGTGATGATTGATCTTCGTCAGAATCGTTTATTAGTTCGAACACTATGCTCTTTAAAACAGACATTTCTGCAGTCACTTCTTTGTAGCTTTATGATGTGACTGTGTTTATAAACAACCTAACCTTTTACACCTTTGGCTACGGTTGGCTTGATTACTCACAGCTGAGAAAACTTGCCCAAATATACACTAGCGTGTTTTATGAAACCACAAGAATTAGACTGTACTAGTGTACACTACACTGCACTGCACTCAGGGTTCGGAGGATATATATCATAAGATATATTTCATGATATATATCATGATATTTATAGCTTGATATACATCACGATATATTCATTTATTTTTTTTCTGAATAAATCTGGATTCTTCCGAAAATATCACACATGAGCAGATCGCTTAATACCTCCCTAAGAATAACGAGAAGAAGACCACCCTCGGATGGGCATGGGAATCATCAGATTCAACTGAAGGTCACAGTGATATCTCATAAATGATTCTTCAGATGAAGAAATGCCTCTTTCAACTCTGTTATAAATTATTATTCTTTTGTACTATTATTATCCAAGATCATATATTAAGTTTATGTACATATTTAGTTTTTAAATACAAGTTTACGTCTGAAATGTGTATATTTTTATTTAATAATAAAATATTTCACAGAATGATATATATATATATATATATATCGCTTGATATGATGTTTATATAAATATCATGATATTTTCGAACCCTGACTGTACTATTCTGCTCTGCACTTCAAGCACTTTTCATCGAACAGAGCTTTATTTAGGGACTTTTATTTCGGTACTATCAGAAGATTTGAATTTCAAGTCACATACATTATAAACGTAACCTGAAAAATCAATAAATATTTTGTTCATAAATTCCAATCATTGAGCTTGCCTTACCCCATAGAGTATTTTCATGGAAATCTAATTTATTTTTTGCACTTAGACTTCTTTCAATTTAAACGTTTCAATTACAAATCCTTCGTTAAAAGTATCATCTGCAAGTTGATTTTCTATTCGTGTTCATGCTCTCCGAAATCAATCCCATCCCAAGGATCTTTGAAAGTCTTTCCCGTCCTTTAAACTGGCTTGCTATGATCCTTGATAGAACGATATCTCACCCTTGTGGAAGGGGATTAATTTAATGGCCTATGGATTACACGATCAACGATGGCGATAAACCTTGATCACCCACCGAAAGCGGATATCAAATCGGAAAGGAAATGTAATAATAGTTCGAATTTGCATTCTAGATTCGATAAGATTAATAAAAGAGAATTGCCAGTAATTAAGAGAATTCTATTACGTGTACCCTTAACATGTTCGTCCTTTTAATTACAAAGAGCTGCAATAAATTGATTTTAACTTAGAAGAGGAAAATCGGTTATAATACCTTCAGTGCCTTAAGCGACAAATTACGTTTCAAGTATTACTGACGACAAATTTGAAACTTCCATTTTTACTTCTCGCTAAAAGAAGTATTGGATTCATGCTAAAAATCGCATATCCAGATTTTAGTGAACAAGCACGTTTTAAGTCCCTAGAATCCGATTATAACATTTTTACGATGATATCTGTCTGGATGTTGGGAGGAAGATTTCTCAAAAACTATAATACTTAAGACCTGTCTAACTACGTATTCGACAATCTGTCATTAATGGGAAGAGCTAAGTAGGTTTTGAAAATAATTGGACAACCGGAAGCAGTAGTTTCTTAAAAAAATCTTCTAAATATTATTTTTTTTTAAATTTTTGTTATTACAAACATTGAGGAACATAAAATTCTCCATCCAATACACTTCATATTTTTATTATATCATCTATAGATTTAGAGATAACGAAAATATAATACATAGAATAATCTGTTGCAATAAATCGCACAGTTCGGAATACACCAAGAGAACCAGTTGTTAAATTCAAATGTTTGTAATTGACCGATAAATATCAGTCTCAAAAATCAACACTTTTACTGACATTATTGAAAGCTTTTTCTGGTACACTTAATAGTTCTTATTGAATTATTAATTAAATATTTAAAATTGTAGGTAGGTATGCATATTAATAGTATAATAGTACATATATCCTTAAGACACTCAGGGGGAACCGGGTTCGATCCCGACAGACGCCAAATATTTCCAATTTTAAATGGCACAAAAGTGACCCCTGTGGTGCACTCTCCACACCAGCTATGAGTGCCCGTGAGGTGACGCCTGGTAAGCGCCCACACGGTAAATTATATCGTCATCATTACCGATGTCTACATCTGTTGTAGATACTGGCACACCCAGAAATGGGTAATATGCCGTGATGATATATTTATTTATTTATTTATATCCTTAAGAAATACAGCCAATCCTGTTAATGAATTGGAACTATTTTGAACTTTTTATAAGAGTAGGACAAGATTCCTTATAGAATGAAATGAAATGAATTATTTATTATTATTATTATTTGTGCGTACAAGAAATGTTAAATTCGATACTTATGTAACAAAACGGAAATAGCGAGAGGTATTGTGCTAGAAACAACCGATTTTTTTTAAATAGTATAAAAGAGACTTCTGAAATGCTCTCTTAGGAAATTTCTATCTTTTAATTTGTTGGGTACCTCGAGTGGAACGCATCCTGTAGGAGTCTACCTATGTATAGTTCATTTTTCATTTTTCTTCTGGAGTAACGCACATCATCACTGCAACCAGTAGTAGTGGGAAATTTAATGTCATACATATCGCACCCCGGTGAGAAAAGTGACACAAGTCAAAAAAGTAGTTTAGTAGTTAGTAACTTAAATTAAAGAAGACAGTTCTCGAATGTAATAGTTATTTACATTCGAGTGCGTGTAAGTTGTATTTTACAGCGCGACAGCTTTGTTAAAGGCACGAGCCCTTAAGGGCTCGTGCCTTATTAGCTGGAGCGCTGTAAAATACTATACGCACGAGAATTGTATCAAATTTTTTGGCCGACGATAATGAAAATCATTTTTTTAATGAGATAAGTTCTACTTCTGAAAAAGGTTAGATTAAAATACTGGGGTTAAGTCAATTTCCAAATTTAATTTACTTACCTTCATTAGAGTACTTCTTCTAGCGAAAATTTATTTGTAATAATAGACGTTGTTTATGACTGATAATATATTTATTTTCTCATGTTTTCTTAAATAATAGGTAGGTGTCGATATTTGACATTTCAGCAATGTTCGCCTCGCGTATTTGACAGGTATATCAATCGGTGACTATGTCGGTAACGACGGATTTTTACAATAATGGCAGATGTCGCTGCCCTGATTTTGGTTTATATAAATTAATTTTAAATATAGGAAATGTTAAAGTAAAAAAATAACTTACGTAGGTAGTACTTTTTTACATGAACTTTATTATAGTAAAGATGATTTCTTTTCTAAATGCCCATAAACGTCCAGTGAATTTTGATTATTTTACCGCATAGTTAGACAAGTTACAACACAGTAAGCGTAAAATGTAGGTTACACTTGCTGTGTATACAATTGTAAAGTTCCCATTACACTTCAGGAGGGCAAAAAGTTATTTACATTAGCTCGAAACGAAACGACATTAGCGCCATCTCTTGAAAAATATAAACTTTTAATTTATGTTACTATTTCTGATATAGTAACCATATTTTTGACCAATTTTATGTGATGAACTTAGAATTTCTAAATTTTGACTTGTGTCAGTTTTCTCGCTGGGGTGCGATATGTCATAGTCATAGATAGATCTGGATTGTGATTGGAAGTGATTTGAAACATCTGCTTCCTTTCGCTATATTGATGACGTGATATTCTCTATCTCTTTTTACCCCTATAGTTAGAAAGAGATGCATTAATTAGACAAACGTCTTCATTTAAAAAAATTATTCAAATACATGTAGGAAAGAAACAGGAGATACAGGTACTTGTTATTTCTTAGTTCGATAAATAATGACGTGCGTTCTATCAGAAGAAAAAATAACTATAGTAGCCAAAACTACATCTGAGTTTGATTCAGTAATTCGGAGAGCACGGTAAGCAGTCCATTGTATAGGTAGGTTGTAGATTGACCACACACACAACTAAATGCAAATAAAATTCAGTCAAAAACACCGGTGGAATTCCGGCTCCATTTGTATTGTAAACGGACTAGACTCGCAACAGTCAAGGATTTGATGATGATATTGTGCAGAACATCTGTCGTTTTATGACAAAATCAGTTATATGACAACTTACAAGACAAAACTTTTGAAAATAAAAAATCTCCATCGAACAATGCGGATTTATTATTTTTTATCAATTCTTGTTTGTACCTACTATCATAATTTACTGAAAGGATCTGATTTTCTATAAGAAGACAAATTTTTAAATTGGATCTAAAAAAGTTTACGTTTGCTATAGAACTAAAAATGTATCATTAAATTTAATGGGCTTTCAAATTTTACAGTCGATAGATTTTGGTATTAAAAATTAGCTAATTTATTCGAAATACGCAATGACACAAAAATAATTTGGTTTTTAAATAGCTTAATCATTTACAGATTTTCGCAAAGACAAACTTATATTGCGTAAGTGTAATAAACGTTTTCCAGACGTCAATTTTCAAACACTAATAGATGCCATGGGGAGTGTATAATAATAGCTCTGTTCGATGAGAAGTGCTTGAAGTGCAGAGCAGAATAGTGCAGTGCAGTGTAGTGTACACTAGTTCAGTCTAATTCTTGTGGTTTCATAAAACACACTAGTGTATATTTGGGCAAGTTTGCTCAGTTGTGAGTAATCAAGCCAAGCGTAGCCAAAGGTGTAAAAGGTTAGGTTGTTTATAAACACAGTCATATCATAAAGCTGCAAAGAAGTGACTGTAGAAATGTCTGTTTTAAAGAGCATAATGTTTGAACTAATAAACGATTCTGACGAAGATCAATCATCACTTGATTCTTCATCAGATTCAGAGACATATATATTAATTAATTCTTTATATAACAAAACAAAGAGAATATACTATATCTGAATCCATTATTTTATTTTCTCAATGTGTAAAATTTTAGGTTAATAAACAGATGTGTATATAGGATAGAATTAAAATGTCTACCGAATAACATTTAGTTACCCCCACTCCTACTCTGCACTTTCTACACTACCTCGCGAGTCAGGTCAGAAATGTGAGCACTAGTTCTTAAAATTTTTGTCATCGAACAGCCTGCCAGAAGCTGCCCGTTTCTCATAAAACATGTTAGTGTAAGAAAGTTAACACTAGAGCGGCCTAGTACATGTCATCGAACAAAGCTAATATATTACTGTTGTATAATAAATACAGGTACTTCCGGTAGAGCACGGTACTTTTAAAACAAAAGGAGGCCCAGGTTATACAAAAAAAAATCTTGTACTACAGATATACAGACGGAAGAGCAAAAATCGCGACATAAGCGTTTCGCATAGGAAAACACTAAACGGAGTTATGCCCAATCTTACCATCTCCGGTTAAAATTTTAACTACCAGTTAAATAAACAACATTAAATCGGATTATTGACGGCAATTATAAATTTGTCATTTGACAGTTCATTTCGTTTCGGTTTTGTTTATTTAACCGGTAGTTAAATTTTTAACCAGAGATGGTAAGATAAGCCCTAAGAGAATAAAATTATGAATTTTTGGATGTTCCTCCTGTATACGTTGTAAGAGAATAAATGCTATTTGACTGAGAGTTCAAGTAATTTATAATACCTAATTGTTGAGAAATTTCTCACATCTTATATCTAAGATGATTTTTACGGAAAATTGCGCACATACATCATCTCTGTCATAGCCAGATTTGTAAAATCCATCTTTTTATAAAACGTCTACTCTATATTATCAAATCTTCGTTGACTTAGCGTTATTTTACAATCTAATTAGTCGACAAACATCTTATGAACGCTTTGTTTTATTTGTTAATTGTCGCTTATTTTTCATTCTGGCTATATAAAACATTTCAGTAATTTTTTAAACCGCCTAATTACATTTTTGTTATTTTGTAGTCGAATTACAAAAACAATCGTTTTATAAAACGAAAAATTTTAGACTTAATTATCGCATGGTTATTTCTCTAAATATATCTTCTATCATTTCCAGAGATTGTCCTAGTACTTAAGACCGATTATGGGGTATCCATCCAGTCAAGCGGTTTACGTTTTGAAATTTCCTGTTTTGCATAAGGATTAATGCTTAAGAACAAAAGTTTGTAACCTAAACTGTCAATCTATTTCATAATTATTAAATTTTTATTTTTCGGTATGGATGTAGATATACAGAAAATTATGAATATAACATATTAAAAAAGAAGAATGGGGTCATTTCAAAAAAAATAATTGTCGATTTTTTTTATAAAAACATGAAATCCATCTCATTTAATAAATATAGTAATAGAAAATAATTTGAAATATGCGACTTTTCATTCATAAATTTGCTAATAAACTTTCGCGCTTTTAAACACGGACTAAATTTGTGACGACACTTATTCATACTCACATAAAGACAATTCTCTCTCACACACACACGCTTCACAACATGAAACAGTAACCTAACCTAAAAGTGTGACAGCTGACAGCAAAATATACAAGAGAGAAGATTATTATTACTTTCTATATCTTTAAATGTACTAGTGCAGTATAAATTATGTAAATAAACCATTTATTTAAATAAATACCAAACCAAATAGTCATAGTTCTAAATTAAACCGGTAGAGCTCGACTGTCGTATCCGTGAATATGTGTCGTCAGCCGTTGAAATATTTGAAATTAAACGCAACTTTTAAAAAATCATATCTCTGATTCTAAAGACTTATAAGATGAAAAACATACACATACATGTTTAATTTGCCCTATTTTTTCAAGAAAAAAATAAATCAGAAAATGTGAAATGACCCCATTGTTGCTGCAATGGCAGTCTGCTAGAGAATAAGTAATAAGGGAAAAATTGTGACATTCTAGTTCATGATGGATTTAATTTAGAAATTTAGATTTACGAATTTACATTTATAAATATAAATTGTACATATAGTGAAAATTAAATGGCAGAAGACCTACGTCATAGATCTGAAAAAAACTTTATAAAATGAAATATTACTTGTAAAAAGTATTTATTTTTAAATACAGAAGAAAGAAAAATACTAGTATTAAGAAACGTATATATCAATGAAATTTACAAGTATTTTTAAGTTAATCTTTTTCTTTTACGCAATTTGAAATTATTTGAAATAATTGTAGTTCATTTTTATACCGGTACGTTGGCATGACAATGTTTACATTAAATTTTATATCGATCCAATATCTATCCTGTCGCTATTGTTACTTGGTTGTCAGTTTACATTCATAATAATGGCTAAAGCTTAAAAAAGCAATTTTAGAAACTAACTTTGTCATGAACTATTTCGAATGGGAATTGTGGGCCATTAATTCCGTTGAAAGCCGTTCAAAAGGTATTTTTTTTTCAAATATTTCTCTTGTTATCAATCTTTAAACTATTTATTTTTAGAGAGGAGCAAATAAGCAAATCTTGACAAGCAGATATGGGCACCCGTTTCAGAATGACAGCTAGTAATCATGTACATAACTTACAAATGTCATAAATTTTAATTCAAATATCAAGATTTTGTAAGTTCACGTGGTTTCTTTGTCACCAGGTGCGTGGACTTTACTTGGCGAGTTATATAAATCACATGAAATTTGAAATGAAAAATATTGACATTTGACATCTATGTATGTACATGATTACTATTACTGTTCTAAATAATTTTCATTCTTTGACCTCGGATTTTCGCCAAACATTTCCAGATTGTCTTCATCACTAGAAGAAAATTCCCCCGATTCATACGACTCTTCAGATGAAAATTCGTCAATCATATATATATATATATATATATATATATATATATATATATATATATATATATATATAACAGAAAATGACGCCAAATTACAAGGTTAATTTTTAAGAAAACAGCTGTCCAAAATCGTATAACTGCGCATACTCGAATCATTAGTAAGAAGATAAACCACCTGAAATTGGAAAATATCATGAAATTTGGAATGAAAAATGATGACATTTGTCATTTACATATATTACTAGCTGTCATTCTGTCACGAGTCCCCATATCTGCTTGTCAACAAAGAACACTAACCTAAACTTCTCAAGAAAGACCAACAAAGTAACATGACTGCTCGCGCCTTATAAATTAGTATCCTATGTAAACTTAGTAGTATATGACGTCATTACTTTAGGGATATTTTTTGATGACGTAAGTCTTCTGCCATTTTATTTCTACCATATCTACCTTTACTGGTTCATGATGAATTTAAGACATTTATAATTTAGAATTTACATTTAAAATATCATCATTCATATTTTATATTCTAAATGTAAATTTGTGAATGTGTCCAATCATTTCACAGTATTTTAAACAACGATTTTAGCGGGATGAATGAAAAATTTCAAGTGACAGTTAAACTACTCGTAACCTTACATTTTGATTTTGATTTGAGAAATTTGTCGAAATGGATTCCCGAAATATGGATATATTAGTCACTAAACAAAGTAGCTGGAAATGGTATCCTCATAATAAATTAAGCCTTATACACTAATCATTATGCATTAAGCATTAAAACATTCGGAGGAAATGAGCCTTAACATAATCTAATCTTATAAAACTCAGCCCGAATTTTGGTTGGAGTATTGTAATTATATTCGAAAGAGACAACGTTATATCCACTTTGGCTTTCTTCTCGTAAATTTATTCCAAATTCAGTGTCTATATAAATCCTTTTAAATTAAGAGAGTCCCCATCTTATCAGATTTAGTTGGATGTTGGATTCCATTACTTCATTACATTCCCAGTTAAGTGGCTGGGGCAATTTGAAGTCCTAAAGCTGGCGTCCACTAAGCGTACATTATGCACCATGAAAAATGCAAAAAGTCTTTGCGAAACTGATGCTTGGCCTCCGTAATTTGCAATTCAAATCCGACGAACGAAGCAAAACATGAGGATCTAGATGAATTAAATTAATCGCGATTTGTTATGGAACTTGTGAGCCAACTCACTTACTTGTCATCGTAATTCACACACATAATAAAATACTAGATCATGTAGGCGTTGGATAAGATCGTAAATCGAAGCCATAAAATATATAGAATTGTTTTCGTTGTGTGGTATAACAAACAGAAGTCGCCAAGAGGAAATACGTAAAAGGGAAAAGAAAACATACAGTCGTAACCGAAAATATTGAAATATGTAAATATTTCAAAATACGCAAAGTACACATAAAAGTTTTTTTTAGAAAGTGTAATAGCAATATCTAAGGCTTAATGCAAGAACAAACAATGTCAACATTTGTTTTGCAAGTAAGTGATTTATCAAAATCATTAAGAGACTTCAATTAAAGACATGGAAAACAGATCTAGTATGTGTTATTTCAAAATTAACTATCAAATAGTTATTTTCGTAACAAGTTATGAAAAATACCAAATATCATGCTAGTGTAAATTGACGCACGACGCGTAGCGGAGTGCAAGTCAATACACACGAGCTAAGATATTTGAATTTCATACAAGTTACGAACATTATTTTTTAGACGAGCATAAATAAATTTTACTTTTTTTATGAATAAATTATACATATAGCTTGAAAATAATGACAGTAACCTAGCAACCGTGTCAACTATTACGATATGAAATATATCGTAACACTAATGTCATAAGTTCAACTTTCAGTGTTAGGATACCATGTTGATATGTCATACTTATCAACGTAGTATCATAACACTGAAAGTTGAACTTATCACATTAGTGTTACGATATATTTCATATCGTAATAGTTGACACGGTTGCTAGGTTACTATGTCATTATTTTCTGGCGATATGTATACATTATTCATTTGTCAGCTGTCCGTACGTTTGAACTTAAATTTCAGTTTTGAAAAAAAGTAAAATTTATTTATGCTCGTCTAAAAAATAATGTTCATAACTTGTATGAAATACAAATATCTTAGCTCGTGTGTATTGACTTGCACTCCGCTACGCGTCGTGCGTTAATTTACACTCGCATGATATTTGGTGTTTTTCATAACTTGTTACGAAAATAACTATTTTGTCACGATACTTGGTTTGACAGTTTACTCGAAGCTCATATTTTTGAAATATCACGTAAAATAATCGTATTTTGTATATCCATTTTTACCAAATCTTTATATTAAATTTATTCAGGAACCAAAAGAATAAATTTAAGAAGTTTCTCACCCACAATTTTATTCTCTTATACAGTTGGTCAGTTGCCCGGTTGCAGAAATGTTCATCAATTTCTTAATCGATCAATGTCATAAGAACAAGGAAACTGATTCGAATTTGTTCATTTTGATGGTCCGCTAACTGATCAAGGAATTGATGAACATTTCTGCAACCGGACAAGTGTGTAGTATAAATCACTTCAGAAAGTTTTGTGGGACAGATGCGAGTAATATTAAGAAAAATCTGATGCGGTCACAATACCTCTCGCTATTTAATTTTTATTAATTTAAATACTTACCTACTAATGCTGCAAACTATATTAAGTTCCTTTGCATATAACTATTGCTAGTGCTTTATTTACTATTCTTTTTAAATAAGACACCATTATTAATTTGAAATGGTTAGTTTTTTAACAGTGACATTTATTTCTTATTTATATACATTTGAAATATGAACTGCGTAGCAAAGGAATTGTGTTTATCTTTGATACATAGGGTCCTTAGATTATTTTATAAATTTATATATAAAAAATCTGTTGTGGCCAGCACAAAACCTTCCGTCAATTCGATGTATTTTGTACATATACTATACTAAAAGTTCCTTGAAAAAGATTCTATAATATCCTGTATAATTGTAACAAGAACACACTATTTTTTACATATCCATACTGAAAGTTCCTTTGAAAAGATTCTAAAATCTAATAAAATTTTAATACGAATACGAACGTACATTATGTATTGCACTTAACACTTCCTCCTGCTTCAACTTTTCCCTATTTTATTAGAAGTCGCTGTTTCTTACTCTTCTCTTCTACTAATTCCTGTCCAAAGCACCTTCGTGACACAGTTCTTCCTCTCTCAAATCTTCTGCTATACAGTCCTTCCATCTTCTATTTTGCCTTTCTCGTACTTCTGGCATTATAAGTTCCTATCTTGAGGCGAGGCCGCAAATGCAAGTCACTGGCGAGGGACACTCTGTCACTTATATCACTTTCAGGTCATATACTTTCCACTTTGGTTTTGCACTTGCCACTGACATCTATCAATTAGATTTTTTTGAATATATCTGTTGTTTTCATAAATTTTGCAAAGCTGACTGATTTTCGGAAGTTAATCTCTCTATAACTCTATATCTATTGAATATGAAGGAAAATGTATAATCGAACCGTATAGAGAATAAGATATTCTTTCTATTAATAATCACATATAATGTCGAAAATGATATTTAACTGCGATTTTTCAAGAAAAACTTTTAAGAACTTCAAATAAGGGTACTTCCGGTTGACCAATTATAACCAAAATCTAATCAGCTCTTCATAGGGTTGTAAGGAAGAGGAATACGAAAGAATCATAATTTTTAGAATTGTAGTTTTGGAGTTATCGTCGGAGAAAAATTTGTCACACACACACACACACACACACACACACACACACACACGGACACACACACACATACAGACATCATCGTAAAACCAGTAAAATCGTATTGTAGGGACCTTAAAACGTGCTTATTCATTAAAAAGTCTTTAATTACCTTCCGTCAAAAGGAAGGTATTGTTTTTGGTCAAAAAATTCGGTGGTGAGTTTTTAATGAATAAGCACGTTTTAGGGTCCCTACAATACGAATGTACTATTTTTAAGATGATGTCTGTATGTGTGTGTGTGTGTCTGTGTGTGTGTCTGTGTGTGTGTCCGTGTGTGTGTGTGTGTGTGACGAATTTTTCTCCGACGATAACTCCAAAACTACAATTCTAAAAATTATGATTCTTTCATATTCCTCTTCTTTACAACCATATGGAGAGCTGATTAGATTTTGGTTATAATTGGTCAACCGGAAGTACCCTTATTTGAAGTTCTTAACAGTTTTTCTTGAAAAATCGCAGTTAAATATCATTTTCGACATTTTATGTGATTATCAGTAGAAAGAATATCTTATTCTCTATACGGTTCGATTATACATTTTCCTTCATATTCAATAGATATAGAGTCATAGAGAGATTAAGAGAGATTAACTTTCGAAAATCAGTCAGCATTGCAAAAATTATGAAAACAACAGATACACATATTCAAAAAAATCTAATTGACACATGTCAGTGGCAAGTGCAAAACCAAAGTGGAAAGTATATGATCTGAAAGTGATATAAGTGACAGAGTGTCCCTCGCCAGTGGGAAGAAAAGATAGAAGGACTGTATAGCAGAAGATTTGAGAGAGAAAGAACTGTGTCACGAATGTGCTTTGGACAGGAATGAGTAGAAGAGAAGAGTAAGAAACAGCGACTTCTAATAAAATAGGGCAAAGTTGAAGCAGGAGGAAGAGTTAACTGCAATACATAATGTACGTCGTATTCGTATTAAAATTTTATTAGATTTTAGAATATTTTCAAAGGAACTTTCAGTATGGATATGTAAAAAATAGTGTGTTCTTGTTACAACTATACAGGATATATAGAATCTTTTTCAAGGAAATTTTGGTATAGGATATGTACAAAATACATCGAATTGACGGAAGGTTTTGTGCTGGCCACAACAGATTTTTTTTATAATAACATAAATTGCGAAAAAATGACATTTAAATGTATTTTTCGAAAAAAAAAACATTTTGAGCTACAAATTGAGTGCCATTTCCAGTTATCTGATTTATACCATAATCTAATGGCTTCTTTTCTTATTAGAATAAGGTAGAAATACAAGGTTTCAGAATTTTCTGAATGATAATATTTGGGTTAGAGCGTTGACAAAATCCATACAAACACACACACACATACACACTTATACAGACAACATAGTAAGAATGTTAAAATCGGATTCTAGGGACTTTGTAACGTAAAATCTCGAAATGTGTTTTTTAACACGAATCTTATTCCTCCCTTACCAAGGGTAGCGGGAGGTAAATATGTAATCTCTTCTTCTAACTTCCGTCATTTCTTCTGTTTGACATTGTTATTGTTATCCTCCTCTGCAAGGGCGTACTTTCTCTTCGCTGAAGTTTAAAATACAGGCTGTTTTTTTTTTTTTTTTTCTGAAATACTGCCAATTTGTAGTTATTTTTACATCCCCCTAGTAATATTCGATTCTTGTAACTTAAAAATGATGAGCATTTACATACATTCCGAGAGCAGAAAATGCATAATTTTATCATTTTGTTTGTATTTCCTCGTTCCAAATTTGACTTGATCCTTGGCTTCATCATATATTCATTTCTTGTTGCATGCTGATTGCGGTTTTCGTATTTATGAATATTTGAATACATGGTAAACAGTGATTCCCATGCACAGTTCGCATCTCCAGCGCTTTTTAAACTTTCAGCGAATATTTTTAGAATCAAAGTTTTCACATTTTACAAGAGTGTAGTTTTCTAGTTTCAAACTTTACATATAACATTCAAATTGGAGGGATTTTCAATATACTGCATGTTGAATGCTCACATATCGTTAAACTTTAATATGACATTTTGTGGTAATTGCAGAATGTATGTTATTATTAAATGTTGAATATTGATATAATTTTAATAATGTGGTTATTAGTTCAATACTCGTGGAAATTGTTGGTTTAACAATTTTAATTAAAAATGATTGGGAAATATAATTATTTGGAACCGCGTTGTGGAATATGAGAAATAATTAGTTCACATAAAATAAATTGTAAGCGGAACGGAATTTATTACAATATACATATATACAGGGTGTGCAACGAAACGTGGAACATAGGAGTTTAACATAAGATTTTAAAAATGTGCGGAAATTGGCTCTCCTGTACATTTTAGAGCAAAAGTACAAGAATGAAAAGTTGTTTAAAACAAATTTTTACTTTTAAAAATTGTCAATCAGAATTATTTTTTTTTTGAAAAAACGCTAAAACACGTCGATTTTAGTTTTTAAAAAATACACATGAATATGTGCGATTCATCTTTCGACTTTCATTTGTTTTCCAGTTATGACGTCATCACAAGAAAATTTAAATGGTAACATAAGTTTTATTAGTTACTGGAATCCGATAGTGATTTCAAAAAAAAAACGGCTGAGTTCTGTTTTTTCTTTTGGATATTACATACTTTAATCTAGGGTTGCCAACTTTTTAAAATTATAAAAAAGGACATTTTTTTCGGCAATATTTTTCTGAATTATGTATAGGATTTGAAATTTGAGAAAAAAAAATGCGCTGCAGGCGATTTTTTTAAATTTTCAAGGGCAAACGTGTTTTAATGCAAAGTTAGATAATATCGAGTTTTTTTACAATGAAACAGATTTAACAAATTCTTAAAAAATTAAAATCAATATTTTATAACGAAAACAAGCTATCTAATCTTAATATGGTAGCTACTAATATCGAATTTTACATTTTAATTTTTTTAACTGACAAAGCAATTATTTAGCGTTAATAAACTACAATAAAATGTAAATGAGTAATATCTGATCCGGATAGTCTTTCGATGAGCTTAAGTAACAAAATTAACAAGTCAACACTAGTTAACCACAGATATTTTTAACTCTGAAGGTCTGAAGTTATCACCAAACACCAAACCATACATCTCTGCGTCTGCTACTGCTAGTTTTTAGAGAAGATTGTAAACTAAATATTAGTAGATAAATTAGTACCAATACATCAATAATTCAAAAATTCTATCGTTATTTCATTACATTACATAAAATGTGAAATAATTATTTCATTTTCATATTTATAATAATAAAAATATTATTAATAACAAAATTTACTATAAAAGGACAAATCGCGCCCTTTCCTGGTTTAAAAAAGGACAAGGACAAAATGTGCTCAAAAAAGGACAGTCCTTTGCAAAAAAGGTCAGTTGGCAACCCTACTTAATCCCACACTGTGTATATAAAAATTCTTCTCAAAAGCTAGTTTCTTATCTAGTTATCTGTTATAATCTTACAAAAAGTGCGGATGACGTAAACCTTTGTAGCCGAGAACAAGTGTAGTGGAAATATCATTTCCGGAAGATTGCTTCTAATAACCTGCAATATTTCACCGGAGAACTCCGGATCTACACAAACTCCGTATTTGAGAATCCGGGAACACTTGTCTGCAGTATTTATTTACAAGCAGGATTTATAAAGCAATACTTCCAACTGAAAACTGATAGCAAAATTGCACTTATATTATGGCTTTTTAGAAGTCTTATTATATAAGATTGAAACATATAAATTCAAAGAGATTTAAGAGCCAAAAAATATTGTATGTACCTACCTACAAGACTTTTATATGAATACGTTCTAAGAGGCAAGTTCAATGTTTTTAGAAACAAGTGCAAGTACTAAAATATTTTGACTTAGGCCGGGTTTTTCCATCTCCTGATAAAGTGCCAATTAACTTATCCGCCAGATAAAAAAAAATATCACATCATATAATTGACGTTTGTATAACTTTGTCAATTTACGTTCTAATATCGATGCGATATTTTTATTTTATTTGGCAGTTAACTGACACATTATCCAGAGATGGAAAAACCGGGCCTTAGAGATCAAAGGGACGTAAGTGTTTACAGATGTATTTAAAAATAAATCTGTTGTGGCCAGCACAATAACTCTCGCCGTTTCCATTTTAGACTATATACACAATATAATTAGGTACATATTGTGTTTAACATAAGTCCTATTCCCAAGGAATTCCAATTATATCTATTCTTTAGATATTTTTGTATTTTTTAATTCATTCTATGAACAATTTTTCTCCGAGTTTTCTAAATTCATTGACGGCAGTATTTCTGAAGGGTATATGTAATATATCTAATATATTTAATTAATAAATAAATAAATATATCATCACGGCATATTACCCATTTCTGGGTGTGCTAGTATCTACAACACATGTAGACGTCGGTAATGATGACGACATATTTTACCGTGTGGGCGCATACCAGGCGTCACCTCACGGGCACTCATAGCTGGTGTGGAGAGTGTACCACAGGAGTCACTTTTGTGCCATTTGTGTTGTTATTAAATCATTTTGATTCTGCAGAATATTTTTCTTTGGACAGGTTTGGCATAATAAAAGTCCAATAAAAACACATTTTTATTGATGTCATGTGATAAAAGAGCAGTAAATACACATATACTGATAATGCATTTGGTGTTTTTTGAAATCTTAAAATCTATTTTCAAAGCCATGTAACAAAACAACAGTTAGTGAATGCCGCATTTCATTGTTTGCGTGACATTGTTCAGGTCGTGTTCCAAAGTGAATAGTTATCGTTAGATTACTACAATTTCAGTTTAATTTATTAGTGATGTTAATCTTATAATCTCTTGTCCACTAAAATGCTAAATAAGTTAACCAGTTCTCATTTTCTAAATAAGGTATAGATTTTCTTTTTAAATCCTCCAAAAGTGAATATCACCTTAGATGTATTTTATAAGGACAAACACACTTTGTTACTTGTCATAACGAATTAAAAGAGAAGACAGTGGCCAAATTCAGTGTCATGCAAATAATTTACATTTGTATCTTTTTCTTCTTCATGCCATTATTATTATTAGATTATAGCGTCGCTTTTTATTTTGTTTTATTTTTGTGTGAATGTCTGGATGTTGGAAGGACGTTTCCTCAAAAACTATAATACTTAAAACCTGTTTATCTACGTATTCCTCAATCAGACATTAATAAAATAAATAAAATAAATAAATAAATAAATAATATCACGGCATATTATCCATTTCTGGGTGTGTCAGTATCTACAACACATGTAGACATCGGTAATGATTATGATATATTACCATGTGGCCGCTTACCAGGCGTCACTTCAGGGGCACTCATAGCTGGTGTGGAGAGTGCACCACAGGGGTCACTTTTGTGCCATTTAAAATTGGAAATATTTGGCGTCGGTCGGAATCGAACCCGGTTCCCCCGGGTTCGCGACCAGACACTCGGTCACTTGGCCACGGGACCCCATAAATAATATATAGAATAATCTGTTGTAATAAATAGCACAGTTCACACTACAACAAGGAAACCAGCTCTCAAATTTAAATGTGTGAAATTAACAGATAAATGTTATTGTCAAAAATTAACAGTTTTACTGACATTACTGAAAGCTTTTTCTGGAAGTACATGTAAAGCCTCATTTCCACCGATTGTCCTAATGCGTAAGAGCAATAATTAATAACTAAGCGCAATGCGTAAAAATGTTTATCATATGACAACGTTTACTACCATTTCCAGCTTTGCATAAGGCTTAATGCTTAAGAACTAAGAGCAATGCGTAAAAACAAATGATTGAAAAATTCTAACCTGAACTGTTAACTCTCAGTCTATTTTATAATTATTAACTTTTAATTAATTTTTCGGTATCGATATAAATACAGAAAATTGTGTATAGGTATAACATATTAAAAAAAGAAGAATTGCTGCTGCAATGGCAGTCTACTAAACAACAAGTAATTCGGAAAAAAGATATGACATTTCTGTTGAATTGTCACTAAACAAAATAGCTAGAAATGGTATCCTAGTAAATTGTTATAATTCATTAAGCCTTATGTATTAAGCATTAAGACATTCAGTGGAAATGAGGCTTAATACTTCTTATTGAATTATTAATTAAATATTTAAAATTGTAGGTAGGTATGTGTATCATCATTAAGATATATCGCCAATCCCGTCAATGAATTGGAACCATCTTGAACATTTTAGAAGAATAGGATAATATTCCTTATAGAATGAAAGAATAGATAACATAAGAATTATTTGTGTGTACAAGAAATGTTAAATTCGATACTTATATAACAAAACGGAAATGACGAAAGATATTGTGCTGGGCGCCATATATATTTAGTCAAAGTGGAGTGCTAAATATTGTCAAACTTTTTTTCGGAAGATATGGTTAGGTATGTAAAAAATTGAATTGATATCTGAAATGAAGGTGTTTCAAATTTTATCGCCTTCTTTGACATGTAATATTACTCATTAAAAATAATGTCTGTAAACATCCTGTAAAATAAAATCTCTTACAAGTGTGGTAGTATGTTTCGTTTCTATTATTATCCTTATCTCCGTGTTTATATTTACTGTTAGTGTTTATGTATATCTCCATCCTAATTTAACCCTAATGTGAATAAAAATAGCATCTTGATCGGTTGTGTCCAATTGAGTGTGTCTTCATCATATGAATCATGGCTGATATTCATCTTGGGCTGGCTGAGTTCCAGCACCTTGTTGCGTATTTCTCACCACCGTCTGCTCTTGAACTTTCCTTATTCTCCATTCGCCTCCAGACTTCCAAACTCCAGGAAGAAAACTCAGTGACAACGGAGATAGCAAAGTTTTGTCAAAGCGGGAAAATGACCAATCACAAGACGGGATAGAAGTGAAAGAGGAAAGTAATTATAAGCCAAGTGACGTTATTGGAGATTCAAAGTTCTTCTACAATAATTCAAACTTTGTAGAATAATAGTGTACCGCACATTTAGATTAAATATAAGGTATCTTGATTCGAATCTAAATCCAAAATTTTGTAAACGATATCCTATTTAGGGCAGTGGAGAGGAAAATTTTCAATTTTTTTACGCGGACCGATGATATTAGGGGTTTTCGTAAAGTCAGGCGGAGCTACCCGACGGATCTGTTCAATGACGTCACAGATATATCTGATCCATCCGATTATCCAAGCTTTTACGAACGTGTCCAAATCCGTATATAAGTTTGACGTTTGAATCTGAGGTTATAGAAGAAATTTAACTTGTTAAAATGACAAGAAAATAAAGCTTGGTTATGTAGTTGTACATAATTATATATAAGAATACTCAAGTGAGACTGAAAAGCCACTTGAATCATTTGTTATATTATTTTGAACAAAAATTGTTTCATGTTGTCATTAATTTTTCGTAAAAGATTTCACAAAGTGCGAACTGCCATATTACCATATTTTCTTCAGAAGTAGTGACCGTCTCTAGTAACTATGGAAACAACTTGCATATTTTTCTTATTAGTGCATCAATCCACATGTCTCTCTTTATTTTGTTATTTTTAGATAAGCTTCTTTAGTTAAAGAAGAGTGCTGAATTCGACCTAGTATATTTATAATTATTAAACATTTTTTATTAACATTAAACAATAACTTTGCTGTATATAACATTGTTGTTATCAACTTTTTGCTTGTTATTAATTCTTCTCATTCTAAGTAATTACTAAGGCTTTCATGGCCCGCATTTATCATAGGCTGGTACTTTTTCGGGTTTCTGAGCCAATGTCTTCTAGGTATAACACCTAACGTTTCGCCCAACAATGTGTTAGGCATCATCATCAAAGGTTTTCTGAGTGTTTACATTCAAAAATTATCTTTCTTCTCATTCTTGTAATGAAAATAAATTATTATAAAATGAAAATAATTTTCATTGTATTATGTATTAAAATTTAATGAAATTTATACATTTTTAAATAAGCCGTGAAAAGTACTCTGCCACAGTCATTGGTATACAAGACATTTTTAGAACAAATGTTTATACCATTGGAAATATCAGTATGTTCCGAATACATAGCAGATTTTTTTGCTAAATTTGAATTTTTTAAAATATTTATCGTCACTAGAAGTCAACGAGATCTGGTTGTCTTTCATTATGTGGTCTTCGATTCACTACCATTATATTAACAAATGAAATCTTTTTCCTTGTCCTTGTCTTTATTAACGATAATCACATTTACATAAGTCTATTATATACATATTTCTACAATTTTCTACTGATATTATTTAACTGTCAATGTCAATATGTCAAAACAGCTGTATTTATCCTACTGGTAAAATTTTATCGGTAGGTCAAAGTGTCTGTTACATTATCCTCTTGTTTAGCTAGGACTTATCCTGTTGGTAACGTTAACATGACATTGAAAAACTGAAATAGGTGTTTACCATGAGGATAAATTTTACAGAGACTTAACAGACACTTGCCAGTACATTGAAGAACCGACCTATAATTTAATAAGTTTCTTCTGTTTCAAAGTCATTCAACAGCCACCGTTCATTTCGTTCGATTAATTTATGGCGAAAATTATTTTCTAATTAGAAATTTTTGTATACGATACACATTGCAAAGTTGCCGTCAAAACCGATCCATTAAAAGTTTAATATTGAATCTGTTATAAACTTTGCAGAGTTTGTAACCTTACTCCCTGCTCATTAAAATGCAAGTACGATTGTTACTAAAACATGCTTGTTTAATGTTCCCTTCAGGAGTTAAGGAAACTAATTCCGCATTCACCAATTTTTATTATCAATTTTCCCCTCATTGTTTATTTACTAGGATAATCCCTCAACGAACGCTTTTCGTTCTCGATAAAAATTTAAGAAGCTAGCTATTAGAGGGCTGGAATAAATCCTTCTATTCCTGCTCTTCTGTCACACGCAGACAAACGTGGGAGTAAATTAGAGCTGAAGAAGAGAAATTCCGCTTTCTATGAATCATGAATCAGTTTATCACAGACACTGTGCGATTGGCTCATGGAAGTAAGAGGAGGAAATTTATTGGATAGACATGCCAAGGGTTCGGAATTGAAATCCAAGTAGCTGCAGGTATAAGAAAATGATGAATGTAACGAAGTCTGTAAAGTAGGGAAAGGTTGTAATTTGAATGGCTCTGGTTCGATTCCGACCGAAATATGTATGTATTTTGTTTTTGTTTCATAATATTTATAAAAGAATGATGAAACTATTACATCTTTAACCCATTTTTAAACGCTTTCAATGGTACAAAAATGTAAAAGTCAACTAATCAAGTTTTAAACTATTGCTTCATATGTGGCATGGAAAAACTTATATGTATATACCAGTTAAAATTAATGTTTAATGTTATTGAACAAAAAATGTTTTGTCCGAAACAATAACAATAACTACAACTTTTTCATTAATTAACATTGTTATTAATTTTTTACCCCTCGCTAAAAGCATATCCAGATTTTAGTAAATAAGCACGACTTACCCTAGAATCCGATCATCTTTACGATGATACCCGTGCGCGCGTGTGTGCGTGTGTGTGTGTTGAAACCAAGGTTTCTCAAATACTACAAGACAAGACATGTTTAACTACGGTTTACTTAATTTAACGCTAATGAGAAGATCTTATTTTGTTTTGCTAACAATTGGACAACGAATAGTAGTAGATTCTTTAAAAAAATATTTTTTTTAGCTTATGTTATTACAAATATTAAAGAATATAAAATTATTTATCCGATACATTGAACATTTTTATTATACCTACTATTGATTTAGAGATAGAGAATTATAATACAAAATAATCCGTTGTAATGAATTTCACAGCCCAAACAACTCCATGGATTGGAAACCAGATGAAAAAAAAATGTATGAAAATGACAGAAATATGTCACTATCAAAAATCGAGAGACATTACTGAAGGCTTTTTCTGAGAAGTGAAATTAATATTTATTTTATTATTTTATTTATTAATATGTGGGGTCCCGTGGCCGCGTGCCTGAGTGTCTGGTCGCGAACCTGGGGGAACCGAGTTCGATCTCGACAGACGCCAAATATTTCCAATTTCCGCCGCGATTTCGAGTCGATCATCGAGCCGGGCCGAAGATATATTTTATCGGGTCGAATCGGGCTAATCATTTTCAAAAATTGAGGCGAGTCGGACTTTTGATTTTGGCCCGGCTCGAAAGTTCGAGCTTTTCGGGCCAAAATCAAAATTTCGCATTAACATAAAAATCAACATTAGGAATGCCGGATGCACCCAATTTCGAGCTTTGGGCCGGCCCGGCCCGATTTCGAATCAATTTTCGAGCCGGGCTAGCTAATTTTTTTGTCGAGTCGATCTTTGAGTCGGGCCGGTAATTTTTATTTTCGGGCCGCGTCGATCCTAACCTCAAAGCCCGGCCCGGTCCGAATGCATAACATATTGGTATCGAAATAGGCTCATGGGTCTATTCTAAACACAATCCGTTTAATGAAATAATTTTACATTAAATATACCTTAACAAAACCTTGCGCAAAACTTATATATATATATATATATATATATATATATATATATATATATATATATATATATATATATAGGGTGTAAATTTTAAAACGGGTCATAGGGCTATAACATAGAAAAACCGTTTCTTAGACGCCAAAAGTTTCTATAATAATTTATTGAAAAAATAATTAGTGCATATTATAAAGAACCAAACACATTAGATTTTTGTTTCATATAAAGCCAGAAAATAAATTTAAAAATTTGCACAATTAAGAAAAAATATTATTAACCTTGAAACTGACAGAAACAAAACAAAACTATTTTTGACTTAAGACTGTTATTGATAAAAAAATTTTGAACATTATTTGTTAAATTATTATTATTTTCGTTTTATTAACAAGAAATCATGGATAATTTGTCCCAAGAAGAAAAATTACAAAATATTTTTCCCTTGTAGTTTCCAGTTTTTCTCGTTTCTTATAACTTATTTCTTATTACATGTAGATCATCTTTAATTTGTAAATACCTATTACAATAAATATTGTTTCTTAAATAAATATCCTAGTGTTTTCTTTATTTTATGTTATTTTATATTAGTTCATAAATTAATAACTTTAATCTTTAATTGTCCCCTATCATGTTATTAAAAGATGACAATGTTTTGTTACTGTCAGTTTCATGGCTATTGTTATTTTTTCTTAATTGTACAAATTTTTAAATATATTATCTGGCTTTATATGAAACAGAAATGTAATGATTTTGGTATTAAAAAAATCGTAATTTTTTTCTTTATAATATGCACTAATTCTTTTTTCAATAAATTAATATAAAAACTTTTGGCGTCTAAAAAACTGTTTTCCTATGTTATAGCCCTATGACCCGTTTTAAAATTTGCACCCTGTATATATATATATATATATATATATATATATATATATATATATATATATATAATTACAGACTATTTGATTACTAATGTTTTTT
This sequence comes from Ophonus ardosiacus, assembly GCA_943142095.1. NCBI lineage: Eukaryota > Metazoa > Arthropoda > Insecta > Coleoptera > Carabidae > Ophonus > Ophonus ardosiacus. Next base: position 7,896,627 of record OW964831.1, on the reverse strand, counting down.
TTCCTTTCAGGTGAGTCTATTTTATTCATTCCTTCTTATTCCTCACAAAGGTACGTTTATCAAATAAAATTATACATTTTACTTTTAAAATATATTTTGAGTTGATTATTTCAAACGCCTGTATTACTTTTTTTGATGGACGAAGTAGCGATATATTTTCTTCCTTTTTTATTTAGAATTTGTTTTGCAATCTTGTATTACAAGCACAGCAAATAATTAGCTTCTTCTTGGAAATATAAAATCCAATTAAAATCGGTTTCGAATATCCCGAAAACAACGACTTGTGTCGAGAAACATTAATCGCTGCCGTCACCAAACACCAGCCGTCTTCGATGCTTCGATACTTTCATGCAAAACAACCCCCACCCGTCATTTTATTCTAAATGGAGCGGGGAGAATATCTATCATGCGGCTTAAGCGCTGATAAAGACGTTATACCAACACGAAGAATTCGATCATTTCAATTTAGAAAAATGAAAAATTTCCACCATGTGGCTCATGATTGCGGCATCATTTTTTATAGATTATTGCCGAAGGGTAATTTAGTCAGGAATGTGATATGTGATCGTATAATAAAAATTTGATATATTATGATATAGAAAATTGCAAGAATTTCTATCAAAATAGCAACAGTAAAAAACTTTTCTTCACAATATATTTTTAACTACAAAACGTACATTTCAACTGCCACGCACTCATCTTCACAGAAAAAACAAACCTTCTAAATTGTAGTTAAATTAACTAAATAAATCTGTGATTTTCAGCCTTCTAATATGTTTTCATTAAATTATCCAAGTTGATTTAGTTAAATTTTCTAAATTTATAATAACAAATTATAGTAAAATTAAATACAAAATTAGATTAAATGATTACATTTAGTATTGAACTAAGGATAAATAAAGAAATGAACTAAATATATATTTAAATTTTCTATTTACTTATCTAATTCATTAGATAAATCATCGATAATTGAAGGACAAAAATAATGAGGCCAAAATATAGTAAAATTAAATAAAATAAATAATTAAAATATCTATGTACATATTTAAATTAACGATTTTTTACAAAATATTTATTATCTATTGCTATATTAACATTTGTAAATTATACTAAATTATTAGACATATTGCATAAAAAAATAATATCTAATTATAATTAGGCAAAATTTCAAATCTTTTTTTCTGTGTTCAGTTGAAATGTCATTTTGTAATTAAAAATATAGGGTGTCTCACAACTCGCGCCCCAGACGAATGAGGAAACACGAGACTGCACTCGGATGTGTAATTTCGAAGAAAAAAAAAATTGGCTTCAAAGATATTAGAGAAAAGACGTCTTAAAATTAGCCAATCAGAGACCTACACCTTTATCGTGTGTTTGCCCAAATTTTACGTTACTATGGTTTTATACAAATCAAATCTTCTTTAAAATGTGTGGGCGACTGTAGTTTTCGAAAAATGTCAGTGTCAAATTAAATTTGACTAAGTGAATAAAAAAAGTCAAATTCTTACCATGTATTCAGCCGCTGATTACTTAGAAATGATTATAATTTTCGGAGAATGTGGACAATAATATTTTCGTTTAACACATTTTACACAGCTGCTACAACACGTTGCACTGTACGATATAAATGATGATCTCGGATGACACCTTCGCTAACCTAAATTTGTTGACAGTGAAAAGTCAACTCTAAAGTGTCAAAATTACAGTAAGTCAAACAAATTTATTTATTTATTTATTTATTTATTTTATTGATTTATTCAACAGGGATACCCCCAATTACAGAATAAATATACATTAATAATGCATAGAGTATAGAAATATTTACATACCCGGGATATATACCCAAAAAATATACAAAAGTAGCATAAACATAACGACAATAATTAACAATAAACATTGTAACTACATAATTTGGTCAAGTATTTTTTTAAATACCGACAAAGTATAAGAAAAATCTAGTCCCTCACAATACATGTTGTATGTGCAACACATTGAAAAAATTGGCGAATTAAGATGATAATTGGTCTTAGCAACAATATTGATAAAAGTTTGACAACTTCTGGAATTATATGGGCGTACTAAAAAATTTAATTGAGCCAGAATATCAGGTACATTCAAGATATTGTTTACAATTTTGTATACAAATAGTATTTGTTGTTTTTGTCTTCTTACTCTTAACGTTTCGACATGAAAAATAGATAATAACTCATCGTAATTAATACTTGGCCATACTAAATTAACACGATAATAACAATGTTTGTAGAACTTCTTTTGCACATTTTCAAGAAATAATATATAATTATTATAAAATGGAGACCAAACCAGGCTGGCGTACTCTAACTTACTCCGAACCATTGAGTCAAATAAAATTTTTAAACAATTTATATTTTTGAAACTGTAGGTAGTTCGTAAAACAAATCCTAATGTTCTACAAGCAGAGTTAATAACGTTCTCAATATGCGGATGGAATGTTAATTTCATATCGAATAGTACTCCTAAATCGTTTTTGCTAACTCACTAGTAGTATTTTTAAAACCTAGTAACCAGTTTTATTTTGTAATAATATGCCACTTACCAACTAAGGGGCGCTTAACTAAGGGGAACATTTATAAGTGATACGAGCATTAGACACATGATTATTTTAATCTTATTCTAATTGTTTATAAGTTAGTATACGTAATAATAATTGGCATTCCGCGTGTTCAGTGTTAACTATCTTCCATTTGTTTGTCGTTTGTGTATAGGCACCACCGGAGTGTGGGTGTGAGCTAACACCCGCGACGTCTCCGTGAATTTGTCAATAAAACGCCGGGAGCGTCGAACAACGACGCGAGGCGTCCAACTTCCACATGTGACCCGGCGTATTCAAATACCAAATGAATAAAATTTCACATGCCTTGAATTTTTCAACCAGCCGGTTGCTCTAAGCATGCTTCCTTTATTTATCGTTTACAACAAAGTTGTAGGCTCTTTCTAGTCAGGAAATGTTGACAATGAAATAGGTTGATGTAGGGTGAACATTTTTACAAATATATATGGCACCACTTTTTATCTATAGCTAGATTTGCTTATTGTATGTAATACGAAAGACATAATATGTTCTTTCTACAATCCAGTAAACTTGTACAGCCTGATTCTCAAAAAAGGTTAAGTTAATCCTTAATTTTGGATTATTGAATTTTGTTCTATTCCGGTATTTAAAATTTAATCAGAAGTAATATCACCAGACCTCCTGATTTTATCGATAAATTTTTATTTTGCACGATTTTTTTTTGCTTAGCAACAAACACGAAAGCAAACTGCATGGTAAATCCCGGCTCCGAAGGAGGAGGGGTTTTACGTAATGTCAGTTTGCTTGAATGATTTTGCTTAAAAGCAAAAAAATGAGTGCTAAAAAATAGAAGTTTGTCTGAGAAAATTTGAGAGGTCGTGTGGTATTTGGTGAGATAAATTCCAAAGACAACGCAAAATGAAACTTGACACATTAATTGTCACACTAACAGTTATAAACAATAACAACTGTTTATTTACTTGGTAGCGGAAAATTATCGGGGCAACGGGGTTTTATCAGTATAATACTGTTCCCATTGGTTGAATTTTCAAGTGTTTTGCATTATGATTGGTTAAAAACTAGTCGTTGGAATTTATCTTTATAATATTATCAAAAAAGGTGGATACTAGGAATAGATTAGACTATACTCTAAAATATAAATTGTCAAAATTGGAATAGAATTCGCTAAACCAAAAATGGGGATTAGCTTAAACTTTTCAAGAATCGAGCTGATAGTTTTTTGGATTTACAAATATAATATATTTATTATTCTGAATTTAATTCTGTTGATAGAATTTAAAATATCAAGTCCAGTTTTATGACAAAAATCAATCAATAAAATAACAAAAAAAAAAAAAATTGTTAAGGCCAGCTCAAGTCCTTTCGCCATTTCCGTATTAGGCTATATAAGTACATATTGTACTTAACATTTGTGGTACACTCAAAAATTCTAATTACATCTATTATTAATATATCCATTCTATAAGTTTCCTCCTAGTTTTCTAAATATTCGAGATTCTTCAAATTAGGGCTAGGACTTAGAACTGGGCATTAAGTTAAAAGGAAAAAACCCACCCATCGAGATTATTTACTTCAATGGGGTCATTTCAAAAAAAATAATTGTCGATTTTTTTTATAAAATCATGAAATCCATCTCATTTAATAAATATAGTAATAGAAAATAATTTGAAATATGCGACTTTTCATTCATAAATTTGCTAATAAACTTTCGCGCTTTTAAACACGGACTAAATTTGTGACGACACAAATTCATACTCATACAAAGACAAATCTCTCTCACACACACACGCTTCACAACATGAAACAGTAACCTAACCTAAAAGTGTGACAGCTGACAGCAAAATATGCAAGAGAGAATATTATTATTACTTTCTATTTCTTTAAAAGTACTAGTGCAGTGTAAGGTATGTAAATAAACCATTTATTTAAATAAATACCAAACCAAATAGTCATAGTTATAAATTAAACCGGTAGAGCTCGACTGTCGTATCCGTGAATATGTGTCGTCAGCCGTTGAAATATTTGAAATTAAACGCAACTTTTAAAAAATCATATCTCTGATTTTAAAGACTTGTAAGATGTAAAACATACATGTTTAATTTGACCTATTTTTTCAAGAAAAAATAAATCAGAAAATGTGAAATGACCCCATTATTGTACAAATTACAAACTTAACTTTTAAAACTAATGTTCATATTCATAAACACTCGTAAAGTTTCAAAACGGTTCGTTATAATTTTTGACAAATAGAATCAAACTTCACAAATAAATTTTCGAATTTTCTTTCAATGTCGACTGTTTTTAATGGATAAAAATTATAACGAACCGTTTAAAATTTTTACGATTGTTTACGAATACGGGCATAATGGGCTACTTGCGTGGTACTGAAAATCCGATTTCTATCACTATACATGTAATGTTATGTTGAAAACATATATAAAAATATAAATTTTATTTTAAAAAAATTATTTGTTTTTTAGTAAATTAAGAAAGAAATTTTTCTGTTACGTCATTATATTTAACTGGAGAACCATGTTTAAAAATGTAACGTATAGATGGCATGCGAGAAAGTTTTAATTTGAATTTGACATTAGTTCATTTTTCTCTCAAATATATTAATTAATTAATATCGATACCAAGAAGATAAATTAAAATACTAACCTCCAAACTATTGTTGAAACGTCAAACAGGAGATCTACATTACCTGTACAAACCTTGTACAAACAAACGCCAGTCATTGGTGCGGCGTAATTCTACGTCATACATGGCGGGAATTCAAATAATCAAATTTCGTTATTTTTTTCTGGCTAATGAACAAAAATTTTGTCAAAAGAAAAAGTACGGGTAGCAAGTTTTTACCTGCTCTTCAAAAATATTAAATAAAAAAAGGTACGCATGTAGCCCATTGTATTATGTCAAATGTTTAATCTAATAAATCAGCGCGGTATGTGAAATTGAAAGTGAACGATATTTCCTTAAAATCTCTTTTATGTCCATATGTTATTTTGGTCGTCTTGAATGGATGAATTTGTACTGTAAATATTTATTTTATTTTCATACAAGCAAATTACTTTCATGCTTCATAAATTTCTTCTCTATTTGTAAGCCAAGCAGAGAATATATTTATCTATTTTAGTTTGATAATCCCATAAGCAACAGATTGCAGTCATCCATTATCGGTTATAAAAACTTGATCAATATTTAAGTTAACAATTACGTGGAACTTTGTTCATTAAACAGCCATTTAGGGGGGTGTACTCAGTCGGTGCGGTGCATAGTGTTTGCTCGGCTATATATAGTTTTTCTCTCCTCCTTGTCGCTCGTGTAAACACTGCTTTATTGCGGCTCTAATTTGTTCCGTACGACGGTTTAATTTGCTCTAGGGCTCCCATCAGCAATTATGTCTTAGAACAGTCTAATGTAATTTAAACTTGGACAAGGACGGGGATGTTAAACATATGTAGGAAATGTTCTTTGCAATTGCTACATACTTTAAATTTCTTTCTTAACTCCCGCAGACTTGAGACATTTTCTTTCCTCGCGTGGTTCATTTCAAGATCTGTTCCTAAATCCTCCCGTACTGAATTTGTTGCATGGAAGAATGCAAGTACATTAAACTAACTGACTAAAAGTAGGTGCATATGAAAAACAAAAGTACAAAAGCGTACTCTAGTTGAAACAATGTCTAATAAAGAAAACACTCGCCATGTTTTACAAGATTTTCGCTGCTAAAATAACCTCTCGGTCATCATCAGATGCCGGCCGTATCCAGCTAGTAACCACAGACGCGTTTTGCTGTTATTATAGCTCATCAGCGTGGTGTAACTACCGTCTCTTTGCAGAGACAATTCATCAACTGGACACCGCGGATATATACAGTGTCCGTCTATAAATTAGCCGGCAATTATCACGCTTATTATTACATTTAGCGGTTTTTACTATACAGGATGGTTGATTTTTCATTGTCCGGCTTATATCTTCTGAAATATTAAAGATACAAAAAAAAGTTAAATACAAAGGTTGTTTAATACAACCTGATCTATAATTTACTATAAACATTTTTTTCCATGGCCTACCATTTTATTGGAAAAATATTTAACTTTAATTTTTTAAATGGAACACCTGTATATTTTGATAGAATAAGATTCTTAATAAATTTCTCTTTACAATGATGTGTAACAAGTAAGGATTTACCTCTAAATTATTTCCTATAAAGCAAATAGAAATATGATAAAAGTAGGCTATGATATTCTATTGTTTATACCTGTAACTTCTGTCACACATAAACATTGGCTACGTAGGGGTTTTCCTTTGAATAAAATTATGTCTAATAAAGCAAGTAATAAAATTACTAGCATTGATGATTTACAAAATTATTAATACTTTTATTTAAAAATCAAGTAGCAATATTTAATACAAATAAATAAATAAAATAAATATATCATCATGGCATATTACCCATTTCTGGGTGTGCCAGTATCTACAACACATGTAGACATCGGTAATGATGAGATATATTTTACCGTGTGGGCGCTTACCAGGCGTCACCTCACGGGCACTCATAGTTGTTGTGGAGAGTGCACCACAGGGGTCACTTTTGTGCCATTTAAAATTGGAAATATTTGGCGTCTGTCGGGATCGAACCCGGTTCCCCCAGGTTCGCGACCAGACACTCAGGCACGCGGCCACGGGACCCCATAAAATTAAAATTTAATACAACATAATATTATTATAAATTTTGATACAGGATAGCAGCCCGACGTTTATTATTATTTGATCTGTAGAAACAGCAAAGCATATCAACTTTTTCACTATTACTATAACCGACGTTCATTTCTCTTAGTTAAATAATGCCTATTTGCACCAAAAAGGCTTAAATTTTAAGCTAGGCTTAAACAAAAAAATGCAAATCGAAATATTGACAGCAATATATTATAGTTCATTTGACATTTCATTTCGATGCAATATTGTCAATTTAAGCCGAGTTTAATATTTAAGTTACGTTGGTGCAAACGGCAATAAGAATCTTAAAACCTTTCTCACTATTATAATCAGTATTATTAAATCTGTGACAGATGTTACTGGTATAAACAATAGAATATGACAGCCTACTTTTATCGTATTTCTATTTGCTTTATTAGACATAATTTAAAGGTAAACCCTTACTTGTTATACATCATTGTAAAGAGAAATTTATTTAGAATTTTATTCCGTAAAAATATATAGGGTATTTCATTTAAAAAATCAAAGTTAAATATGTTTATGGAAAATTGGTAGGCCTTGGAAAAAAATTGTTTATGCTAAATTATAGACCAGATTGTATCAAATAACTTTTCTATATAACTTTTTCTTGTATCTTTAATATTTCAGAAGATATAAGCTGGACAATGAAAAATCAACCAGCCTGTATAACATAAATTACAGTATTTAAACTCCTCTATATAATAGCGGAAGTAGGTCAACTTTGTTACTTCTGGTTTTCGAGTAATCATTCACCATTGTATTTTTTATAATATGACATATAATTGTTTCTATACTGTTAGATAAGCAAATTTCATGTACTTTTTAAATTCGAGTAAATATATAGGGTGTAAGAGAGATAATTGCTGGCTAATTTATAGACAGACACACTTGTATATCTCATATTAGGCTTTATTAGGTACATATGGGGGTAAATAATAAGTGAACTATAATAGCTGATAGCAAAATAAGTAAAATGAAGTTTATTTAATGATGCTAATAGTCTTGTCTTCAAAGTATATTGTAGTTTTTCTACAGAGCTTCTATAAGCTTTTTCCACAACCGCGAAAGTCATTTTCTGTGATACCACGACTAAAGAAACATATCTTTTGTCTCCAGTGGCAAAAGTGGCTACTTTTGTCCGACTGGATAATCGAAACTAAACAAATATCCTGTTATGCGAAATGTACTCAAAACTGTCGCAATATAAATTAATAATTAATTCTCATATTTTAAGAATCGGTGCCATGTTCTTACGTATAATTTAGTATATACTCGTAATAGTGAAGTCTATATTTAGTACCTAGTATAAACAAATTAATGCTGTACTAGTATATATTATTTTGATGTTTGTCACGAAACAAAAACACAGAAATCCAAGGTTACTATAATGTAACAATTCGAATTTGGTTAAGGAAATTTTTATGTTCTAAATATTAATTTCCAATATTTGGCTTCTATTTACACAGATTCTCTTATCCCCAAATTTCCACGCCATATATCATAATTATTTTCGCTTGTGGATCAAATTACATCGTTCATCGGAAACCCGGTTGAGCTATCGTTCAATTAATACTAATTCCTTGTTTATAAATCCCGTAATCGTTTTCTAAAAAGTATTTTAAATGAAAATTTATGCAATATTTATCACAGTAATAACAAAAATAGTAATAATAAAAATTAAGGTTGATAAAGAAAACCATTAATAAGGTGCCAGTAATTTATATTTGAGACAAATTTTGTGAATGAAAGAAAAATTTAAGTGAATATTTAATGGTCAATAATACATTAGTTACTTTATAGTAAGTATAAAACCTATTTAATCCGGGCGTGAGCCCAGTTATACACACTGAATCCTTTTCTTTTTACCTCCCGCTACCCTTGGTAAGGGAGGTATAGGGATCGTGCTAAAAATCACTTATCGAGATTTTAGTAAATGACCACGTTTTAAGGTCCCTAGAATCCAAATTTAACATTTTCACGATGATGTCTGTATGTGTGTATGTGTGTGTGTATGTGTGTGTGTATGTATGTATGTATGTATGTATGTATGTATGTATGTGTGTGTGTGTGTGTGTATGTGTAGGGATTTTGTCTTCACTCTAACTCAAATACTATCATTCAGAAAATTCTGAAATCTTGTATTTCTATCCTATTCTAATAAGAAAAGAAGCCATTAGATTTTGGTGTAAATCGGATAACCGGAAATGGCACTTTACCTGAAGCTCATAATGGTTTTTCTTCAAAAAATACCATTAAATGCCATTTTTTCGCATTTTTTCGTTATGAAAATTAAAGATTATTGAATTTTCTACAGGAATACATCAATACTTTTTCTATATATTTTACAGATAAATTTAAAAATAATTATTTTTGCAAGTCCCGAAGCCTAAGAAAAACACAATTCCTTTGTTCCACAGTTCATATTTCAAATGAATGTAATTGACATTAAATGTCACTGTCAAAAAACTAATCACTTCAAATTAATAATAGTGACATTTTAAAAAGAAAATAGTAAATAAAGCAATAGTTTTATGCAATGGAACAGTTTGCAGCGTTAGTAAATCCGTAAGTATGTATTTAAATTAATAAAAATTAAATAGCGGGAGGTTTTGTGTTGGCCACATCAGATTTTTTTTTTCATGCATGACAACTATCCCCGGGATTTTTGTGACAACCAGCTTCGTACAGACATTTCAGACAAATCACGAATTGCCGGAAATACCATATAACCTAACCTCAAAGTTTATATAGAGTAACATCAGAAAAATAGCTGAGATATTGACTTCATTGAACAGAAAGAGTTAATTATATCGTTCAACGAATATTTTAAACCTTTGGTGGCATTATCATATGGTAATGTTATATATTTATTATTATTTATGTATATTAGTTATGGGCAATAGATATTACCATTTTTGGTTAATTTATTCATGAGTCACTTTGAAATTGAATTTAAGAAAAATAATAAAGATTTTCCTAGAGTTTGGATTCGATATGTTGATGATATTTTTGCTATTATTAATACCGAAACTTTTGATTTAGATAACTTTTTAGCCAGATTAAATTCAGTTTTTCCATCAGTTAAATTTACGATTGAAAAGGAAACCAATAAACAAATACCATTTTTGGACACACTGGTTATTAGAAACAAAACTAAATTAGAATTTGACATATATAGGAAACCAACGAATACTAATCGATTTATAACAGCTGATTCGAATCATTTTTGACAACATAAATTAGCAGCGTTTAACTTTTTAATTAATAGACTGACCAAATTTCCGTTAAACAAAACACGTTTTGAAAATGAATTGAAATATGTTAAAGAAATAGCTAAATATAATGGATTCCCGGTTAAAATTATAGATAAACTAGTCCATAAATTTAAAAATCGTCAATCCGTATTAGATTTCACAACTTTAACGCCAACTAATAATAAAAATAATAATAAATATATAACATTACCATATGATAATGCCACCAAAGGTTTAAATAAAATCTTTAAAAATCAAAATGTAACGAACTTATAAATCAAATAACACCATTAAATCATTATTAGGTAACCCTAAAGATAAAATAGATAATAATAAAAAATCCGGTGTTTATAAAATTGACTGTGAAGATTGTAATAAAGTTATATTGGGCAAACTAAAAGACAAATTGATACTCGATTTAAAGAACATTTCTATCATTTAAAAAGCGGTAATCCTGATAAATCTAGTGTAGCACAACATATGTTTATTAATAATCATAAAATTGACAATTTTAATATAAAATTATTGAAACAAGTTGATAATAATAGATATTTAGACGCACACGAGAGTTTGATAATACATAAATTTAAAGATAAATTAATGAACGCGGACCTAGGTCCCATCCCAAATTCTAAATTATATGAGTTAATATAAGACAGTTACTTTGTTTAATCTTAGTTACCCAATTAGGTATCCACTCACCTTTGACTCCTGTCCCTATATAACCCGTGTTCTCTCCCTTATTCCTCAGAGCTGTTTTGACCTCTGGCATGGTTTACATGCTGAGTAATCTTAACTTCTCTGTGTTTACTTTGTAGTTTCTACTGATGATGAGAACTTAGTTCTCGAAATACGTATATAGTTTTTAAATTTATTGTTAAGGTTAAGGGGTTTTTTCTTTAATTATGTCAAAGTTTATCATTTACCTATTTAGTAATTTTAAGGAGACAAGATAAAAAATCTGTTGTGGCCAGCACAAGACCTCTCGCCATTTCCATATTAGATTATATAAGTATTGTATTGCACTTCGCTTTCGAACCGTCGTTTTATAACAAAATCTTACAGAACATTACCCAAATATTGTTTTTTACTATATTTAACATGTCTTCTGTACACATATAATTCTAATTATATCTATTTTTCATTGTATGAGGAAGTTTCTAAATACCAAAGATTGTTCCAATTCATTAACCAGATTGGCGGTATATTTGATGGATTTATGCATTTTACCACAATTTTACCTATAATTTCAAATATTTAATTAATAAAACAATAAGAAAAGTTAAATATACTTCCCAGAAAAAGCTATCAGAATGTCACTAAAACTGTTGATATTTGACAATGACATGTGTCATGTTATAAACATTGGAATTTGTCAACTGGTTTAGTGCCTTGGCCTCTGCGATTAGTTTACTCTATAAATTATAGAGCCTTTATCTCTAAATCTATACAAGATATAATAAAATTTTTAAATGTATTAGATGGAGAATTGTATGTTCTTCAATATTTAATAAAAAAAAATCCCAAAAAATTATATTTAGAAGATTTTTTTTAAGAAACTACTACTTCCGGTTGTTCAATTGTTACCAAAACCTTTTCAGCTCTTTCCAGGAATGTCAGATTGAGGAAACTGCAGTTAAATATTTTTTAAGTTTTATAGTTTTTGAGGAATCGTGACTACAACATCCAGACATACATACATACATACATACACACACACATACACACATCCACACACACACACACACACACAGACATCATTTTAAAAATGTTATAATCGGATTGTAGGGACCTTAAATCGTGCTTATTCAATAAAATCTGGGTATGCGAATTTTAGCATGAATCCAATACCTCTCTTAGCGAGAGGTAAAAATGAGGATACATAATATATCCATTCACCGTTTTCTTATTTATTTTGTGTTTCGAAAATAAGGATAGAAGAAGAAAAGCTTTAGTTTCTTTAAACAACATTTTTGACAATATCTCCTGTCAAACTGACATTTAATTAAATACTTTCAAATTGTCATACGTTTTTAGCCTACTCCGAATTAGAAATTCTTTTAATACACTGTATTAATAACCATGGCTCTGTGATGTCATCCCTTCATCCCATACATATTTTGTTTAATATTCTACGTATATTAAAACACGGTAAATAATGAAATCATCTCCATGCATATATGTATGATGTTGATGCGATTCCTGGTTCTCATATGTTGTGTATGTACCGCGTATCGTGGCTTGTCGTATGTATTAATTACCCGCCGGATTAATAACATTACGGGTGTCTGGTTCATTACATTGGCTTCCGGAGTCGGAACAGCCAATACACCACCAGACCAGATACAATCATAGGGATAGGATAGCGCGTTATGCCGTAGCGATCGTATTAACACCACGCCAGAAGTTTAAATTACGGACTACGGTGGATGGTGTAATAGTTAACAGGGTCGCATGGCGCATACTAAGTGGAACAAATTGTGTGCCATGAAAATCAAACGTCTGATCCTCTAGTACTCAATTGTGGCGTTCCACAAGGCTCAATTCTTGGCCCAATACTATTTATCCTCTACATCAATGGAATAAAAAATATTTTTCATAACAATAAATTTATTATTTACGCGGACGATGTAGCTTTTCTTGTATCATCTTTACAGGATATACCAAATATTGTTGGCAATTTATCTTCCTGGTTTGCATCACTAGGTCTAGCACTAAATGTTAATAAATCCACACTGATGAGTTTTTCAAACTGTAATATAAATAACGAGAACACAATAAATGTTTATGGCCAAGCATTGCTCAGTGTCAAAACTACAAAAGTTTTAGGTCTAAATATTCAAAATAATCTAACTTGGAATAACCATGTAGATTCTATTTGTAAAACTTTATCTTCTTTGTGTTATATAATTAAAAAACTCAAATTAATGACTAATTTGTATATAACAAAAGTTTTTTACTATTCAAAATTTTATTCCATATTATGTTATGGAATAATATTTTGGGGAAACTCACCTTGTGCCATACGTGTTTTCAGAATTCAGAAACATGCAATTAGAAATATGTTCTCCTTAAATAAAAGATCCTCATGTAAAGATATTTTTAAAAAAGAGGGCCTATTGACTTTACCTTGCATCTATATTTATAATGTAATCTTACATATAAAAAACAATTTAAATAAATTACCTACAAAAAGTGACGTTCACAGTTACGATACTCGTGGTAAATTAAATTTACAAGTACCCAAAACAAGATTAAAGAAAACTGAAAGCAATCCAAGTTATTATGGACTGATATTATACAATAGACTGCCTCAGATTCTTAAAGATATTACGTCTGTTAGTAAGTTTAAAAGTGGACTTAAACAATATCTTTTATTAAAAGCATACTATAGTGTAGATGAATTTTTGTCGGATAAATTTGAACTGTGATTTATTATTGTACATTTTATGTATTTTATTCTGACTTTTCCTATATCATTGTATTAAAAAAAAGGTCAGAATGCGGCAACTATTCACTGAGGAATCACTGAATTCGTTATGAATATGTGGCCAGCAAAATATTTCGCCAATTTGTGTAGCAATGCCGCGAAATCTCTCTGCAGCGGAATGAGACAAGAATTGTCGTCGATGGCGTTTTCGCCGAGGCAGGAAAATCTTGAGAATGCTAAATGATTTCGCGGAGAAGATTACACAAGCCTTTTTTTGAAAACGCTGTTTTGAAAATGCCAAATTTCAATATTTAATTTCACACTTATGTTTAAAGAGCGATTTATTCCGAAAATATTTATTTGAATACAAACTACCATCTGCGTATTGTCTAATCCTAAAGGAATGGTGTTACTTCAGCAATTGTACTCTGTCATGACATACGAAATATTCCGAAAAATATATTTTCTTTTCAGATAAAAAAGCGGTTCACTTCCATATCTTTTAATTGCGGCATATTTATTCTTAATACATGCCTAATGGGGTAGACAATAAATAAGCTAAAAATTATCTACCTAATTTACATATTATGTATATCACTTATTTGAAACAGAAGTTATTCGACAAGTCAGTCTGCCCTTTAGGCACGACTACGCACTAAAATCAAATAAAGAAACGATACGAATTAAATATTTGTGCACGAATTTTAGTTTAAATACACTAAATTTACCTTTGATGAATATTTATGAGCGTTTGCCATTGTAATTTACTCTTAACAATAATTGTTGACACCTCGGCAAGTCGTCAGGAGCTCTTGCCTAACTGATAACAATTATTGTTAAAATAACGACAGCTTGTTGACACGTGAATACGAATTTTAACAATTATCTTTAAAATAGCAATAAATATCATGAAAAAAATATGTAATTACAAATTTTATTGTATTTAAACAGTTTAATTTATTGAAATAGAAATGCGGCTATGATGGGATTGACATTTAATAAATAAAACAATTGGTTTTTTTAAAAAATCGTTGAAAATGAAAAGAAATTAATTAATTTTTAAATAATTAGTGTACAATGTTTATTGTATTTATTTATAAAACAAATCAAGAAACTTAAGTCTAGTTTCCACCGAATGTTTTAATGCTTAATACATAATAGTTAGTGCATAAGGCTTAATCATTATGATAATTTACTAGGATACCATTTACCATGTATTTTTTAGCGATTAACGATTTATTTGTCGCAGCGACTAAGCGACAGGAAAATCACATGTGCACTTCTAGCCTAACAGAAAAACAGTCACTAATGACAGTTCACGTAACCTCACTATAAATAATTGTGTGTCTAGTACTGCCCTCTCTGTGTTAGGTCGCGATCTTTTCACTCCACTCCGTAATATTGAGATGCATTTTCTAAGAAAAAACTATTTACTACTTTAAGTAAACTACTATTTCCGCTTGTAAACTGTTTCCAGAAACTAATCAGCTCTTCCCTTTAATGTTAGAGTACTGGTGGCCGTTACTTTTGAATAAAATGAGAAAAGAAAAGCATAAATTTTATAATGTTGACTTCCATTGTAAACTAATTTATTCCGGTCTCGCAGAAGATAAAATGCGTATGTGAATTTGTATGAAAATTTCTACATGAATATTAAAATGAAAGCGCTGGGGGTATTATATATTTAGGCCCTTTAGACTACTTGTGAAATTATTCGTTTCAGCGACTAATGAACTACCCGACAGCCTACGACGGGTCGTACAAGAACTCGAATACTTTCGAAAGCTCATCATACAAGTATCATGTCGCTTTTATTTTAATTGGATTGCTTTAAAATTCCTCTTTGAATTATTTTATATACTGTAAACTACAACAACAATGAGTGGCTGTGAGATAAAATCTAGTAACTATCCTGTCAGAAAAAGCCAAAATAATTGATTATTAGATCAAGATCGACTCATTATATACCTCATTGAAAAGCTTATAAAATAAGAAAAAAGATGAGGACTATATTCAGCATGTGTTCCTTTTTAAAAAATCATGGGTGGTAGCATGAACAAGTGATTAAGGTTGATTATCTAGGAGATGACTAGCAGTGTTTTAGCACTGTCAATCGTTTATTGATTAATTTAGAGAAAAATACTTCAAATCACCATTCATGTTACCACCCATTGTATTTCTGTTATATCTCGAGAATTATTAAGATTTGAAAAAATCTAATTATGCCATGTTATTCAACGTAAAAAGCCGTATAAAAATTATCTAAACATTTTTTTCTTTATCTTTTAGAATAGATACAAAACATTTTCAAAATAAGCGAAAATCAAGTTTTAGCCTTTAGTTCAAAAACAAGTGACGATCAAAAATTCCTGTGGTGTCTATCACGATTTAAAATATACTGGTTATGCCACTCATGTTTTTCGTTGTTTCTGATGGTCAGCTTGATACGTGTTTCCTTGAATAATCCGCTAGATGCGCTACGTGAGAACGACCCTACCACAGCAAACATTTTTACATAAAATATAAAAAATTAAATGCATAATGAATTTATTTTTAATATAACTTTATATATTTAATGGAAACCTGAATCAATACATTGTTAGAATTTAAAATTGGAAAAACTAAATAAATTGATGGAACCGTACGTTTCCAGATTTCCATTCGGTAATAATATCTTCTTCCCGAAAATGATTTCGGCAAACATCATTCAATCTTAATTCACGATCATCTCTATTAATTGCATATTGCCATTTTTTAAAAAGTGATATATCGAGTGGAGCAGCAAACAGAGATTCTTTTTCAGTGGATTTCTTGTAACCGGTTTCACATCCAGGAATGAAACATTTTTTATTTAATTTTCTTTTCATTTTGCATTAATTGCAATATCTTTCAACAAAATATTTATATTACATTATATATAATACGAATATGTACTTCAAAATGTGTTTTATTTACCTTTCTATAAGATATAACATGTAATATTTTCAAAATGACATGCAAATGACAGGTGTCAGTTGGGTCGTTCTCACGTTGCGCCTCTAGCGGAAAAAACGAGGAAACACGTATTGCTTTGGACCCTCGTTTTGTGCAGAGTGGCACAACCAGTATATTTTAAATCGTGGTGTCTATTAAAGTTGCCTGAAAAAGTTGGCTCATAAAGACCTTCATCAATTTTTTGTAGCGTGTATAATAATAAGTTTTTTATACAAGGAAATCGAATTTGTACCATCTTGTACATATAGGTACATCTCAATAAAATAATATAGTGATCATTTGGTTTGCAAAAGTCTTCTACACTCTAATTAACTAGCGCTGAAAAGAACAAATGCACGATTTTACTGAGACTTAAATTTTCGTAAATGCCTTTTATTATTAAAAATTTCATCGAAAAGATCTATTATTGAAATAAACTTCAACAAATTGGCAGTCGGTTATAATTATTATAATGATACATCTATCAAATTAATTTAATTCATGCTTGTTCAAAACATTTTGCACCCTTTTCTGAACGCTATACAATTTACCATATCTTACTCAAAGCATTGTGTGGAATACAATACGTATTATACATTTCCAAGTACCCTTTGAATTATTATAACATTAAGACTGCACTCTTCTTTTTGAAAAAAAGGCAACAATAAAATGATAAAGCCCTCTTCTAAGTAATAAACTATAGCGCGAGAACTCAAGAGTAAATTATTTCTCTTGATTAATGACGTGTAGAGAAGATTCATCACGTTTATCTCGCTTAAGTTTTGTAATCATGAAAATAATTTATTCCTTCTAATCTACTATACAATTTATTTACTAAAGAGAGTTAATTTTAAACAAAATTAATAACTTCTAATTTCGGCTGCAATAATATGGAAAATATAAACAAACGTTGAGATTTTGCCAAAGTTCAGACGCTTTTACTCGTAAATATTTGATGTGGTCCATTGTGCCAAGATGATCATATTCAAAATGTTTACTTTGTAAGACAAATATGCTTAAGTAAAACTCAAATTATGAAAATATTATGTCTGTTTTGTGATATTAAATTTATAAAAAGAATGGTAATAATATTTATCCGAAATCATTATAGTAATATACCGATTCGTAACCTTTTGGAGGTTGGGAAATACGTTATTCCTAATTTTAATGTCAATCTCTTGGGTTGGAATAGTCCAGTCATTAGGTAGATTTACCCTGCAAAAGGTCGGGTATTTTTGATTTTTGGATATGTTATATATTTAGAGGTCTCAACAAAAAATGCAAGTTTTCTCCCTCGGGGGCCTTCGGGAAGCACCGCCAACTTGAGAAAAAAGGCCCAAAAAAGCGGCTTTTTCTAAATATCTCTTCACTTATTTGCATTAGGCAAAAATAGTTATTATCTAATATATTGACTATAAAATTCTCTACAACTTTTATCTAAAACATTTTTTTCTATAATTAATAGATAGCGAGCTACAGTGCTTCAAACAGAGCAAATTTTTTGAAAATTACATGAATGCTTCATTTAAATCATATTTTATTATATTTTTTTTAGGTTTTTTTACAAATTACTTTTTGACAATCATTAATTATTATTATTTAACTAATATATATAAATATTAATTATTGTTTATAGTTTTTTTTCATTCTAAAGATTTTTTATAGTCCAGCAAATTTATGATTTTACCTTAAAGTAATTACAACAAAAGCTTTTTAACGGAATCCAGTCCCAGAAAAGTGCGCTGTATAACATATCAATATTTTCCTGAAATCGGAGCATGGGAACCTCCCGCCAATTTGGACAAATGGCGGCTTATTCAGGTTTATGGCCATTTGCTTAAAACAATTATGAAAATATTTAAATTATTCATAAAAACAAACAATATTACGAACTTGATACTTAGTCTAATAGGTTTCACTATTTACAACAGTTTACATTCGACGTGGCATCGAAAGAAGTAAGTTATCGATAACTGTTTTATGAAAATTGTTAACGTTTTCCTTCAATTTTTTAGTTTTTCATCCACCACTCTGATCTTGTTAAAGATAGGATGACGCGGTTTTAAAATTTGAATTCAACATGAAATTCTCTTTAATATCATATATTACACGATTATTGCCGATGAACTAAAACTCACATGAAATCCCTCTAAAATTTTAAACATCTGAAAATCGGCTCTTTTCTCATATTTTCATCAACCACTTTGACACCTATTAAATACTTAATATTGGTTATCTGTAAGCCTGTTGAAATTTTGAATGAGAAAATGACCCCCGAGGGGGAAAACTTGCATTTTTTGTTGAGACCTCTAAATATATAACATATCCAAAAATCAAAAATACCCGACCTTTTGTGGAATAAACCCTTATTTTTCTACCAAATGACTGGACTAGAAATAACAGATTTCACTTCCATCTCAAGGGTTGGAAATGTTTATGTAGAGGTGGCCTAGCAACATTGCCGTAGATCCCTATAATTAAGTAGGCTAATCAAATTTTAAGAGAACTGTCAAAAATATTAATAAAAGTAAAGGTTATAACATATACATTTATTTTATTTATTGCCGAAATACGTATTTAGTTTTAGCGATTTTAGTTAAGGTTTAGGGATTTTTTAACTGTTATCCACGAGGTGTGGCAATTAAATAACAAGATTGATTTTAGAACATTGACAATGTATAAAATTATACAAAACAAATATTGCCACCTTCAATGTACTCTCCTCCCCGAATCCTACACCGCCCGATACAAATATTCCATTGTTGGAAGCAATGCCTCAAAGGCCTTTTTCTGCCGCTTTTCTATAACTACATTTCGGCCCCGAATTTGGAGCCTTTTAACGCAGAATTACAATTTGGGAATAAAAACAAGTCACATGGCACTAGGACAAGTGAGTACGGTTGATGTACCAACACGGTGATTTTGTATTTCGTCAAAAATGTCTTGGTGGACCGGGCGTTTTGTTCCGGCGCGTTGTCTTCATGGAGAATCCTTTACATTTCAGCCCCTTTTTCTTCTAACCCGTGCATGAAGGGTTTTCAAAACCTTCTTGTAATATGCTTGGTTAACGAAATGCCCCTCAGGCACCCAATCCATGTGAACAATCACTCGCATTTCGAAAATAACAATGTCAGTGCACGGCCGGTACGCTAATCGTCTCCGATCTCTTTTCTTCCTTTTTTAAATCTTTTAAAATGCTCAAAAACTTGAGTACTACGTAGACCCTCACCACCATAAACATTCTTCAACAATTCGTACATTTCTGTAGCGGATTTTTTAAGTTTCACGCAGAATTTCATATTGTCACGAACATAATTCCGGCGGAGTACGAGAAAGTAGTTAACTTCAATCAAAGGCTGCTGCCGAACGGTTTGCCTAATTATCTTGTAATTTTAACAGTGGATGGAGGGAAGATGAAAAATTAATATGACATAGCCTGCAATGTTGCCAAATTTACAGGGAAGTCGGAAAAAATAAATCTCGTTATTTAATTGCCAAACTTCGTATTTAACTTGAGTCTCTAATAAAGTTTTGTTAACAGAAAAGATAGCTGACGGATGAAGTAAACACCTTATCGCCATGTTTAATAATTCTTCCTTGTGATTGGTCGAATTTGAAATTTGTAAATCGTTCATAAACCATCGTATGCGTTTTAAGTATGATTATACAGGGTGTCTCTTAAATAGTGGGACATGGCTTAACCACAGATTCCTGAGGCTAAAATAAAACGATTTAACCAAACTTGCTTCTACCGGAAAGTGTACCATTTAGTCAGAATTCTGCTTCAAAGTTCTTCGAAAAAAAATTAATTTTGCTTATAATAATCGGACGCTTTATTCGATTTGGATGAAATTTGGTATGACAATTTATATGGTTATGTCATCTTTTAAGGTGATACTTGTTATTATTAGTGAACCACTAGTGTATGAAACTTAGGTGTCCCAACATTAATTAGACCGTAACTTTTTAATGGCAATGCCTAAAACGTGAAATTATTTTTCTTCAGAAAGATACATTCAATGGTAAACTTTTCTCTCTCTGTGTAATTTGTGATATCTGTTACGGTACACACAGAAAAAAATAAAATCTGAGTGTCTGCACTACTAAATTTTTAAAATAAATTTAATCTAGCAGTCTATCCAAATGTCAAACAAGTAATTTTTAATGACAGTAACAATTGTTTTACGGGTTGTCAAAAATTTTCTTCGCAATATTCTACAATTAGTAACATCCGTTTGTTCGGTCTAATAGTATTTTACTACCATTATTATAAATAAGACGATTACATATCTCAGCTTTACTCCTAAACAAGTTGTGAAGATTGACAACTCGTTACTGTCATTAAAAATTACTTGTTTGACATTTGTTTAGACTGCTAAATTAAATTTATTTTAAAAAAATTCACGATGCAGTCACTCATGTTTTATTTTTTTCTGTCTGAACCGTAACAGATATCAAAAATTAAACAGAGAGAGAAAAGTTTACTATTGAATGTATCTTTCTGTAGAAAATAATTTCACTTTTTCGGCATTGCCATTAAAAAGTTACGGTCTAATTAATGTTGGGACACCTACTAAGTTTCATACACTAGTGGTTCACTACTAATAACAAGTATCACCTTAAAAGATGACTTATAACCATATAAACTGTCATACCAAATTTCATCCAAATCGAATAAAGCGTCCGATTATTATAAGCAAAATTTTTTTTTTTCGAAGAACTTTGAAGCAGAATTCTGGCTAAATGGTACACTTTCCGGTAGAAGCAAGTTTGGTTAAATCGTCTTATTTTAGCCTTAGGAATCTGTGGTTAAGCCATGTCCCCCTATTTAGAGACACTCTCTATTTTAAAATATAAATTATAAATTGTAAATTCGTGAATAAACCAGCCCTAAGATTTCTCTTAACGAAATTAAGACTATTTATCTCCAGCAGGAGATATGTGCCTAGAACTAAGATTCTCAGCCCCTATAATCCTGTTAGGGTTTTGTCTTCTCGTGTGAATTGTTTAGAGATAATTGAAATGAGCAGGAAACAAACAGTTTTTCCCCACGTTGCTATGCGATAGCGTGATGACGTCAGCAGAGGATTTGCCATGGAATTTATGTGTCTATTAGTGTGGGCAGTAAGGGAGAATACTTTCTACTGTTCCCTGGGGACATATGGGAATGGGAGAGAACGTTTCGATTGTTTTGCTGACGACAGCCACATACGTGTTACGTGTTTTGTCATGTGCAGGATGAATGCTTCTTAATTACATAAATGATTTATTCAAAACAGAAAATTCTACGAAGTTTTTTCAGCAAAACTGGAAATGTGAACGCGAAATCTCTATTCAACGAAAATGTTTTTCAGACAGGTAGACTGTTGAAAATGTGATATATGGAAATGATAAATAAGGCACAGGTATCAAAATATACAAAAGGTTTATTTATGCAGAATAGAGATTAGGTAATAATACATGACATTAATATCTCAAATGTATAAAAAACCGAACTGACAGAAAAACCAATTTGACTAATAGCTCTTTGTGCAACAAGTAAGGAAAAGATATATTTCCATATTAGGCGAAGCCAACATTAATAACACGCCGTCTACGAAATAAAATCTGATGTGGCCAACACAATACTTCTCGCTATTTAATTTTTACGTACCTACGTATTTACTAATGCTACAAACTATAATATGTTTCTTTTCATATAACTATTGCTTTATTTACTATTTTCTTTTTAAAATGTCACCTTTATTAATTTGAAGTGATTAGTTTTTTGACAGTCACATTATCTGTCAGTTACATATACAGAGAATTTATTTTAAAATGCAACATTATAGTTCATCACTTCCATGGTTACTCACTATTGTCAAAAAATGACAGCAATGTAATATTTGTCCATTTTAAAATGCAACATTATAAATAGTATTGCAGTACAGGAGATACCTCCAGAACACATCACAAATGGTGTCAATTCTTATTACGGCCGACTAGAATATTGCCTCAGTGTGATTGGGGGTATTTTTTTAACATTTATTACATGAAAGTTAAAAATTTTTTAAGATGTACAACATTCATGTTTTATTTATTTGTTAATCGTATGTAGGCTAATTTATTGGAAATTAGTTTTGATAATACAAAACTACAAATTTTGTATGTTGCATTTTAAAATGGACAAATATTACATTGCTGTCATTTTTTGACAATAGTGAGTAACCATATGTTGCATGTTAAAATAAATTCCCTGTATTTGAAATATGAACTGGGTAACAAAGGAATTGTGTTTATCACAGGCTCTGAGATTTATAAAAAAGATTATTTTTAAATTTACCTGTAATATAGGTATATGCGAAAAAATGGCATTTAATGGTATTTTTTGAGGAAAATCCCTTATGAGGTTCAAGTAAAGTACTATTTCCGGTTATCTGATTTACACCTAAATGATTTCTTTTCATGTTAGAATAGGGTCGAAATACAAGGTTTCAGTATTTTCTGAATGATACATACACACATACAGACATCATCCTGAAGATGTTAAAATTGGATTCTAGGGACCTTAATATGTGATCATTTACTGTTCTACATGTTGCACACAATATTTTTTTCTCTTGAATAAATGTAAAAATGGTATGTTAATAAAGCTATTTGTTAGAACAAAACTTTATTGTTCGTTTGGTGGGAAAACAATAGTGACGTGTAATAAAATTTGAGATCAGTCAATGAGAGGTTTTGGCACCTGAGCCCTTTTTTATGATTTAGTAAAAAATAAAACTTTTCCGCATTGAAATACTGCTCGTATAAAAAAACACTTTTCCTAACGCTTGTGAATATTGAAATAAAGTAATTTTGCAAATGGATGTACATAAAAAATACATGACATATACATTGACTCTTTCCAATTTTATTTATTTTCGCTGCGCAATCGCAATGTCTAAAGCCATACGCAGTTATATCTACATATCGACTGGTGAGATCTGATTCTTAATTTTATATTAAAGACAGGCCATAAAGGCCACAACCCGTAACGGATTTATGATTTTGCCGCATGTAGGCTGATACATTTTGCCGGCTAGTTGGTTTTGATAACAATTGGACAACCGGAAGTTGTAGTTTCTTAAAAAATCTTCTAAATATTATTTTTTGGAAATTTATGTTATTACAAATATTAAAGAATATAAAATTCTTTAAGCAAAACATTGAACATTTTTAATATATCTTCTATAGATTTACTGATAGAGAATTATAAATATGTAAAATAATCCGTTGTAGTGAATCTTACAGCCTAAATAACTCCATGGAAGCCAGCTAAAAAATTTAAATATTTGTAACTGACTGAAAAATCTGATGTGGCCAGCACATGACCTCCCGCAAATTCCATGTTTAAAATAGTAATGAGCTTTAAGTAAAGTATCTTTTTCCGTTCCGGTTGATCATTTGTAAACAAAACCTAATTTGTTGTTTTAATAAATAGAAGTCTGTAATACGAAATTAATTTCGTGCCAAAAGTAATCGATTATCATGTGCCTATAGCGCTCACCATCAACTATAACAGTTCGACCTTCATCATTTTCGAAAAAATAAGTTCCAATGACGCCACCTGACCATAGTGCGCACCAGAGTCTCATTTAGACATGTAATGGTACCTCGTAAATCACATGAAGATTTTCCTCTGCCCATATCTGGCAATTTTGCTTATTAACATACCCAGCAAGGTGAAAATGTGCCTCACCAAAGAAAAAGATAATCCACGAAAAATCATCATCAACTTCTAAGTACTCCAAAAACGTAATATGTGTAAATTCTTTGCTGTACATGATCCATGTCGTAAATGTGTAGTTGTAAATCAATATTTGACATTTTGAAAACACGTTCTTATACTGACAGATTTATATTTACAAATCAAATATATTTCTACTAAATTCTTTTTAACACGGTTTCATTATTAATGTAAATGTGACAGTGACATTTGTCGTCAAAATTGTTATTAAAGTATTAAGTTTTTGTTTGACGCATGGGTCAGATGATGAACAAAAATAAATTATTTTATAAATTTATATTTTAAGTTATTTAAAGTTTTTTAAAGTTATATTATCGTAGAATTGAAGATTGTACCATTCTATTATATTTTTAATAGTAAAAGTTGCCGAAAAATTATATTCAATGCAATTTTTTCAAGAAAAACTGGTAAAAGCTTGTATAAGTGATACTTCCGGTTATCTGATATACACTAAAAACTAATCAACTCTTCCCACATTAGTATAGAATGGGTATACAAAATTTCAAAATTTTCTGATTGATGGTATTTGAGTAATCGTGTCCACAGGATCCACACACACATACACACACACACACATACATACCCACAGACATCATCGTAAAAATGTTAAAATCGGATTCTGGGGACATCAAAACGTGCTTATTCACTAAAATTTCTATATGCGATTTTTAGCACGATCCCTATACCTCCCTTACCTAGGGTAGCGGGAGGTAAAAATGTCAGTATTTCTTATTTTATTATTACTTAATTAATATTCAAAATTATAGATACAAATAAATAAATAAATATAAATATATCATCACGGCATATTACCCATTTCTGGGTGTGCCAATCTGCTATAGATACATGATTTACATATACGTTTCAGACATTCCTTCAATCTCGTTTGAGATTTGAAGAATCTGGAACATTTAGAAGAGTATAGGAGGAAACTTTTTTATAGAATGAAATAAAAAATATAAAAATATATTAATAATAGAAGTAATTAGAATTTTTGTGTGTATACCAGAAATGTTAAATACAATATGAACTTATGTAGCCTAATATGGATTTGCGAGAGGTTTTGTGCTGGCCACAATGAGTCCGGAGTGTAAATCCGAGTCGAGCCAATCCTCAGAGTCCGGCCCGAATACATATGTAATGGTAAGTTCCTCAACGAAACAAATATACTCGTATCGTTGTTACCGAAATCTGCAAATAATTGCACATTGGCAGGTCCTAAAATGGGTAATAAGCCGTGAAGATATATTTACATTTTAATAAAAATAAAAGGAAAGTTTAGTAGTTTATCTGCATTCCGCAATTGTGTCTCCTGTAAAATTCAACTTACTGCAGTATCTGCAAAGGACCCAGTATCTATATATCCTCTTTATGTTTCTGTTCCCAAAAGCATAATAAGATCTGTCCGTATATAGCAGTAAAATCCACAAATTCCACGTCCAATAAACAAAAAATTGAGAGAATCAACTGCAGTAAAACACATCTTTACGACTGATTCTGAAAAAGTCTGTAATAAAAATGAAATAAAGAATGATAATGACGCAATAAACATTTCGTCTTTTTCATAGTCAACGGATATCCTGACGCCTTCAATGGCGTCCATAAAATTTTACTTTTCTCCGTAATTTTAAAAATTGCAGTCGGATTAAATTACACATGAAATAGGCAGATAAATTTTCGCAGAGGTTGATTATATTCTTACTGTCACTGCCATGTCGTTCAAGAGAAGTTCAAGGAAGTTATGTATATGAATATTTTATGCGATTAAGATGGAGTCAGGATATGCGCGACGAGCTATAAAAACTAAAAAGGAAATGTCTGAGTTTAAGTTATATTATTCAGAAGTTCTTTAAATATGTGACCTTTTATTTGCTTCCATATATTTTATTCATTTGCTGAATACTAGCAAGACGACGATTTGGAATGTAATATCTATCCATGAAGGGTAATAATTGAATATCGCATCAACAGCTTACTTACTTATTAAACTGCTATTGTTATGTCAAAATATCATTATTTATAATAATTTATAATGGAAACAATTTTGAAAATTATTTGTGAAGTTAAATACAAGTTAATTGTTTTGTTATTGATCATGGCCTACTGTTTTGTATTATGTTAAATAAAATTTATTAAGCACATAAAATATTTATATGGTTGAATTCAGAAAAAAAAAATACTCTGTTGAATGACAAAGTTTCACTTCTGATTGATCGTTTGTAAACAAAATCTACTTTGTTGTTTCAATTAATAGAAAAGTTCGTAATACGAAATTTTGGATTATATTTTATTATGTTTTTCCTGAAAAATCTGTTAGAGCTTCAAATTAAGTACTACCTACATCCGGTTTATCATATATAGTCAAAATCTAATATGTTGTTTCAAATTATATAAGAGTATTAAATACCAACTTTGCGAAGTTTTGGATCATTAATATATTTTAAGGAAAAATCGTCACACACACATTATTGTCAAAATCATCACCAACTTCCTTATGCTCTAAAATGCAATCTGTTTAAATTCTTCGCCGTAAATTATTCATTTCGTAAATGTGTAGTTGCAAACTATTATTTGACACTTTGAAATCACGATCTTATTGAGAGCTGTTTGATATATAATGCTGCAAACATCAAACTTAAATCGAATTATCATGTATATCTAATATTTATGTATGATGGAAAATATATTATTTTTACAAACCTTAATTTCATTAGAATCATATTTAAACTACTAAATTCTTCTTAACACGGTTTCATTATTAATTTTAATGAAAATTGCTGCGTGATAGTGACATTTGTTTAAATATGTCAAATTTGTTATTAAAGTATTGTTTTTGTTTGACGCAGAGGCAAAGTGATGTACAAAAATAAATTATTTTATAATATAATATAAAGTTATTTCAAGTTATTTACTAAATGCTATTATCGTAGAATTGAAGATTGTGCCATTATATTCAATTTGTATTGGTAAAAGTTGTTAAAAAATTATATTCAATGAATTATTTACAAGAAAAACTGTTACAAGCTTGTATAAATTATACTTCCGGTTATCCGATATACACTCAAAACTAATGAGCTCTTTCCACATTAGTATAGAATGGATATACAAAATTTCAAATTTTTCTGATTGATAGTATTTGAGTAATCGTGTCCACAAGATCGACACACACAGACACACACACATACATATGTACCTACAGACATCATTGTAAAAATGTTAAAATCGGATTCTGGGGACATCAAAACGTGCTTATACACTAAAATCTCTATATCCGATTTTTAGCACGATCCCTATACCTCCCTTACCTAGGGTAGCGGGAGGTAAAAATATAACTTTGGTTTGTAACTTGAGAACCACTGCTTTAAATTTTTTTTTCTTCAATAAGTGAATGTCCCCCTTGATCTGCAACTTTTATTTCAATGATTTTCTTCTATTCCTAATAATTAAGAAAATATTTGGGGTGTCCCATATCCGTGAAACACACTATATATATATATACATATATTTCTGAAAACATTTGTGACATGTTATACTCTTTACTCACTAGAATACGAAATTTGATAAAAATTTACCAGAATATTTATAATAATAATAATATAATAATAATAATAATAATAATAATAATAATAATAATAATAATAAATTTTTCATTTTGTTGGAAGGACGTTTCCTCAAAAACTTTAATACTTAAGACCTGTTTAAGTACGTATTCCTCAATCAGACATTAATAAAATAAATAAATAAATATATCATCACGGCATATTACCCATTACTGGGTGTGCCAGTATCTACAACACATGTAGACATCGGTAATGATGACGATATATTTTACCGTGTGGGTGCTTACCAGGCGTCTCCTCACGGGCACTCAGAGCTGGTGTGGAGAGTGCACCACAGGGGTCACTTTTGTGCCATTTAAAATTGGAAATATTTGGCGTCTGTCGGGATCGAACCTGGTTCCCCCAGGTTCAGGACCAGACACTCAGGCACGCGGCCACGGGACCCCATGAATATTTTTAAAACATTGGGATTGGTCCACAGAATATTTTCATGTAAGAATTTGTTATAACAATTTTTATTTTTGCTTCTCGTTTGAATATATATTCTTCCATTCATTTCTTTGTAGTGTATTCCCCACTACAAAATAAACATAACTCTATATCAGAAAATGTGAGTGTCCTACATCTTTTGTGAAAAATATCTTAAACAAATTTATATTCTCAATAAATATTATCCTTTCCGAGTTCCTATCCTTTCCATTCGATATCATATTCCCGCCTGGAGTTTCCTGGACAAAGTGTGCGTATTGTGCGTGACAACAATTCTTGTGGGATGGAGGGGATAGCAGGATTTCAGATCCGGAGTCTTGGGGACAGGATAACGCATCTTGTACACCTAACATGGACAAGGATTACGACAAGGACTATAGGAGTTGATTAACAATTAGGAAAACAGGGGAATTGAATAGGATTGATTTGAAGGATCGAGGGATGGGTTACGAATTTAACGGACACAGTTTGTAAATGATTAGGGAAAAGTGCAGTGCGAAATCTTTTTGTATACAGTAGTATTTTATGCCCATCACTTGTTGGATGCAGAAATTATATTTATGATCTTTTTACTATTTTTGCATCTTTGGAAATGTAGCATTCATAATTTATTATCATGGACTTTACTTCTGCTGTATAAATTATTCAATTTTAATGGACCAAAAAAAAAAAAAATGTTATAGCCAGCACATTTCTATATTGGGCTATATAAGTACATTTTGTATATAACATTTTTGGTAAACACACAAAAATTCTAATTACATCTATTATTAATAAGTTTTTATATTTTTTAATTCATTCTATACTATACTTGTTATTTTATATTAATTTAAAAATGTACTATTCAAACTACGAAAGGTGACAAATATTTATATTAATTAAAAAAATTAAAATAAAACAACAAACTTGATTAACCATCAATAAATACTAAGGAAGTCTTTATTTTTCCCCGTTCTTAATGCTCCTATATTCTTGGGACGTTATTAACAATTAATCAATTTAAAAAAAATACGGGTATTTTATTTTTTGGTCTAGTATCATATATGTAAAAATCAAAATTTAGTCACATACCCCATTCCATACCTTGGAAAAGTTTCTATAAAACCAATAAAATTATAACACGAACATGTACATTACACTTGACACTGACATCTTTCAATAAAAATTATTTGAATATATATCAACTGTTTCCATGATTATAGCAAAGCTGGCTGATTTATGAAAGTTAATCTCTTTATAATTCTTTAACTCTATATCTTTTGAATATGAAGGAAAATGTATAATCAAACTGTATAGACAATAAGATATTCTTTCGTATTGATAATCACATAAAATGTCTAAAAATTATATTTGCGTTTTTTCAAGAAAAGCTGCTAATAACTACAAATAAAGGAACTTCCGGTTGACCAATAATAACCAAAATCTAATCAGCTCTTCATATGAATGTAAAGAACAGAAATTCGAAAGAAGCATAAATTTTAAAATTATAGTATTGGAGTTATCTTCGGAGAAATTTGACACACACACACACACACACACACACAAACACACACATACAGACATCATTAGAAAACTAGTAAAATCGTATTCGAAGGATCCTAAAACTTGTTTATTTATTAAAAACTGACCATCGATTTTTTTATCCAAAGACAATACATTTTACTTTGTCTGACAAAAAAACATTTTCGTCAATTTCATGAGAACTTGCAGCTTCTCCGACTAATTACAATGGCCAACTATTCGGTCATTCACAATATTAAGCCACGGCGGTTAGTAAACCTTGCTCCAGTAATCTGTCACTATTAATACGTTAAAGATCTTATAAATATTGCTTGGATGTTATCGCTACAGTAATGTTCCTTATAAAAGGCTGTAAATGTCATAAACATTTTATGTTATGTGAAAGAGTTAAATCCGAATTTGTTCTGAATCTTGTGCGGTATTAACTCCACTATATTATCCTTTTTATGCCAAGCAAAATCTTGCTCCATAAAATCGTAAATGGTGTAAATCTTTTTTAGAAGCATGTTCTGAATCTATATTCTCAAAATTTTCTTACCATACGATCTGCGCTCCCTGATCCGATATGCTATTAATCAGCCATCTTTACACCCAAATGGTAATAAGTTTCTCAATATAACATAACCTTTTAGCATAGTATTCACATAAAACTGTATTTTCCTATTATGCGTTAACAAAGTCAATATTGTGACACTGTTTTGGTCGAAAGTATTAATACAAAGATCAATTTTGTATAAACTATTTTTAGAATATCTTTCTTTGTGAAGTTAGTTGCAATTTAATACAAAAGTCAAACCACACAGATCTATCAGTTTAGTTTTCATTGCTTATTTAAAAAGATTTTTTACAATAAAATAATTGCTTCAACGTGAAACACATTTATCGTGTACCTACTCAATAAAAATGGTCTTTTTTCAATAAAAAATAGTAATGAAAAATGCTACTTTGTTACTTAGTAACACTTTTCTACTAAGCAACATTTTTCTTCAGAGAAACTCTTTTCTGCACAGTAACGACTAAACTTTTTTATACATTTCAAAACAAAGGCTAAGTTGCATAAAGTCTCTTAAATTTAATCCCGTTGTTCACTTTGAAAAGGCTTAAGGCCAGTTTTTCAATCTCTGGTTAGAATTTTAACTGTAAGTTAAATAAACAATATTGAATCGAATTATTGACAGCAATGGTCAATTTTTCATTTGACAGTTCATTTCGTTTCAATTTTGTTTATTTAACTTCCAGTTAAAATTTTAACCAGATATTGTAAAACTGGCCCTTAGTTTCCAATGTATTTTTGATACCTATTTTTTTTTCACTCGTTAAAAAATTACCGCTTTTCTTTACGTGTTAAGTAATATATTGCTTATAAATTTTGTAACCTCTGCACCTCGTAAAAACAGTTAAGATGTTAAAATATTAGTGACAGATGTCATAGTGCCTATTTAAATGAAAATATACAGTGTGTTCAAAAAAATCCTAACTCAAAGTATGTCAATTTCAAAGTATTTAATTAAATGTCAATTTTGCAGAAGATATTGTCAAAAATAAAATAAATAATAAATAAGGGGTCCCGTGGTCGCGTGCCTGAGTGTCTGGTCGTGAACCTGGGGGAACCAGGTTCGATCCCGACTGACGCCAAATATTTCCAATTTTAAATGGCACAAAAGTGACCCCTGTGGTGCACTCTCCGCACCAGCTATGAGTGCCCGTGAGGTGACGCCTGGTAAGCGCCCACACGGTAAAATATATCGTCATCATTACCGATGTCTACATGTGATGTAGATACTAGCACACTCAGAAATGAGTAATATGCCGTGATGATATATTTATATTTATTTGTCAAAAATATTATCTAAGGAAATGAAAGCATTTCTTCTTGAATTCTTATTTTTGAAATAGAAATAAATTAGAAAACGGTGAATGGCAATATTCTTTATCCTTCTTTATTATATTTTCTTCTTAAAATTGCATGTCACGGTCAATTTTGACAACTTGTCTTTTGAATTGAATAATAATCAGACATACTTTTCTGTGTTCATAGCATACTCTGAATTACGTTCTTTTTGGATTCACTATACCTATCAAACTGGTAGTATTTAGTATTTATCCAAAACTAATTACCATGGTTACTATTTATAGATACATTGGTATACCCAAATCATTTAAGCAGCCAATGCACGTCATTAATAAAAATTGAATAAAAGTAACTAGATGTGTGACGTCATGTACTGGTACGTTTGCAGAGGTTTTAGAATCTTTATGAAAAGAGTTATACAGATTGCAATCTGTATTATCGACATGATCATGAACTGTCACATCTACAAAATAAATACTATATTTTCGACACTGTCCATTTCTATTTAAATTATTTTATAATACTAACCTTATTTATATTTATGTATGCCATATAAAGTCAATAAATAAAAGTGATCCGAATTTCAAAGAAATATACCGAATTCTTCTGACTGTTTAGAAGTGCTATCTTTGGCAGATTCACAGATTTTGTGTTTGCGTTAACGGTCACGTTGCGTCATTGCGTTGCGCTTAGCATTACTTTATTATAAATAGGCCTTTACAACGCACAAAAATGTTTCAAACACGATACAAATATTTTTCAAATAATAACTTTGACAGTATGAACATACAAATTATCAATGTTGCCAACTATAGTAACAATTAAACGAATAATATGACGTTGATGTACATTATTTATATATTATTCATGTCATATACGATAAGTAATGAACTCTACTATTCATCTAAATAATAATTATATAAGGCTATACACTTTTTGACGGTTAAAAATGATTGAAATATTATTTCATTTTTCACTAATAGTGATTTTAATGCATTAAGGTTTTTACACTAAGTGATGACGTGCATTGGCTGCTTGAATGATTTGGGTATATGATATACTTTAATCATAGCTTAATCAACGCTGCAAGTAATTCTATCAGTCAATATTTTGCAAGAAAATTTGAGCATAAAAATAACGGAAAACACTAACACTATGATTTACTTTAGTGTTCTGCAGTACGTGTAAAATTGTACACTAAAAATTAAACACGATCATAATTTTTATCGTGTAATGTGCTGGCTTATGGCTGTATAAATTTTTTTAAAAGTAATAACTGTTTAGGGACATAAATATTTGTAAATTATTGATTTATTTAGTAAACGAATATTTAATCTTTATAATTAGGACAAAATATTGTGGGTATTAAGATATTCATATATAATAGGCACTATTATTCCAAGCAGGCAATAAATGAGTTTTGGAATCCATCTATAATTTACATTACCCCTAAATATACGCTTGTAATTCATCCAAAAATCAATAACCAAAATAATCCTCTATTAATATTCCCTAAACCGTAAACCCTACCACCCTTCCAAAACAAAATATCCCTCTCCTGCTCAGCTGACGCCCCACCCGGCTATCTCAAGGGCATGGAGGGTTGTTATCGAACAGGAGTGACGTCATACCTGCGCCAGTGACGTCAATTGCGACAAAGAAAGGGCATACGAGCACCCGGGTTAAACAAGAGAGAAGGCAGGATAAAAGAGCAGGAAAAACAATGATGATGTCAGCAGGCACGATGTAGGTGATGACGTCGTAGGATGAAAATAGGATTTGGATCGTTAAATGAGGATAAACAAATGGAATGAGTTGATTTTGTTAATTTGTTTATATCTGAAGTTGACTGCGGTTTGAACAAATATATAGAATGAAATTTTTGCGCATAAAAGTTATGAAATTTAGTACATTAACACAGATTTAATGCCAAATCTAAATTTGAATAATTCAGTCAACTCAATAACATTATTAGTTTTCAATATACATTTTTAATTTTTAACGTAATAACATATGCGAAAAATGAATTGTACGCATCGTTTATATAAAATATTTTTCTCTAAATAATCCATAAACGATTGAAGAGAAAAATTGAAAAATAAAATATTTGAAAAAGTGACATATCTACTTCTGCCTTGTAATCACAGATTTAGTTTTTGAAATATTTAGCTACATGTATAACTAGATATTTTTCAGAAACTGAAACTGATAAAACTTATTTCAGTAATAGTAATTTACGTAACAAGATCTGAAAGTGATACTTTAGGCGAGCTTTGGAAGCTTGTGAGCCCAGTATAGACACTTTCAGGTCATGTTGGGTACAATATTTTTTTTGCGATCCTGAAAAAAGAATAAAAAAGTATTATTTTATTTTTTATTGCGAACAAATAAGATATAAATAAACAACTGATCTCCATGGAAACATTTAGCTTTCCCGGTCCCGGGATCGGTAAAGTACTTTCCGATCCCTTATAGACAACTTTCCGAGCTAGCTCAGCAAAGAAGGACTTTCCGGTCTAAATAGTGATCAGAAAGAGCTCATTTTCTGGGCGATCGCGAAAAAATAATATTTTACTTAACTTTTCTTATGTGTTAACACAATTAAAAAAAAAATCTGTTGTGGCCAGCACAAGACCTCTCGCCATTTCCATTCCATATTAGGCTATATAAGTATTGTACATATTTGACATTTCTTATACACACAAAAACACATATCTTCTTTATATATTTTTATATTTTTTAATTCATTCTATTCGCTCTTATTCTTCTAATGTTCGAGATTCTTCCAATTCATTGATGAGATTGGCGGTATTTCTGAAGGGTATATGTAATATATGTATCTATAATTATAAATATGTAATTAATAATAAATATATAATAAAAATTTTAAATGTATCAGATTGAGATTTTTATATTCTTTAATATTAGTAATAACAGAAATTTTCAAAAAATAATATTTAGAAGTTTTTACTTCTGATTGCCCAATTGTTACCAAAATCTAATCAGCTCTTCCCATGAATGTCAGATTGAGGAAACTGCAGTTAAATATTTTTTAAGTCGTATACTTTTTGAGAAACCGTGTTTCCAATATTCACACACACACACACACACACACACACACACACACTCACACACACACACACACACACACACACACACACACATCGTAAAATGTTATAATCGGATTATAGGGACCTTTAAACGTACTTATCCACTAAAATCTGGATGTCCGATTTTTAGCATTATTCCAATAACTCTCTTAGCGAGGTAAAAATTCTGATGTGGCCAAGACAATACCTTCCGCTATTTAATTTTTGTTAATTCAAGTACATACATATGTATTAATCCTGCAAACTATAATAAGTTCTTTTGCATATAACTATTGCTTTATTTACTATTTTCTTTTTAAAATGTCGTTATTATTAATTTGAAGTGATTAGTTTTTTGACAGTGACATTTATCTGTCAATTATATAATTTGAAATATGAAATGTATAACAAAGGTATTGGGTGAGATTCAGTGGGTTGTATTAGCGTGTTTTAAGCTAAAACAGTCCTTTCTCAAAAATATTTTGGCAACTTTGTAATACCTGTCAGAAAAAAGTGAGAGACCAAAGGATCAAATAAAGAAAAAAATATTATTAACAGAAATAAGAAAAAAGGACAAATGTCAAAACTGATCAAAACGGGGGTTGAGATATTTTAAAATTCATTAACATTCAGGTATGAAATATTTGACACATAAAATTTGACATATTTCCAACCTAATTTTGCAATAATGAGTTTCCTTTTACACCTTCCATTTACAATAATACTTCTTCATTTGACTAAAGGATATCTGTATTACTTTTCCATGTGGTAAAATATCTAAATCACAATTGAATCTCATTGATACATGTGGAAAATATTACAATGTTGCCATATACTTAATACAAGATTTAATACAGACCTTAATACAACCCACTGAATTCCACCCAACATGTTTATCTTTATATCATAGGCTCTGGGCTTTATAAATAAGATTATTT
Organism: Ophonus ardosiacus; assembly: GCA_943142095.1. Lineage (NCBI taxonomy): Eukaryota > Metazoa > Arthropoda > Insecta > Coleoptera > Carabidae > Ophonus > Ophonus ardosiacus. Next base: position 7,860,438 of record OW964831.1, on the reverse strand, counting down.
TTTAAATTTATCTGTAACATTTATAGAAAAAGTATTAATGTATACCTGAAGAACATTCAATAGTCTTTATATTTTATTTTTATAATGACAAAATGCGAAAAAATAACATTTAATGGTATTTTTGATGAAAAACCATTATGAGCTTCAAGTAAAGTGCCACCCTTACCAAAGGTAACGGGAGGTAACTAATTGATATTTTTAGATATCCGTCGTATTGAAAACGAATCTAACGAAATTTGAATTTTTCATACCTTCAATATTAGGGTTATAAATTTTCTGTCTTAGAGTAAACATTTTATTTTACAATAGAGAGAATTGAGGTTGAAAATCTGATGACAAGAATTTGTTCTTTATTAATATTTAAGATGTTTAATAACATAAAAATGAAATATTACTCGTATGTAGGTAAAGCTCATAAATAACTTTGTAATATTAAGAACAAAACCTTGCGTTCATAAACAAAGCTATTAAAACATCGTTACTTTGAAATATTTAACTCTTTACGTTAAAAATAGAACTAGAAGAAAAATTTATTAATGTCGTAAACAAATAATTTTGTTGAGAACGCTTCATTTTATATTTTTATCTTTTAAGTAGGACACGTACTGCATTTTTGCAAGGACTTTAAACCGTTTTAAAAGATAAATAGCAATCTCGAGATATTGGAACTGGGCAAAATTGTTTCAGAAACACATGACGACAATTGAAATCAGATTTTGTCGAACGAACATCTGCTAAGAGCCAAGTTATTGCCAACGAAGGAGAAATTGCCAATGCTGGATTACTTGACTTCAACTTATATTAAAATTTTCTCCAAAACGAAAACTTCAGAAATGAATTAAAAATTATAAAGTTTGTCTTCTTGAGGATGTTTTGGGCAATAATAATTTGGAACATTTAAATTCAAAGGGATCTATCTGCAATTTTATCTTTGGAGTTACTCAACAAAAAGTTGTTTTTTTGTGAAACAAAAACGATATCTCTGACTCTGACTACAGACTCCATTTGCTTGAAGGTGGTTTACCCTCTCTTAAGCTACAAGCATCCAACAAAATTGCTCAAACATAATTTTTGAATTATTATTTAGAAATAATTTTGAATTTTACCACAATGACGTAGATATTCTCATTGACATTTCGAAATGACAATAGCGAGTAGCGACGCCTACAGCTGAAATTTAGAAAAATAATCGCTTGTGCCAGATGTTTAGTAGGCGGTATGAATAGAAGTTTGTTTACAAATAGTTAATATCTTATTAATTTTTATTTTATTGATGGTCGATGTTCATATTGTTTATTATTTTATTTTACCCGATCGTGCTAAAAATCACATATCGAGATTTTAGTAAATGACCACGTTTTAAGGTCCCTAGAATCCAATTTTAACATTTTCACGATGATGTCTGTACGTGTGTATGTGTGTGTGTATGTGTCTGTGTATGTGTGTATGTATGTGTATGGATTTTGTCTTCGCTCTAACTCAAATACCATCATTTAGAAAATTCTGAAACCTTGTATTTCTATCCTATTCTAATATGAAAAGAAGCCTTTAGATTTTGGTGTAAATCGGATAACCGGAAATGGCACTTTACCTGAAGCTCATAATGGTTTTTCTTCAAAAAATACCATTAAATGCCATTTTTTCGCATTTTATGTCTTACGAAAATTAAAGATTATTGAATTTTCTACAGGAATACATTAATACTTTTTCTATACTTATATTTTACAGATAAATTTAAAAATAATTTTTTTATTAGTCCCGAAGCCTAAGATAAACATAATTCCTTTGCTACACAGTTCATATTTCAAATGAATGTAACTGACAGTAAATGTCACTGTCAAATTAATAATAGTGACATTTTAAAAAAAAATAGTAAATAAAGCAATAGTTTTCTGCAATGGAACAGTTTGCAGCGTTAGTAAATACGCAGGTATGTATTTAAATTAATAAAATTAAATAGCGGAAGGTTATGTGTTGTCCACATCAGATTTTTTTAATATGTCAACATAATTTTCACAGCACGAAACGCGGCATCTTTGCCTCTATTATAACAGACAAAAATAAAAGTATTTCTTTTATTTCAATTAAATTCATTGAATATTTTCATCATTTTATTTTTATGAAACCCATTCATGAGACAAATCTGCATTTCCTGAAACTCCTTGTTGAATTGAAAAATTGAAAGCGGAAATAATTTCCGTCTTTTCGCTATTAATGTTTACGTAATGTACACCTTTTCGTCACTTCCTTTTCTCGTTCAAATCGAGCGAGGTGAACTGTAGTTAATTTTGCTTTCCGTTGGTGTTACTGTCGCAGTTCATCTATCTTGTGACGTCATGAGAATATGATTTATTGTTTGTATTTCACGCGAGGGAATTGCTTTCGGTTGACCTAACTTCAGAAATTTCGGAGACCTTCATACAAGATTTTTTTCAGGTTTCAGCAGCTTCTAAATTTCAACATAGTATAAATCATCCAGCAAGTGATACGTGGAGATTATGTCAGTAAATTTATGAGTATTGTTATAATGTATCAGTTCCTTAACTTTTACTTTATTATAATTGTATTGATTCTTGCCTAACCGGCTTAGAATCTACATATTATATATATTTTACAATAAATTGTGGTACTACATCATAAATTAACCCCCCGTTTCTCGATGATTTCCTTCATCCAATCTTGTCCCGACCCTATATAGTCTAACAGAACCGTTTCTTTTCTTCCTTCTCTCGTAACTTCCCTGCACTAAATCCTTAAATGCCTGATAGTTTCCTCTTCTCTCCCGCTTAGCCTGCAACTCCTCTCATCACTTGATAGCCAGTATTTATTGTTCCTCTCTTCATTACCACATCTTAACTTTTACTTACACAAAGCAGGAATTCAGGGTTTTCTATTTTGATTAGCTCATCCTCTTTATTTCCATCTGAAGAACCTTAGAAGTGGACGGACGCAACACTAAAACGATATATCCTGTGGAGGACTGGCATATTTATTTTTTTAGAGGGAGGCCCTGTGTCTTTTTAATCTAGACTTATACTTAATCAAGTCATGTCTAGAAATTTTAATACTAGACAAGACTTTGAATGTCTTGTCTTGTCTAGACGGCAACACTAGCCACAATCTGCTTTATCGCACATATCGGTAATTATGATGACATATTTGTACCGTGCGGGCGCTTACCAGGCGTCACCTCACGGGCACTCATTGCTGGCGTGGAGAGTGCACCACAGGGGTCACTTTTGGGCCTTTTAAAATTCGAAATATTTGGCGTCGGTCGGGATCGAACCCGATTCCCCAGGTTCGCGACCAGACATTCAGGCACGCGGCCACGGGAAGAGTGTTTTCTAGAATTAAAATAAACGTGAATAATTGATTTCTGGTTCTGTGATTGGCTTAGAAGAGTGAATTATGAATTCATAATTCACGACAGTAAATTATGGCTACTATAATCAACCGGAAAAATGAAAATAATGGTGATATGTTTTTACAGGAGTAGAAAATATGTTTTATGTCTTACTAGTATGTTATTGTTTTATAACAACCTCAACACTAGGTCCGTTATTGAGTAAATAATGCCCTAGGGCGTATTAAGTTGCTATGGTAATGTTGACAACAAACTGAGGTTAATAACACTGATACTAACATAAAGTGCAGTTAAGATTAAGAAGCATTGTGAATTGTAGTCGTTTATAATCATATTTGTTTCATCACAAATACAAACCAGCATACTTCTTATTCTTAGCAATAACATTGCTCGTCCATATTGACAGAAAAATACCACAAGAAATATATTTTTTGTTTGAAAAAATGCTTTGTTTACAGAAATAAAATAAGGTATTACCTAGATACCGCATTCACAGGCTACTTTGTAAGTTGTATTAAAATTTTGTGATTTATTATTTTTGTTTGATAAATTCTAGTCAGACAAAATGTTTATTAAGAATTTCTAGTAAGACATAAAATGTTGAAGGCACCACGGATGTTAAACGACAATTATTGTCGTTATAACAACCCTTGGTACCTTAATTACTATTATACATATATAGAGCAGAGCTCATATTTTATCATTATAATTAAAGAAAAATATTTTTTTAAATAAATATCTATTCTAGGAATAATACAACCTTTTTTAGTTTTCATTCTGTAATATCTTATTAGTTCCGACGGTTCGGCACCATTAACTTCCCTGTAGAAGGCATTAGTTAATGGTGCCGAAAAGTTGGAACTAATAAAATATTACAGAACGAAAACTAAAAAAGGTTGTATTATTCCTAGTGGATTATGTGTTCTGAAAGATTTTTTAATAAATATCTATTTTATGTATTAAATTTTTAATTTTCTTATTACTTTTTACTTTACACTTAACTTACAATGAATTAATAATTTTAAAATTGTATCATGTCCATATCCATTTGTTTTCACGTAAATTTTCACAATTAAATAGGTACTCCCTGCATTCAAACGTGAAACCGCCAAGTTAATTTAGCAAACCATTCAATGTTACAGTATTTTGACAGGTTAGCAAATGCTAGATTTGCTAGCTTCATGGAACACGCGTAACGTATCGCAGCACAAGAAAATCAAACAAATCCTGGCATTACCATTGTTTCCAGGTGATAAAGCAATCAATCAATGAAGGTAGTTTTATTTAGATATAATAAAAAAGGTCGTATCGGTATTAGAAGTACATAGAAAGAGGACCGCTATGTAGAAATAATACTTACCTATCAATTTTATCTATAACTAAAGACTACACTACTGTTTAGATTGAAATAAAGAACGATAATTGTACAGTTCAGCAAAAATCGATTTCTGGTTATGTTCTTTAAGGTTTAACAAGTTTTTTCCTAACCTAGTTCAACGTTCAACCTAATGTATTTTCTCAATCAATTTGTTTATGGCTCTGGTTTTCCTCCACTTTGATAATTAGTTAACACGTTGACACAGTGTGCAAATATCCCTGGGGCTTGACACGGGAACCCTTTCAGCTATTAGTCGAGAGTAGGAAATAAAAACAGCACCACACGCGGCAAAACGTTCGATAATTGAGGCAAATTGTCCGAATGGCCCCTTGGCGACTCGCCAGGGACAAACCAGCAGAAAAACTTTTATTATGTCCCGCAAGACACACCGACTTAATTGGATGGCACCTTTTTGCAACGAGGTATCCGAACAGATTAATGATGGCTCTTTTAATTGTTATATTAATAGCACAAACGTGTGAAGTTTCGTAAAAATAACGAGAATTTTCATTTGTGCAAAAAGTAATTATTATTATAACAATATTAACACTGTACTCTTCCAAGTATTCCCTATTAGATATTTCACTTAGGGCCAGTTTTACAATCTCCGGTAAAAATTGTTACTGTCAGTTAAAGAAACAAAATTGAAACGAAATGAAATGTCAAATGACAAATTGATCATTGCTGTCAATAATCCGATTCGATATTGTTTATTTAACTTACGGTTAAAATTCTAACCGGAGATTGTAAAACTGGCCCTTATTCCAACGAAGTTTTTAATCTGCAAAACAATGAGTCTGTTTCACATTTTTCAAAAACTATTTTAAATGAAAATTTATGGACTGATTTTCTTAGTAATAATTTTTATTTTAATAATTTGTTGTTATTTGTGGAAATAAATAAATAAAAAGACGTGACGTAGAAGCACATACATTACATCATTAATAGCCAATAGGAAAATAGTTTTTCCATCATCTACGTGTATTCATATTATTTATATAAATAATAAAGTAATAATGGCTAATTCAAATTACACTCAAGCTAAATCGGACAATTAAGTGAAGGTCGATAGCTGGATGATGGCTGAATTTATATCAGAACGATTGTTTTACTGCTACCGAAATAAGGGCTGTTAAAGAGTTGAGGTAAAATAAAATATAAAAATTGAATTTATTATATAAATTGATAATTTATTTTACTATAAGGTTCTGGCCGTGATTCTTATTTGACACTTGTTTGACAACTTTGACAATACACTTGACACCTTAGAACCGCTGAAGATGTATGTACTCTGACGTCACATTCTGTTTCAGATCACGTGACATTCAAAATTTTATCCAAATTTCAAAAATTAATTGTAAAATATCTAAAGGATATTTCGTGATATTTTCAAATTTGAGGCTCTTTAAAGAACAATATTTTTTCAAATTTAATACTTGGAAGTCATATAAAAATTCTTGCAACAGCCCTATTGTGATACAGCCTACAACTCCTGCAGCGATTTTGCCTCCTCTATAGTCCTTTCAACGTCTTCTTCCTCTTCAAGAAGAAGAAATGTCAGGGGACTATATCTGGTGACTCCGCTGGTTGCAGCAAATTAACGTTGCTGTGTTTAGCGAACGAATCACTGAACCGATGCGTTGTCGTGCAATCAATGGGAGTTGTTTGCTCACAATGGAGCCCTCCACTCTATTTTCCTCATCAAATGTTTTCTTCAACATTTTTTATACCATTTAACTGCATTTTAAACCATTTTTAACATTAATTTATTGCAGATTTTTGGTTCCATTATTTTTAATTAAAAAAAAAAAACTGAGCCTGTCAATATGCTTTGTCAATATGTAGTTATCAAACACAAACTATGGGGTCTATTCAGAACTCAATATTTGTGTTGTCGTTATGGTCTTTATGGTTGTTATGTACTGTAAAGATTGTTAAAATCAAATTTGGTATTCTCAGTACTGAAGGTGGTCACCGTCATCAATTGTTACGTGTTTTGACAGTCTTTATCATAACGACTGCTAAAACTATGTATTTATGGTTGTTATCACGTTATTATTTCTAATATTTGACATGTGACAGATTATTACATCAATCAAATATTATTAATAATGGCCTTTCTGCTAAATATTAGCAGGATGCAGTTGATTATTCGCATGGATCCTGCTTCGACTTAAATAATGATAATAAGAACGATAAAAACCGTCGTGGACGAAAGTTACTTTTGACGTAAATACATATTTCTTTGAAAATATTATATTCTGTGGTAGGTATTCGTGAAAACCTTGTTATTGATTCTGGTGCTAATGTGTGCTTTTTCTTCAATCAAAATAAAAAAAAAAATCTTTCCATAACTTTTCAGTCACGTTGGGATCAGTGGTAGGAATTAACATACCCGTTATAAATAATTTAAAAGTTTTCAAATATGACACAAATGTCATATTCTTCTTTAGTTGTTTTGGCAGATTGTTTGCATTTTAAATATAATTGGCAACACATTATTAAAAAAATCCGTTGTGGCCAGCACAAGACCTTCCGTCAATTCGATGTATTTTGTACAAATCCCATACCAAAAGATCCTTGGAGCAGATTCTATACAATATCATGTAAAATCGAACACGAACACATACTATTTTTTACAAATTCCACACCAAAAGTTCATTTGAAAAGGTTCCATAAATCCAATAAAATTATAACATAAACTACACTAAGTAATGTCCTTCCATCTTCTCTTTGGCCTTTCTCTGCGTGTCACTTGCGAGCAACACTATGACATACCAATTTTAGATCCTACACTTTTTTCCATATTTGGTTTTGCACTTGCAACTGACATCTGTCAATTAATTTTTTTTGAATAATTATGTCAGCTGTTTCCATGATAAATAACAAAGCTGACTAATTTTTGAAAATTAATTTCTTTATAATGCTTTAAATTTACATCTATTGAATATGAAGGAAAATGTATAATTAAACCGTACGGAGAAGAGTATTTTCTTTAATATATATAATAACAAAATGTCAAAAAATAATATTTAACTGCGTTTTTTTAAGAAAAACTGTTAAAAACTTCAAAAAAGGATACTTCCGGTGGATCGATTATAACCAAAATCTAATCAACTCTTCATATGGATGTACAGAAGAGGAATACGAAAGAATTATAATTTTTAGAATTGTAGTATTGGAGTTATCGTCGGAGAAAAATTTGTCACACACGGACACACACACGGACACACACACACACACACAGACGTCATCTTAAAAATAGTAAATTCGTATTCTAGGGGCCCTAAAACGTGCTTATTCATTAAAAACTCACCAACGAATTTTTTGACCAAAGACAATACCTTCCTTTTACGGAAGGTAAAAATAAAACGTTGACATATAAGGTTAGGTTAAGTTCATATATGCATAATGAAGTTAGCTATTGTCAAATAATCTGGTTCATTCACAAGTATTATTTTGTAAAGATTGTCAATAATACCGACGTAGGTTCTGAATTGACAAATTCATAAAGATTGTTACAAATGTCTTTTTGATAACAATCTTTATATCCGTAACAACCTTTATGACTGTTTCTCTGAATAGGCCACTATGTGTGCAATATGGATAAAACCTGACGTACACTTCCCAGGTTATGGTATCAATGAGATAAAAAAAAAAATAAGATTAATCGGAAACGAATAACGCGCAAAATTAAAAAATCTCGTGGATACTTTCTGATTAAACTTCGTATTTATAATAAAATTAGGATGCGTATTGTCTACTATACTTGCCGTCAAATAATTATGGACTGGAGATTTCTACACTGATGCCAAATTTTTTAAGTGTCTACCTGTACAAATATCTGTAATCTGTCAACTTCATTTTTTATTCTGACATTTTTGTTAGTACTTGCGTGCGCTTCTTATTCCTAGTCCTATAAATATCATTATTTTAGACTTTTGAAAAGAAAATAAGTGAAACTCATGAACTAAATAGTCCTGATTCTTAAAAAAAATGTTTAGGAAAACAAGATTTAAATGGACAGGCAAAAACAATTGCCAATGTACACAATTTTTTCAAAAAATTGGCTTTACATCCTGAAAAAAATTATAATTTAATAAATAACAAGAAAACTTTGGATTTGACTGCAGAAGCATGTTGTGTTCATCTAATAATCAATTATTCTTACCTTTTGGTTAGATTTCAGCGCTTATCGTAGTAAACGCGACATTAGCTTGATGTGTGAAAACGGGTCAAATTAGAAATATAAATTTTCCGCAGAGACAATTTTTATATTACGTATTACTGTCTTACCTTACTTATTTTTTATAATATTTTCTTCATTTACGATATATGAAAAATTTTAATCAGTTTTAAATGTATTAAATGACATTTGCGTTCATTCCTGGTCATGTCAAGTTACAAGCGGCAACACCGCTGGGCAAGGGACAGGGTGCGGAAAGGGATAAAAGTTGAACTTCAGTCCATAATCATATGACGGCGAGTGTAAAAAGGAAAATGCGTATTCTCTGTTTTTGTTATTCCAAATCTGAGTAAATTACAATTATTTTCAAATTTTTGACAATATCTGTGTTAAAAAATAAAATCACAGCATTTTATTTATTAATCTACATACTTTCTACATTAATTCGTCTCTTCCATTAAATTTTGTAGTGATAAACCCAACGCATATACAATTTTTTTAACATCCCGTGATAAAATGAGATTAAACAGTAATGAAATACCCAGGTGACTCTGACTACAGTAGCATTCAGGTTGTTGGCATTTATATTTTTTTATTTCCTTTTATATCTTTCGTTTACATACGCTGTCCTCGCGTAAATTCTGTGCCAAGCAGAAAAACACGCTTGTATGCTTAGATTTTCAACAGATGTTGCCTCTTAACCTTTTTATTTCCTACGCATTGCAGACTTGTTTATAATCTTTTAATACCAGAAGAAAAATTGGAGCACCTCGGGAGAGAAAATATCGTACACGAATTTAACGTCAGCGAAAAATGTAGGTAACTCTTCAGAATATTTAGAAAACTTCTTTTACCAACAAAATACTTATAATAATAATTATTCTCAACAATGGGGTCATGCCAAAAAAAAAAAAAGTTGCTAATATTTTTATAAAAATAGAATCTATGACCCTTATTATCCATATTGCAACATAAAACATCCCAAAATATAATACTTTTCATTCATAATTTACTTAAAAGATATTCGCGCTACGATTTTCTGTGACGTCATATATCGGCTACTCACACAACGACACTAGTCACACGTACATGAAGGTTACAATGTTACAAACTTCAAACGCGAAGTTAAACGTCAAATCCGAGTAAACTAACCAAATATTTATAAAGCTGTCAGAGGAAAAGTGCGCTCTATTCAATCTTTTTTGTTTCATAAAGATTTAATTATTTCATTAGAGAAATATTATTTTTAATTGTAGGTTTGTGTGCTTGATAATAATTTAATACATAAATAATTGTATATTTATAATGATAATAATGAGAAAACTTGGCGAAGAACAACTGTGCAGTTCCAACTTGTGGAAACAATTTATTAAAAAACCCAAAAAAACTATTTGTGAACAATCTTAATTTACATTTTGTCCGCCAGGGTGAACTGGAATCGTTCAGATACATGACGTGTGCACTCACGTGACCTCATTGAGATTTGAAATTGACCACTATTTTAAAAAAATTACATCTACAAAACAATGCACACAAATGGCGTGAAAATATTATTTACATATTCTGTGACCGGTAGACTTCCAGGAAAAAAATAAAACAGAAAATGTGGCATGACCCCATTTATCGTTGCATACGATGATCGAATGTTACAGAATGGAATAATGGAAAATAATCGGACACGCATTCAAGCAAAGTTTATTTATTTCCTGGCCTTCGTTTCGACTGTACTACTACAGGGCTAGAAATGGTCAGTTGTAAAAGGTAATATATGGAACCCCAATACGATCCATTGGAGATATTTTAACCTCTCGCTAAGAGAGTTATTGGATTCATGCTAAAAATCGCATACCCAGATTTTATTGAATAAGAACGATTTAAGATCCCTACAAACAGATTTTAAATTTTTACGATGATGTCTGTGTGTGTGTGTGGGTGTGTGTGTGTGTATGGATGTGTGTATGTGTGTGAGTCTGGGTGTGTATGTATGTGTGGATGTTGGAGGGACGATTCCTCAAAAACTATAAGATTAAAGACCAATTTAACTACGTATTCTTTAATCTGACATTAATGGGAAGAGCTGAAAAGGTTTTAGTAACAATTGGCCAACCGGAAGTAGTAGTTTCTTAAAAAAATCTTCTAAATATTAATTTTTGAAAATTGAAGTATGTTATTACAAATATTGCATAATATAAAATTCTCTATGCAATACATTGAACATTTTTATTATATTTTCTACAGATTTAAAGATAGAGAATTATAAATATATAAAATAATCCATTGTCTAATGAATCAACCAGTCCATGGAAACCAGTTAAAAAATTAAAATGTTTGTAATTGACATAAATGTCATTGAAGGATTTTACTAGGAAGTACATTTACTATTTCTTATTTTATCATTAAGTAAATATTTACAATGGGCTACTTGCGTACGTTTTTTTTATTTCATATTTTTGAAGAGCAGGTAAAAACTTGCTACCCCTATTTTTTCTTTTGACAAAATTTTTATTAATTAGCCAGAAAAAAAATAATGAAATTTAATTATTTGAATTACCGCCATTTATGACGTAGAATTACGCCGCACCAATGAGTAATCGTAAAGCTATAACGTTTGTTTGTACGGGTAATATAGATCTCTTGTTTGACGTTTCAACAATAGTTTGGAGGTTAGTATTTTAGTTTGTCTTTTCCGTATCGATATTTTAAATTACATGTAACTACCTATGTGTTTATTTGTGAAGTAATTAATATATTTGAGAGCCCAGAGAGAGCAAAATGTCAAATTCAAATTAAAACTTTCTCGAACGCAATGCCATCTATAAGTTACATTCTTAAACATGGTTCTCTTCCTCAGTTCAATATAATGACGTCACAGAAAATTTTCTTTCTTAATTTACTAAAAAACAAACAACTTTTTTAAAATAAAATTTATATTTTTATATATGTTTTTATCATAACATTACGTATATAGTGATAGAAATCGGATTTTCAGTACCATGCAAGTAGCCCATTATAGATATAGTTGGCGCACGTTAAATTGATACTGTCCTTAAATGTAAATAAATAAATAAATAAATAAATATATCATCACGGCATATTACCCATTTCTGGGTGTGCCAGTATCTACAACACATGTAGACATCGGTAATGATGACGATATATTTTACCGTGTGGGCGCTTACCAGGCGTCACCTCACGGGCACTCATAGCTGGCGTGGAGAGTGCACCACAGGGATCACTTTTGTGCCATTTAAAATTGGAAATATTTGGCGTCAGTCGGGATCGAACCCGGTTCCCCCAGGTTCGCGACCAGACACTCAGGTACGCGGCCTTAAATGTGAAAACCTAAAATTCATACTTGGACAAGTCGAGATGTAATAGTAATTATAATATGCTATTGGTATAAAAAAAATGGGATTTATTTATAAGCCAAAGTATGTACAGTATCAGTATCAACTAAACACGCGCTTCCTATACATATATTTCAAATGCCGGCAATCTCATCAATGAATTGGAAGATTATCGAACATTTAGAAGAGTAGGAGGGAACTTGTTCATAGAATGAATTGAAACATCAAGAATAGACGTAATTAGATTTTTTGTGTGTACCAGAAATGTTAAATACAATACTTATATAACCTAATATGAAAATGGCTAGAGGTATTGTGCTGGCCACAACAGATTTTTAAATAGCATTTCCTATATACCTACCATTTAATGTCACCCTAAACATAAATACATATTTGTTTTATTAATGTAGAAGTTGTAACCATAATGACACTTCATGATTATACGATACGATATGACGCAAATACGAGTTGCATACCGTATTTTTTTTTTTTGTTCTATTGATAGAAATAAAAAGATAAAAATACCTTAACATTTATAAGCTAACCAGATTTCGATTTGGTCTATATCTGCGAATATCGTTTGTTTTCTTTCAATAGAGAATAAGGATAAAAATATCGACTCTCACATTGTTTTGATTGTGGATCAATAAATTAAAAACTCCATGTTTATTCCAGTCTCGTCCACCCACACTTGACTTAGTGCCAAAGGTCGCACGACCACCAAACAACTTTTGTTTCCACTATTGTTTGCTATGGGAAAACAAACTCGCATCATTATACTGATAGGAATATCATATTCAATCACTTGTTAAAGATATTAATATTACTATCCCCTTTATCAATTACGTTGATTTGCTTAATTTGAAAGTAAGAATGAAACGAGATATTTGATACACGCGAGCTGATTGGTCACACGCGAACCATTTAAATTTTTCATTCAATTATTGGTAAGCTTATGTAGGACATTAATTTTTTACTTTCCTCTAGGGGAATATGTATATGAATTTCCAATAATTTGTAATAAAAGCTTCATTATCAATTCTTACTAATGCAATTAGGAAACACGTGTCACGAACTTTCTTCTCTTCTGTTCTAATCGTTATTACACACTTGTTGAATAATATAACCATTTAAGTTCTCAACCAATCTTCTTCTGAAATGGTTACGAACTAATTTCTGAATATTTAAAAACTTTCAAAGTTGAAAAATTTATTTCAAGCTGTCTTAGAGACTTCCAATTTCCAAAGCTGTCAAATTAATTACTGAGGAACTTAAAAATTGTTAAATTATTTTCAAACTGACTTAAAAACTGTCAATGTTATCAAATTATAAACCATGAATCTCTGGTTAAGTCCGTATTTTATTATACAGGGTTTCTCAATAAGCTTGCTCACTATTGGTAACTTTTTTATTTGAAGAGATTCGAGGTTGGTTAAATGAGCAAAATTGTGCCATTTTATATTAGAAAATTGGTCATGTAGACAAAATAAAATTTGTGTCAGCGGTTCTCAAAATTTGGAACAATATATATATTTTTTAAATGGAACCATATATTTTTTTATTATCTTATTGGAAAGAGTATTTTTTTCTCTTTCCAATAAGGTAATGTCGTTTATGTACAATTTTTTCAAATAAACGAGTTATTTACGGTTAAAATTTTAAATTTTGTAAACTATTTTGTTAGTTTTTAGTCAAGTAAGCCATGGAAACAATTGATTCTTTGTTTGTTTGACGTTTAATAATTTCTCCCGTAAAGTTATCTGTATTTAATAATGTTTAATAACTTTACAAATGAAGAAAAGTTAGATATGATCGTGCTATATGGAAAGTTATATCTAGACACCAGTTACGTAGAACGGTCGGCTCTCTTTCCAAAAGAGTTTAAATGTGCGAAAGAAATAATAGCATTCAATTTGAATATTTTCTTTGTTTTGTTATTACTGTAAAATAAATTAATAAAATAATAATTTTATAAAAGACAATTGTTTCCATAGTTTACTTGACCTAAACTAATAAAAGATAATTTTTATCTTTAAACAGAATTAACTCTTTTATTTGAAAAAATTGTACATAAACAACATTACCTTATTGGAAAGAGAAAAAAATACTCTTTCTAATAAGATAATAAAAAATATATGGTTCTATTTAAAAAATATATATTCTGTCCCAAATTTTGGGAACCGCTGACACAATTTTTATTTTGTCTACATGACCAATTTTCTAATATAAAATGGCACAATTTTGCTAATTTAACCAACCTCGTATCTCTTCAAATAAAAAAGTTACCAATAGTGAGCAAGCTTATTGAGACACCTTGTATACTTAATATATATATATATATATATATATATACTTAACTTTTACAAATTAATTCCAATTCCAAATAACAAATAAATAATTTTTTAAAATTACAGTGCAAATTTGCACAGAAAAAATCTGATGTGGCCAGCACATGACCTCCCGCCAATTCCATGTTGAAAATAGCAGTGAGCTTTACGTAAAGTATTACTTCCAGTTGATCGGTTGTAAATAAAATCTAACTTGTTGTCCAATAAATAGAAAAGTCTGTAATACGAAATTTAGGATTATCTTTTATTGTTTTTCCTCAAAAATCTGTTAGAGATCCAAATTAAGTAACACATCCTATTTATTATATATGGTTAAAATCTGATATGTTGTTTCAAATTATATATGAGTTTTAAATACCAAATTTGAAAAGTTTTGAATCATATTTTAATAGACTTTAAGGAAAAATCGTCACACACACACATTCTTATAAAAAACAGCATCATCTTGTAGGTGCTCTAAAACACAATCTTTGTAAATTCTTCGCCGTACATGATCCATTTCGTAAATGTGTAGTTGTAAATTAATATTAATTTATAGTGCTGCCAAATAGAAAAAAAATAAAATAAGATCATCATGTACATCTAACATTTATGTATGATGGAAAATATATTATTTTTACAAACCTTAATTAAATATTTTACTATTATATTCTCCTTAACACTGTTTCATTATTAATTTTAATGTAATTGCAGTAATTGCTTCCTGTCAGTGACATTTGATTAAATATGTCAAAATTATTAATAAAATTATATTTTTGTTTGACGCATAGGCTAAATTATATTATAAATTCACATTTAAAGTTATTTAGAGTTATTTACTAAATGTTATTATCGTAGAATTGAAGATTGTACCATTATATTCAATTTGAATTAGTAAAATTTGCTAATATATTATATTCAATGAACTTTTTATGGCATAAACATAAAAAGTAATAACTTTTCATGTATATACCCGAAATGTAAAAACTTTTTATGGTATAAACACAAAAAGTAAAAGTTTTAAATAAATAACTAAATAAATACCATAAAAAAATTTACTTTTTGGGTATATACATGAAAAGTTTTTATTTTTTGAGTATATACTATAAAAAGCTTTTACTTTTTATGTTTATACCATAAAAAGTTTATACTTTTCGGGTATATACATGAAATGTTTTTACTTTTTATGTTTATACCTTAAAAAGTTTTTACTTTTCGGGACTATACATGAAAAGTTTTTACTTTTTGAGTATATACTATAAAAAGCTTTTATTTTTTATATTTATAACATAAAAAGTTTTTACTTTTCGGGTCTATACATGAAAAGTGTTTTTACTTTTTTTATATATACATGAAAAATTTTTCCGTTTTGAGTATATACTATAAAAAGCTTTTACTTTTTATGTTTATAAAATATAAAGTTTTTACTTTTCGGGTATACACATGAAAAGTGTTTACTTTTTTTGTTTATAACATAAAAAGTTTTTACTTTTCGGGTATACACATGAAAAGTGTTTACTTTTTATGTTTATACCATAAAAAGTGTTTACTTTTCGGGTATATACATGAAAAGTTTTTACTTTTTGATTATATACTATAAAAAGCTTTTACTTTTTATGTTTATACCATAAAAAGTTTTTACTTTTCGGGTATATATATGAAAAGTTTTTACTTTTTGGGTATATACTATAAAAAGCTTTTACTTTTTATGTTTATACCATAAAAAGTTTTTACTTTTCGGGTATATACATGAAAAGTTTTTACTTTTTGAGTATATACTATAAAAAGCTTTTACTTTTTACGTTTATACCATAAAAAGTTTTTACTTTTCAGGTATATACATGAAAAGTTTTTACTTTTTATGTTTATACCATAAAAAGTTTTTACTTTTCAGGTATATACATGAAAAGTTTTTACTTTTTGAGTATATACTATAAAAAGCTTTTACTTTTCAGGTATATACATGAAAAGTTATTACTTTTTGAGTATATACTATAAAAAGCTTTTACTTTTTATGTTTATACCATAAAAAGTTTTTACTTTTCGGGTATATATATGAAAAGTTTTTACTTTTTGGGTATATACTATAAAAAGCTTTTACTTTTTATGTTTATACCATAAAAAGTTTTTACTTTTCGGGTATATACATGAAAAGTTTTTACTTTTTGAGTATATACTATAAAAAGCTTTTACTTTTTACGTTTATACCATAAAAAGTTTTTACTTTTCAGGTATATACATGAAAAGTTTTTACTTTTTATGTTTATACCATAAAAAGTTTTTACTTTTCAGGTATATACATGAAAAGTTTTTACTTTTTGAGTATATACTATAAAAAGCTTTTACTTTTTACGTTTATACCATAAAAAGTTTTTACTTTTCAAATATATACATGAAAAGTTTTTACTTTTTATGTTTATACCATAAAAAGTTTTTACTTTTCGGGTATATACATGAAAAGTTTTTACTTTTTGTGTATATACTATAAAAAGCTTTTACTTTTTATGTTTATACCATAAAAAGTTTTTACTTTTCGGGTATATACATGAAAAGTTTTTACTTTTTGAGTATATACTATAAATAGCTTTTACTTTTTATGTTTATACCATAAAAAGTTTTTAATTTTCGGTTATATACATGAAAAGTTTTTACTTTTTGAGTATATACTATAAAAAGCTTTTACTTTTTATGTTTATACCATAAAAAGTTTTTAATTTTCGGTTATTTACATAAAAAGTTTTTATGTTTATACCATAAAAAGTTTTTACTTTTCGGGTATATACATGAAAAGTTTTTACTTTTTGAGTATATACTATAAAAAGCTTTTACTTTTTACGTTTATACCATAAAAAGTTTTTACTTTTCGGGTATATACATGAAGAATTTTTACTTTTTGGGTATATACTATAAAAAGCTTTTACTTTTTATGTTTATACCATAAAAAGTTTTTACTTTTCGGGTATATACATGAAGAATTTTTACTTTTTGGGTATATACTATAAAAAGCTTTTACTTTTTATGTTTATACCATAAAAAGTTTTTACTTTTCGGGTATATACATGAAAAGTTTTTACTTTTTGAGTATATACTATAAAAAGCTTTTACTTTTTACGTTTATACCATAAAAAGTTTTTACTTTTCAGGTATATACATGAAAAGTTTTTACTTTTTATGTTTATACCATAAAAAGTTTTTACTTTTCAGGTATATACATGAAAAGTTTTTACTTTTTGAGTATATACTATAAAAAGCTTTTACTTTTCAGGTATATACATGAAAAGTTATTACTTTTTGAGTATATACTATAAAAAGCTTTTACTTTTTATGTTTATACCATAAAAAGTTTTTACTTTTCGGGTATATATATGAAAAGTTTTTACTTTTTGGGTATATACTATAAAAAGCTTTTACTTTTTATGTTTATACCATAAAAAGTTTTTACTTTTCGGGTATATACATGAAAAGTTTTTACTTTTTGAGTATATACTATAAAAAGCTTTTACTTTTTACGTTTATACCATAAAAAGTTTTTACTTTTCAGGTATATACATGAAAAGTTTTTACTTTTTATGTTTATACCATAAAAAGTTTTTACTTTTCAGGTATATACATGAAAAGTTTTTACTTTTTGAGTATATACTATAAAAAGCTTTTACTTTTTACGTTTATACCATAAAAAGTTTTTACTTTTCAAATATATACATGAAAAGTTTTTACTTTTTATGTTTATACCATAAAAAGTTTTTACTTTTCGGGTATATACATGAAAAGTTTTTACTTTTTGTGTATATACTATAAAAAGCTTTTACTTTTTATGTTTATACCATAAAAAGTTTTTACTTTTCGGGTATATACATGAAAAGTTTTTACTTTTTGAGTATATACTATAAATAGCTTTTACTTTTTATGTTTATACCATAAAAAGTTTTTAATTTTCGGTTATATACATGAAAAGTTTTTACTTTTTGAGTATATACTATAAAAAGCTTTTACTTTTTATGTTTATACCATAAAAAGTTTTTAATTTTCGGTTATTTACATAAAAAGTTTTTATGTTTATACCATAAAAAGTTTTTACTTTTCGGGTATATACATGAAAAGTTTTTACTTTTTGAGTATATACTATAAAAAGCTTTTACTTTTTACGTTTATACCATAAAAAGTTTTTACTTTTCGGGTATATACATGAAGAATTTTTACTTTTTGAGTATATACTATAAAAAGCTTTTACTTTTTATGTTTATACCATAAAAAGTTTTTACTTTTCGGGTATATACATGAAAAGTTTTTACTTTTTGAGTATATACTATAAAAAGCTTTTTCTTTTTACATTTATAACATAAAAAGTTTTTACTTTTCAGGTATATACATGAAAAGTTTTTACTTTTTATGTTTATACCATAAAAAGTTTTTACTTTTCGGGTATATACATGAAAAGTTTTTACTTTTTGAGTATATACTATAAAAAGCTTTTACTTTTTATGTTTATACCATAAAAAGTTTTTACTTTTCGGGTATATACATGAAAAGTGTTTACTTTTTATGTTTATACCATAAAAAGTTTTTACTTTTCTGGTATATACATGAAAAGTTTTTACTTTTTGAGTATATACTATAAAAAGCTTTTACTTTTTATGTTTATACCATAAAAAGTTTTTACTTTTCGGGTATATAAATGAAAAGTTTTTACTTTTTATGTTTATACCATAAAAAGTTTTTACTTTTCTGGTATATACATGAAAAGTTTTTACTTTTTGAGTATATACTATAAAAAGCTTTTACTTTTTATGTTTATACCATAAAAAGTTTTTAGTTTTCGGGTATATACATAAAAAGTTTTTACTTTTTGAGTATATACTATAAAAAGTTTTTACTTTTTATGTTTATACCATAAAAAGTTTTTACTTTTCGGGTATATACATGAAAAGTTTTTACTTTTTGAGTATATACTATAAAAAGCTTTTACTTTTTATGTTTATACCATAAAAAGTTTTTACTTTTCGGGTATATACATGAAAAGTTTTTACTTTTTATGTTTATACCATAAAAAGTTTTTACTTTTCGGGTATATACATGAAAAGTTTTTACTTTTTGAGTATATGCTATAAAAAGCTTTAACTTTTTATGTTTATACCATAAAAAGTTTTTACTTTTCGGGTATATACATGAAAAGTTTTTACTTTTTATGTTTATATCATAAAAAGTTTTTACTTTTCGGGTATATACATGAAAAATTTTTACTTTTTATGTTTATACCATAAAAAGTTTTCACTTTTCGTGTATATACATGAAAAGTTTTTACTTTTTGAGTATATACTATAAAAAGCTTTTACTTTTTATGTTTATACCATAAAAAGTTTTTACTTTTCGGGTATATACATGAAAAGTATTTACTTTTTATGTTTATACCATAAAAAGTTTTTACTTTTCGGGTATATACATGAAGAGTTTTTACTTTTTGAGTATATACTATAAAAAGCTTTTACTTTTTATGTTTATACCATAAAAAGTTTTTACTTTTCGGGTATATACATAAAAAGTTTTTAGTTTTTATGTTTATACCATAAAAAGTTTTTACTTTTCGGGTATATACATGAAAAGTTTTTACTTTTTGAGTATATACTATAAAAAGCTTTTACTTTTTATGTTTATACCATAAAAAGTTTTTACTTTTCGGGTATATACATAAAAAGTTTTTAGTTTTTATGTTTATACCATAAAAAGTTTTTACTTTTCGGGTATATACATGAAAAGTTTTTACTTTTTGAGTATATACTATAAAAAGCTTTTACTTTTTATATATATATATATATATATATATATATATATATATAACATAAAAAGTTTTTACTTTTCGGGTATATACATGAAAAGTGTTTACTTTTTATGTTTATACCATAAAAAGTTTTTACTTTTAGGGTATATACATGAAAAGTTTTTACTTTTTGAGTATATACTATAAAAAGCTTTTACTTTTTATGTTTATACCATAAAAAGTTTTTACTTTTCGGGTATATACATGAAAAGTTTTTACTTTTTATGTTTATACCATAAAAAGTTTTTACTTTTCGGGTATATACATGAAAAGTTTTTACTTTTTGAGTATATGCTATAAAAAGCTTTTACTTTTTATGTTTATACCATAAAAAGTTTTTACTTTTCAGGAATATACATGAAAAGTTTTTACTTTTTAAGTATATACTATAAAAAACTTTTACTTTTTATGTTTATACCATAAAAAGTTTTTACTTTTTGAGTATATACTATAAAAAGCTTTTACTTTTTATGTTTATACCATAAAAAGTTTTTACTTTTCAGGTATATACATGAAAAGTTATTACTTTTTATATTTATACCATAAAAAGTTTTTACTTTTCGGGTATATACATGAAAAGTTTTTACTTTTTGAGTATATACTATACAAAGCTTTTACTTTTTATGTTTAAACCATAAAAAGTTTTTACTTTTCAGGAATATACATGAAAAGTTTTTACTTTTTAAGTATATACTATAAAAAACTTTTACTTTTTATGTTTATACCATAAAAAGTTTTTACTTTTTGAGTATATACTATAAAAAGCTTTTACTTTTTATGGTATAAACATAAAAAGTAAAAACTTTTCATGTATATACGCGAAAAATAAAAACTTTTTATGGTATAAACGTAAAAACTAAAAACTTTTTATGTATATACCCGAAAAGTATAATCTTTTTTATGGTATAAGCATAAAAAGTAAAAGCTTTTTATAGTATATACTCAAAAAGTATAAACTTTTCATGTATATACCAGAATAGTAAAAACTTTTTGTGGTATAAACATAAAAAGTAAAAGCTTTTTATAGTTTATACTCAAAAAGTAAAAACTTTTCATGTATATACCCGAAAAGTAAAAACTTTTTATGGTATAAACATAAAAAGTAAAAGCTTTTTATAATATATACTCAAAAAGTAAAAACTTTTCATGTATATACCCGAAAAGTAAAAACTTTTTATGGTATAAACATAAAATGTAAAAGCTTTTTATAGTATATACTCAAAAAGTAAAAACTTTTCATGTATATACCCGAAAAGTAAAAACTTTTTATGGTGTAAACACAAAAAGCAAACACTTTTCATGTATATACCCGAAAAGTAAAAACTTTTTATGTTATAAACATAAAAAGTAAAAGCTTTTTATAGTATGTACTCAAGAACTAAAAACTTTTTATGTATATACCCGAAAAGTAAAAACTTTTTATGGTATAAACATAAAAAGTAAAAGCTTTTTATAGTATATACTCAAAAAGTAAAAACTCTTCATGTATATACCCGAAAAGTAAAAACTTTTTAAAGTAAAAACTTTTTTGTATATACCCGAAAAGTAAAAACTTTTTATGGTATAAACATTGAAAGTAAAAACTTTTCATGTATATACCCGAAAAGTAAAAACTTTTTATGGTATAAACATAGAAAGTAAAAGCTTTTTATAGTATATACTCAAAAAGAAAAACTTTTCATGTGTATACCCCAAAAGTAAAAACTTTTTATGGCATAAACATAAAAAGTTATAAGTTTTTATAGTATATACTCAAAAAGTAAAAACTTTTCATGTATATACCCGAAAAATAAAAACTTTTTATGGTATAAACTTAAAAAGTAAAAACTTTTCATGTGTATACCCGAAAAGTAAAAACTTTTTATGGTATAAACATAAAAACTAAAAACTTTTTATGTATATACCCGAAAAGTATAAACTTTTTTATGGTATAAACATAAAAAGTAAAAGCTTTTTATAGTATATACTCAAAAAGTAAAAAATTTTCATGTATATACCCGAATAGTAAAAACTTTTTATGGTATAAACATATAAAGTAAAAGCTCTTTATAGTATATGCTCAAAAAGTAAAAACTTTTCATGTATATACCCGAAAAGTAGAAACTTTTTATGGTATAAACATAAAAAGTAATAACTTTTCATGTATATACCCGAAAAGGAAAAACTTTTTATGGTATAAACATGAAAAGTAAAAGCTTTTTATAGTATATACTCAAAAAGTAAAAAGTTTTTATGCATATATCCGAAAAGTAAAAACTTTTTATTATATAAACGTAAAAAGTAATAACTTTTCATGTATATACCCGAACAGTAAAAACTTTTTTATGGTATAAACATAAAAAGGAAAAACATTTCATGTATATACCCGAAAAGTAAAAACTTTTTATGGTATAAACATAAAAAGTAATAACTTTTTATGTATATACCCGAAAAGTAATAACTTTTTATAGTATAAACATAAAAAGTAAAAGCTTTTTATAGTATATACTCAAAAAGTAAATACTTTTCATGTATATACCCGAAAAGTAAAAACTTTTTATGGTATAAACATAAAAAGTAAAAACTTTTCATGTATATACTTTTATAAAAACTTTTTATGGTATAAACATAAAAAGTAATAACTTTTTATGTATATACCCGAAAAGTAATAACTTTTTATAGTATAAACATAAAAAGTAAAAGCTTTTTATAGTATATACTCAAAAAGTAAATACTTTTCATGTATATACCCGAAAAGTAAAAACTTTTTATGGTATAAACATAAAAAGTAAAAACTTTTCATGTATATACCCGAAAAGTAAAAACTTTTTAAGGTATAAACATAAAAACTAAAAACTTTTCATGTATATACCCGAAAAGTATAAACTTTTTTATGGTATAAACATAAAAAGTAAAAGCTTTTTATAGTATATACTCAAAAATTAAAAACTTTTCATGTATATACCCGAAAGGTAAAAACTTTTTATAGTATAAACATAAAAAGTAAAAACTTTTCATGTATATACCGAAAAGTAAAAACTTTTTATGGTATAAACATAAAAAGTAAAAGCTTTTTATAGTATATACTCAAAAAGGAAAAACTTTTCATGTATATACCCGAAAAGTAAAAACTTTTTATGGTATAAACATAAAAAGTAAAAACTTTTATAGTATATACTCAAAATGTAAAAACTTTTCATGTATATACCCGAATAGTAAAAACTTTTTATGGGATAAACATAAAAAGTAAAAGCTCTTTATAGTATATGCTCAAAAAGTAAAAACTTTTCATGTATATACCCGAAAAGTAAAAACTTTTTATGGTATAAACATAAAAAGTAATAACTTTTCATGTATATACCCGAAAAGTAATAACTTTTTATGGTATAAACATAAAAAGTAAAAGCTTTTTATAGTATATACTCAAAAAGTAAAACTTTTCATTTATGTACCCGAAAAGTAAAACTTTTTATGGTATAAACATAAAAAGTAAAAACTTTTTATGGTATAAATATAAAAAGTAAAAACTTTTCATGGTATAAACATAAAAATTATTATTATGTTGTTTAAAATTATATAAGAAAATATAATTAGACAAAATTTCAATTCTATTTTTTTCTGTGAAGTGCAAAGAAAAACTTACATGGAAGTAGCCAAATAGAAGAGGACGTAAATACGTTAAAAATAAGAAGATAAAAAAGCACTTAATAGGACAAAATGGAAAAACATTCATTGCTGTGAACCTTTTAAGGGTTGTAGAGAAATTGATGATGGTAGAAATACATATAATAGAAAGTATATACTGAAACATTTTAGAGAAATAAGAACAAATTGCACGTTTTAAAAAGTGTAACACTTTATAAAAACTAGCGAAGAATTTCTTTTCAGGCGAAGTTTATTTTAATAACCTCATTACTAAGGTGGAAAAACTAATAAAGAAAACCTCCGTCAAATTGTAGATTTTATTTCCCGACCTTATTAGCTTTTCTAATGAGCAATATAAAAATATCTCGACTTGTTAGTCGTAGCTTTCCGTCCACTTTTTAATTATGAGATAAAAATTACCGCTTTACAATTAAAGTGTAATTTGCTGGGATAGCTGGGTGAATCATTACGTTTAAAGTTATAATTAAGCTAATCTGTAGTGCTTTTGATTTATATTTCATGTTGGATAAATTATAGCGCATATCTGTTGGTATGCCTGTTGTTGCAGAGGCCTGTATTACCATACGAATGTAATATACTAATGGAATCCCTCATACGTGATAACAGCAATTTTAATTTTAAATGTTGTGAATTCCCTAAAGACTCGACTAAGCCGTAGTGAATGTCTTCAATAATGAAAACTTATAATTTTTATCTCTCGCTAAGAGAGGTATTGGATTCATGCTAAAATTCGCATATCCAGATTTCAGTGAATAAGCACGATTTAAGGTCCCTAGAATCCGATTATAACATTTTTAAAATGATGTCTGTTTGTGGATGTGTGTATGTGTATATGTATGGATGTTGTGGACACGATTCCTCAAAAACCATAAGACTTAAAAATTGTTTAACTATGGATTCCTCAATCTGACATTCCTGGAAAGAGCTGAAAAGGTTTTTTTAACAATTAAACAACCGGAAGTAGTAGTTTCTGAGAAAAATTCTTCTAAATATAATAAAGAACATAAAATTCTCCATCTAATACATTTAAAATTTTTATTATATCTTGTATAGATTTAGAGATAAAGACACTATAATATATAGAGTAATTTAATCGCAGAGGCCAAGGCACTAAGGAAACCAGTTGACAAATTCCAATGTTTATAACATAGTTTTTAAATGACACACGTCAGTGTCAAATATCAACAGTTTTAATGACATTCTGACAGCTTTTTCTGGGAAGTATCTTTCTTATTGTTTTATTAATTAAATATTTGAAATTATAGGTTCAATTGCATATATCCATCAGAAATACCGCCAATCTGGTTAATGAATTGGAAGAATCTCTAACATTTCGAAACTTCCTCATACAATGAAAAATAGATATAATTAGAATTATATGTGTGCAGAAGACATGTTAAATACAATAAAAAACAATATTTGGATAAAGTTCTATATTTTTTTGTTATAAAACGACGGTTTGAAAGGGAAGTGCAATAAATACTTATATAGCCTAATATGGAAATAGCGAGAGGTCTTGTGCTGGCCACAACAGATTTTTTTTCGAGAATCCGTGATAGAGGATTTTACAGGGTGTAAATTTGGAATTTTAAAAGAATACCTGGATTTTTTTTAATCTATTTACATTTTTGATATTTTTATAATATTTTTTGTGTTTAATTTTGAATTGAGATTTCTAAAATTCTAACTTTCTAACATTGTACATAAAATTATTCATTTTAACGTTTTGGCACAAATTTCAACAATTTTTATTGTAAAAAATCTGATGTGAACACTACATGACTTCCTTGTACGCGTATTAAACTATACATATTTCTTATAACTCAAATATAAAATATTAATTTAACTTCAAAACGGGAAAATATATAGTGACCATTGATTTTTTTTAAATAATTATTTAGTAGACACCTTGTTTTATCACGAGAAAATAGTTTTTCTCAAATACTACATGTCCACTAAAACTTTATTGAATGCTTTATGCACTTTAGAGAGAGTATAAAATTCTGAATCTTTTTCAACTAACACTTTTATGACATTAGTTCTGTAGCGAGGCGATAAATGTGTCGTATAAAGTTTTTTTTTGTGTACTATACTGTATAACAACCATTTTCGTATGGACAACTATCAATAAGGTTAACATTTTTAAATAAAGTGGTAAAATATACTCTTTTATATTTTGCATTCATAATGAAGTCATTACGAAACTCAATTGCGTGTCGAAAGAGCTTTCATTTCAATACGCAATCTTTATTTTAGAAGGTTGGTATAGGTGACATTTACTTAAATTTTCAGACGTCATAATTCAGAATTGACATGAAGCATGAATTTTCAAATAATAGGCTACTTGCGTGGTACTGATAATTCGATTTCTATCACTATACACATAATGTTATGTTGAAAACATATATAAAAATATAAATTTTATTTAAAAAAAAATATTTGTTTTTTAGTAAATTAAGAAAGAAAATCATTATATTGAACTGAAAAGGGAACCATGTTTAAGAATGTAACTTATAGATGGCATTGCGTGCGAGAAAGTTTTAATTTGAATTTGACATTTTTCTCTTTCTGGGCTCTCAAATATATTAATTACTGCACAAATAAACATATAGGTAGTTATATGTAATTTAAAATATCGATACGAAAAAGACAAACTAAAATACTAACCTCCAAACTATTGTTGAAACGTCAAACAGGAGTTCTACATTACCTGTACAAACAAACGCTATGGCTTTACGACCACTCATTGGTGCGGCGTAATTCTACGTCATACATGGCGGTAATTCAAATAATCAAATTTCATTATTTTTTTTCTGGCTAATTAATAAATATTTTGCCAAAAGAAAAAAATATGGGTAGCAAGTTTTTACCTGTTCTTCAAAAATATGAAATAAAAAAAAAATACGCAAGTAGCCCATTGCATAAATGTCAATCCAATGTTAGTAACTACATTACTCATACAAATTTCCCTAAATCAACTCTTTAATATACCAGTTTTTTAAAAATATTTTAATATATAAAAGATGCAAAATATAAACAACAGTATAAGGGACTCAATTTGCAAAACTTTTTTCGTACTTGTTATTTAGAAAATTCGTCAGAGTTCGTTTTCAATATTTTATATACAACTCGTTCTTTAATATACTCTTTTATAGATTTATTAATGAATAATTTGATGTGATGTATTTTATAGTTTTCTAATATTTAATAATTATTTGCGATACAAGTACGTAAAGATATTCTTTAGTCACGAATAGGTCAATTAAAACAAAACACGAGTGCAGCGAGGGCTTTAAGAATTTTAAAATGTAGTTTTTATATAAAATATAAATAAATATTTATTTGAAATTCAATAGTTTAATTTTAATCATTTTACAAACTCAACTGACTATAATTCTGAAATGGATATTAGATCCCTTTTAATTTAAATGCTTCATTTATTGAAAAAAGATTAGTATTAATTCATAATATAACACCTATCCTTGACATTTAGTTCGACATAATATTTATTCTTAATAAAGGTCCTAGTAAATCATGTTAACGGTTATTAATGCTACAACGCAATTCTCATTAATATTATGTCAATGGGCATGAAAATTACATCAAGCTTCAAGTGTTATTATAACGCGCGCAAAAATATCAGAATACAAACTCACTCAAAAGATCAACAAGAAATCAACATAAATTTATCATAACAAGAATAAATTATCCTCCACTTTCTACTTGTTCTAATAATTCGAATAATATTTGTAAAAGATATCAAAAAGAATAATAAATTATGTACTTGTTGTACAAAATCAATAATGATTAATAATTAATGAAAGTGATTATATCATCAAGGATTTATTCTGTAATTCATGTATAGACAGACATTGGTCTCTGGTGTGGTAAATATGAAATAAATTATATCAGGCCCATTGTTCAGTGTGTTAATATATTCTTTTTGCCTAATTATACCGAGTGTACACTTAAAATCTGTTATATAAAGACTAACATGTAATTTTTTATTCTTCTGTAGTTAATTTTAGAGGGAAGTTGTTGAAAATACACAAATTTTCAATGAATAATCATGTAACTTCAAACATTTGTAACTCAAGATCCGATGAAGTAACAACATCAGGACTGACATGAAAAGAAAGAGAATTTCATGCTGAATATACACATTCATCGTCCGTTATTTTATCTTTAACCATGTATGAGCGGTGCATAAAAATATGAAAAATGAACTATACCGTGAGTATTTTTTAACGTGAAACATTGGGTTTGTCATATCCATAGTTACGATTCGGCTTTTGATTGACAGCAATGTATTTCCGTGTCCCACTTAAAATGAAACATAGGGAACAAATTTGACAGATGTATTATAATTTAAATATTGTAAGAAATTTACCCAAGTCAGAAAACCACTCAAGAGCACTAAACATATTTCGGGCACAAGGTGCACACAATATTTTTTCTACAACTAAATTTAATTTTTAGAAAACGGGTATAATTATTTAATCAAAACTAACCTCTAATGACATCGTGTCAATATGACAGATAACCGCTATAAGTTACGACTTGACATTTGATTGACAGCTATGTATTTACCTGTCTCATTTATAACATAGGGAATGAATTTGACAGAAGTATTATATTTAAGTATTGTCAGAAAATCACTCGGGAACAAGGTGCACACAATATTTTTTTCTACAACTAAATTTAATTTAGAAAGCAGGTAGAATTATTTAAACAAAACGTCCACTGACGTCTTGTCAAATGTCAAATTCGTTCCCTATGTTTCATTTTAAATGGGACAGGCAAATACATTGCTGTCAATCAAATGTCAAGTCGTAACCATGGATAAGAAATACAATGTTTCACGTTAAAAAATACTCACGGTAGTTATTTTCGTAACAAGTTATGAAAAATACCAAATAACGTACGGACAGCTGACAAATGAATAATGTATACATATAGCCAGAAAATAATGACATAGTAACCTAGCAACCGTGTCAACTTTTACGATATGAAATATATCGTAACACTAATGTCATAAGTTCAACTTTCAGTGTTAGGATACTACGTTGATATGTCGTACTTATCACAATGGTCGTCTTAAAAATTATTATATAAATAGGACTAAAAATGGAACTAGCACTAATTCGGATTAGCTGCTAATTCTTTTACAGCCTGATTGCTAATCCTTATTTTTTGATTAGCGAATTCTACTCTAATTTTGTCTATTTATATCTTAAAATATAGTCTAACCTATTCCTAGTATCTACCTTTGTTGATAATATCATGAAAATTAAATTTTAAATACCGGAATACAATAGAATTCACTAATCCAAAAATGAGGATTAGCTTAAACTTTTTTGTGAATCGGGCTGTTAGTGAATTAGGAAAGGAGTTAAAAATGGAGCTAAAAGTGGAATTAGCTGCTAATTCTTTGATGAATCTGCATGCCAGAAATTCACTCATTCCGAAACATAGAAAATAATTTATTAGATATACTACATTAACTAAACAAATTTCTTATTTTTCATTCTACTAATATTATTCATTATGGTCTACACTAGCTAAATTTTCAAAATATTAAAGTATTAAATGCAAAATTATATACATATATATCGTTAAATTAACTAAAGAAATATTTAAATTCTATTAAATTTCCCTAATTCGTAAGACAAATTATCAAAAATTGTAGAAAAAAAAATTGTTCAAACCAGAATATAGAATTTAAATAAAATAAATAAGTGCGAGTAATTAAAGTAACCTAATATTTATTATCTATTTCGGATTAGTTAAAATGTTAAAGTCCCGTAGCCGCTTGATTGAGTGTCTGGTCGCGAATCTGGGGAACTGGGTTCGATCCCGTCCGACGCCAAATATTTCGAATTTTAAATGGCACAAAAGTGACCCCTGTGGTGCATTCTCCACGCCAGCAATAAGTGCCCGTGAGGTGACGCCTGGTAAGCGCCCGCACGGTACAAATATGTCATCGTCATTACCGATATCTGTAATAAAGCAAATTGGCATACCCAGAAATAGGTTATATGCCGTGATGATATATTTATTTATTTATTTATTTAATTTAGATAATTCAAAAATTGTAGAAAAAAATTGGTCAATAGAAAATTACAAAATAAAATAAGCAATTGAATATTTAAACTGACGTATTAGTAGAGAGGAATTTTGAGCAAACATATTTAAAATAAAATTCTAATAAATATGACCCATATGACACAAAAGACGAATATGTTTTAAATTTCTTGACACTCTGTACTGTTTAATTACCGCACAGGAATAAATAATTCCTACCTTTCTTATAGTGTGCCATTCAGCGATTTTCATTCTATTTCTTTCCGTGAGGACTTAATTTTATGTTTTACGTCACCCGCCTATGACCCAGTTTCTTACAAGGTCTTGAGTGACGTCATTTTGTGTCCTTTCGACACCAAGAGGGCCGTTAAGAGTGACGTCACGTTTTATTGTACTCTATAGGCCTTGCATCTCAAGAGGACTTACAGAAGCACTCAAAAGTTTTCGCCAGGGAGGAAGAAAATTTATTGGGTTTCGAAATTAAATGTTGAAGCTTTTTTTCTCCATCGGGAGTAGAAATCGCTATCTCTGATGTCAAATCATGACAGAAGTAAAACTTTATGCGAGTAGCAATTTTAAATGCCTCAGTTACAGAACTAATAAAATTTCTTCTTTTTGGGAGTTTTTCCGAATGAATATAAAATCCTTCATCTGCATAATAATATCTCATTTCAAATAATTTAAAATGCAGAAGTTTTAAATTCATTGATAAAGAATTCATGGCCAGTCGTCAGTCATCTGTCACAGATCAATAAAACAGTTGAAGTAAGAAACAAAACAACTGACGAATAGGAAAGGAATACGAATAAGGAAACGGAACAAACTGAATGATTTCCTGCCGTCGTATTTTATTCCTCTCGACGACTCGGAACAAAAACGGTTATTTTAAAGTAAATCTACAACAGAGGAAAAACAAAGCGAGGACAGACCTTTCTTTTTTATCGCTTTCGGCATTTTATGAAAAACAAAAGATACCTTACACAAAATAGCTTTGGGTTTCAAATATTGTACCAATTCAACGACAATAAAGTTCATAAATTCTTTAATAAGAGGTAGGTAAGTCAATAATTATTCACTATGTAGCTATAAGCTTTATTTCAATACAAATAGATTAGTGTATTGAGAAACAAGCCCTGGCTATTTTTCTAATAATATATTAAAAAACAAGTATCATAAGGCAATCTGTTAACGTACGAGTCTGAGTTTGGAAAACAAGCCGCGAGGCGAATGCGAAACAGGCCTTATGGAACATGTTTTTTATACTATTTTTCGACTCCCGCTACCCTTGGTAAGGAAGGTACTCCTATAGGGATCGTGCTAAAAATCGCATGTCAAAATTTTGGTAAATGACAACGTTTTAAGGTTCTTAGAATCCGATTTTAACATTTTCACGATGATGTCTGTGTGTATGTATGTATGTATGTATGTGTGTGTGTGTGTGTGTGTGTGTGTGTGTGTGTGTGTGTGTGTGTGTGTGTGTATGGATTTTGTCAACGCTCTGACTCAAATACTATGTTAGAAAATTTATATTTCTACCTTATTCTAAAATGGAAAGAAGCCATTAGATTTTGGTGTAAATTAGGTAACTGGAAATGGCACTTTACTTGAAGCTCAAAATAGTTTTTTCTTCGAAAAATACATTTAAATATATTTTTTTGCGATTTATGTTTTTATAAAAGTTAAAGATTATTTAATTTTCTACACGTATACATTCATACTTTTTCTATATATTTTATAGATAAACATATAAAATAATATATTTTATAAATCCCGTAGCCTATGTTTTAAAGATTACACAGTTCAGATTTCAATTGTATATAACTGACAGATAAATGGCACTGTCAAAAAACGTATCATTTCAAATTATGAATGGTAATGTTTTAAAAAGAAAATTGTTGAAATGAAAGCACTTTCGATATGCAGTTGGATTTCGTAATGACTTCATTATGGACACGAAATATAAAATAGTATTTATGTGATTAGAGCGAGTCCTAGTTATTGCTGGGCGACACATCAGGTCCAGTGATTTGTAATTGCAAAGTCAACAATACAAGTTTATGTAACAATTAATCCAGAAGTCGCCGTATATACGCAAAAAAGAAGAAGATTTTGATTCAAATAGTAAAACTGTAGGAGTTAAGACCGTAGCAGTTGCATAAAAGATTAAATATTAATACTACATCTGTAGAGCAGATTAGAGAATGAATTTCTTTTTCGTGACGATGTATATTTTGAAGAGAAGTCATGTATTCCCTAGATGGCAGTAACATAATCCTAGCAAGCAGAGAGTGCAAGAGAAAACAGCGGCACATCGTCCATATTTAATCCTTTTCGTTACTGACTCACTAGATCGATAGGGAATGATATTTCTCTCACGATACGTAACTAGAATATTGTTCTTTAAAAAATTATACGTTTCAGACAATGAAATATACACGCACAAGACAAAATAAAGTCATTATTCGCGAAAAAAATTCTAATTCTTTTCAAAGTGGAGTAAACCAAAGTGCAAATTTGATTTAAATAAAATGTGAATTTATCCAATTCAACCAATGTGAAACTTAAAAATCTGATGTGGCCAACACAATACCTCCCGCTATTTAATTTTTATTAACTTAAATACGTCGTACGTATTTACTAATGCTGCAAATATATTATGTTCCTTTGCATATAACTATTGCTTTATTTACTATTTTCATTTTAGAATATCACCATTATTATTAATATGACCTGTGTAACAAAGGAATTGAGGTTTATAAAAAAGATAAATAAATATAAATAAATAAATATATCATCACGGCATATTACCCATTACTGGGTGTGCCAGTATCTACAACACATGTAGACATTGGTAATGATGACGATATATTTTACCGTGTGGGCGCTTACCAGGCATCACCTCACGGGCACTCATAACTGGTGTGGAGAGTGCACCACAGGGGTCACTTTTGTGCCATTTAAAATTGGAAATATTTGGCGTCTGTCGGGATCGAACCCGGTTCCCCCAGGTTCGCGACCAGACACTTAGGCACGCGGCCACGGGACCCCATATAAAAAAAGATTATTTTTTAAATTTACCTGTAAAATATATAGAAAAAGTATTAATGTATACCTGTAGAAAATTCAATAATCTTTAATTTTTATAATGATATAAAATGCGAAAAATGACATTTAATGGTATTTTTTTGATGAAAAACCATTATGAGCTTCAAGTAAAGTGCCATTTCCGGTATTCGATTTACACCAAAATCTAGTGATTTGATTCCATATTACAATAGGATCGAAATACAAAGTTTCAGAATTTTTTGAATGATTGTATTTAAGTTAGAGCGTAGACAAAATCCATACACACATAAAGACATCGTAAAATTGTTAAAATTGGATTATAGGCCATTTACTAAAATCTCGATATTCAATTTTTAGCATGATCCCTATACCTCCTTTACTAATGGTAGCGGGACGTAAAAATAATTTCTAATTTATAGACATACTAGCCGACTCGCCCCGGCTTCACACGGGTAAAGCTAGAATAACGATTAGCTACACGTGTACCAGTAATTTTTCACTTTTCCTTCGGAGACATGCGCTGCGTAGGGAGCCGGCAACCTGCCTCGCATCATACATGTAACAGGCTCCGCCCACTGCCCTCTCGATCCTCTCACCGTACTTAACAACGCCCTTTCCTAAACAAGTCTCGGGTTCTTTTACTTATGTACATATGATGCAAGCTATCTCTCTGACAAATATCGAAAATCTGCCAAACTTAACTAAAGATACAAAGATAAAAAATTATTGAATTAATTAATGTACCGCCTTGAGGGATGATTTTTCAAAACACTGAAGCAATCTTTTACTTACCAAAAACATAAATATGAATTTTTATATCCCTAACTTGAGAAATGATGGGTTCTCCATACAAACTTTCATCCCCTATTTCACCCCCTTCAAGTTTTATTTTCCGACAAAAAGTAGCCTATGTCCGTCCTTCCAAAATTCATTAAAATTGGTTCAGCGATTTAGGCGTGAAAACGTAACAAACAAACAGACAGACAGAGTTACTTTCGCATTTATTATATTAACTCTGAATTCTGTTTCAAATTATAGACCTTTAACTTTGGTATCGCCTTTACATAAAATATTTGAAAAAGTCATCTATATCAGAATTCAATCATTTATTGATAAACATAAAATTATAATAAAGGAGCAACATGGCTTTCAAAAGGGACTCGATTGTATTTCGGCTTTGGCAGAGTTAACAGAAACCATATATTCAAAGATGGACAAGAATCAAACAATTGTAGGTACTTTCATTGACTTATCTAAAGCATTTGATTGTATAGATCACGATATATTGTTAAACAAATGTGAAAAGTATGGTCTTCGTGGTACTTGTCACAGTTGGCTCCAATCTTATCTATATAATCGCAAGCAAGTAGTTCAGACTAATCTAGTACAATCCACAGTATGTATTAATAAAATAGGAGTACCACAGGGATCAATACTTGGACCTTTACTGTTTTTATTACATATAAATGATATTAAAAGTGGTTGTTTTGTATTATATGCAGATGATTTATCTCTACTTAATTTCGACATTTCTGTACCTCTCGCTGTTCACCAAGCAAATTATAATATTTTTAATATTTCAGAATGGTTAAGTAGAAATAAACTCATACTCAACAATGAAAAATCTCATGTAATAAAATTTTGTAATAGGCCAGACAATAGTGCAAGCATTTTGATAAAGTGTAACGGAAAATCTTTACAGCAAACGAAATGTACAAAATTATTAGGTATAATGATTGATGAATCCATGACTTGTAACGCGCATGTTGAATATATTTGTCATAAACTCAATACTGTATGTTATGCCATAAAGCGCCTGGCAGATGTTGTTAATACGCATACTGTCAAATCATATTATTTTGCTAAATTTTATTCTTTAATTAACTACGGCATTATATATTGGGGTTCAGCCACAGAGGCCTCTAGAGTGTTTGTAACACAGAAAAGAGCGCTGCGCTATATGTCTGGTCTGTCATGGTGTGACAGTTGCAGAAAAACTTTCATTGAACTAAGAATATTAACTTTCCCATGTGTCTATATATACAATGTTTTAATTTTTGTAAAAAAAAATTTCAACAATTTCAAAAAACACTACGACTATCACACATATGACACACGTAATAAACATGAATTAATATTACAACACCATAGATCTACTATGTTTGAAAAAAACATTTATTACATAGGGGCACTTTATTACAATAAATTACCTGATACCATCAAAACAATTTGTCAAATAAAAAAATTCAAAGAAAAATTACAACATTACCTAATTAATAAATGTTTCTATTCAACTGAAGAATATATGTCTAATTAAAGTCATCTCTTCTTACACATTAGTATAACTCATATATGTATGTACTTTGTATAATAATGTTTGACTATTTCCATATCATGTACAAATGATCACAAGGAATAAAAATATATTATTATTATTATTATTATTATTATTATTATTATTATTATTATTATTATTATTAACTCATTAACGCCCGGGTAATTTTTTTTCGAAATTTTCATTTTTTTGCATATAATTATTATATTAGAGTTGTAATACACGATTTTCTTAATAATTTTTATATATTAATTATAAAAGAAGGAATTAATTAACGTACCTATGATATATCATGCGTTGGACAGTAAGGAGTACGTACTAAAGGAAAATTAATATGTGCAAATGTGAGTTTGGGATAAATTAAAATATAAAATGATCTTATATAATGAAATTGAAATATATTATAATAATTTTTATTGAAATATGGGTATAAAGTAACAAAAAAACACTATAGAATATTTATGATAACACTATAAGGAAAACTTATTGACGATGAAATATATTTTACAATGTAATTAAAAAAAAAAATATACGTCTATAAACTTACCTCTACAGCATTTTCACAAATTTAATAAAACACTATAAATTTAAAACGAAAAAGCTACCCTATTATTCGTAGAAAACGCTGTACTCACTATACACTGGTAGATTGCACTTCTAAGAACAGACTACAAAAAAATTCAAGCGTGTAACCTAATTTGACTTGAAATTACAGGATTTTAAAGACGAAGGTATCATTCGTATGATATATCATACGGTGAGCATTAATGGGTTAATATGAATTATCATTTCCGAAATCTGTGGCCTCATGCCTGAGTGTCTGGTCGCGAACCGGGTTCGATCCCGACCGACGCCAAATATTTCGAATTTTAAATGGCACAAAAGTGACCCCTGTGGTGCACTCTCCACGCCAGCAATGAGTGCCCGTGAGGTGACGCCTGGTAAGCGCCCGCACGGTACAAATATGTCATCATCATTACCGATATCTGCGGTAGAGCAGATTGGCACACCCAGAAATGGGTAATATGCCGTGATGATATATTTATTTATTTATTTATTTATTTAGTGAATAAAACCAGGTTGACCTACCCATAAATAGGTAAAAAAAAAACCTGATGATATAAGTACAAAAATTTTGAACAAAAAACGAATGAAAATTAATTATTTATGAAAGAATATGAAATTTTGGTGGAGGCTTGGGTTTTCGTTGAATGTTGATTACATCATAATTTCCTGATATAATCACCCTTCTCATTTTCCGATACAATGCTTCTGTACTTCATTAAATTCACTAATTGTTACACTAACAAGAAAGTCTAAGTTGGCTTGCTTGGCATAGCTGCATTCATTTTGCATTTTGTACGCCGTAAAATAGAATTCTATATTATGTTTGTCTCAAATAACCTAGTTTTCTCGGAAGCATTGCTGTTACGTGCAAATGTTCATATTCCCATCAATTCCGAGAATTCAATGACATTTTCATCGATTCAGATTTGGTAGCGAATAAGTATTTCAATCTACACTTGCACAAATACGTAAAAGGAGATGTTTACACTGTAAAAAGGACAAATTTCATTGATTCATTCATCATACATAAAGCAACAAGTTGCGTTTTAGCAGTGTACATAATAAATAAAACAACCAAATAATATATTACGAGTAACAAAAGGCTTATACAGTGTGTCCCATTTAGAGGTGCCACCATTGGGATCTCGAGAACTATAAGAGATACGATGTCGGTTAAATGGAACTTTTTGTGCGCGTTTGCGAGGCCATCTCAGATGTGCTCTTATTTTTCCAAAAAGTCTCATAGGGCACTAGATAATGACGAAAAACTGAATATTGTTGATTTTTTCTTTTTCAAATAACTTCTAAACTATTAATAATTGAGAAAAAAGTTTCAAATATAAAAGATAGATATTTTTATTATCTAATCAGTGGCGTACGGAATAAATTTTTATATCCGTAAATTTTTGAGATATAACACAAACTTATATTATTTTAAATGGAACCCATATCTGATTTTAGACTCAAAAAAATTAATATTTTTTTCTCTTTTCAACGATGTGAGGGTTATTATGTTTTATATTTGTTTTGCTTTCAAAATTATTATTTTTTCCTTATTTTGTATTCAATTTACAATTATTTTGAAAATATTGATAGATTTCTATTTGGAAATACTCCTTGTATTTCAATCATTTATTTTGTTAGAAAATTTTGCTCAAAATTCGTATGAAATTAATTTTTATAATATTTTGTATCAGGTCGCCCTTGGCTCATCATAGTGTAATTCGTAATTATGAGTCTAGAATGAAAATATTAAGTAATAAAGGCATAAAACAAATTATTTTGATCATATACAATATAATTAATAAAAATAATAATGTTTTTTTGGGAAATAATAAGAAAATTCAGGAAAATAAAGAGAAAAATTAAATTTTAGGAGCAAAACAAATATAAAACATAATAACCTTTACATCATTGAAAAGGGAAAAAAATATTGATTTTTTTGAGACTAAAATCAGATATGGGTTCCATTTAAAAAAATATAAGTTTGTGTTATATCTCGAAAATTTACGGATATAAAAATTTATTTTGTACGCCACTGGTTAGTTAATAAAAATATCTATCTTTTATATTTGAAATGTTTTTCTCAATTACTAATAGTTTAGAAGTTATTTGAGAAAGAAAAAATCAACAATATTCAGTTTTTCGTCATTATCTAGTGCCCTATGAGAATTTTTGGAAAAACAAAAGCACATCTGAGATGGCCTTCCAAAGGCGCACAAAAAGTTCCATTTAACCGACATTGTATCTCTTATAGTTCTCGAGATCCCAACGGTGGCACTTCTAAATGGGACACACTGTATAGATTAACTATTTATGCTTAGTTGCAAAATGGTATTCTTTCCAGTCACTTTGTTCGTTCGGCGACGCGTTTTCTGCTAGAAACATGATTTTGCAACAAATCACAAGTTTTTTATCTTCCTTTCACCTTTAGGTAAGGAAGGTATTGTCTGGACAAAAAATTCGGTGGTGAGTTTTTAATGAATAAGCACGTTTTAGGGTCCCTAGAATACGAAATCGCACTTTACTTGAAGCTCATAACGATTTTTCTTCAAAAAATACCATTAAATGCCATTTTTTCTCATTTTATTTCATTATGAAAATTAAAGATTATTAAATTTTCTACAGATATACATTAATACTTTTTTCTACAGTCACTATAGAAAGTAGCCATTTGCGCTCTCTTTTACCAACGTAAAATGTCACTTTGCCGCTCATGCGCGACAACGTAGAAAAAACGCTCGCTGTCCAAATTTCTAAGTATACAATGTTGAGAAATGTCACTTGTCTACATTCTTAATGAAAATGTTTAGTTAGGAACTAATGGCACTGTAATTACACATTTATCACGTTCACTAGTCAATTTGACATATGTTCTGTCGGTATTTATCATAACCTAACAAAATGAAACACTGCTGTGAAAATGAAATAGGGCATTCATTTACAAAAACAAAAGTATAAAATGCTTAGATTAGATTGAATAAAAACTCAAGAAGAATGGAAAATAACGATAAAATAAAATTAAATATAAAATAAATTGTGTGAACAGTTATGTTTAGTAATAGGAATGATTGTACACAGATGGCGGTAGGATAGTTGCGAGTCGTACTGACATCTGATCTCTAGTTAACTATTTATTTTGATTACAATAAAGTTATTAGTTATTTCGTTACTTAAATAATTGCGAGAAGTCAGTCAATGCACATACATGTCTATATAATTACAAATTCCTTGAAATATTTGTTAATTTTTTCAGTGTGACAGGCGTAACAACTAACCACACATTTTGCTACAAAAACTCATCAAATCATCACAAATCCTTGCTTCCACGCTCTAATTTTGTTTTTTTTTTTATGGAATAGATAGCTAATGTAACGATATAATCATTTAAAAGCCTTTTTAAGTTTAAACCGTATCTTTTGTATTAGCCAATCGTTATTTATTGAGCAGTACTGTAAGTATAAAGTGTACATTTTATTATTTTTTGTTATGGTGGAGGACCCCATTGTGGCGACTGTAGAATAAATCTTGTGTGTGTTTCGAGCGCAAATGGACATTGTCGATTTCGAGGGAATGCCGCGCTCCTTCGTCGCGCGGCAACAACCTCTCAATCGACAATGTCGCATTTTGCGCTCTTAATACACAAATAGCTATTTCTATATATTTTATAGATAAATTTGTAAATCCAGAATCCTAAGATAAACACAATTCCTTACACAGTTCATTTTTCAAATGTATGTGACTGACAGGTAAGTGTCACTGCCAAAAAAATACTCACTTTAAATTAATAATAGTGACATTTTAAAAAGAAAATAGTAAATAAAGTAATAGTTATATGCAATGGAACATAACATGGTTTGCAGCATTAGTAAATACGTAGGTGTGTATTTAAATTAATAAAAATTAAATAGCGGGAGGTTTTGTGTTGGCGGCCACATCAGATTTTTTTTATTTGGGTTACTTATGTTTTAAAACATCAGGATTCAAACGATGCAGTCTTTAAAGTAGCATCTTCCACTTATTTTTAGTTTTTTTAGAAATTTAAAGATTCTATAAAAATCGTGATATATTACATACTTATCCGTATAAGTATTCAGAAAGATATGGTGTGAGGTTATGTTCCTGCACGTATTTTCCCGCCAGATACCTAACCTTACTGAAGTTTAGAACTCAATCTAAAGTTTACCCATCAGTCATACAATACTTTAATACGTCAGTTTGTATGCACTGCTTGTAGAAAAACTCTTCCATTCGAAAATAAATCAATAAAGAATGAAAATGATAAATGACTGAGGGTGAGCTGGTGTCAAGTGGCAGTTACGGACGGTATTACCCTGGCGGGAAACACAATAACCGCCTCATCGCAACAATTCACCAATAAAATTTATTGCCGCTGAAACCTTTTAACCAGAATGCAAAGATTGCAAAGTCACGGTTTTCAATAGCGATTCTTCTTCAAAACTTATAAGCTTTTGGTCCTTTTTACAAAAGCTTTAATAGTTTTAATTTTATTTTAACATACAGATTATCAGGCGGGAATTTATATGAAAAATTAACGAAAAGCTATTCTTGTGTCCTTAGTGGTTCAAAACTCATTGGCTCGTAGTATGATCACGGTTTTAACTAAAACCATCTAAAACACTGTTTTCAGAAATGTCAAATTCAAATTTAAATATTTAGTTTAAAGAATGATTTTTTTTAAATATTTGTTTGATTACAAACTATGGCTGCAAGAACTTCTTGACTGGAAAGGTGATGAAGGAAAGAAAATTACTGGATTTCACTCAATTATTAAATATATTTTCCAACTCTCATGTGTTTTCTTCAGGAGGTGAAAATTTTTAGATTGTAAAACATGGATACATACAGGGTGTATCAAGATAATGGAACAGTGCATTTTATTCGTGTATGTGAAAAGATACAGAAAAAAGTGATTAAGATATTTTGTAAGACATAGAGGGGGACACATTTTAGCATAAACCTTATTATCTTAAATCCAGTGGTACTCAAACTATATGGCAATATTATATTTTTTTAAATGGCATTATATATATATATATATATATTTTATTAACTAATTAAATAGAGAATTTTGTTCTGAATTCAACGATATAATAATATCATACCCTTACATTGCGAAAAATTTGATAAAAATTAATTCAAATTTAGTATTTCATTTCTACTGTATCTAAGTATGCTGAGGAAACATTCCATCAATAAAACAAAATAAAATGTATTTTAGTTGTATTACATTCAAGTAAACTACGATTTTGGTAATAAATTCAACTTTTAAATAATTTTTTTGTTTTATTGATTGAATGTTTGCTCAGATTACTTAGATACAGTAGAAATGAAATACTAACTTT
The DNA here is from genome assembly GCA_943142095.1 of Ophonus ardosiacus. Classification (NCBI taxonomy): domain Eukaryota; kingdom Metazoa; phylum Arthropoda; class Insecta; order Coleoptera; family Carabidae; genus Ophonus; species Ophonus ardosiacus. Next base: position 7,818,958 of record OW964831.1, on the reverse strand, counting down.
GAATTAATTTTTATCAAATTTTTCTCAATGTAAGGGTATGATATTATTATATCATTGAATTCAGAACAAAATTCTCTATTTAATGAGTTAATAAAATGTATATAATGCCATTTAAAAAAATATAATATTGCCCTATAGTTTGAGTACCACTGGATTTATGATAATAAATATTGGAAAAATACTACCTTTTTTCCAATAAATAATATGAGTTCTGAAAGATATTTTAATAATTATGATAATAAAGTTTATGCTAAAATGCGTCCCCTTCTATCCATTACAAAATATCCTAATCACTTTTTTTTGTATCTTTTCACATACACGAATAAACGGCACTGTTCCATTATCTTGATACACCCTGTATATAAGACAATAATAAATAACATATAATACATACAATAGTCGTCAAAATTTAAAAAAATAAATAAATACATTAAAAAACTCATGTAGTCGTCAATAAATTAAGATATAAACCTTGATTTAACAATGGCACCCTTTAACTGAAATTAAGTTATTATTCCTATACCTCCCTTACCTAGGGTTGCGGGAGGTAAAAAAGTTTTATATGTAGATGGTTTTTATATGAAGAAGAGATTGTTGTGGCATTATTGCAATTCATGATTATTTTGAAAGTATTCCAAAAGAATATTAGACAAAGGTTTTAAAAAGTAGGAAATTTAAGGAAAGAATATTAAAGTGCATTTTTGTTGAAGGAAACTATTTTGTAAATTCTAAAAAAATATTAAACATATATATCTTAATTCTCAATAAGTAATTCTAGTGGGACCCATATGTTAAAGGAAAACTTTATATTTATTTCTTAAAGAGAATAAACCATTCTAATACAGTTTATGTTCCTTCGCAAAGCTTAAAGCAATATCCAAGCTCAACTGGATCTAGGATCTAGTCAATACATTGTTCTCACTGAATTTATTTCAACATTGATCTAAAGTGAAATTGACAGAAATCGTGTTTCTTGCTGCAATAATGTTACAGTAAAAGATTTTATATAAAAGGAAAAATAAAAAGTAAACATTAGTGCTGCCAAAAATACTCCTTTAAACGGTTATACTATTAACCAGTTACTGTGGTTTACAAAAATAGACAACCGGTTTGGCTTAACCAGTTGTTTTGATTAATCAGTTAGCCGGTTATTTTGCATCAGCGGATAGTGGCTATTAAGATTAAAATTAGTCTAGTAAGGTAATCGTAGTTGATTCACGCAAACGTTATCTTGTAAAACGATTATTCTAGCTCTTCATATAAAAATAAAAATTAATTATAAAGTTACAGTTTTTATGAGCTTTTAGTCTAGGCAGCCATGGATTTATGACAAAAAATAAACAAATGCATTGTTTTTAACTGTCATTTAGAACTAAAACATTTTGGCCCGTATTCTCACATCTTGTAGTAGCGCTACTTCGGAAGTAGCACTATTTCGATTTTTTCAATTTTATTTTATTTTGCGAGTAGACTAGAATAGGTTTGATATTTTTGTAAATGAAGCCTATAATATTTAAAGTAAGTGCTATTTACAATTTAATTTATTTTTATTTGATATGTTTGCCGAGATCTCGATTCTCGAAAATTGTTTCGAGATTTCTCGGTTGTTATTTTTCTCATGAGTTATATTTGCAAACGTGTGAAATTTAACATATTTTTAGTGATATCTGTCTCTATTTAGATGTGGCATTTTTTAACAAAAGGATAATAAAGTATTTGACATTTTATCTGATAAAATTTGTTAAGCGTGCATTACACGATAAAGTTTTTCTTTTTAAGTGACTTGAAAAGTTCTCTCTCTCGCACAATGACATGAGTGCAAGAGAGACAAATGAATAGACTTTTAACGAAAAACTTTTAAAGAAAAACTGGAACATGCGCTACTTTTTATTAAAAGTCCCTACAAATTTTAATTGTCAAGTAACTGTCAAATGTCATTTGTATTTATATTTTTGATATATACAAGTAGTGTTACAAGTGATCGATATTAAACTGAAAAATGGCAAAATGGGATAGATAAGTGAATGAAATCTTAATGTAAGCATAACTTAAATTTTGACACTTGGTTATTTTAAATCACGCAAAACTTAATCGTGTAAATATACTTGTAAGATCACTTATAAAGACACTTTTCAAGTCACTTAAAAATAAAAACTTCATCTTGTAATCCAGGCTTTAGGCAAAACTTTTAGCGTTACTTTCTTTTTAATGTTTTATAGCAGATTATAAAATGCTAGATAAATATTAAATTAATAAAATTATAACATAATAAAATTTGCACAAGTTTTAGGTTATATCTAATTTTGACAGATAAAACGACAAATATTTAGCTTTTTGTTCAAATTACTATTAATACAAAATTGTATAAATTTAGTAATTAGTTTATGGGACCAAAATATACATATTAAATTTCCGTCGAGAAATCTCGGCGAGAATCTTGGCCGAGACGAGAAAAATTTCGAAACGAGACATAATTTTATGAATTTGAAACGAGACGAGACGAGACAATGAATTTCTCGTCTCGTCTCGTCTCGCCCGAATCACTAATTTTTAATATTAAAGTTGGCATTTACAGTTAAAGTAGTGATTTTTCGGAAGTAGCGCTACTTCAAGATGAAAGAATACAGGCCTTTATCTTTTTGTGTTTTGTGTTAATTTGCTGCTCTTATCCAAATTTAGTTATAAATATAAACATGTAAAAACAGTTTTATATGCAACTTTTAATTCTAAACAACTTTACACTCTATAAGCGATGCAAGTTTAGACGTCAGCGCCACTAGTGAACTTGTTTGGAGGGTATTAGTATTAGCTCTGTTCGATGAGAAGTGCTTGAAGTGCAGAGCAGAATAGTGCAGTGTAGTGTAGTGTACACTAGTACAGTCTAATTCTTGTGGTTTCATAAAACACACTAGTGTATATTTGGGCAAGTTTGCTCAGCTGTGAGTAATCAAGCCAAGCGTAGCCAAAGGTGTAAAAGGTTAGGTTGTTTATAAACACAGTCATATCATAAAGCTGCAAAGAAGTGACTGCAGAAATGTCTGTTTTAATGAGCATGGTGTTTGAACTAATAAACGTTTCTTCATCAGATTCAGAGACAAATATATTAATTCTTTATATAACAAAACAAAGAGAATATACTATATCTGAATCCATTATTTTAATTTCTCAATGTGTAAAATTTTAGGTTAATAAACAGTTGTGTAGATAGGATAGAATTAAAATGTCTACCGAACAACATTTAGTTACCCCCACTCCTAGTCTGCACTTTCTACACCACCTAGCGAGTCAGGTCAGAAACGTGAGCACTAGTTCTTAAAATTTTTATCATCGAACAGCCTGCCAGAAGTTGCCCGTTTCTTATAAAACATGTTAGTGTAAGAAAGTTAACACTAGGGCGGCCTAGTACATGTCATCGAACAAAGCTATTGACATCTGTCAATCTCTTGTGTACTTTGTAATATTTTTGCGTAATTTATGTTATTATACAAATTTAAGTGTTTGTATATACAATACTTTTGTATATAAGCGTCGTTTTCATCTATCTAGTTTTGATATTGCAACTTTTATGGTAGATATTACTTACAAGGTTATGTAATGATTTCATTATGATATTTTTATATCATTTCAGTTTCATTGAATATTCAATAACATCGTAGTTGTTATTATATTATTATAAACCTATGTTTATATAAAAATTAAAAAATAAAGCGAAATTACACAAAAATATGACAAAGTAAACACGAGATTGACATATCTCAATACCCTCCAAACAAGTTCACTAGTGGCGCTGACGTCTAAACTTGCATCGCGAATAGTTTTTGTCATAAAGTTGAACAGGAGATCAGGAAATTTCATAAATCTTAAATCCCTTAAGCGCCACCACCCTGTATATCGCAATTTCCATACCAAATATTTTCCATGAAATACATTTCATTTTTCTGTAGCTGGAAATATCTGAATTTCTCCAGTAACTGGAAACGCTATGCTAATGTAATACAGTAATACCTCGTAGTGCTCGGGTAATCAAATTAACTTCTCGAGTTATAAATTACACCACAATATTAGTTTTTCTTAATGTTTACTGAAGTTAATTAAAAAGTTACGAAGCAAACATCCCTTGATTAGCAATGAATGATCCATTTCAAAAATAAATTCGTCTGTGAGTGTTGTAACATATCTGGTTTCTCTGTTTGTTTTCTTCTCTTTATCTGGGAAATTATCCCTAGTTTGTTCGCCTTGTTAAATCAGTCCGTAAATTGGCTTGTGTAATGGACAAGGGAAAAATAAATGATTTTGAGGTAAACTTTATACGGAAAGGAAGCGACAACTATGTGAACAACATGAATTTTACATTCTTTAATTATCTGGGAAGGTCAGATAATTATAATGTTTTTAATATTTTATGGGAAAGACATTAAATATATCACTTTTATTTTGTTCTTTAGTTTATTTTTACCTATAATGAGCGTATTATATTAAAAAATGTAACAGCGGTAATAATAAATAATTGCCTATTTTCAAATTGGGTATTCCGTGAATAACTTTTAACACTGTGTTTGAATATGACATTTATGCAGGCACATAATTTGCAAAACTCGCTTCGCTCGTTTTGGCAAATATTATGTACATCGAACAATATCACTCTTTTTATAACTAATTGAAAAATCTGGTGCAAAAAGAGGATAAGTACATTTTTTTAAAAATCTGTTGTGGCCAGCACAAGACCTTCCGTCAATTCGATGTATTTTGCACAAATCCCATACCAAAAGGACCGTGGAACAGTTTCTATATAATATGTAAAATCGAACACGAACACATACTATTTTTTACAAATTTCATACCAAAAGTTCATTTGAAAAGGTTGTATAAATCCAATAAAATTATGACATAAACATACACTAAGAAAAATGCACTTGGCACATTTTACTTTCTGCTTCAGCTTTCCCCTATTTTATTAGGGGTCGCTGTTTCCTCTTCTCTTCCACTCATTCCTGTCCAACGCATCTTCTTCACACAGTTCTTCCTTTCTCAAGTCTTCTGCGATACAGTCCTTCCATCTTCTTTTTAGCCTTTCACTGCATGTCACTTGAGAGGACCACTATGAAATACTAATTTTTCATTCCATACTTTCCATATTTGGTTTTGCACTTGCAACACACATCTGTCAATTTTGAATGTATCAGCTGTTTCCATGATAAATAGCAAAGCTGACTAATTTTTAAAAATTAATTTCTTTATAATGCTTTAACTCTACATCTATTGAATATGAAGGAAAATGAATAATCAAACCATATAGAGAAGAGTATTTTCTTTAATAAATATGATAACAAAATGTCAAAAAATAATATTTAACTGCGTTTTTTTAAGAAAAACTGTTAAAAACTTCAAATAAGGGTACTTCCTGTGGATCAATTATAACCAAAATCTAATCAACTCTTCATATGGATGTACAGAAGATGAATACGAAAGAATTATAATTTTTAGAATTATAGTATTGGAGTTATCGTCGGAGAAAAATTTGTCACACACGGACACACACACACACACACACACACACACACACACACACACACACACACACGGACACATACATACAGACATCATCTTAAAAATAGTAAATTCGTATTGTAGGGACCCTAAAACGTGCTTATTCTTTAAAAACTCACCACCGAATTTTTTGACCAAAGACAATACCTTCCTTACCTAAAGGTGACGGAAGGTAAAAAAATAGAGATTTGTGCTGAAAATTAATAAATATACTTCGCAAATCTCCTTCATGCGCTGAAATATTAAAATCGCGGAATATAGTTAAAAATTATTTCATATGAAAACAAAAAAAACAGTATATTAGTTTTATTTTTTGACCTAGAACAAAACTTTAAAAAAGTAACTTGGCCCCCTTTTGAATCAAGGTTTTCAATTAAGTAAATTACTAATACATAATAGCAATAACTGTCATTGAGAATTTGTTCATTACTTACATATTTACATATCTGTAAAACTTACAGTTTGAATCATTTTTGCCACTATACACGCTGTCAAATAAATGTGGACTGATGCTCAATATTTTTCCTTCTCCCCACCTTGTCCCTTGCCCTGCGGTGTTGCCGCTTCTTTATAACTTAGCATTTTCAACAAGACCAGTGAAATTGGCAACAGTGTAGAAATCTCCAGTCTATACAGTGTGTCCCATTTAGAGGTGCCACCATTGGGATCTCGAGAACTATAAGAGATACGATGTCGGTTAAATGGAACTTTTTGTGCGCCTTTGGGAGGCCATCTCAGATGTGCTTTTGTTTTTCCAAAAATTCTCATAGGACACTAGATAATGACGAAAAACTAAATATTGTTGATTTTTTCTTTCTCAAATAACTTCTAAACTATTAGTAATTGAGAAAAATGTTTCAAATATAAAAGATAGATATTTTTATTAACTAACCAGTGGCGTACGATATAAATTTTCATATCCGTAAATTTTCGAGATATAACACAAACTTATATTTTTTTAAATGGTACCCATATCTGATTTTAGTTTCAAAAAAATCAATATTTTTTTCTCTTTTCAATGGTGTAAAAGTTATATTTATTTTGCTCCTAAAATTTAATTTTTCTCTTTATTTTCCTGAATTTTCTAATTATTTCCCAGAAAAACATTATTATTTTTATTAATTATATTGTATTTGATCAAAATAATTTGTTTTATACCTTTATTACTTAATATTTTCATTCTAGACTCATAATTACAAATTACACTATGATGTGCCAAGGGCGACCGGATACAAAATATAAAAATTAATTTGACACGAATTTTGAGCAAATATTTTTAAGGAAATAAATTATTTAAATACAAGGAGTATTTCCAAATAGAAATCTACCAATATTTTCAAAATAATTGTAAATTTAATACAAAATAAGGAAAAAATAATAATTTTTGAAGGCAAAACAAATATAAAACATAATAACCCTTACATCGTTGAAAACAGAAAAAAATATTGATTTTTTTGAAACTAAAATCAGATATGGGTTCCATTTAAAAAAATATAAGTTTGTGTTATATCTCAAAAATTTATAGATATAAAAATTTATTTCGTACGCCACTGGTTAGTTAATAAAAATATCTATCTTTTATATTTGAAACTTTTTTCTCAATTATTAATAGTTTAGAAGTTATTTGAAAAAGAAAAAATCAACAATATTCAGTTTTTCGTCATTATCTAGTGCCCTATGAGAATTTTTGGAAAAATAAAAGCACATCTGAGATGGCCTCCCAAAGGCGCATAAAAAGTTCCATTTAACCGACATCGTATATCTTACAGTTCTCGAGATCCCAATGGTGGCACCTCTAAATGGGACACACTGTATTTATTTGACGGCAAGTGTAGTAACAAACAATTAATAACAATGAACAAGCTCTTATATCTGGTTCTATAGCAAAAGCAGATTTGTCACTTTCGGTAAAAACTTTGGGAAATACCTTTGTTGAAAGACTTACCTATACTTTTTTATCAATTTTTCAATTCCTGCTTTTTACTAATTGTCAAAAGTGACGTATCTGTCTATAGCATAAGTATTTTAAAGAATGGGGTCATGCCAAAAAAAAAAATGTTGCTAATATTTTTATAAAAATAGAATCTATGACACTTATTATCCATACTGCAACATAAAACATCCCAAAATATATTATTTTTAATTGCAGGTTTGTGTGCTTGATATATAATTTAATACATAAAAGTGCAATAATTGTATATTTATAATGATAATAATGATAAAACATGGTGAAGAAGAACTGTGCAGTTCCAACTTGTGGAAACAATTTATTAAAAAACCCAAAAAAAACTATTTATAAACAATCTTAATTTACATTTTGTCCGCCAGGGTGAACTGGAATCGTTCAAATACATGACGTATGCGCTCACGTGACCTCATTGAGATTTGAAATTGACCCCTATTTTTAAAAATTTATATCTGCAAAACAATGCACACAAATGGCGTGAAAATATTATTTACGTATGCTGTGACCGGTAGACTTCCAGGAAAAAAATAAAACAGAAAATGTGGCATGACCCCATTACATAGAAGAATAAATAATACTGATTATTGTGATGGTTAATGGTTGAATTCAGAATTTAGTTGAACGCCCCGCAATTTTTTTCTTTTATTTATATTTTTATCAATTTTGTTCAAATACGTGCTAAACTGCGTATATGAGTTAAAATATTTGTTTATCTATAATACCTGTGTTCATAGAATTAGTTCCAAAACATTAGGCAGACTCATAGAACGTATCCGTATTCGTGTATATGTACTACTTTCTTTTCTTCTGAATTATACGTATTCACATAAGAATGTAGCGTTGATTTTAGGTTTAGGTTGCCATCTGATTTGTCAGAATAGACACCTAGTTCAAAATGAGAAAATAGCACCTGTCAGCTGTCAATTATGAAATATTAAAATTGAGATAAATTATATTTAACTATATATTTGATAATAAAAATAAAAGTACAATAAGATGGCAATACTTGGTGAAACAGTTTAAATAAGTCAGTGCACCACACTGAAGAGCTCCAATAAGAGCGAAACGCGTCTGTGCTTCGGGCTGAGTGAGCCAGTCTCTGATAAATGACCGAGAGGTTGATTCAAAGACTAAATAACAGCCAAGTGTTATTTTTAAATATCTTATTATATATTTGATTTCTACTTTTAATATTCAGGTATTTAATATTGACGAAGTTTGGTTTAACGAATAGGGCTGTTGCAAGAATTTTTATCAGTGTTGTTCTTAGTGTTACAAATGTAACAAATATGTTACTCGTGTTACAGTGTTACTACAATCAAAAAATATGTCAAATATGTTACAATTCGATAAAATTCTAAATTATTTATACAATATATTCTCATTTTACCTAGTATTATCGTTCTGAAAAAAGAGAAAAACATAAATTTTTTAATATTTTTAATTTATAAAAAATGTGTTTCTGAATGAAGAGAAATTTTGGCACTACTGCCTACGTTCACTAACTTTATGTTTATAAATTGGTAGTACCAACTTTTTTATTATATATAATATACGACTTATTATTATTTTACTTTTTTCATTCTATTCTACCTTATGTAAAATTAAATTTATTTAAATCCGATAGGTACTTTTTATCATTATTGAATAGATTAATACTCCGTAAACCAACTTATAAGAATAATTTAAATGTCCCGCCAACGTTGTTACATTTGTTACATTGTAGACGGTGCCATCTGTTACAGTCGGGAAAACTGAAAGAACAACACTGATTTTTGTATTACTTCTAAGTAATAAATTTTAAAAGACATTGATCTTCAAAGAGCCTCAAATCTGAAAACATCAAGAAATATCCATTAGATATTTTAGAATTAAATATTGAAATTTGTGTAATATTTTGAAAAAGTCACGTGATCTGAAACATAATGTTACGTCAGAGTACATACAGTTTAACATGTGATAAACTATCGCCTACTTTTATTTATATAAATAACATAAACTGTTTTCCTATTGGCTATGAATGACGTGCTATATATACTCAGTCGTCCTAGGAGTGGGGGGTTGTTTTTCATTATTGTTCCTGGGTCTAATCTTTTTATTAATTATTTACTAAAATAACAATAAATTATTACATTTTTTTCAATACTGTGAAACATATTGCATAAACTTTCATGAAAATATTTTTAAAAAAATCTGATGTGGCCAACACAAAACCTCCCGCTATTTAATTTTTATTAATTTAAATACATACCTTCCTACGTATTTACTAACGCTGCAAACTGTTCCATTGCAGAAAACTATTGCTTTAGTTACTATTTTCTTTTTAAAATGTCACTATTATTAATTTGAAGTGATAAGTTTTCTGACAGTGACATTTACTGTCAGTTACATTCATTTGAAAAATGAACTGTGTAACAAAGGAATAGTTTTTATCTTAGGCTTCGCGACTAATAAAAAAAATTATTTTTAAATTTATCTGTAAAATATATAGAAAAAGTATTAATGTATTCCTGTAGAAAATTCAATAATCTTTAATTTTCGTAAGACATAAAATTCGAAAAAATGGCATTTAATGGTATTTTTTGAAGAAGAACCATTATGAGCTTCAAGTAAAGTACCATTTCCGTTTATCCGATTTACACCAAAATCTAATGGCTTCTATTCCTATTAGAATAGGGTAAAAATACAAGGTTTCAGAATTTTCTGAATGATAGTATTTGAGTTAGAGTGCAAACAAAATTCGTACACATACACACATACACACACACACGCACACACACACACACACGAACGCACGCGCGCGCGCGCACACACACACACACGCACACACACACACACATACATACACACATACAGACATCATCGTGGAAATGTTAAAAATGGATTCTAGGGACCTTAAAACGTGGTCATTTACTAAAATCTCGATATTAGATTTTTAGCACGATCCCTATACCTCCCTTACCAAGGGTAGCGGGAGGTAAAAATATGAAACTAGCTCATTTAAATGATTTATTTAATGCGTGTAAAAACCGTCGGTTCTCACACACCATTTGCTATTTTTTACGTGAAATTAAGTAAAACTTTTTCTATTCTATTCTCTCCCATTTTAGTTTTTTCTCTAATTTCTTTCCTCTTTCTTTGTTGCAGGACATAGATTACGATGGATTTCGTCGCTTCCTCGACACTTTTTTGGAAGTCCGTACTCCTGATGAACTATGCCGTCACCTCTTCCTGTCTTTCGTGCGGAAAAGCTGTCGAGCACAATTAGACGGTAAGGCGTTTAAAGAAATGGCGGTGTTGAGTTCGACCACAGCCTGTGCGCCCATCACCTCACATAATAAAGGTAAGAAGAGGTTTGAGTTTGAATTATTGTGTTTGCAATCTATTTAAAAATATGCATAATAACTTTTTCTTGAAACATATTTTACAAATTATTATACTCGTACATTAATTGTAATTTATAATTACTTATCAAATTTTTGTTTCCTCTATAATTTTACCATAGGAAATTAAAAAAAAATTTAACATTTAATTGAAGGCGAGCTAAGGGTCAAAAAAATTTTTGCAAGAAAACTTTCTCAAAAAAAGTCAAGGAGTTATGGGAAAGTTAGTGAATTTAGTATTACCCATGAAAGTTAAAAAATTGTCATGGAATTTTATTAATTAACAATTACTCGAAATTTCAGTCAAACAGTATTTATCCTCTTACGAATCTGACGTTTCGGTGCACACTTGCACCTTCTTCTGGATCCCAGCTGGTTTATCCTTACTGACGATGACTTGAAATGAACAAACACACACTATCACTAACACGTATAGAGGTGATTGATGAACACTGTTATGGAGACGGACACACTTAATATTTTGTAAATTAAATTTTATTTACATTTATTTATTACTAGCTGACCCGTCCCGGCTTCGCACGGGTAAAGCTAGAATAACGATTATCTACACGTGTACCAGTAATTTTTCACATTTCACAAACATGCGCTGCGTAGGGAGCCGGCAACCTCCCTCGCATCGTACATGTAACAGGCTCCGCCCACTGCCCTCCCGATCCTCGCACCGCACCTAACAGGGCCCTTTTCTAAACATGTCTTGGGTACTTTTGGTTATGTACATATGATGCAAGAAATCTCTCCAACAAATATCGAAATATCTGCCAACGGTTATAACTTAACTATAGATACGAAGATAAAAAAAAAATAATTGAAATCATCCCCTATTGTACCGGCTTGAAGGATTATTTTTCAAAACCGCTAAAACATTCTTTATTTCTTACCAAAAGCATAAATAAGAATATATATCCCTAACTTGAGAAATGATGAGTTCTCCATATAAACTTTGAACCGCTACTCACCCCCTTCAAGTTTTATTTTCGCGACAAAAAGTAGCCTATGTGCTTCTCCAAGGTCCAATCTATCTCTATACAAAAATTCATCAAAATTGGTTCAGCGGTTTAGGCGTGAAAACGTAACAGACAGACAGACAGAGTTACTTTCGCATTTATTATATTAGTATGGATTAATGACTAAATTAAACATAACTAAACAGAATTGAACATAACTAAATCCTAAAGATGCCCATGCATCTCTAGGCCAAAACTCGCGTTACGCAGTACGCGAGCCAGAACTAAAACTCTGCATGTCGCTTGGACATGAGAGACTAAGTAAAAACAAATGGTTATAATTTTCAGGAAAGCATATTGGACTTGTGCGTATTGAAAGGTTATTGTACATCATCCATAGCTAAATATCAACCCCACACGTACGATGGCAATAACTTACAGACTTAATTATTACACTAAATGTATAAACGGCTGACATCCAGACTAAACAGAGAGATGTGAGAAAAATGATTATTATTTATAAACAAAATTTTGACTTACAAAGATAATAAAGTTGAAATATTGATATTGAAATTGTAATTTAAAAGAGTTTGTAATAAAGTTATTTATGCTTGTTATTGTTTTGCCCTCATCTTTCACAGTTCTTACAAATTATTACATTTCATGTATACAAAATACATTCGTTCTTAAAAATGTAAAACTGAATGTTAAGAACGATTGTATTTTGTGTACATGAGATATAATAATTTGTAAGATCTTACCTACCCTGAAGAAGTCGGTTTCGGAAGAGAATAAATGCTGTTTGACACCTAATTTTATTAATTGTGGTACAGGAAATAAATGTTCTAAAACAAAATTGAAAATGAGTGTGAGAAATAATTAAAACTTTTTTGTTTTGTTGTTACGAAAATAGTAATTGCCATGGTCGTTCAAAAATGCCGTGCAAAGCCGCATCTGCTCAAGTATTATGTGAGATCAATAATTAATTCGTATTTTATTTTTAATTTTGTGGACATTTACACAAAAACACATGCCAAAAACATCATTCTGAAATTAGTAATCGTTTCAGAATCACTAATTTCCCGTCCGGGTTACCAATTAAAAAAAATATCTATTTTGTTTCCTTGTTTTTTAAAAGTGAGAGAAATTTTATTTATAAATTAAAATATTTTGGCGATGTACGTATTTTGTTAACCGACTAATGTAAATCGTACCCTTTAATAAGGCTGTTGCAAGAATTTTTATATGACTTCTAAGTATTAAATTTTAAAAGATATTGTTCTTTAAAGAGCCTCAAATTTGAAAACATCACGAAATATCCTTTAGATATTTTACAATTAATTTTTGAAATTTGCATAAAATTTTGAATAAGTCACGTGATCTGAAACAGAATGTGACGTCAGAATACATACATCTTCAGCGGTTCTAAGGTGTCAAGTGTATTGTCAAACAAGTGTCAAATTTTTAGATTGGTTCAAGTTGTATAATATGTAGGTAATAAAAAGTTCAAAATAAAATGAGTAATTTACGATATTGTATTGTGCCTTCTTACAAAAATACTGTTCGGAACAAACCTACTATAGAGTTTATAAATTTTACAAAAGATGCGAAGAAAAGAAAATTGTGGCTAGAAGCAGTAGGTCGAAGAGCTGATAATTTGTCAGAAAAATCGTGTCTTCATGTTTGTGAAGATCATTTCAACTTTCATCCTCCTTCACGATAACAGTATATTTTTGTTGCTTCACTTTAAGTTCAGGGCAAACTTTACATCTGACTATACAGATATTTTTTTCTCGGCATAGATCGACATGTCCTATAGCAGATTCAATGTAAGAATCAGGACCAGAACTTTAAAGTAAAATATATATCAATTTATATAGTAAATTCAGTTTTTATATTTTATTTTACCTCAACTCTTTAACACCCCTTATTTCGGTAGCAGTAAAACAATCGTTCTGATATAAATTCAGCCATCATCCAGCCCAGCTATCGACCTTCGGTAAATTGTCCGACTTAGCTTGAGTGTAATTTGAATTTGGCATTATTATTTTATTATTCAATTACAATGAGCAATGTCAGCGTCAAATGTCAAATCAGGGAATTGTCAAATTAAAAGATTTTTTTATTAACATGTGACAAACTTTAGCCTACGTTTATTTATATAAATAATATGAATAAACGTAGGTGATGGAAAAACTATTTTCCTATTGGTTATTAATGATGTAATGTATGTGCTTCTACGTCACAGGAGTGGGGGGTAGTTTTTAAGGACGCCAATCTTTTTATTTAATTATTTCCACAAATAACAACAAATTTTTAAAATAAAAATTATTACTAAGAAAATCATTGCATAAACTTTCATTTAAAATAGTTTTTGAAAAATGTGAAACAGGCTCATTCTCAAAGAAATTATGATATCATAGGGTTTTATTCTTTGAAAATGTTGGATATCCTGGTTATATAAGAAAAACCAAGTGCGCTAGAAATGGCACAAGGGTAAAAAAATGTAGACGTGGCTGAAATGTAAAGTCAAAAATGAAACAAATTTTATGAACAAAAAATTGTGTAGGTTAACAATTACAATTTTTTCCCCGGAGCCAGAATGTGTGGCAAATATTTAAACAGAATGGATAAGAATATCAATAAAAAAGTCGCTACATTTTCGTTGTAGAAAACAGTTTAAATAATTTCAAAATATAGTAGTGGCATTTAGAGCTCGTAAAGTTAAATTTATTATTCTAATACTTAAGAAAATAATTGATAGTTCATATTTTAGTACACATTAATACTTTATCGTTTATAGTTGCTTCTGTTGCTAGTTGTGACATTTAAACTGTTTAGTTTCTGTTTTAGTTAGGTAACCAAAGTTCATTAGCTAGTGAATCACTCTTTCAGCTTTTAGCTTTGAGCCTTTGCCGTTCCCGATATGTTATATTTGCAATTCAGTCTGCCGTTGTTAATTCCATCCGAACACCTTGTTAGTAATTGAATCCAGATCCGGAGCAATTCACCTTGTTCTATGGGGTTGATGCAATTAACTCAATCACTGAATATTTCACACGAGGGTGCGTACATTCGTTCGAATCAACCGTGGGTTTAATTGTCGTTTTACGTACAACTCTACAGAGAATACAAACTGTCAAATTAGTGCCAAACAATGTTATTAGGTAGCGAATGTGATTCGGTTTTATATATTATTCATTAGAGCACTTAATTAGAAATTAAATAGTGATTTCAACTTCAACATACTGACAGTTTAAAGTATTTGACTGGAATTCTGAGCCCCCGAAAATATTATTGCAGTATTTATAAATATGTATGTACTTTGTTCATAAAATGAGTTAAATATTTAAGTTTAAATTTTAACCACGTCTGACATTTTATATTTATGCCCAATTGCAGAAAACAATATTATCGACGCATATGGCACAATATTATTGGCTACCGCCACTGCATGATCCGCTAACGCAAAACACGAACCATCGCCATCTTTTGCTAAGCAGGGGCGTTAACGGAATGCCAAGGGGTATTATAAGTGAAGCAATCTTAAATAATAGAGAGTTATTGCAGCTTCAACGCAAAAATAACGTGCACATTAAAGTCACTTGACAGCCCGAGTGCGCATGCGTACTAATAAGGTTCACGTCTCACGTTATATGAATAAGGAGACACGTTATGTGCACTGGAATAGCGAGCATCTCTTGAGGTTATGTTTTGGTGAAAAGTGTGGATGCAAACTCGTTTGTGTTGCTTTTAGCGTTAACGTTAGCGTGAATACACTAATAGAGAGTTATTGCAGCTTCAACGAAAAAATAACGTGCACTTGAAAGTCACGTGACATCCCGAGTGCGCATGCGTACTAATATGGTTCACGTTATATGAATAAGGAGACACGTTATGTGCAATGGAATAGCGAGCGGTTAACATCACACGTTCTGTATCTTTTGAGGTTATGTTTCGGTGAAAAGTGTGGATGTAACCTCGTTCGTGTTGCTTTTATCGTTAACGTTAGCGTAAATACACTAATTAAATGCGGTAAACATTGAAATTGAAAGTCCTTTATTTCTAAAATAAAGTGTTTTCTACATAAGGTTAACGTTTACGATCTTTCGTCTTAGAAGTTGCAGTAACTCCCTAATAAGTTTATCTTTTGCGTTAGCGGAGACGTTAGCGTTGCGTAAACAGAGCGTCGATTTATAAATCAGGCTTTAGGCTTAGTTGCGTTGTATCAAATATTGTTAACTTTAATCACGTTATTAACTTTGGTAAGGCCTACTTTTGGTACGTATCTCTAGTTACAATGTGTAGTTAAATTCGTGATCAGCTAATAAGGTTTTATGCAACTTAAAATTGGAAAATAAGCAATTTCAATTCAAATTAAAACATTGTTCTCAAATGGTCCGGGAACATTTCTCACCTTACACGCTGAGTCATCTGGCAGAAGAAAACTTCGTAAATATAATATTTATAAATTATGATGAGTTGGCACACCTGTAGTATTTATGTACCATGGTATGGTTATACCAATTTTTTCTGTAGTAACACACAATACCCCTGATATTATTTGGTAATACCTTAAAAATTCCTGTTTTACTCTGAACGTACCTAATTTTTTAGTAATGCCTACGTATTTTTTTGTAATGTTACAATACCTCATTAAGTACACAAAATTTCTTTTTTCTACTCCTGCTCTAAAAATACAATTTTCTGGTTTGTTTTTCATGCTAAAAGCGACTTTTGCAGCACATTTCGGTATTCTAGCAACGAGTTTTACTTATGAATGTTTTATAGAATATTTGTTGTTGCATAGTTACGCATCACAAATACAAAAATTGGCAATAAATGCCAAATAATTTAATAGATATTTACACACCAAGTGAGCTAAGGTAATGTTTATCCATGAGAAGAAAGTTTAGCCCACAAGCCCGAAGAGCGAGTGAGTTAAATTCTTCGAGTGAATAAACATTCTTAGCTCACGTGGTTTGTACAATATTTTATTCAATTTTGACGAAATAATAATAAAAATCATTATAATATTTAATTTTGACAAAATAAAAAATTGATCAGTTAGTAGGCTAAGCATGACAATCGTCGCTGATAGACGTCAAGTCATATTTAAAAAACCTTCATTGTCTGTCATTTATGTCGTAAAAAATAATGAAAAGGGCTGATAATGACTGATAAATTATGTGGTAAGTGTTATTTTCGTTCTTGATGTTATTTTTAAATGCATTTTTTGTTGCAGAGTGCCAGAGTGAGTTAAAATTTTGTGAGAGTGATTTAAAAAATTTTTTAATTCACATGTGAAAAAAGTGTTACTTATAGTTGTTGCTATGGAGTTAATAATGACAGTTTAGAACGTCAAAATTGAATAAAAATATTTATTCAATTTTGACGTTTTAAACTGTCATTATTAACTCCATAGCAACAACTATAAGTAACACTTTTTTCACAAGTGAATTAAAAAATTTTATATATCACCGTGGGATAAGTTATACCAAATCCCACTCATTTTAGTTATGTAATGGACTTGTTAGCCCAATGAGTGCTTTAATGAAATTATTACCACACTAGTGCGGTAATGAAATTGACAACTCACAAATCCAAGAAAAGATAATTATTTATTGTTTATAAATATTAATAACACAATTTGAACATTTATATAAATAACACCTTCGTTAACACTGGCCGTTTTTACTTGTGTGCTTGTACAACTAGAATTAGTAGCCGAGACGGTGGCATCAGATTTTTCGGATGAAACTGCTCCATTCTTCCCCAAAATTTGGACAGCGATTTTCTTCTTATTCTCAGCGGAAGTCTGTATATAGCCTTCCGCAACGGAATCAGAACGCCATCCACCGTGCCTTTTTATGTCGCGGAGATCTGCTCCTGCATTTGCCAATATTGTACTGGAGGTGCGCCGGAAACAATGACCAGTAAATTCCTTTGCATCAGGCAACCCCAAAAACTCTGCAATTATTTTCGGCATGCTTCCTATTGTATTTATCCCAATAGGTTGATTCGTGCATCGACCATTTCTGTATGCCAGAAAAAAACGATCATTGGAGCAAATTTTAGGACGAAGTTTCACGTAATTTCTGACAGTCTGAACTAGATTAATACCATCAATATTTCCAACCGTTATAAAAAATTCTCTACTTGTATTAGTTTTGGTATCCGGAATTACGACTCTAAAACATGATCCTTCATCTATGACGTTGCTTATCCTCAGAAATGTAAGCTCCTCTCTTCTGCATCCACCCGCCAAACCAAAAATCAAAACAACCTGAAAATTATTATACGTTACAACCAATAAAATACATGATTACCTTGTATATGACTAACCTTCATGCATAAATATTTCTCGTTCCCTGCTGTCTGCAGGAATCTAACAGTATCTTCTCTGTTTAGAACTTTAGACTTTTTAGGTTTATAACCTTTTGCTATATTTTTCAGCAAAGCTGTGAGATTGACATATTTTTTTATATCAATGCGCTTCTTGATCGATATTTCCGTCTTCAGCATCGAGTAGTAACACCAAAGGGATGAGGGCTTCTGGCTGTTACTTAGTTCTTTAAAATATACTAGTAATGCCTTTTCGCTGGTAATGTTCTCTATGTTTTTCAAAATGCACCACTGCTCATATTTTTTAAATGCCAATTCATATTTGGCTCCAGATTTTGATGGGACAAGTCCGGATATTACATTATTTGCTTCTTCCTCAATACTTACGGGCACATCGGACGTTTTTTCTTCAGAAGAACAGCCTGGCAAACTCATTTTCGAAGAAAATCACAACAAAACGGTTTGACATCAGAAAAATTTATTTAGAATAACAGTTTGTTGTTATTCGGTAACTGAGACACGATCATAGACTACTAACGCTTTTCTGTGATTTTCAAACAAAATAGATCCTATCGTCATCTTGATTAATTTATTTTTTTATCAAAATGATGCTATTTTGAAATAATTTTAACGGTGATATATAAAACTTTGTACGATATTCGTGGGGTACTACATTATTAACGCACTATGTGATTACCCTAACTCGCCCTACGGGCTCGTAGGGTAATTCACAATACGTACGTTAATAATGTCTATACCCCACTTATATCGTAAATAACTATTAAATCACTCTCAGATTTTTTTTAATTCACTCTGCAACAAATAATGCATTTAAAATAACATCAGGCACGAAATTAACATTTACGATAATATTTTTCAGACATTATCAGCTATTTACATTATTAAAAACGGCAGAAATGACAGACAATAAAGCTTTATAAATATATGATTTGCCGTCTATCATCGAGGATTGTCATGCAACTGATTAGTTTTTTGTTTTGTCAAAATTAAATATTATAATGGTTTTTATTACTATTTCGTCAAAATTGAATAAAATATTGTACAAACCACGTGAGCTAAGAATGTTTATTCACTTGGTGTGTAAATATCTATTATGTATCAAGGTACTGAAGCTCTATTTTTTTTTATCACGAATGTGGAATTTATTTGCCGAGGCCGCAGGGCCGGGGAACATAAACCATATGAGTGATAAAAAGGAACTACAGTGCCTAGGTGCATATTAAATTTTATTTGAAATCGAAAAATTGTGAAAATGAAAAAAAATATTTATTTTATAGGTTATCTTTAATTATAATCTGTCAGTCTGACATTCAATGTTGCTAACCTCGGACATTGAAGTTATCTTAAAGAACACTAAAAATTGTGTTTTGTCTAAAACTTCTTGTACATACTTTTATCATTTTACGTACATATTTACTGTTGTACATTGTACACCTGCCCACATTATCTTACATGCACAGCAATTATCATAAGGTTGGCAACACTGCAACTGCATAAAATCATCGTATTATGGATTACTTTAGTGCTGATTTTTGTGCACTTCAGTGACGATTTCAAATAAAATTTCTTTATTTCCTAATATTTTATCTTGCAGGAGTAGAAAAAAATAGTGTACATAACACGTGTTGATTGTCCTTTGTTGAACACAAACGATACTTGATACAAATAACTATTGCATGTTACCTCACAAAAAAGTCACCTTTCTACAGAAAAATGATCTGTGGATTTGTAATAAAATTTCTATCCCATGTTGTAAAATAGAAAGAAGAATAGTCTTTTCTTCTTTCTAGGCTCAACCCCCAATGTAAATGCATGTGGAGAACCCCCAGAAAAACAGTCCACAACTCAAAGTACTGGGTATGGTGGTATGATCGTGGAAAAATTCCATGGTCTTACCGAAAAACTTCATTCTTTGGGACACCATAGAAGTGACTCCGACACTTCTGCTAGAGCGAGAACAGGTTAGCATTAGACAAATAACATATCTGTAAAAAAATGTTTGTCTTGCAAAAAATTAACACATAGAGGGTAGCAAAGAAAATATTCTTTCCAGGTAGCGTCCATCCAATGCTAACTGTAACCCACACTTCTTATTCTTGCCACGAAGTCCTGGAAAAGAAAAGCACAGATTCCTCCCCCTCTCATAGTCAAGTTTCCAGGAATTCATCCAGAAAGTCTAACAATTCGTTGCTTGTCAACAATGGCAAGCTAGAAGGTAGATTAATTGTTAATATTTAACGTGTATTGTGTTTTCATTGTCACGATATTGTTGGTAATGGAAGAATTGGTGTTGTATTGTTTAGAAATGAGACACCTTGTGAGGAAAGCCAGCACAATAGACGTCACATCTGTCAGAGTGTCCCTGAAGGATATCGTCTGCTATTTGTCTCTGCTAGAAGCCGGTCGACCTGAAGACAAACTCGAGTGTTAGTATTACTCACTGGCAAAAAGAAATATAATTTTTGACATTTTTCTTATTAGAGAGTATTTTCACTTGAATTACATTTGCATAATAGAGAATATTATAATAAAAGTATATCTAATATTAACAAATAATTCTATAAATAGAATTACTGATAAATTTGGAAAAAAAAGGTCGTTGGGTCAAATTTTGGAAAAAAATCAAGATGAAAACATTATATTTTTTGTCTTAGAATTTAGAATCTACATCATCCAAAAATGGGTGAAACCAAAACATTTTTTTACATGAAAAGTTCGATATCTCTTTCCGTTCCCGAAATATTTGCATACGCATTAAAAATAACCGCAACCCAGAAATGGGTATAAATATAACCCTAGCGACTACTCGATATCACAGAGAATTTTGTTTAACGTTTTTTTAAGAACCAAATATATAATATGTGGAAATTCCAGAAAATAGCTAAAATCCAAGCTGTACCTATTAAGGCGGATTTATGTAGCCATTTTCATTTGCATTTAATTTAATTTAATTTTCATTTAAAAGATAAATATATGTAAACCAATGTAACCATGCATACACCATTTTCATTTAAGTTTTCATTTATCTCTCATTCTCATTTATTTTGAAAGATGGCCAACTTTTATCTAATAAATGAAAATTATAAATGGCGCATGCGTGTACGGCATGACAGCGAGGAGAATTTGAGTTGATCAGCTGGTTGTCATTATGTATCTCCGTTATAGTTTCTTTTTACGGTTTTTTATTGCAATTAACATGTTTAAAACTAAACTCATAACTTCTTCGCTGTCACTATTGTTGAACATTTTTATTAATAAATTTATTCCAATGAAAGTGGGGTTATGACGTTCATCATCTGTCAGCGTATTTTTATATGTGCGCATGCTTTCATTTTCATTTATTTTTGTCGTATATTTTTGTATGAATAGGTATATTTAAAAATTATAAATGAGAATTAAATGAAAATTAAATTAAAAAGTAAATGTAAATGAAAATGGCTACATAAATCCGCCTTTACATTTTTTTTTATTTTTTAGACATTTTTATAATTGTTGGCATGAGGAATTTATTGGAGAAATTGTTGAAGTGTTATCTCATACCCATTTTTTTGATATTAGGTAGAGTGATTCTGGTAAACCCAAATATAGGTCAAATATTTTTTTTTTTCAAACGAAATAGAATTCATATAAATTTGAGTATATTATTGAATATTTTAAATTTTTATACCGTTCTCGAGATTCAAAGTTGTAGACGCATTCATCAATTTCTAGAATAAAAAATAGGTTATTTGTTGCAATATTTTAATATATATGCTTACATAGTTTGATGTTTGATCTGAGGTATCATTTGGTCAACAAATTAAAGATCTATTTAATTTTCTTTTATTAATAAAATTTATTTTTTTAAACTTTGATACATACAAAAGTCAAAACATTTCTTCAGAAAACCTATGATTATATGAATTTTTGATATTTATAATGGACCCTTAAAGTAATATATCCATCCATGTACTGTTACTATATGTAAATAATAGGGTAGTTTAATGTTATTTTTTCCTATTAATTATGAAATATAAACTAATTCTAAACATATTAATGTAAAAATTATTAGAAAATATAAAACTTTTCATTCATAATTTCCATAAATACAGTTCGCGGTGGAATTCTTGTGACGTAGACTTTTAATAATTATATAGGTCGACCAAGCCTGTATGACTCATACAAGCTTGTTAGAATACCACGACAAAGCGAAGATGTTGAATTATATTTAATTGTATCATACAAATATTTACAGTATAATTCTAAAAGAAAAATAACAGATACAAAAGTATTATTTAATAGCACGTATATTTTATAATTATTTATATAGGCAACTTCATAATTTTGCCACCAGGTGGCTGCACACTCCAGTAAATGTATAGTTCATCTAGGGATCATTTTCCGAAGACTCGTTATCGTTTTATTATGGGTGCACAATAGCTAAAACCGCAATACCAAAATATTTCGGTCCGTACAGTCGACCAGTTCAGTATTTGCAATGCTGGTATATATTTTACGCCCAGTATTCGACTGTAGACCAAGACTGCACTTTCCAGATTTTCTAAACCGATTACCAGGGATGTTGTAGAGTCTTGATCCGGACCGAAATATTTTGGCATTGCGGTTTTAGCTATTGCGCACCCATAATAAAACGATAACGAGTCTTCGGAAAATGATCCCTAGATGAACTATACATGTCATTTTTAGTGACATGACTTATCTTTTACGTGTTAAAATCATATTTTATTTTTCTTTTCTATATCAGCAGATTTAAAACAAGGTAATGAAACTAATGAATTTGTGTGAAAATGAATAATTTCTTTTGAAATAGTGCTTCTCTCAAACATATAAATCGTTTCAAATAAAAATGGTAGTATTGTGTACAGAGTGTACAACCGAGAGTGTACCGCTAGGGCAACAAAGACTGTGATTGGTATTAATAAAACACGTCACCACGGGAAAATTTGAAATAAGAATTTTTTTTAAACAAATTATATTTTGAAAAATATACAGTTGCCAGACATAAAATATGTATTAAAGTGAATAACTTGAACAATTCTTTCAGAAAAAAAAATAAATTGGAAAATGCGCAACTACCCTATTAATAAAGTCGAATATTTTTTATATTTGTTCGCAGTTATGTTTCGACTATACGATACAGATGGCAATGGAGTCTTGGACACCAATGAAATGGACTGCATCGTCAATCAGATGATGACTGTTGCCGAATACTTAGGATGGGATGTTTCGGAACTCAAACCAGTATGTTTTTTATATTCTCTAAAATAAAATATTACATAATCAATTTTAGTATCTATAGAAATATAATACATGGTTTTGTTGCCTTTATTTTTTGGTATCTAGAAATGCTTTTTACTTAATTTAGCCCAAGATTTACAAACATTTTGATTTGACGAGTTGTCCGCTGACCTGAAATGCTGCTTGCTTAAAGAAAACCAAGTACATATTCCCATTGATTATCAAATATTGTCGCACGGAATTAGGACCTTAATTGCAAATTTTATTCATTCTTTAATTCACACATTCAATCTTCACTGAGCATTTTTGCATTTATAAAATTATTAATTTTATGGTTGAATACGATGATCGACTGGTTACAGAATGGAAGAGTGGAAAATAATCGGACACGCAGTCAACAAAAATTATGTATTTCCTAGCCTACGTTTCGTCTGTACTATTGTCATTGTAAGTAAAGTAAATTGTACATAAACAACATTACCTTATTGGAAAGAGAAAAAAATACTCTTTCCAATAAGATAATAAAAAGTATATAGTTCCATTTAAAAAATATATATTCTGTCCCAAATTTTGGGAACCGCTGACACAATTTTTATTTTGTCTACATGACAAATTTTCTAATATAAAATGGCACAATTTTGCTAATTTAACCAACCTCGTATCTCTTCAAATAAAAAAGTTACCAATAGTGAGCAAGCTTATTGAGACATCCTGTATATATATATATATATATATATATATATATATATATATATATATATATATATATATATATATATATATCTCAGGTCAAATTTAAATTATTTCAGCTGATTATTATAAAAGTTGTTGTGTTCGTTGGTGTTCCAGCTAAAATATTTTAAATTTGACCTGATTTATACAAATATATTTAACTACATCTGAAGAAGGCTGTATTACAGTGGAAACGTAGGCCAGAAAATAAATAATTTTGCTTGACTGCGTGTCCAATTTTTTTCACTCTTTCATTATATTAATTTAATATATATGTCCAATATACAAATCGGGTGATGTGACCGAAATCTCCAATTACCGCCCAATTGCAATCCTATGAAATATTGCCAAAATTTATGAATCTATTCTTCATAAAAAAAATTATGCTAACGTTCAAAATCTTATTTCATCTCGACAACATGGTTTCGTGAAGGGCAAATCTGCAGCAACTAATCTAATTACTTTCACAAATTATGCTCTAAATTCACTACACGACAATTACCAAGTTGACGTTATTTATACAGATTTTAGAAAGGCATTTGACACAGTTGATCATAACGTTCTTCTTCAAAAACTTTATTCTACTTTCAATTTTTCCACTAATCTTATAAATCTTCTTCAGACATATTTACTTGATCGAAAATTATCTGTACGCTAAACAACTTCAACTCTACTTCATTTATTGCCACTTCCGGTGTACCCCAGGGCTCAAATCTAGGTCCTTTGTTGTTTGTATTATTTATTAACGATATTGTTGATGTTGTTAAAGATTCCTAAGTATTACTCTACGCTGATGATTTAAAGATTTTCAAAAGTATCAACTCGTTACACGACTGTGTTCTACTACACAATGATATAAATAACCTTTCAGCTTGGTCTCAAAGGTTTAAACTGTTCTTTAACTTTAGCAAATGTAAAATAATGAGTTACTTAGTAAAAAAAATTGTGTATACTTATCCATGTAACATGGAAAACACATATCTTGATCGTGTCCCACAATTTACTGACCTCGGTGTTATTTTTGACAGTAAGTTATATTTCAATTTGCACATTGAGTATATCAAAAAATCTTCTTTAAAAATGCTAGGGTTTATTATACGTTCTTGTAAACCGTTTCATAATTTGTTTACTATGCAGCGTTTATTTAATTCGTTAATAAGATCAAAATTGGAATATTGTATGCAAATATGGAATCCTATTTACAACAAATATGTAGTTCAAATCGAATCAATACAGAAACGATTTGCTAAATATTGTTATTATAGAAAGCATAATTATTATCCCAGTTTTGATGTTAACTGTAATGTACTTTTAACTGAAGTAAATCTTATTTCTCTTTTTAATCGCCGAAAAATACAGTCCTGTTTATTTTTGTACAAACTGTTAAACAATGAGATCAATGACAGCTATCTTTTAAGCCAGCTTCCATTAAATGTACCACGTCAAATATCGAGAAATAAGACTACTTTTCGTTGCAATATAGCAAGAACAAAATATGAAACAAAATCACCATTATGGCAAATGTGTACTATATTTAATGAAATACCTAGCGAAATGGATGTATTTGCGCAGCCACTTCATGTATTTAAACGAGATTTGATAAAACACTTTATATCGCTAGATACTTAATTTATCACATAGTTTAATTAATGTTAAAAAACTCATTTCATTTAATATGTATGTAATTGTTTATTATATATAGTTTTATTTAGGGTAATTTTTTGTGTACTTTCTACAGGGTATTTTTTTGTATATTCTTTTATAATCGTCCTGTAATTGGAACTTTATAGTTCTGTAGGATAGATTGTTTGAATAAATAAATAAATATTATGTATTTATTTTTATGTTTAGATCCTCCAGGATATGATGGTGGAAATAGACTACGACGCAGATGGAACTGTCAGCCTGGAAGAATGGAAGCGTGGAGGAATGACAACGATTCCTCTCTTAGTTCTCCTAGGCCTAGATGCCAATGTGAAGGAAGATGGAAACCATTTATGGAGATTAAAACATTTTAACAAACCAGCGTATTGCAACCTTTGTTTGAATATGCTAGTAGGACTTGGAAAAAAAGGACTATGCTGTGTTTGTAAGTAATTTTTCATATATTATTCTTATTCATATTTTAATAAATTGTTAAATTTGTTCCTATTACAATTCTCACGAACAGAACTCCGCTGTGACGAAATGATTGGAGAAACTACCATTTTTAACGAAAAAAATGCTAACTTGAAAATAGGTTCATAACTTTTGTTAAAATGCAAGTTAAACATATTCAGGATTGCAATAAAGTGTTTACCTTGTATATGGGACAAACAGACAAACTAAATATTAACTTGTGAATTCATATAAACTTAATACATAAATTATAACTTGTTACATTGAAATATGAGTTGAACTGAATATGAAATATTAATAATATTAAATTTCAATTTTTCATTAAAATAGAAAATAGGAAAACGCTTTTTATGTGCCAGTTTTTATTTTTATTTTAATATCGTGGATGTTCAGAATTTATAATTTATTTTTAATCTCTATCTATTATTTATGGATTTATTTGTAATATTTTCAGTTTTTGTCATATTGTAACATTGTATGCACCTACCTCTTTTATAAAGGTATTATTTACATATGTTACATACAGTAGATAATTACGTAGCGCAGTTGCTTACCTACTGGTACAAAACCGACCTCTATGTACTACTATTAATGTCAATTAACTTTCTGCTAACTTCTGCTTTATTACTGTTGAGAGAGTTAGCATATTTATTGTTAATTACATGGTTAATTAATGAGTTCATAGGCGTAAGGTGACCGGTTATTAATCGGACAGCCCGAATTTGATTCCGACCGACGTCTGATAAAAGCAGACTGCCACACCCAGAAATGGGTAATAAGCCTGGATTATGTTATATTAATAAAGGATAATTTGTTTGTTTAATGCTATTAATACAAAAAAAAATAAACAATATTTGGGTTTAGTTCTGTACAAATTTATTAAAATTAACAACGTTTCAAAACAAAAATAAATATACTTGTAGTCTTGACTACATATTTATTTTTGTTATTATTATTAAGTAATTGACACTCTGAAATATGCTGTAAATTGCGAATTTTAATTTTGCGTTTTTTTTTTTTCGTAAAATAAAAAGAAATTGTGATTAATTTTATTTCTGGACAACTTTTTTATTTACAACAATAAGATTGTATTCCTTATATTACAGATTTCAAGTAGACACCGGTATATCATTTTTCAAGTTTGTCTTTTTCTCTCCTTTCCTCTTTAGCTGGCTCTGAGCTCAAGTTCTTTCGACAATTTCGACCGTTTTGATAACTCGTGAAGCTGGTAACATCCTTTATTTATCCAGAAGTATTGTTATTAACGAAATTTATAAATGAAAGCAAATTGGCACACATGTTAATGGGCGATAAACCGTGACATATATTTATTTAAACTATAATATCTTTATTTATATCTCAAATATTAGAATTATTTCCTCTTTTCAGTTTGTAAATACACCGTTCATGAACGCTGTGTTCAGCGAGCGCCAGCGAGTTGTTTTGCAACTTATGTTAAAAGCAAAAAGACTTCTCAACAAATGGCTCACCATTGGGTGGAAGGAAACTGCCACGGAAAGTGCTCCAAGTGTAAAAAGACGATCAAATCGTACAACGGCATCACTGGTCTCCACTGCAGGTGGTGCCAATTAACGGTGAGAGAACCATTTACTAAATAAGACAAACTGCTAAAAATAATATTTATGTATCAAGGTACAGAAGTTTTATTTTTTATCACGAATATGGAATTTTGTTGCCAAGGCTGTAGGGCCGAGGAAAAAAATCGTATGAGTGATAGAAAGGAACTTCAGTGCCGAGGTGCATATTATATTTTATTTAAAATCGAAAAATTGTGAAAATGAAAGGAATATTTATTTTATAGGTTATGTTTAAATATAATCTTTCTATCTGACATTCAATGTTGCTAACTTCGGACATTGAAGTTATCGTAAAGAACACTCAAAATTATATGTTAATATGTTATCTCTCAAACTTATTCATCGGAATTATTTAGTTCGTTTTTCTTGCATATATTTTTGTCATTTTACGTACAAATTTACTATTGTACATCGTACACCTGCCCAAATTATCTTACCTGTACAACAATTATTATAAGGTTGGCAACTCTGCAATTGCATGAAGTTGTCGTATAAGGGATTACTTTAGTGCCGATTTCTGAGCTTAAAATTTAAGTAAC
Source organism: Ophonus ardosiacus (assembly GCA_943142095.1). NCBI lineage: Eukaryota > Metazoa > Arthropoda > Insecta > Coleoptera > Carabidae > Ophonus > Ophonus ardosiacus. Next base: position 7,790,506 of record OW964831.1, on the reverse strand, counting down.
ATCCCTCCACAAATGATTCAAAAACTATTATAAGTTATAAGCCATAGGTCCTTATTAATTGTTACTTAATACAACAATTAAAGATTGTGAATTAATGAGTAGAATAGGGTCCTCCACTATTTTTTTTACAAAACTTCATCTAAACTGAAAGTTATATGTAACTTTAGAAAGTCTATTGTTATTCGTTAAGCCGTAATATTTTTTTTAATATTCTGTGATAGATATTGAGATGATTTTGTTCTCAAACAGTGGATTTCGCTAATAATTGAAGTCACATAAATTTATCTCTTTCAGCACTTATAAAAATGTATAAATATGTGAAAATAACCCTTGTGGTCAATAATTGGAAATATGGGTAGATAATAAGTAATTTAATATCAACTAATAAAAATACTACGTATATATTATAGTCCAATATTTGATTACCACTGGTAGCCTATGTCATTCAACAAATCTTTTACTTTCATACCAACGCTTGTAATCTGTCATGACATCATAAATTTAAACTAGTATTATTTGGTTTATTTATGTTGTTTTATTGTTGTTATTTTCTGCATTTATATACTTGCAAATGGATTCCATATTTCAAAAAGGCGATAGCAGAAGGTTTGAAAGTAGTTAGAATTTGGAATAGAATAAATTTGTGACGTAGATATAGAGATGAGGAAATGGTAATAAAAACTCGATTATTTTAGAAACTAATAACTATTTTTATACTTTGGTAGTCTTAAAATACAGTTTTAAGGTCTAGTTTTAATATAACTGATCCTTGTTCTAATTTGTTACTACGGTGGAGTACCCTATTTGCCTGTGTACAAAAATAATTCTTTTCTTGATAGCATCTTTCTTGATAGTTGCACAACAAATGCGTTTCGGCCGTAAAGGCCGAATGCAGTATGGGCGAACATGCTGTCCACATACTACCACCTACTGCCATCTGTCCGATAGTTTTGGACCGTCAGAGATCCCTAAGCCAAAGCAAAAGAGGGTCCCGACATGGACAAGACTCGAACTCGCAGGGTGTAAGTGTTTCTTACTTTTATTTCTCTTATTGAAATGGAAAAGTAAACAATAAAATAAATAATTCTTTGTAAAGGAGGGATCTCAACAAAGTATGCTACTAGGAACCGAGGTAAATAAGAGAGCTAGATGCTTTCTAGAGTAGTAGCGGACTAACTTTAAGCTTAAAAAAAGTAAATAAAATTATGAGTTAATGCATATTAATATAGATATAGACTAGATATAGAGTTTCATTTATTGATATTTGATGTGCTTTAGATATAATACCCATTACATGCATATTACAAGTTTAAAATTATTAGTACAAAAGAAATAAAAAATGATTATTTTTTTTAAATTTATTTATTGTTTGTTCTTGTATTCTACAATCTTTCGTTCCATAATTTATAACCCTTTTTGTTTATGTATTACATATATGAAGTGGAAAAATGATAAGTGCTTTTTTACAAAAAAAAAAAAAAAAAAAAACAACGGTACGAAGATTTGTATTTATACTGGGTTAGTTAAAAGTATGGAGACGGCGATTTATTGTCGTTAATATTCATTTTAGGAAATTATGTTCAATACAAAAGTTTTTTAAGAAATTTTGATCTACATTTGAGAATACTTGAATTTTATTTTTCTTCAATAGTTTTTGAGTTACGCTTGTCCGCGTAATTTTTTTAAATGGGAACCTATTAATTTGACTATACCATTCCATAGAGTGTTTTTTTCTCTTTACAGCAATATGTTTGTTTTTTTGTTTTTCAATTTATTTTGACATTTTTACAAGGAAAAACACCGGTTCAAGTATTTACGAATAGTAGGTACATCTAAGATAGACAAAAGCGAAGCGATAAACAAACTCGAGCGATGTAATTTACTTAGTTATTAATTTGTTTTTAATGATAAAATTGTGACCGACAACATTATTGGAAATAATTTTGTCTATCTTAGATGAACCTACTATTCGTAAATACTTGAACCGATATTTTTCCTCGTAAAAATATTATTAAAATAAATTGAAAAACAAAAAAACAAACATACTGCTGTAAAGAGAAAAAAACACTCTATCGAATGGTAGAGTAAAATTAATAGGTTCACATTTAAAAAAATTACGCGAACAAGCGTAACTCAAAAACAATTGAAGAAAAATAAAATTCAAGTATTCTCAAATGTAGATCAAAATTACTTAAAAAACTTTTGTATTGAACATAATTTCCTAAAATGAATATTAACGACAATAAATCGCCGTCTCCATACTTTTAACTCTTTTAACTAACCCTGTATAAAGAAAATAGTGTTTATAATATTAGTAACTTCTAGAATATCGTTTAAAGTTTAACAATTGTTTTCATTATTTCTTTTTCAAATTCTAGATTTTTCTCATTTATATCATTTTTCCACTGAGCTCTTCATTTTTAAGTACATAAATAAATAAATCATCCACGCATTTATTTTGCCTTGTTCACGTTCATAATCGTATTTCTGCAAACTCTACTATATTTTTTGTACTAAGAATTTTTTCTTCTTTAGCACACCAATTATAACATCCATGCACTTACACACTAGACGTCCACGCATTCACATACCCTCAACTCCACTAACGTACCTACATATAATAAACACGCTTTAATAATTGATTAATTTATTCCTTAAAACATTTTTTTGTTTATTTAATCATTAATAGCTTACATAATACAATAGTCAATATCTCCCTGAGTCAGTCATTATTTTGATTTTGAATGATTAACATTTAGGTACTATTTTTACAGTGCTATTATAGTGTTTTCAAAAAAAATCTGTCTTAAACGGCTGTTTTCTTATACCCATACACTAATTTTTTTCTATAATATTTTTATTCAAAAACAAATATTTCATTAAAAAAAATAATTAATTTTACATTTTTGTATAATTGGGGCTGAAATTTTCTCTGTAGGTTTAATACTGTAATTATGATTTTGCTATTGTTTAAACTCAAAACTGTTTTATACGCTCGTGATTAGTTGTCAGAAGTCTCCATAACTATTAATTTTGCTATTAATTTCCCGAATTTAAACTTGCTAACTCTCTAAAATCCACTCAGTCTTCACCACTTTCAGGGTCTGTTTCTTTCTACACCAACTGCTCCTCAGGCTCCAATGTCGTTTCAAATCACCCCACCGGAAAATACCATCCCTCTGTTAGTGTTCATCAACCCCAAATCCGGAGGCAGGCAAGGGGCCCGGATGCTTAGGAAGTTCCAGTACATCTTGAACCCTCGGCAGGTCCACAACCTGGCGACTGGTGGACCTCTGCAAGGGCTCACGATGTTCAAGGATGTCATGAATTTTAAGGTTATTTGCTGTGGAGGAGATGGAACTGTCGGATGGGTCCTGGAGACAATGGGTAAGTAGTTTTTTTGAACAAATTATAAAATATGAGAACACCTTCGATTTTATATTTTTATCTATCGCTAAGAGATGTACCTATTGAAATCATGCTGAAAATCGCATATCAAGATTTTAGTGGATAAGCACGTTTCAAGGTCCCTACAATACGATTATAACATTTTTACGATAATGTCCGTTTGTGTGGATGTGGATGTTGGAACTACACGGTTTCTCAAATACTATTGGGCTTCCAAAATTAAAATGCGCCACCGGTGGCAGATTTCTGAACTGAGTGAAGTGTACATGTAATCAAAAACAATTAAATAAAAGTAAGGCTATGTAAATAGAAATTAATATATGTACAACTAGAGCAATGAAATATAATCTAAATAAAGGAAATCAAATATTTTTTTATTAAAAAACCAATATACTGTTCATTAAAATATGACTAAAATACTCTTAACCTACAACTACTTACTAAAATTAACCCTATTAACTAAAATATTATTAAAACTATCACTAAATTGTTACTACAAGAAAGATCAAACTCAATTCTACCGAAATTAACAAAAAAAAACACTATACTACATCTCAAATTAAATTAAAAACTACAAAAATTAGTCTCACACCAATGGGGGATTACACCATTTTTTTTATCATTTCATCTGAAAATATTAGGAAAACTAAGACTATTGATGAAAATCCGGTAAAAAAAAATCGTATTAATAAGCGAGTTATGGTCTCCCGAATTTTGAAAAGATTGACGTGACGTCACATTTATGTGTTTTTATATCAAACTGTTTTCATCATGGACCTAAATGTTCTTGAAATATATGCTATTTTAAGTTATATTTACATAAAAATAAATGAACATTATAACACTGTATAAGTCTACATACTTTATAATTACAGGTGTATTTAAATTATTAAGTTTAATGCAAGAAATATATGTTAAAATAAAAACTGTTTGAAAACTGCTGTACAGGAATGTTAGCCCCTCCTTTCGAATTTGAATTACTTAACTTCCATTGATAGTAATCTCCACCTCCTAACATGCTATTTGTAATGCATGTATAGGTGGTCTCTCGGTCGCCAATCAAAATATTTTCATATTAGTGTCGAAGCGTTATAACAAAAAACCCTTTATTTCCGAAATATCTGAATTATACCATTTCATTTTTTTATTAATATTCATTATTCAGCATATACATTCGTATTTTTTTACTATTTTCCTTTAATTCGATTGAGCCGTATCCCCCATTGTACTCTTATGGAAGCCAGCGAAAAATGTACCATTCGTTTGAATTTTGACGTTTGACGTCACCGCCATCTCTTGATAATTTGGAAGCCCAATAAAACTTAAGACATATTTAACTGCGGTAACTGCGGTTTCCTCAATCTGACATTACTAGGAAGAGCTGATTAGATTTTGATAACTATTGAACAGCCGGAAGTACTAGTTTCTTAAAAAAAAGTAAATTAATTGTATTTCGTGTGGATTTAGTTCATCTTTCGTGTCCCGCACTATACTATGCACCGTGCTCGAAATAATGAACCTGGTATTTGTATAATTATGTATTTAAACAGAAGACTTTTCTTTTTTCTAGATAAAGTCCAGATGGAATCTCAACCAGCAGTCGGCGTCATTCCTCTCGGAACCGGAAATGACCTTGCTAGGTGTTTACGATGGGGTGGAGGTTACGAAGGAGAATCCGTACATAAACTTCTCCATCGGATAGCTAAAGCAACACCAGTGATGATGGATCGCTGGTCTATAGAACTTACAGATATTGCGGAAACACCACAAATCGAAGGGAAAACCAGTGCGGATAGAATTCCCTATAATATTATCAATAATTATTTTTCCGTCGGAGTGGTAAGTGAGAAAGATTGATTACAATAATGAATTAGAGATGACAACAATGCTAAATTTTATTGCAACATTGTGAATATTACTGCACCAATGATAGCTTCAATTTGTATATTTTTAATAACAAGAAAATAAAGACTCTACCAACACAAAGTTTGTTAATAACAATTGAAATTTGAAATGTTACAGTGACAACAATTATTTTATTTTGATAATTTTACTAGAATAATGAGCCCTGGTACTAAAATAATGTTGCAGACTTTTTATGAAATGTGTGTAATTTTAAATTATTTTTACCAAAATGTTTTAAATAAGTACCTACATGTTTTCATACATAATTTTAACAAAAACTATTCGCTATACCGGTTTGATGTCGTTACTTCAAAGTACAGTCAAACAAGTTTAATTTATTAAAAAAAATACATAATTCTAAAACATTTTTAAACATTCTTAAAAAAATGGGTTGCTGAACAAAAAAGTTATTTTTTAAATAATCAGTTATTAATGATTGATGTTTGTTTTTTTTTGCATGGTTAATTCATAAAATTTTCTTAATTTATTGAACAAACTAAAAATTTCGTCTGTTGTATTTTCATTCATAGTAAAAAAAAAGTTCAATTGTTTCAAATGCTTTTATCATTTCGTGGTGAGAAAGTTTCTCCCTGGGCAATTTTCCATCGGTGTCACTTTCATCCGATTTATCTTGAAGTTCATATTGTTTAGCAATAGTAGCGTTAATTTCTTCGACCGTACCTTTTAAGGTGCATAATATAATGCAAAAAAATATTTAGTGCCTGAAAATTCGAGTTATGGAGAGAGACTACAATGTCGAAGTCAAAATACATTGTAAATATATAAAATGTGCCGGGAACACAAGCAAACTTACAGAGAGTTTCAAGTTAGGTATAGAATAGAGGTTCGACAATAATTATAAGTAGTACTTGCAAGTGTAGTACCTACTAACAATGAGCGAAAAAAATATAATTTTATATTATTCAAAATTTCACTGTTACTACTTGATTGGATGGCATTACTGACAGATATAAATAACTTTAGTTCTTACCACGATACTCATTTGGGAAGTCTAATTAATAAACGCTAAAATTCATAATTTTATTCAATCTTTCAAACCGAAAAATTGATTTTGTTCTACCGATCGCTTTATTTATTTACTCTAGCTTTAATTGTATTCTAGTTCTACAGTCGATGACATGAAAGAAAACCGGTCTGAGAAACGTTACGGATTAACAAGATTTCTCTAAAACGGGTCTATGATTAGAAATATTTTATTTTGACTTGTTATACTTTACACGTGACCCGCTCCAACCAAGAGTAGTAGATTACTTCGAAACAACGCCCATGGTTTGTTAATCACGATTACGTGGAATACTCTCTCTTGACAAATCGGTTTTCTTTCGTGTCATCGACTGTAGATCATTTAAATTACAATATATTAATATTTTAGGACGCGGCAATATGCGTAAAATTCCACTTAGAACGCGAAAAAAATCCGGAAAAATTCAATAGCAGAATGAAAAACAAATTATGGTATTTCGAGTATGCTACTTCAGAGCAATTCGCAGCATCATGTAAAAACTTACACGAACATTTAGAAATAATGGTTTGTTAATTATTTCTGTCTTTTTGTTACATCTTTTATTAATAAATTCATTTTTAGTGCGACGGTGTTTCGTTAGATTTAGCAAACGGCTCTCCCTTACAAGGAATAGCCTTATTAAACATCCCGTACACCCACGGGGGCTCCAATTTGTGGGGAGAACACCTTTCTGCTGGTAATAGAAGGACGAAGAAATACAAACACCGCCAGAAAGAACTTAGCACCAGTAGTTTTAATTCTGTTGATCTTAGTGTAGCTATACAAGGTTTAATAATGATTTAATTGTCAAATTATATTTTATATTATATGTGGATTTTTTTGTAGATATTGGTGATAAATTAATAGAAGTCATAGGGCTAGAAAATTGTTTACATATGGGCCAAGTTAGAACAGGATTAAGAGCTAGTGGAAGAAGATTAGCTCAGTGTTCTGACGTAACAATAAAAACTAAAAAGACGTTTCCAATGCAGATTGATGGAGAACCATGGATGCAACCGCCGTGTACGGTAAGTAACTTTCATAGAGAAAATAAAAGAAACATAGGTATACATACAGATCTAATTTTTATTTACTGGTATTACAATTTATATTAATTATTTTACTTTTCGTATATTGCAATAGGGCTGTTGCAAGAATTTTTATATGCCTTCTAAGTATTAAATTAAAAAAATAATATTCATTAAATAACCCCAAATTTGAAAATATCCATTAAATACATATTTTACAATTAATTATTGAAATTTATGTAATATTTTGAAAAAGTCGCATAATCTGACACAGAATGTAACGTAAAAGTTCATACAGCTTAAAATGTGACAAACTATCGCCTATTATACTTTTATGTGTAAATAAGGCACAAATTGTTTTCGAATTGGCTATGAATGACGTTCTGTATGTAATTTGACGTCACAGGAGTGGGGGGTTATGTTTCATTACTATTTCTGGCGCCAATCTTTTTATTTAATGGGCTACTTGTGTACCTTTTTTTTATTTAATATTTTTGAAGAGCAGGTACAAACTTGCTACCCATATTTTTTCTTTTGGCAAAATATTTATTAATTAGCCAGAAAAAAAATAATGAAATTTGATTATTTGAATTCCCGCCATGTATGACGTAGAATTACGCCGCACCAATGAATGACCGTAAAACCATATCGTTTGTTTGTACGGATAATGTAGATCTCCTGTTTGACGTTTCAACAATAGTTTAGAGGTTAGTATTTTAGTTTGTCTTTTTGGTATTGATATTTTAAATTACATGTAACTACCTATGGGTTTATTTGTGAAGTAATTAATATATTTGAGAGCCCAGAGAGAGAAAAAAATGAACTAATGTCTAATTCAAATTCAAATTTTCTCGCACGCATGCCATCTATATGTTACATTTTTAAACATATGGTTTCCTTTCCCATTTTAATATAATGACGTCACAGAAAATTTTCTTTCTTAATTTACTAAAAAGCAAATAATGGTTTAAAAATAAAATTTATATTCTTATATATGTTTTCAACATAACATTACGTATATAGTGATAGAAATTGGATTTTGAGTACCACGCAAGTAGCCCATTACGAAAATAACAATAAATATTTTTTCTTGTTATTACAATTATTATTTTTCCTACAGTTCCACTGTCACATTGATTAGATTACTATCATCGTCCTTAAATGTTTAAGTTTGATTTATAAAATTGTTCATTTCAAAATAAATTGCAATATATTGAACATTAAAATATAAGAAAACTACGATAAAATTGTATTAACTACTAAATAAAATCAATTTAATATTGATGGAGTCACCGCACAATTAATATTATTGATTATCAATCAATGTGTAATATTTTTAGCAATATTTCTGATTATTATTATTTATTCATTCTTAAACAAAATTTTATTGATTTCTAAATTAATTAATTTAATATTGATAGAGTCACCGTACAATTAATATCATTGATTATCAATTAATGTGTAATATTTTTAGCAATATTTCTGATTATTATTATTTATTTATTTTTATCACTAACATAGATAAATTTTTGAAATTTACTTGTTATTACGTAGAAAACTGCACCATTATCATGAAATATAATATAAAACTATTTTTTCTATTGGCAATGAAATTTATGATTGTTGTTCCTAATTTTTTTAGTGATTTTATTTAAATTTTACTTTACTATTCGAATATGTGGAGAGGACCCGACCTGTTCCGTTTCGTCAAATTGTTTATTAGTGGTGTTCATTTCATGCTGACGTGTGGCATATCAGTATTAAAATTAGTTTTTCTGTATAATTATAGTTCATTTCCCATAAAATTATTAGTTATTATAGCATTTAGTGAATAAAAATCATATTTGATTTATTATTTATAAATAAAATCATGTATATAATAAGATACCACAAATAATCTATAATATAACCTTACATTTGTGGTATTTTGTTTAACAGTTGCATATTATAAGCAAAATTTTCATTATTACCGTATTATTTATTATTATTTGTAAGAATTAGTGAACTTAAGTTTATTATTACATAAGTATACACCATTGAAACAATTTTGTTTACATACATAATATGCATTTTTGAAATGAATTATAATTATTGTTTAAAATCCTGTTTTGTGTGTGTTTAAAAACTAAATGGTGTTTTTCTACTCAGATACAAATAACGCATAAAAACCAAGTGCCAATGCTCATGGCTCCTCCACCCGAGAAAGGTAAGGGATTCTTTAGGTTCTTACGAAGATAGGAGTCTACAATCTTTCGAATATCAAATAATTCTAAAAGTAGTTACTCAACAACAAAATATATCGATTCGTCCAAATGACATATGAGTATTGAGATTTCTAGTCTTATTTAAGATTATATATAGCGACAATACAGTGTTAATAACGATTAATAACTTAGACAACGGTTCTCAAATAAAGAATGAGATAAAGAATTGTGATAATATAATTTTATTAGTGTAGAGTTATTTTGAGAGTTTATTTGAGAATCGTTTTAGAAATACTAAAAAATGTTCAGTATTATTTGTTATATATTTTTGTTACTTTATGCATATTTATTTATTTGTTACTGTATAAATGAAGTCCGTTCCATACAATAAACTAAAACGCCAATTTCAGTGTATAGAAATTAGGGACCATTGCTTATTAACTACCATTTTCCACTGATTTTATTTGGGTGTAAATGGTACGACGATAATATGGAATAAGATATTAATTATTTCACATATATGTATATGTTTATTTCTTTTATTTGATTTTCGAAAGAGTTTATTAGTAGTATAAGTGCATATTTATTTTAAACATACATACATCTTATGGTAATACAAAACAAATGTATGAATATAAATGTTGTATGTTCAATAATTGTAGAGGTACAAATGTAAATATTGTTGTACATATATTTATTTATTATATTCGATTGAAGAAGGTGAAATATGCATTTATACAAAGGTATTACACCCTACTGCCAAAGCATTAAGGGTTAAATTGTATTCTATTGTGCTTTTCTGATCATTTGTGATTGTGTATCTTGTTGGACTTTGGACATTATGTGTATGTTACATTTCTATGTCGCTACATAATGCCTTGTGTGCTTTATACGTCCAAAGTATATGTCAATGTCGTTAAGGATTATACTTGTTATTCTATAACTTACAATACTACCAAGGAAGAAAATTTCACAATAAATTAGATTAAAACATATCGTTAATATATTCGAAAATAATGTAAAACTATGATATATTTTAAAAGTGGTTCTGGAGGCGTTATAAACTGTAACTCTTTTCGCCAAAAGGTAATAAAGAGTTGGCATTAAACAATTAAAATTTACATTATTAATGTATACAAAAAAGTATTAAGTAACTACTTTATGTCCACCGAAACTTTTACGGTACCTAAATTCTAAACAAAATTTAGATATACATACGTCGTAGAAGAAGATCAATATGGAGGGAATAATTCATGACACAAGCGTTTTCATAAAATTCTAAATTTTTCAAGTTACGTCTTACGTCTTTGGTAATCGAATAAACAGTAAAGTTAATTTAAAGACATGTTAAAATCAAATCTAGTAAATTTTACTTTTAAAAAAATCTGTTGTGGCCAGCACAAGATCTTCCGTTAATTTGATGTATTTTGTACAAACTCCATACCAAAAGTTCATTGGAAAAGATTCTATATATCCAGTAAAATTGTTTACAAATTCTTTATAGAAAGTTCCTTGGAAAATATTCTATAAATCCAATAAAATTATCACATGAATATACATTATGTATACTCATATATAAATACTCTAAAAATGCGTACACTTACGTAACATTCTCTTTTCAATCAAATAATATTACTACCCATTTTTGAATTATTGCCCCAAAAGTCATACCCCACATTTAGATAAAAACTTCAAAATTTTCAAAAATAATTTATCTAGATACTTCTCAATGCACTGATTCCAAATTTTGAAACCGCAGGTCAATATCTCTTTTCGTTCTCGAGATATTTAGATTCAAAGTTTTTTCCAAACTGACCATTTTCGGGTAATAACCCAAAAATGTGAGATATGAATTTGGCGACAACACCATTCGATTCTATGGACAAAATAACATAAGTACACCAATTTGCAGAATTTTTGGACACTGTATACAATCTCTAAAGCAAAATAACTTAAAATGGCCAAAAATCGCAAAAATCTTAAGGTGTACCCCTTACGATTTTTTAGATTTTGGCCATTTTCAGGGGTTTTCATGCTTTTATTCATAAAAAATGAATCGGTAGGACAAAAATTATGATAATTGCTATACTTATGTATTTTTGTCCGTAGAATCGAATGGTGACGTCGCCAAATTTATATCTCGATCCATTTTTGGGTTAATACCAATACCCAAAAATGGGCAGTTTTGTGCAAAATTTTGAATCTAAATATCTCGAGAACGAAACGAGATATCGACCTGCGGTTTCAAAATTTGGAATCATCGCATTGAGAAGTATCTAGATACATAAAAATTAGATTTTGAAAATTTTGAAGAATTCATCTAAATGTAGGGTATATTGACTTTTGGGGCAATTTTTCAAAAATGGGCAGAGATATAAACTTGGTAGTAATATTATTTGATTTTAAAGAGAATGTTACGTAAGTCTACGCATTTTTAGAGTATTTGAACAACTGTGTGAATTTTTAGAAATAAAAGTATTGAAATAAAAATGGATAAATGCTATAAAAAAGTTCCTTGGGAAAGATTCTATATATCCAATAAAATTCTAACACAAACACATACTATTTTTTACAAATTCCATACCAAAAGTTCCTTTGAAAAGATTCTATAAATCCAATAAAATTATAACATGAACATACACTATGTAAATTGCACTTGACAATTCCTTAAAAACGCCTGCTTACGCTCTTAATACATAAATAACTATTAACAACTGCCATATCTGAAATTGATTTGAAATAAGTATAATAAATGACATCCTCAAACGTCATTTACTGACAACCCAAATACCACGTGCATTTGTTTGGAAACATTTCTGTGACGTCATGATTAGACTGTTGTGAAGCTGTCCGTAGGAATTTCTGAATTACCACCAGGGATATTCGGGTATCATTTGGGTAAAAATTCATATTACGAGAAGAAAAAATATTGTCGATATTACATAGATACACCAGTTCTTGGTTTAATCCAAATTTTAATTTAGGATCAGAACCATAACTGATGTATGGGTTTTACATTATGTAATGGATAAAAAAAAATGGTCTTCTTCTTTGGTGGTGTTGCGAATTTATGTGATTGTTCACTTTGTTATTTGTATATTGATTCTTTTTTTCGAAGATTTTATAAATACGTTACTTGTTGGTAAATTGTAGTAATTCTAGAAAAATGTCGTGATTTGCAACTTTTTAATTTTACAAACGAAGTTTTATAGCCGTTTATAGACACAGATGTTCTAATCAAAATTACGAATTATTTACACAAATGTAGTTAATGTTCATTAGAATACCGAATATCGTTTGGTTATAATAGATAAAAGAAAAAGGCTGAACTATTTATCAAAAATTCCTGTGTATCATCGACTTTGATGAGATCATATTTATCACTTTGAAATTTCTTATCTTTCTTTCGTTTTTCAGAAAAAAAAGAAAACACTTCATATCAAGACAATTTCTTTAAGAATAATTGAAATAGTTTTTTTTATAATTTTACTATTTACAAAATGTTAATTGTAATCATAAAATTTAATAATCATTTTTCATTTGTTCAATTGATTCTTAAATCAGAGCCACCTCTAATGTCAATATGACAAAAAAGAAACGCTGTGTGTGACAATGTGCATTTGACATTTGTATAAAAGTTGAAATATGTGTCCGCTTTATAAGTGGTAACAAAATAGACGCATAATCATTGTACAACACAAATAGTTAAGAAACTTAAATTATGTAGAGTATAGCTTAAAGCGAGGTCCTTGCCAACCCCTAAATGTTAGGGTAAGGAATACTTTAACCGAAATAAACCAAAAAATAAAAAAAATAAAAAAGAAAATAGAATAAAAGAATATTGTTTGTAGTAACTTTTCTTTTTTCATTTAGAAATAATATAACTTTTTAAGTAAATATTATGTACAGTCAGCTCATTTAAATTTTACTGTGGTTACATGGCACTTTTTCAAATATTTCAGGAGACCAAATTTAAAGTTTGTCGGTTTATACAAAATCATATTTTAAAAATTCCTTCTGATAGTTGCGTAAAGCAGGAATTGAAATACTATTATACTTGCCGTCAAATAAATATGGACTGAAGATTTCTACACTGTTGCCAATTCCATTGGTGGTGTTAAAAATGCTAAGTTATGAAGAAGCGGCAACCCCGCTTGACAAGGAAGTGTAAAAATTGAGCATCAGTCCATATTTATTTGAAGGCGAGTACAGTGATGATAATTACGTTGCTGTGTTATTTCAATTGTTTTGTAAACGACACTACTAAATTTGACAGCACAAAATCTTAATTCATAGATACAATTCGTAGATGGCCTTGATCGGACTTCTTTCAAAAATTTTACTGTAAAGAGAAATTTATTTAGAATTTTATTCCTTAAAAATATATAGGTGTTCCATTTAAAAAATCAAAGTTAAATAATTTTCTGGAAAATTGATAGGCCTTGGAAAAAAATTGTTTATGCTAAATTATAGACCAGGTTGTATCAAATAACTTTTCTACATAACTTTTTCTTGTATCTTTAATATTTCAAAAGATATAAGCTGGACAATGAAAAATCAACCACCCTGTATATTGTACAAAAATGACCATAAATAGCATAAATTTAACTGGATTTACTGTACATAATTAAATATTAATTACAATACAGTAAGAGTTCCATGTATTACTGGAAAAATCAAGTTATATTATTACTTTGGATAAATCAAAAGAAGTAAATATTGTTTGAAAAAAATAGTTATGCTTTTAATATTATTAAGTATGAGAATTATGCTGTACAAAATTCTGGAGTGCTAATAACCCCTCTTAATATATTAAATCATTGTATATACATATAGTTTATTTTAGTTAAAGTGTTCCTTGCCTATGTAATGTACGCTTATCCAACATGACTGACGTAGAAAAATAGTTCTAAATCAATAGAAAATCCTAGTTGATATAGATTTCTTTATAGACTATTTACAATTTTAGGGGTTGCAATTACGGATAACAATAACAACTCTATGTATTTTATTTATTTAATTAATTTATACGCTATTTTACAGTTCATGTAACATATATGTTCATAATATATCGAAAAATATTATATAAAATATATTTAAAAAACTATCCATGAATATTTTTACATTGTAGGTAATTAGTCTTTAAAACAAACAGTGCGTAGCGAATCTTCGGGGTAGATTTCTAACACTGCGATTGCCCCATCATTGAAGGAGAAGGAGAGACCGCCATCTATTATCAGACCAGCATCGTAACACACTGATTTGATCGTAATTTTCGACGCGTAACCTCTAGGTTGAATACCCTTTGGTTGTGGCCAAACCCCCACAGAAATTAAATCCCTGATTGTGTACGACATCTGTTGATCATCTGAAACATTACGGACATCTCAATCGGTAAGTAAGATCCCTTAATTTTGTACTTACCCGAAGGAAATATTAAATTTTTATTGTACACATCAGATATTTGTTTTGCTATAACATTTGGGTCACCCTCCGCTTCATAGTTGATGATTTTTAATAATTCTTTTACACTATGGCAAGGTAAACGGTTTATACTTAAATTCCAAGATGTTGAGCCGGTTCCTGTACATATACAAAGTCCAGAACATTTTACGTTAGTTGTTTTCGAGTCGTCAATTTTCATTTCGACGTGCGATACTCTTGCAGAGAGATTTTCGCCTATGAATACCTAAACATAATAGAAAATAGCAATATTTGCGTACAATAACTGAATCAGCCGTATTTTCTTAAATAAAATCAAACCATATTTCTGATTTTGTCTCTGTAATTTTTAATTAAAAAACAAAAACTATAAAATAATCTAATGCAGAACAAATTATTAAGAAAATTTAAAAATACATCGCTTGATAATTACAAGATTTATAAATTACACAAAATGCAATTAATGTACTTTTGTTAAGAAAAATTATGGAAAACTACAAATTTTCATCTTATTATTTTCTACGAAGTTAGAATTCCCCTGAAAAGTAAAGTCTAGGTACGCCACTAGGGTAAATATAACACAAGTTTAAAGAAATCTAAACCAAGGAAATATTTGATATTTTGTTGAGACTGACATAAAAAACTGGCCATTTTTTTATAATTATAAATTATTTTTAAATAAGGAATACAAAAAATTAATTAGCATTATTAAAAGTCTAGTTTTAGTTATTTAAACGTTGTTCATTATCAAAAAACGTAAATCTTAATGAGACTATAGAAATTCTGCCTTTAACGACATTTCGAACGTATTAATATTACAAATAAATAACAAAATAGGCGATTGAAAGAAATAAAACTAAAATATAGAATAAGTATATATCAATTTCATTATTTCGTTAACGATAGGCTAGTACTTTGTATGAATTATGGAGTATATTAATCATTTTTAAGAGTTAATGAATAATATTTTGATTGATACTAGAATTTATTCTTAAAAAATCCTTTTCCGTGCCGGTCAGTGTTTTTTTATTTAACAAATTTGCTTCACCCATGGAGATGGAGGGTTATAATTTTGACATCACACGCAAGAAAGAGAGAGTTGATGTAGAAGTTGAGATGGAAGATCATAATACAAACAAACCATCGCCATTTTTAAAGTTGTATCTTCTGTCTTCTGTCACTTACATTTACGTACATTATTCAATGTCTTTAGATGACCGTGAAAACTTAAAGAATTTCATATTTGTCATGCATCCTTTATAATTATAGCGCAAAAACTTTACATTCCCTTCATTTTTCATATTTGGCATCATCTTGTTGCAAATGTCATCGTGACAGCAATTTGTTTGTATTACTACAGGCGAGTCATGTCTAGTTCAAGAAATATATCAATAGATGGCAGCACGAAAATATGGGGTAGCTGCTTTACAATTTCATTTACATTTCATTGATATATTGATGACTTTAATGTATTGTATGGTGGTTTTAAAGAACTTACAGTTATTAAATTGTTGCTCACCTCATTTAAAGCTAAGACCGGTAAAACTTTCCCATGTTTATGAACCACGGCTTGCGCCACCTGTTGCTGAATCTCATAATCGTCGTGATTGTGTAAAAATTTTACAGTATTATCACAATGGTTTATTAAAGTCGTTCTTATTCTACTTCTATTCAACCAAGAGAAATCACCCTGAAAATATATAATTAAATACACACAACTAATTATCATGTAATTATTTTACTTCTCGAAGTCGTTCAATCGCTGCCCTAATATTCTCCGAATATTTCTTTGGCAAACATAGATGCCCTTCCGATCTGTGAGGATCAGAATTAAACCCTATAACAGGTTTAAGGTTGTCGTGAATTTTACAAGCTGCTAGAAGAAATGTACCATCTCCACCAGTTGGAAAAATTACATCTGCCCATTCAATATTTTCTTCGGCATAAGTATATCTAATTAAATATAAAAATCTTTACGGGAAATACATTTTTAATCAATGATTTTTACCTGTTTACAACTCTTACTTCAATGTCCATTTTTTTTAATGTTTCAATGAACCTACTTTCGAACATTTTATGGAGATTATAATGGTGTAGTATTCGTTCATAATTGCTGCCTCTTTTTTGTAACATTTTTGTAAATTCTTTATCTGTTAGGTCTTTGTACTTATTACGCTCAAATTCATAGCGGGAGAGTTTCGAAATAACCAGACATTTTCCGATTTTGAGTTGTTTCCCTTCATTATTAGCACAGTAAGATCTATTTTGATTAGAAATTAATGCAGTTGGAACTAAAACAAGAAAATTGTAAAGATATTTATTATTTTTTTTTTTTTAAATATGTATTCTTATTTTACTCAGATTAAAGTTATAAAAATGGTATATTTTAATGTACAAAGAAAGTGTAGGTACAAAGGGTACAGCTATCAAAATATTTGAATAAAGTGATTAAGAATATAAATAATAAACAAACATGCAAATATCGTTATTATTTCTTTAAGAACAATTTTTTTTTTAATAACTTTAAAATACACACCTGTAAAATTAGGGAACATTAGTGCTTTTATTATTATTTCAATTATAAGCATTTGAAGTAAAAAAAAACTATTTTTAATTAATAATCAATAAATAACGGAAAATTTAGTTTTTTAATTAGCCTATGCAGTGTTAATTTGCCGTTAACAAATTCAGTCAAATAAATCATTAAAACAAATCGCAAAAATATCTTTTTTGTTCCTATAATTTTGCTGTGTGTATAAAAATAAAAATAATCGTTTCCAACTTGCGTAAGTAGTTACGTTCTTTAAAATTTTATCATTTTTTTCCATTCAAAAAATTAACTAATATATCCTTTACTAAAAATAACATTTGATAATAAGAAACATGTACGTGACGTTTTGTAAAACGTTTTATTTTAAAATAGCGCTCGATGCTCGATCTTTGTTTACAATATCAAAGGTGGCTTGTTTGTGGCTTGGTGAACATCGACGCATGCGCATTTAAAGGAGAAAATATCTCTGTGACATTCACGAATTCAGCAGATACTGTTTTATAATAAATTAGCACTTACCTTGTAAAATATTCTTAAGTGAAAAGCGTGGTTTATACATTGAATTAGGCAATTTTCACCTTATAATATGCATTTAATCCTAGCCCAATTGAATAATATCTGGTTGTAAGTAAGGTTATGGCAAACTTCAAGTTGACACTTTGAACTTATGCACACAAAAAAACATTCTTATCATAATTTTTATTTTGATAGCGTACATCTATGTATAAATATTAAGAACTTTTAAAATGTCTCAATGATTCCATTTAAAATTACCAGCAGATAAACGTATTCGCGTGGTGCTTTTAATCCACAGTTGGTAGTATGTGTTTATTTTGGCAACTTTAAAAATAGTAAAATTTAACTCATGTACTTATCTTATATTTTCATTTTTATTGTTAACTACTATCAGTAAGGAATATAGTAGTAACATTCTATTACACTTTATATAAAATTGGGATATATACGATCCTATTTATATGAATCATGATAACGGTTTTACCTGATTAAATTATCAGGGATGGGATTTGAACCCAGTACTTTTCATTCATAAACAAGTTTAGTATTCATTGAGCCTTTAATTTTTCAGTGGGTTCGGTATGTAAGTTGATTGTTATCAGATTTTTATTTAATGATATATATCCTATTTTCCAAATTACTTACGTTCTTCAGAACTTATTGTTCATCTACTTTACTACACAATTTATTTTTTCATATATGTATGAATTGTTAATGCTATTGATTATATACAAATAAAGGAAAATTTGTTGATAATCTGAACTATTAGTTAGTAAATAAAAATATGTAGTTAAACTTCGAATTATTGACACTACATTTTGTTAAATTTTATATTGTAATTTAGATTACTTTAATTTTTAATACAATTTTTGTAAGAAAAAATTCGGTAGGATTGGAATTATGACTGGGACCTCCGAGCAATGCATTACAAAATATTAATATTTTCTTGCTAAATTAACATATTTCAAACCGATCTCTCTCAACTTATATATCGAGTCTTCTGTAGGTACGTAAAAAAATTTAGGATAAAAACCTTGATTTTCTTACATGAAATTAATGCTAAATGTTTAAACAATTTTATTAAATAGTATTGAAGTCTGCCTTTGTACATAAAATAATTACATCAATTTTTACATGTATTTGCTTCCATACAATATAACTACATTAATTCTAAATATTGCTTATATACAGTCAACTTTATTTATTGTATTCGCTTCTTCTTCGGCAGTTCTCATTTTGGCCTGGGGGTTACACCGGATATTCCTAAGTGAAACAAATACTGTGCTGTGTAAGATACATGTAAAAATTAATATAAATATTTAGGCCTGGCAAAGAACTATAAACATCAAGTGTGAAAATGGTAGAGTTAAACAGCAACACATAAATATAATAGATACTTTGGTCTTTGTGTAGAAATTTTACAAACGGTACGATGCACAGTCAACGCACAACATTTTATAGATAACTCGCTCTTACAGAGAAAAATTACAAATTTTCACATTCATATTTCCATGTTGATACAGCATTCTAAATACGAATTGATTCAGGGTATCAATTTTGGTGCTGCAATTGTTTTCTTTGGCAATCAACAATTCTTATATACTACCAGTACTGCATACATTTCAGGCGTACTATTGCTCTGTTTATTACTGATTTTCCATACTTTGGCTCTTCCATTCTAGCAGTAACAGTTTATACTTTAAATTATGAATAGAATATAAGCATAAATTCTAAAATACATATTTTGTGAATAAAAGTAAACATCAATTTTGATTTTATATTAATTTTGGTGTGTTGCAGTATATTTTTTATTTTATTACAGTTATTTTGCAATGTTGCTTTACTGTTTGTACTTAAATAAATAAAGATAACATGCAATACCACAATGAAAATGTGGTAACTAATCACAATTATAGTTTTTGATATTAATTTAATCTTGTATCTATATTTTTCTTCGTGCCTTAATATCCATAAAGTAAATATATTATTACCCACTTCTGGGTGTACCAACATACTTTAATTCGTGTATTTCGGTAATGACTATAGTCATTAATCGAAAAAATGTCTTAAATGACGTCGAAAGGTCTGAAATGACGTTAATTTAATCTTGTAGATATTTTTAGGATGTTTCTTCTTATGCTGCAACTTAGATTATAGTCTATGTCTATATTTTTCTTCCTATCTTAATATCCATAAAATAAATATATTATTACCCACTTTTGGGTGTAGCAACATACTTTTATTCACATATTTCTGTAATGACTATAGTCATTAGTCGAAAGAACGTCGTAAATGACGTCGAAACGTCTGAAATGACGTTAATTTAATCTTGTAGATATTTTTAGGAAGTTTCTTCTTATGTTGCAACATACATTGTAATATTGTATCTATATTTTTCTTCATGTCTTAAAATCCATCAAACAAATATATTATTTCCCACTTCTGGGTGTACCAACATATTTTTATTCGCATATTTCAGTAATGACTATAGTCATTAGTCGAAACAACGTGTGAAATGACGTTGCATTGCTTCACGCTGAGACGTCTCCAGAACGTCACAGAGACGTAAATTAAGACGTCACCGTGACGTCGATTTAAGTCATTTTTGTTACTTGGGTATATATTTGGTACGTTGTTTTAAAACATCACCTCACAGGCTTTCAAAGTTGTCGTGTAGAGAGCACCACATGCCATATGGGTCACTCTGGTACTATTCGAAAATTAGAAATAACTAATAATATGCTTGCCTCTATAGATCGCTTACTACTTTACAAATCTACGACTAGATTTTCTCTTTCATTCCTATACTATGTACATTAAATTCTCCATTTCTTTGCAACAGTGAGTTACTCTTGTTGACTCTACCTCGCACCGTTTCTCATATCTACACTATTGTACAATGACGTAAATAGCGGCAGATCAATTGCGACTGCGAATGATTCTGTGAGGATGATATCAGCGTGTCCGTCCCTTCAGTCAGTGGATCTGCTGCTGTCGCTTAAACAACGTCAACCAAAAGCATGCGAAAGAAACGCTGGATAACAAAGCAGTGCACTTAGTGAGAATCTCACGCCTCTAGGTGATGCTCAAAATGGCGGAGATGATTCTCGGGGTTACCTAGCGGAGAACATGCGCCGCATGGCTCAACACAACGGGAAGACATTTTTAAAGGGTAGATAATTATGGAGAAATTGTACGAATCTTTATACTCATCGATGTAGTAGTTTTGTTATGTTTAAATTTAAAATTTAAGAGTATATTTTTCCTATTGGGCTTCCAAATTATCAAGAGATGGCGCTGACGTCAAACGTCAAAATTCAAACGAATAGTACATTTTTCGCTGGCTTCCATAAAAATACAATGGATGCATTGCACAGTAATTGCCCTCTGACGTCATATTAAGTCTGTCATCTAGCGATATTTTTGTAAAGCTTTGTAGAGATGATGCTCTGTTGCCACATAATTGATATATAATTAAATCAGATTGTATTAATTAAAAATTATTCTAATAATGCCAAAACAAATAAATTATTGCAATTTTGAATTTAAATATGATATATCCAATAAAGAAAAATGAATTTTGTGTCAAAATTAGGTTTTAAACAATAGTAAAATTTAATATAAACGCAACTGGCAACAATGGATTATCTGTCATGTAATGAATGTGCTTGTGCTTAGTTTGTGAAGCGTTGTTGAAATGTTATAAGTTCAAAAAATATCTCAAAACTATGGAACAAATAGAAGTAAAATGTGTTAAACACAAATTATTTCGAAAATATTGTTCCGTAGCTTCTTGTAATGCGTCATCCCAATTATTATCGTATCGTAGATTTCCGAAGAACCCACAAATGAGAAAAAAGTTGTTAATTTCATTAAAAATTAATACAGAAGTAAAGTAATTCGCATTTGTCTGTTGTAAACATTTTAAGGAATCTGATTTCATACCAAGCTTTTTGAATTTAAAACTGACAACTATTTTATTTTATCATCTCTATGCGCAGAAAAACAACTGCGCATTGAAAACATCTCATTTTTTACTATCTCTCTCACTTTGTGCAATGCATCCATTGGTGTGAGACTAATTTTCGTAGTTTTTAATTTAATTTGAGATGTAGTATAGTGTTTTTTTTTTTTTTGTTAATTTCGGTAGAATTGAGTTTGATCTTTCTTGTAGTAACAATTTTCAGATAGTTTTAATAATATTTTAGTTAATATTGTTTTTTTTAATAAAAAAATTTTTGATTTCCCTTATTTCGATTATATTTCATTGCTGTAGTTATATATATATATATATATATATATATATATATATATATATATATATATATATATATATATATATTAATATCTATCTACATAGCCTTACTTTTATTTAATTGTTTTTGTTTACATGTACACTTCACTCAGTTCAGAAATCTGCCACCAGTGGCGCATTTTAATTTTGGAAGCCCAATAACGAAATAAATATGTATAACTATAGTACTATTAAAAAAATTATGTAACTAAAATTTTCCAAATTTGGCTCCCCCGAAATTTTGTTACTTTAGGCTATGGACTTTATTTGAGTCCGTTTCATTTTTCAAAATTACGTTATGTGTTAGCCCAGTGGTTCTCAACCTTTTCAATACCGCGGAAAACTTTTGTGACCAAAAACTTTAGGCGGAACACTTGTTAATTAAAATAGAAAAAAATAAATTAATATATAATTGTTTTCTGCTACTCACTTTTCCCAATGAATAATATTTTTATGGAATGCTGATAATTTCACCACAGCACAGTTATTTTGAAGATCTTGCGCGAATAATATGTTTTTATTTTGAAAGAAAGAAAACAATTCTTTTTTTAATAGTAGTAACAACCCTACTCAAAATATTCCGCAATTACATTGGCAATGTTTTTGCAATAAGTGCTTGTCTATGCAAGAAGAAATAGTTGAAATAAATTTCAATTTTGATTTTGTACAAAAACTACAATTCCCGCCTCATACCATCAATAAAACTATCAGTAAAAATTTCAACACATTTTCATATGATACAAAAAAGTGAACATGTTGCAGTTTTCACTAGATTCATTTTTAATTTACAATTAAAAGTGCTTCAAGACATTTATCAGACGTCACCTCTACTTGACAGGCACTCAAAGTTGTAGTGGAGAATGCGCACCACATGGGTCACTATCATCTCAAATCCAAATATAATTTCACACAATGGGCTACTTGCGTACCTTTTTTATTTCATATTTTTGAAGAGCAGGTAAAAACTTGCTACCCATATTTTTTCTTTTGGCAAATTTTTTGTTAATTAGCCAGAAAAAAAATAATGAAATTTGATTATTCGTATTCCCGCCATGTATGACGTAGAATTACGCCGCACCAATGAATGGCCGTAAAGCCATTGCGTTTGTTTGTACAAGGTTTGTACAGGTAATGTAGATCTCCTGTTTGACGTTTCAACAATAGTTTGGAGGTTAGTATTTTAATTTATCTTTTTGGTATCGATATTTTAAATTACAATTAACTACCTATGTGTTTATTTGTGAAGTAATTACTATATATTTCAGAGACCAGAGAGAGAGAAAAATGAACTAATGTCAAATTCAAATTAAAACTTTCTCGCATGCCATCTATACTTTACATTTTTAAACATGGTTCTCCAGTTAAATATAATGACGTCACAGAAAATTTTCTTTCTTAATTTTCTAAAAAACAAATATTTTTTTAAAATAAAATTTATATTTTTATATATGTTTTCAACATAACATTACATATATAGTGATAGAAATCGGATTTTCAGTACCATGCAAGTAGCCCATTATATGATACAGATTTCAATATTTTCAAATTGGCAGTAAATATAAATTGTTCATTAATTTCTATTATTTTGTTTATGTCTAATAAGTTTCGTACTGTACTGATTTCTCCATAAAATTTGTGCTTTACAAAAAGACGTTTTTCCAAAATGACGTCTATCCAAGATGGCGTCTTCCACGTTTTGTTGAGCCTCGGCGCATGACTGAAATCAACAAAACTCATCAGCCAGAAATGCAGTTAGATGAAAAGTTAAAGAAGAAGAATAAACGCACATGCTCATGCTATATAAATAGTGGTTGCATCTGAATACAAGCATAATCGTAATCAAATGTCAACACATTGATCACAATTATCATTTTATTTAATCTAGTTTAGTAGAAGAACAATAACATTGTATTTCTCATACATAAATTCTCGTTGAGCAACACTATTTTTAACAATGAATGTGAATGCCTCATAATATAACTCTAACATTACTTGTTGTTAGTGAGAAGTACAGGACTGCGAGGGTTCGAATCGAACTCGGATCTTCGCAGTCATGCCTTCTCTATGATATGGTACGAATCCAACACATTTTTTCGTTTCACCAAAGACACACTCTAATGAGCAAACCGATTTGATTGTGTTTTGTAAATGAAATTCATTTATACATATAGATTTTTAAAACAAATAATTGACCCTCTTTTGCCCATTGCTATTTAAGAATTCCACCTTTTATTTGTGGATTTTACAAAAGTGGTAGCTACATTTGGACACTCGAAGTTGTCGGGGAAAGTACACCACGGGGATCACTTTTAATATATTTGAAAATTGGAAATAGTCTTTTAATTTCTCGTGAATCTGACCTTTATATTTATTTCTTGTTTAAAAACAATGGGTGGAATTCAGTGGGTTGTATTAAGGTCTGTATTAAATCTTGTATTAAATATATGGCAACATTGTAATATTTTTCACATGTATCAATGAGATTCAGTTGTGATTTAGAAATTTTACCACAGGGAAAAGTAATACAGATATCCTTTAGTCAAATGAGGAGGTATTATTGTAAATGGAAGGTGTAAAAGGAAACTCATTATTGCAAAATTAGGATAGAAATATGTCAAATTTTATGTGTCAAATATTTCATACCTGAATGTTAATGAATTTTAAAATATCTCAACCCCCGTTTTGATCAGTTTTGATATTTGTCCTTTTTTTCTTACTTCTGTTAATAATATTTTTTTCTTTATTTGATCCTTTGGTCTCTTATTTTTTTCTGACAGGTATTACAAAGTTGCCAAAATATTTTTGACAAAGGACTGTTTTAGCTTAAAACACGCTAATACAACCCACTGAATCTCACCCATTATAGTTTATTTTCGATTTATTACTTTGTAATTTATACCGGGTGTCCACAGAAAGCGGGATACCCCTATTAACTTCTTTATTTGTAAAGATATCTAATTGCAGATTTATATGCGTAAACTTAACATATGTGGCATCATTTTTATGTATTAAGTATAAATATATCACCTCCGGTTCCACCGGAAGTGACAAACATTTTTATTTTAAGTTAAACATCCTGTATATTTTTACATTTTTGAATTCTACGTGAAAGTCAAATTTTGCTGCAAAAAATAATACAAAAATTCAAAATTAAACAATGTTGGCTGTGTCATCATTTAAAACAATGGAGGGTTACTTTTAACGCCATACGCCAGAAAGAGAGAGTTGATGTAAAAGTTGAGATAGAATATCATATTACAAACAAACCATCGCCATTTTTAAAGTTTTGTTTTCTGTCATTTGTGTTTTGATATTTGAGTTATACTTCGGATGACTGTAGAAACTTAAAGAATTTCTCATTTGTCTTGTATTCTTTATAATTATAGCGAGAGTCACTGTCACCATCTTGTTTTACTGTCATCATGAAGATTTGTTTGTATTATAACAAGTGAGTCATGTGTAGTTCAAGGAAAATATCAATAGATGGCAGTACGAAAATAAGTCTGTATAACTAAATAAACAATTTCAACAAACACGGAAGCTGTCAGTTTTTAAATTATATGATTTAGGCCCAATTTTACCATCTCTGGTTAAAATTTTAACTGCCAGTTAAATAAAACAATATTAAATCAGATTATGGACAGCAATTATAAATTTGTCATTTGACAGTTCATTTCGTTTCGGTTTTGTTTATTTAACTGCTAGTTAAAATTTTAACTAGAGATGGTAAGATTGGTCCTTAATAGTTTTAAATAAAGCCACAGCCAACTTTTGTTGTTTTAATTTGAATTTCTTTGTATTATTTTTTTGCTGCAAAATTTGACTTAAGTATATTTAGATCATTGTATTCAGAATTTAACGTAGAATTCAAAAATGTAAAAATATACAGTATACAATATATATTCCATTTAAAATAAGAAAGTTTCTGGCACTTCCGGTTAAACTGGAAGTGGTATGTTTATCATTTATATATGTACAAATAATGCCACATGTTAAGTTTACGAACATAAATTTTCTATTAGATACCTTTATTATTAAAGAAGTTAAAATGGGTACTCCGCTTTTCATGGAAACCTGTGTATGTAGGTCCCTTTTTGTCTGAGGTACCTACATAACTTTATTCCATATTTCTTTCTAAAGTTTTTAAATTATGAATAATTTCATTAATAATTTGGGGCCGTAGAGGATGAAAGCAGCAACCAGCTCAAAAATAACTTTGCGAATTATATATTCTCATAATATTTCTTTAAATATATGTTCAAAAAACATTTATAGAGTATATATTTTGAGTTTTTTATTCAGTGTTTCAATGGACGAAACGAAAATTTGTGTCAGTAACCCTCAACGTCTATGATATGCTATTTTGCGTAATTCTTTTAAATGTCATGTTCGAGTTGAAACTACACATGCAAATTCATAAGAAGACAATATGCAAAGAACTAAAAGCGCTCTACTATCGTACCTACTACTTGAACTTGTACTCCTACGCGTAAAAGGTTGGTTTATCTCACAAGAACATAAAATCAAGGCCCCGTTTGGAATGGAAGCACATACTTAGTATGAAATGGTAACACTAGCAGCTGAAATCAATTTAAAATCTCGATCATGGTGGATTGATCTATAGCAGATGATCATTCACAATTCATCATTAAGTTCTTGCTCTAAATAAACCAAACTTGATTCTGGACCGGAAACTCACGCGCAGTACAAACAGGAAGAAAATTTTATTGAAAATATGGACGATTTTTTAAATTTTCTCTGTTTGTAGTTAATAATAATTATATTTAATTCTTATAGACATGGCAGTCACTAAAAAATCAGTGTGAATTCAATTTGTAATAAAAAATATGGGCATGTCCAAGTGTATTATTTTTTTTTTTAATAAGGCATAACTGCCAATTTTATATTCAAAAGTTATTCGACCTTAAACAGGATCTAAGTGCCAAGAAATATACAGGGTGGTCTTGCGAAAATGAACCAGCAATTATCTCCGTTATCAAGAGAGATAGCGATTATTTTCACATAGCAAATTTACTATATGCTATATGGACTATGACTATACGGTGTCGTATCAAGAAGCATTCTGTTACTTCCGGTTCCGGACTATAAGACACCAACTTTGAAATTTCAAATGGAACGTAGTATATTTTATTATTATGAAAAATACAAAAAAATTGCTTTACAATGGTAGTAAACAAGTAATGTGTGGTAAATAAAAACTAAAATGGCGGTGGGCTTCCAAATTATCAAGAGATGGCGCTGACGTCAAACGTCAAAATTCGAACGAATGGTACATTTTTCGCTGGCTTCCATAAGAGTACAATTGGTGTGAGACTAATTTTCGTAGTTTTTAATTTAATTTGAGATGTAGTATAGTGTTTCTTTGTTAATTTCGGTAGAATTGAGTTTGATCTTTCTTGTAGTAACAATTTAGTTTTAGTTTTAATAATATTTTAGTTAATAGGGTTAATTTTAGTAAGTAGGTGTAGGTTAAGAGTACTTTAGTCATATTTTAATTAACAGTATATTGTTTTTTTTTAATAAAAAAATATTTGATTTCCTTTATTTAGATTATATTTCATTGCTGTATTTGTACATATATTAATTTCTATCTACATAGCGTTACTTTTTATTTAATTGTTTTTGTTTACATGTACCTACACTTCACTCAGTTCAGAAATCTGCCACCAGTGGCGCATTTTATTTTGGAAGCCCAATATCAAGATTTTATAGTTTCATTGTTCATAGATGATGGTATTTTTTTCAGATAATAATATATTACGTTCCGAGTTAAGAAAAGTGAAAGTTTACCAGACAAGTACGATTTTGAGTATATAAAAATAAAACATTACTAATAAAATATTAATTTACATAGCGTAACCTGGGACCTGGGGAACAGAACCAATAAAACAGAATTTCACACTCATAATCTATTTTATAAAATAGTGCAAATGTCCGCCATTTTATTTTTTAATAATACAACGTACTACTTAGTTACTACTATTGCAAAGCAAATTTTGGGCACTTTTCAAAAATATAGTTGGTATCACAAACTCCGGGACCGGAAGTAATAGGACGTTTGTTAGATGACATGTTATTGTTCATATTGCCCAGTAGCGTAGCTAGGGGGAGGGGTGAAGGAGACAGGGGTCTCGAGCGCCGCAGTTGGGGGGCGGCAAAATCAGACAGATGTTATTATGTTAATATTGATATTTTCATGTTTATATATAGAATTGTTATCTGTATTGCTAAAAATAAAACACCTACAAATATTTTGCCCTGGGCCACTGATACTTCATATAGTAAATTAGCTTATTTGAAGATAATCACTATCTCCCTTAATAACAGAGATAATTGCTGGTTCATTCTCGCGTGATCACCCTGTATATTTCTTGGCACTTAAATCCTTTTGAAGATAATGTTTCAATTACTGTAATTACCCTTCCATAAAGAAACAAAAAATAGAACACATTACTTTTGAATTTGTTATTAATATGATGACTTATGTAGTTTCATACTAAAAAAAACAATTTTCAATAATAGATAATTTTTGTCAGATTTGTCTTGTTCATTGTGTACAATAGGAATTTAAATTTAACCTAAACTTTTTCAAGGCCAAATGACAACAATAATTATAGGTGGAAATTTCAATTCTTGTCGTATACCATAGACGAGTCAGACATAAAAAATGCATTGTCTGTTATTAAATAGATTCAAAATTAAGATATTTCGAAGTTAATACTGTATAAATAAAATATTGGAAATCGCCTTGAAAAAATGGCGTCTTCGTCTTCCTGTTCGCAATAGCGTAAGCAGCCGATCAAAAATGATAGTAGTGTGCTAATAGTCTTTATCTTGCATTATGTTATTTATTATAAGAGCTACGCTGTTAAAATATATTATTATAGTAAAACTACTATTAATTATTGTTCATTTAAAGAATAAAATTCTTTTCCAATAAATGCCTTGTTAAACGTATAGGTACTTTAGTTGTTCTTGTTAGCTTGATTGCAACATTACGATTGTTAACGTTTATCAACATTGCTGCTTTAGTAACAAAAGTGTTCCAAATTTCTTCGAAATTAGATGTCACTATTGCTTGAAGAAAACAGAAATCATAGCATATTGTGATAAACTCGTGATGAACTAAGTCTACAGTACATTCCCGCACATTCCCAAGGCGTTAGTCTACAACTCGTGTTTGGCACGATTTCTTGTCTTCAAACTACACAAGAAGATATCCACTACACAATGCGTATGTCGATGAAGATTTTTATTTCTACGTACGACTGATGTGTGGTGGATATCTTCAAAAACAAAGTGCATTTTTGAACGGTACCTACAAACGCACACCCTTCACAAAGATGCAATTGATATATTTTAATTATTATGTATATTTATTTATTTATATTCATTTAGTGTTTTTTTCTAGTTGTTGAATTGGGATGTCTATTTATTTCATAATTTTTTATTCATTCTGTTGCAGGTAGTATATTACGGAAGCATAGAAGGACCAAGAGTAAAAATATTATTTAAAATAAAGTTTTGAAATCTGTATTATAACTAGTATTACACCCATACAACTTTTATAACTAGTATAACCACTTTTTTAACTGGTATTACCAGTTTCTTGACTGGTGTTACCACTTTTTTAACTGGTATTAATACTTTTTAACTGGTACTACCACTTTTTAACTAGTAACTGGCAGCACCAGTTAAAAATGGTAGTACCAGTTCAAAAAAAATTGTAACACGTTAAAAAGTGCTAGTACATTTACATAGTACTAAAACATTTTATTTTAAATAATATTTTTACCCCTAGCCCTTCTACGTTTTCTAGAAAATTTATCTACGAAGAATGTTTACTTTATCTTTTTTAAAGTAATAATTTTATAATATGCACATTTTTAAAAAAAATATAAAAAATATATCACGGCATATTACCCATTTCTGGGTGTGCTAGTATCTACAACACATGTAGACAACGGTAATAATGACGATATATTTTACCGTGTGGGCGCTTACTAGGCGTCACCTCACTGGCACTCACACATTTTTAAAGTAGGTATATTTACGTTTACTATTTTTTCGTCAATCGTTTGAATTAACTAAATAAAATATCATTTTATAATTTCAATTTCAATTATTGACATTTAAAATGTTAAAACGATCATAGTTACGTTTACGTAATAGTATATTTACATTACATGATTAGAGAAGTGTTCCATTAATTGTATTAACATAGTAAAAATTATATTTTGTTTAATCTGCTTTAGCGTAGAGATCAATGGCCTGGTTTACACCGATATATTGCTAAGCTGGTCAAATACTAAATTATGACTATATTGCTGCTAAAGAGTTTAGTGCGCTTCGTGTTAACACTAGCATACCAATCCAGTCAGGTACGTTTCAAAGCTAGTTCCTAACCAAAGAAGTGAACCTGACATTTTTTCCCTGTAAACGCATCAAGACCAATTTTCCAAGATGCGCTTGCGTGTTTTCCATGTTTTCAATGCTGGTTTGTTGACAAGTTAGGTTATGTGAGTTGTTTGTATTATACACAACGTAGTTATGGTTAAAAGTAAGTTATTTAACATAAATAATAATTTATAATAAATTATAACCAAATGAAATTTAATCTTGCAAAAAAAATTACGGAGTAAATACACAATAACTAAATTTTTGTTGTCAATATGTGTAAACCGGGCCTATGAAGTATTGTTACTTTTCCCAAAAAGTTTATTTACGGAGATTGTAATGTAAATAACTACTAAGACGATGCTTGTTATTTTAATCGTTTTACTAATTAAATCTTCTCTTTGTGAAGTGCGTGCGTTTGAAGATATTTGTAAACCTTTGTGAGAGTAAATCAATGGATGCTTCTCGCCTGCATAACGCCAACAGCCATTTTAAAATGTTAAACTTAGCAATAGCGCGTCAACAATCATGTTAATAATCAAGTTCTACTTGGGTACTTTACAAAGCATCTTTCACATGAATTGGTTATTATATATAGTAGACATATATTACATTTAATTTTTAGACCACATGTGAAACATACTAGGGGTTTCAATCCAACATGGAGTACACACATTTCCTCGAAAGAATCCTCCAGAAAAAAGTAATTCCCTGTACCACTGCATAATATATTGAACAAGAAATAGTCCAACATTTGCTTATTTCTTATTTCTCAACTTTTTTTCAAATTGACCAAAAGTCTTGAGCAATTTCTCAACCTTGTGATAGTCTGCAAATTTTTGAATCCTGTAACGGACAGTTCAAGTCGATATCAAAAAACTGGATTCAGAGATTGCATAGTAAACATGGCATAGAATAAGTCAGAATGAACATGTGGAAAGTGGAAATGGATGTACCGATTCAGAATTACACACAGCACACAGCATAACGTAGTCATTTTTATTTCGAAGTTAGCTTCGCTGCTGTGTTCGGATATGTCCGCTGTGTATCGCGAGTATTCGTTTTGAGACCAGTATGGCGACTGCGAAGGTATTGTTCATTCGTGGTTCATATCATGTATTGCTGTTTTGTTTACTTTTACTTATGTTTTGAACTGTTGAGCTGCTATTTACTCATTGTTGTGTGTGTATTTTTTTATAATGCGTAATTTTTACAACCAATGTATCAAAATAATCAGCCTAGTGGAAAAATCACCTAAAAAGGATGGATTTTCGAACCGACAAGAATATTAAACTGTAAGAATCCGTAGAAAGAGATGAATACATAACATACATAAAATCACGCGTGTGCCGCTTACTTGGTTAGCATAAACCCGAAAACAATAGTAACAACAATAAGAAAAAGGATAAGAATAAGAGTATGAACTCAGATTCATTCTTTAACAACATTATTTTTCTGCCTCTGCCACAATCATCGCATTCATACATAAGAACATATTAAAGTGAGTGATTTTCGGTAGAGAATAACTGTATGAGATGAATGAGAGTGTTAATACTCGATAATTATATTTAACCATGTACATGTGTATATTTATAGTGGAATGTACACAATCTCGACTTCTGTGTTTTTATGTTTTTCTGTGTTATGTATTCTTATGGTATGTTTACTGTGCAATCTTTGAATCAAGCTTAATGTTCCGTAAGTGTTGATTTTTATATAAAACATTCGGCAATCTTGCACATAACTGACCAAAGAACTCTAGAGTAGCCCGGTTAGGATTTAATGTCCATAAGTTCATTGTGTTCCGCTTATAAATTATATTACATTAGTAGTAACGACCAAATTTTAACCATTTCTTTTATTGTTTATTCGCTTAAATAGTTTGTTTGTCTGATTGTTTTTATACGTATCTGCGATTGTTTGATCAGTCCTCATCTCTTTCTCCAAATTGCGCATTCCATATTTGGGTATTTACATGTTCATGTTATATGGTATGAATCTCGTGCGATACTTCCATTACAGTCTTTTCATTATTGTTCATAAACGTTTACAATAAACATATAATTCCGTTTTAATATTACACAGAACATTTCAATATATTTTGCCGCCCCAAACCCAATTTCGATATTCCCAAATTATCTCTTCTCGAAGGCACGTTTACTCATCTTATTTTGATTACTCCGTCGGAGTAACTGCCGCTCTTCCCTCTTCTTATTATTATAGTTCGAGCCACCCAGCCCCCAGTTTTCACTCGAGCGGGTTAGAGCCTAAATCTCATTTGTGGGGTTATGGTTAATACTCATAATAGAGTCCTATCAGTGAGTTGTAATGTTAATGTTAGTAAATCCCCTCCCTTGTAAAAGTTATGAGAAAACGGAGACTTATTAAATCGGTCTCACATGACACGTATCCTTTTTGTATTATTTGCAATGCGCATGCGCAACCGCCGGCTTCACCTTGAAAGTTGACGATATTACCCCAATCGTACTTTTTAGAGATGTTGAGTTTTATTAAATCATTTGAACCACAGTGATATTAAGGCTATTTCGTCGTATTATCCAATGAATTGGGGTACAAAATTTGAATTCTAACCCCGGAGAAGTGTGTGCACTCCAATGGCGGACATTTGAGCTTGGAATGTAAGGTGGAGACCATACACAGTAGCCAGAGAATTGACAGAATCAAGCAACAAAGCAGTGAATCAATGGTGTTTAAAGTCTGACTACTGTGCCTAGTCGTTATTGCTACTGTAGGTGGTAAATTAACTCGCAATGCTGACTGAGTCATCAGAATCATAAGTATGCAGGTGATGATGGTTCTACTTTTTATAATTACATCGTATTACAGCTGTCCAAAATGAGAGATACAATGTATCCCTATTAAAAAAGAATTGAAGAATAGGAAATATAAAGCACCTCTCAAATTTTAAGTAGAGCAAAATTTCAGACAACTGTGTACGATTGTTAGGGGATGTACTAGTAGAAGCTTTTCTAGTAGGTATACAAAAAAAAAGAAAATGTTAAATGTTTCAAATGTACCTATTGTTAATAATCGATAAAATTTTCATAATCAAATTAGGTTTGTGTGATAAATTAGTACTGTTCTTTTGACATTCCAATATTTCTTACAAGCGATTCAAATAACATTCTTTAGTAAAATTTTGCTTCTATAATTTTGTACGAATTTTTTTTGTATTTTAGTTTCCCGAAAGATCAAAAAAATTAGGGCCCAAATTCATACAATCTATTTCAACAATCCTTTAGTTTTTTGACAAGGTCTTTTCTTAAAGATAGTCTGCATTTTTATAGTGGCTTTAAACTTTTTAATAATAAATCATTTAGTTTTATCAATTTACCAGTTTCGTAATATTAGTATCAATGTAACTATTCATTTATTGCATTACACATTAGTTATGGTGGTGGTTTAAATTGTTCATTTGATATTTGTGAAGAAGTTTATCAAAGGCAGGTTTATTTATCATTAGAAATACTTTAAACAGCTTCGTAATTATAGACCAAAGATAAATTGCGTTTGGTTTTATCGAAAATGTTTAATTATCATCAATGTTTAAGATTTTCGATTTTTATTCTCGAAGTTATGCACCGAAATCAAGTCCTTTTTAGTTCTTTTTAATCAATTTAGTTTCGCAGATAAATCGATCTAATATTCTGTTTAACACGTGCCGATAAATTGAAGGTCACAAGTCAACCTATAAATCAATTGATTTATTGCCAAGTTAATACGAATACGGCCACTAAGATTCCGAAAAGATGAAAAATAGATTTAATTAATTCTCCATCTTTTCAAAAAGACTGTGCTTGTCCTTGAAAACAAAACTAAGAGTCAGTTGAAATGTGTTAAGGTGCATACTGACTAGAGCATTTTAATCCGAACGAGCTGAACGAGTAGAGCGTGCACATACGAATTGAACAAATAGTTCGAACAACACCGCAAGACATTCGGAGCGTTTGACGTATTATTTGTCTTGTCCCATATTTGACTAGTGTTCTTAAAGTTAGATAATGTGACAATGGCAGCTGGTGCTTTTTTTCTTCTCGAGTTACCCTATTAAAAAAGAAAAAATCGAAAAAAATATGAATGAGGCGTCTCTATTCAAAACGGCAGAATATGATGTTATTGAGAGATATGGATAGCCGACATTTAAAAAAAAAATACGCGTATGACAGTAGAAGATCTTGAAAAACTAAGGTCCCAGAAGTATTAAAAAGACATAACATTTCAGAGGGCCATACAAGCTGTATATTAGCCAACAAACGACACGAATACCACAAACACCAATTCTAATTGCGCGCCAGAAAGCAGCTGAATCTCTTTGAGCAAGTACGATTTACCGACACCTTAAGCCGCGTACAGACCAAGTTCGCGAATAGCTCGCGAACAGCTGGCGAACCTCTGCAGAAGTCGGTGTGTACCAGAGATCGCGAGCAGTTCGAGTTCGGCCAAAGTTCGCTACATGAGCGATAACTTCAAAGAAAGTATTAGCTACAGCAGTTCTAGTGTGGACGTTCATGGGTGATGATCGATCTTAAAAGTGTAGTTAGCTCTTTTAACAATGGAATGGAGTGAAGAGAAAATTAATAATTTAATCGAACAATATGAAGTGCATCCTAATTTATGGAATCCAAAAATCCCCATCACAAAAAGCGGAATATGAAGAAAGACTCGCTTCAAGAAATTAGTGCGGCTCTAAATATGCCACGGTTTGCAAATAAATTTTTTCTCCACCACCTTCTTTTACGGGTTCTCTCTGCTTTCTTCTTTTTCAATGTTGTTATAATTAAGAAACTTGCACAAGCAGCAATATTTTCTTCCTCGCTTGACGACGTGGACATTGTTTCTATATATTTTAAAATAATGAAAATGCAGGACGCGTAGCTTTATAGCTAACTTCTGACGAACTGCCTTCAAACTAAATGACGAACTCGAGTCTCGATTCGAAAACAGTGGTGTGGACGTTGAGCTCTCGAACAGTTCGCGAGCAATTCGCGAACAGCTCGCGAACTGTTCGTGAAAGCTGATTTTGGTCTGTACGCGGCTTGATGGATAATATTTGGCGCGTTCTGTTCGGTTCGGAAACACGTACAGACTTGTCAAATTTATACGTGCGCGCTCTGCTCGTTCATTTCGTTCGGATTAAAATGCTGAAGTCAGTACGCAGCTTTATGAATTTGGATCATAATTTTAACGTTAAAAGAATGTAATTTTAACATGAATCGCTCGTCAAGCAATTTGATTTAAAATCGATAGTAACCACAATGTTAGATAAAAAAATATGTGTTATACTCGCCGTCAAATAAATATGGACTGATGCTCAATTTTTTCCCTTCTCACCCTGGAATGGGCAACAGTGTAGAAATCTCCAGAGTCCATATTTATTTGACGGCAAGTATAGTAGATAACCATTCGACCATTCCAAATTAGTATTAGTTAGAAATAAAAAAAAAAAAACAAAATAATATTTAGTGTTTTAGTGTGTATGTTTCTGGAAAAGCTCCCACTCTGCCCTCTGTGTGTAGGTCTCATAAACTACTGGCTATGCTACGGAACCATGAGGTATGTCTACAGTACATTCTACCTATGGGCGAGGCACAGCCATGCTAGGAAAGCGGCAGCAGTAGCGACCGCCAGGGCCGGACTGAAGAGGGCTTGTGAGGCCCCGTTACACATATCTTCCTCACAGAAACACATGTGACCAGTGCCGCTACTTTCCATCATGCACACGTGGTCCACCATGAACAGGTTTATCTGCAGCTGGGAGGTGCACGTCCGCCGGACGACTTCGTAATCTACAACAAATACAACGCAAAATGGTGAGAATAATTGACTTTTTTTTTAATTTATAAAATGGAAATTAAGGAATACATTTTTTGCTAAGACTGGCGTTTGAATCGGTGAAATAGTAATGGGGTCATTTAAGAAAAATAACTGTCGATTTTTTTTTTTATATAAAACCATGAAATCCATCTCATTTAATAATTATAGTAATATAAAATAATTTGAAAGATGCGACTTTTCATTCATAAATTTGCTAATGAACTTTCACGGTTTTAAACACAGACTAAATTTGTGACGTCACTATTTCATACACGAACACAATTTTCTCACACACACATACATTTATGCTATTATGCTCCAACACATGATACAGTAATCTAACCTAAAATTGTGACAGCTGACAGCAAAATATATAAGAGAAAAAGATTATTATTTTTTTTTCTATAGCAGATGTTAAACTGTGCTTTTATCTACTCAAAATAGAAGATAAAGTAGCACTTTAACCGCAAGGGTAGATAAAGTAACATTTTAACAGCAAGGGTAGATAATAGTATATTAAAGAACAAGTTTTATAAGACATGTTTTTTTCCCACGCGTCAAAGTTTAGAAAACGAGCCTTGGCGAGTTTTCTAATTGACAAGTGCGAAAAAAAGTCTTATAAAATGAGTTCTTTATACTATTTTTTAGATTTTGCGCCTTCTACATACTAAAATATTGTAAAAAACTGCTAATATTAAACCGAGTCAATTTAAGGAAATTTGCAAGTGAAATGTTGTAGTTGGTATCACTGAACTGACCACATTCAATTATTATTTATTTGAACATTTGAAGGTTAAATTTAAGTATTTGTAGTGTAAATGTCATCTAGTACCAACCTTCTAAAACAAAAAAATGGCCTTCATTTCGATACGCAATTGCGTATCGTAAAGACTTCATTATGAACGCAAAATCAAAAAAATACTTTAATTCTTATATATTTACGTACAAAATCCATAGCCACATACATACTGTAATTTTAAAATTATGTTCAATTAATAATAACATATAATTGGTATTTTTTATCCTTTTCTTTAACATCTGCTATAGAAAAAAATAGAATTTTATACACGACAATAAAATTAAATTATCGACTCGCGAAAAATAATTCACTCGCGAAATCACTCGTGAATTAAACTTTCCTCTCGTCGATAAAATATAATTTTATCGTCTTGTATAAAAAATAACTAACTTTCTATTTCTTTAAAAATACTAGTGCAGTATAAGGTATGTAAATAAATGTGTCGTCAACTGTTGAAATATTTGAAATTAAACGCAACTTTTATGAAAAGAGGAGCACGGCTGATTTAACAACTTCATATTATTATTTTACAAGTATATTTCTCTTTATTGTAGTAAGCATTATTATAATTTAATTATGGAATGTATATGATGTCGCCTTTAATTTTAAAGTATAATTTGTAAAATATTTACTCGTGCCAGAGACGCTCCTTAGTACGCGCCCGTAATTATAACTAATTGAATTTCATTTTAATTACATTGCTGTTCAGTTCATTACAGTTTCATATGTTTGTTTAGCAATATCTCATTAACTAGGCTTCTTTGCTAAATTAAAATACAAGAAAATATGATTAAAAAAATCTAACGTGGCCAGCACATCAACTTCCGTCAATTCATTGTATTTTGTACTAATACCACACAAGTTCCTTGGAAAAAATCTACAGTATGTCCACGGATCGAGTTCCAAAGAGGAAAAACTTTTTTATTTTTTATTTTACAAAAAAATGTATTCTATATAAAAGTTTTTGGATGTCCCGAAACGGCCAATTCAGTTTTAACATTCTTATATTTTCTTTTAGTTTCAGATAAAAATCGAAAATTGGTCGTTTTAGTTGAAAATTATTCTAAGTCCCAAAAAATTAGTTTGCGTTGTCATGGTAATTGTTAACACAACCTCTATTTGAGATATAAATATCCAGAAACTTTTGATTAAATTCTTCGACAACTCGACTGATCGCTTCATTACCTTTGCTATAGCATTGAATTAGGTAAATTCGTTCGTCTTTTGACAACATTTTCAACGATTATGTTTGCTTTTTATAACTGACAGTTAATAAAAATAAATAAATAACGGCAATTACCATGACAACGCAAACTTATTTTTTGGGAATAATTTTCAACTCAAACGACCAATTTTCGATTTTTATCTGAAACCAAAAGAAAATTTGAAAATGTTAAAACTGAATTCGCCGTTTCGAGACATCCAAAAACTTTTATCAAGAATACATTTTTTTTGTAAAATAAAAAATAAAAGTTTTTCCTCTTTGGAACTCGATCCGTGGACATACGGTATATATTCAGTAAAATTGTAACACGATCATATACTATATTATTTACACTACGTTAATTGCACTTGACATTGACATCTGTCAATTAGAGTTACTTGAATATATCAGCTGTTTCCATGATTATAGCAGAGCTGGCTAATTTATGAAAGTTAATCTTTTTATGATTCTTTAACTCCATATCTACCGTGAGTATTTTTTAACGTGAAACATTGGGTTTGTCATATCCATAGTTACGATTCGACTTTTGATTGACAGCAATGTATTTGCGTGTCCCACTTAAAATGAAACATAGGGAACGAATTTGACAGATGTATTATAATTTAAATATTGTAAGAAATTTGCCCAAGTCAGAAAACCACTCAAGAGCACTAAACATATTTCGGGCACAAGATGCACACAATATTTTTTCTACAACTAAATTAAATTTTTAGAAAACAGGTATAATTATTTAAACAAAATTAACCTCTAATGACATCGTGTCAATATGACAGATAACCACTATAAGTTACGACTTGACATTTGATTGACAGCTATGTATTTAACTGTCTCATAACATAGGGAATGAATTTGACAGAAGTATTATATTTAAGTATTGTCAGAAAATCACTCGGGAACAAGGTGCACATAATATTTTTTCTACAACTAAATTTAATTTAGAAAGCAGGTAGAATTATTTAAACAAAACCTCCACTGACGTCTTGTCAAATGTCAAATTTGTTCCCTATGTTTCATTTTAAATGGGACACGCAAATACATTGCTGTCAATCAAATGTCAAGTCGTAACCATGGATGACAAATCCAATGTTTCACGTTAAAAAATACTCACGGTATTGTAACCGTACAGGGAATAAGTTATTCTTTCATATTGATAATCACATAAAATGTAAAAAAAATTATACTTAATTGCGTTTTTTTCAAGAAAAACTGTTAAGAACTTCAAATAAGGGAACTTTTGCTTATAACTAAAATTTAATCAGCTCTTCATTTCGATGTAAAGAAGAAGAATACGAAAGAATTATAATTTTTAGTATCGGAGTTATCGTCGGAGAAAAATTAATCTCTCTCTCACACACACACACGCGCGCATATATACACATATACAGACATCATCGTAAATCTAGTAAAATCGTATTCTAGGGATCATAAAACGTGCTTATTTATTAAAAACTCAACCAAATTTTTTGACCAGATAATACCTTCTTTACGTAAAGGTTACGGAAGGTAAAAATAGGTGCATAGTTTTTACCTTTTGTCGTTTAAGATTTCTGATACGTAACTTTTTTTATAGGCGATACTGTAAAAGCTGTTAAGTATTAATAGTTTTAAACGAGGTTTTAAAGCTTAACCAGTTAAAATATTATAGCAGCATCCTTCACCTTTCTATCATTCTCTATTTATACGTATATTTCTTTCTTTCAACAAAATTATTTAATGCTTTTGGCATGCAGAAACATTCTAATTTCTTCTAAAGAATGAATACATCTTTTATCCACCTGGTACAGAGTCATCGTTTAAAAATTTCGCTATACATACCCGTTTTGTAGGATAAACAAAATAAATTTATTTTAGTATAATTACAAACAAATCGCAGTTTATGATGAGAGCTAAGGTCAAAAAATATAAACTATCAAGAAATGTTTAATAGCGAAACACATGGATAGCATCATTCGTTGTTTAGAAAAAAAATCTATTTTTACTGAAATATAGACAGTAGATTAAAATAATTACAGTAATTGCAGAAAATAATATATGTACCTATTGTTTATATACTTTATACAAATTACAGTGTATAATTTTAAAAGTATGTAATTACTTTATTTCACCTCGTTTCGTGTAAAACTAAAACAATGGCTGTTTTAAAAAAATAATAAAGAATGCCAAATTTATCAAAATGTGATTTTAAAGCAGAACATAGTTTGTATTCAAATATTTTTTAAAAAATCGCTCTTTAAACATAAGGGTGAAATTAAATATTAAAATTTTTATTTGACATTTCTTAAAACAGTGTTTTAGTTAAAACAAGACTTGTACTACCAGCCATTATTTTTATGCACTTCGCTACGGATCTCTACCTCAGCTATACAGTAGGGGACGTATCAATACGGTCTTCTGGTTATAATTGAATCATCTGCGTATTTTTGAGCGCAGCAATTGATTCGTCACTATAGGATTGTGCTAATGACGATTTTTGTACACTTTCGTGACAATTTCAAATAAATTACTATATCTACGAGATCTGTCCCAAAAGTATCCGACCTTCCTTCATATCTTCGCGCCTGAGAATTTTAGCGCCCTCCGCCGGGTACAAGTGTCAACTGGAAAGCTTCACGAATTCCTTAGATGCCGCAGTTTTGGTCGGGTTTTTTACGTTTGTCGCATTTGGCTATTGAAAAAAATGACGTAAAGATCGGAACAATGAATTTGCATTAAATTTTGCTTGATGATGATGAAGACGGCATTTGGGGACGAGTATATGAGCAAAACACAAATAAAAGACTGGTATAAACGGCTCGAAGATGGACGCACATCTATTGATAGTAACCCACGTTCTGGGCGGCCTTCGACGATAAATTCATCGGATAATATCGAACGTGTGCAACTTGCAATCAATGAAGATCGTCGATTGACTGAGCGAGAACTAGAATGTGATCTGGGAATACAGGAAACTAGTGTTTGGAAGATTTTAACTGAAAATTTGCAAAAGAGTCGAGTGTGTGCGAAATTCATTCCGAAATTGCTAACGGTGGAGCAGTAAAACCTTCGCCTTAAAATCGCTCAAGACAATTTGGGAATAGTCAATAATGATGAAAATCTCCCAGCGACTTTTGGGTGTTTCCTAGATTAAAAATGTCGCTCAAAGGACACCGATTCGACGACAAAGAAACAGTTGAAATTAATACGACGAACGCCCAAAAAACGAGTTCCAGGACTGCTTCCAAAAGTGGAAAGGCCGTTGGAAGCGTTTTCTTCAATCAAATGGGGACTACTTCGAAGGATACCAGCAGCCCGATGACGCAGAATAACAGCAGCGGGGAAATATAAAGGAAGATCGGATATTTTTGGGACAGACCTCGTACATTTGTCTTCTTTTGGGTACAAATTAACGTATCTATTTCAACTTGCCTGTCTTTGAATGGCGCACCATTTTAACACAGCATCCATTGCAGGTGAGAAGTGGTGGCTGGTCCCTCGGTAATGCCGTATAGTTGAAGGGGTCTTTGCAACGCAAGTCGTTGTAACTGTCGCATTCGTAACAGTAGATTTGCCGCGCTGAAGGCATAACATTTTTATTTAACCAACAACATATTAAATAAGCAAATAAAGTTTAAAATCAATAGTTTATATTAGGATTTGTTTTGAAATGTTATTAAAGCGTAAAAATATATAAAAATCTTGAAAATTGTTATTTTTTTTTCCGATACAGAAAGCGAATAGATACCCTTTCAATGTATAACCACAGAATAGACATTCATACAGAAGCGACAGTCAGAGAGAGAAAGAGTATGCCAACAAATTTAAAGGGCTAATCGGATAAAATCGGATTGTTTCGGCATATCTTCGTATCTTACGATTCTTTGTTCTTTTCATTATCTCGACGAGAACATTTTCTGTTGGGGTCAATAATAAAAATATATTGAGAAACACAAATTGATTTCTAATAAGAACAGACATGTTATTTTTTCAACAAACGATAGGAAAAATCGTTATCATAAAGAAAATCATTATATTTCACATATTCTGGAGGAACTGTTGTCTCAGCTTGTCACGCCCATGTATTTTAGGGTTATGGCTAATTCAAGCAAACCAAACACGTCTTCTCACTTTTGACATATTATGTAAGTTTTTTTCGTTTCCGAAAGATCCATAAATGTAAGTAATGCAAAACGACTTCCATATCATGCAAAATGTATATTGACTTAATAAATATAGGTGTAAAATGTGGCTCAAGGTCTGAGGAAGAGAAGATTTGATGGAGAAGGATATTTGGGACATATTCATTGAATCTGACGTTTGTGTTTCCCACGTCAAAGATATAGAAAATTCTGCATTGTATTGAATTTGTAAAATTCACGTATTCAATAAAAACATAATTATGTGTTTATTTTATTATTTCTTCTTAATTCGTTAATAAAATTAAAATTTTAGTACTTTTGTGTTCTAATTTTTCTTTTACAATATAAACCATTTAAATTTCGCGCGTAAATTTGCCAACAAATTTAAAGTTCAAGGTCATAAGCATCAAATCTCAACAACAATGGTGTAGACAAGGAGTGTCGCTTCTGTATATGTCTATTCTGTGGTATAACTGTAAAAAAAAAAACCTGAAAATTAATTATACTGTTTCTATTAAATTATAAAATAAAAAAAAATAATATGACGGTCACCTATCCCAAAATTAACTAGAAATAATAGTATATTACGAAGATCGAGTGCGTTAATAGGCCCTATTAAACATGTTTTTTTAAAGGTAATTTTACAATGAGATTTTTTTGTCATAAATATGACTTGGTGTTTTTTTATCAGTTATTTAAATTTTATATTTTGACAGTTTGTGTGTTGTGTGTTGTGAATTTTGTCTAATTCACGGTCTGATTGTATTACGTTAATACACTATATCAAACAGTGCGCTTATAGATGTTCTTAACGACATGTTGCTTTAATACTATGGTCTTATATGAACACCGACGGTCTCCTATCTCAAAAGTAACTACAGTAATAACAGCTTGACTATTAATATGTATTTTATTTAAAAAATTTCTAAATTTATTCTTGTACTACATCATTATCAAACATTTGAAAACTAATAAAAATAAATAATTAAAAGAACGGACATCCATCCCAAATGTAACTACAGTTGCAACAGATTGATTATTATTTTTTTGTATATTTATAACAATTTTCAAAAATTTTATATTTTTTATTTCAACTTAAATTTTTATTTTAAGCTAGTATAACTAAAAATATATACATTATGAAATATTTTTTTAAAAAAATATAATTAATTC
The DNA here is from genome assembly GCA_943142095.1 of Ophonus ardosiacus. NCBI lineage: Eukaryota > Metazoa > Arthropoda > Insecta > Coleoptera > Carabidae > Ophonus > Ophonus ardosiacus. The sequence goes on along the minus strand of OW964831.1, from coordinate 7,746,569 downwards.
TAACTTATGCTAATTGAAGAAAAACATACTGAATAATGTTAACGTTTTCCTAAGGACAAATATACATAATTCAATTATTGTTACAAACAACATTAACTGCAAGAAGACCACAAAATAAATTGTTAAGGTTTCTTTGCTTCTAGGCAAGTGTTACAAATTGCATTACAATTTATAAAATTGCAATCTTTAATTAAAAAAAAAAACTTGGCAGTACTTCTACATTTTTCGTGTCTAATTTAGACTAAACAAAAGTTATATATTGCCAAATATGTTACTCAAAATTCTACTACCTGCACTAATTTTCCTAATTTTATTCTACTATTCACCTACCTTTCCATACATATTTGACAATTTTGTTAGTAGAATAATTTTAGTAAATATGTTCATAATTATAATTATATTTTAATGATAGAGAAAATTCAATGCCATCATAATATTATGAAATTTGCTGACAGTTATTTATGATGTTTATTAAGAATTTGTTTTATCGTTATTACAAAGTTTAACAAAAATGAAGAAATTCTTTTTAGTTTCAAATACGATAAATAATTTTATGATCACATGTCAAAAGCAAATATGTCACTTTTTGGCGAGTTTCTGTTTTCACATAAAAAATGCCCAGAAAAAGTATACAACTTACGGAACGTACTTTATTAAGTGGTACTACCACTTTTTAACTGGTATTACCACTTTTTACTTGTATTACCACTTTTTTAACTAGTAACTGGTAGTACCACTTTAAAAAGTGCTAGTATCAGATAAAAAGTGATAATACCAGTTAAATAATGGTATAACTGGTAATACCATTTTAAAAAGTGGTAGTACCAGTTGAACAGTGGTAATACCAATTAAAAAAGTGGTAGTACCACTTCCTAGTGAAAAAAGTAGTAATACTAGTTAAAAAAATGTTAATACCAGTTAAAACAGTGGTAGTACCAGTTAAGAAAGTGGTTTTGCTAAGTTTATAATGTAGTTTGATTTCATGGCAAAATTATATATGCCAAAAGAAATTTACAGAGAAATTTAAATAAACAACACAAATATGAAATTGCTTTTCTACAACCGTGAAGAAAAAATGTTTTCAATCTAAAAATGGGTGCAGACATAACCATTTTGTTTTAAGTCATAAAAACGATTGTCATGATTGCTTAAAAATACCATGCATAGCCGCACAAATAATAAATGGTATGTCTAAAATTTTGAATATATAGTCTTAAAAAAAATACTGATTTCAAAATCAATTTTTTTATGTCAAAAATTTTTAAATTTTATTTCTCGAAATATTTGAAAAACAATGCAAATCTGCTTTTGATATGTAACTACAAAATTATTGATATAATTATTGAATATGGACATATTTACTGCAAATTTGTATTAGCAAAATAAAAGAAGAACACAGAAAAAGCAAAGATAAACCAATAGAAAACTTACTTTGACATTCGGCATTTGTTAATGTCGTTATTGCTAAAGTAACCACTGTAAAATTCAGACATATTAGTAACTTAACATTAAAAGAAAGAATCTACATTTCTAATTTTTTTGTTATGACATAGAAAACATCTAATTTTCTTCCAAAATTACTCACGAATACGCATACAACATCTAGCATATACTATTCCAAGAGAGACGAAGATAACTGGAAATTATTCGACTTTATATAATTTTGAATCACACTTTGGTTTATGATCTCTTTATTTTCTGTCACAAACATTACCTATAGCGTATCGAAGAATCATGTTTACTAGTTTATGTTACAGACGCACACTAATCACTCTAGTATTGTGTGTTTACATGTTTGAGCGGTGGCAGAGTTCATCTTTCTTCTCTTGCCCAACACTGTCAACTGACTGTTGGCAATAAAAGATTCTCTCGGTGTATTTCTAGATTTTGACGTCACTTAGTTTATTTTGGATCTTGCAAAGCGATTTCTTCGATTTATGACACTGTGGATGATCGGAAATGAATGAAAGAACCTTTGTTGTCACTATAAATTAATTAAATCAAAAGTGTTGTTGTTTATTGGAACAATTTTAAGCGAAATTGTTGTGTGTTGTAATTTATTTGTTGTTTAATGAACGAAGTGTACAGCATTTCTATGCTGTCTACCACCGAAAGGTGTGATTTTGTGTTATTTGAAATCGTATTGATTTACTCGTTATCCTGTGAGTCCTTCTTCCATATTCCTTCCTTGTCCTTACAGTATTTTGTATATAGTGTCCTTTCTGTCTATGCCGCATATTTTGCATCCTTGTTCATATGCGCAAGGATTGTTGCGCACAGAAACTATGAAAACAATATTTGTTAATTAAATAAATTCACATAACATTGAAACAAATTTATTTGTTTATTAGAAATGAAGTTGCATCATTATATAAATTGGCAGTTATGTAAAAAGGATGTGCATTTTAAATAAGCCACCAGTGGTTCTCAAAATAAGGGACCTATATAACTTTTTAATTTTAAATAGGAATATATATTTTTTACCTCCCGCTACCCTTGGTAAGGGAGGTATAGGGATCGTGCTAAAAATCACTTATCGAGATTTTAGTAAATGACCACGTTTTAAGGTCCCTAGAATCCAATTTTCACGATGATGTCTGCATGTGTGTATGTATGTGTGTGTGTGTGTGTGTGTGTATGTATGTGCGTGTGTGTGTGTGTGTGTGTGTATGTATGTGCGTGTGTGTGTATGTGTATGGATTTTGTCTTCTCTCTAACTCAAATACTATCATTCAGAAAATTCTGAAACCTTGTATTTATACCCTATTCTAATATGAAAAGAAGCCATTAGATTTTGGTGTAAATCGGATAACCGGAAATGACACTTTACCTGAAGCTCATAATGGTTTTTCTTCAAAAAATACCATTAAATGCCATTTTTTCGCATTTTATGTCTCATGAAAATTAAAGATTATTGAATTTTCTACAGGAATACATTAATACTATTTCTATATATTTTACAGATAAATTTAAAAATATTTTTTTTTATTAGTCGCGAAGCCTAAGATAAACACAATTCCTTTGTTACACAGTTCATATTTCAAATGAATGTAACTGACAGTAAATTAAATGTCACTGTAAAAAAACTAATCACTTCAAATTAATAATAGTGACATTTTAAAAAGAATATAGAAAATAAAGCAATAGTTTTCTGCAATGGAACAGTCTGCATCGTTAGTAAATACGTATGTATTTAAATTAATAAAAATTAAATAGCGGGAGGTTTTGTGTTGGCCACATCAGATTTTTTCAACATCACTTGTGAAAATGACATTTTCCTCATTTACTTTCCTCACTATACTATGTTCGAAAATTCAACCGCGGTTATCGTGGTAATTTTACATGGTAACTGAAAGGTTACGGTTCTCGCGGTAAGCAGTCGAACGCATTGGTACTTTATGGTTATTAATAGCTGCCAAAATCATTTTAGTATATATCGCAGGATATTTTTGTTCGATTCTATTTGTTTTTGATACCATGGAAGGGTGGTTGTTTTTAGATCAATTTATATTAAGTGACGATAGTAAGAGAACATGCATACAAAATTATTTGTGTTTACATCAAAAGTTAGGTTAGACTATAAATTACCACAAAAACCGTGCACTGAGCACGGTCACCGCGGTAACTAAAATTTACCACACATTTCAGTTACCGCGTTCGAAAATAGTACTGGTAACCTGAAAAATTTTACCGGTAACGTCGTGGTTCAATTTTTGAACATAGTAGTGATGAAAGTTTTTTTTATTAAATATTTGCACAATTATTCGTTGAAATAACAGGTATACGAACTTCAATACATATGAAAAATGTAATTTTCACATGCAATGTTAAAAAAAATAATATATAATATACGTTGAAATGTAATTTTCACATGTAAAAAATAATAATAAAACACTTCGTATGCAATTTTTCTTTAAAAAATCATTTTGTAAGGATTTAAAAATATAATATTTTTAATTCAGAATTAAGTAATCTGACAAATGAATAAGCAAATAAAAATTATTATGTTCCTTTTTAAAATTAAAAACTTAGGTCCCGTATTTTAAGAACCACTGGTGGCACATATAAAACGCACATCCGCCTGTATATTATGAATGTTTTCAAAACTATTTATATAATATTCTTCATCTTTATAATTTTGAATAAACTCACAGTAACTGAAAATATATTCACTAGTTTAACTTATTTATTAAATTAAAAAAATCTGATGTGGCCAGCGCAAAACCTCCCGCTATTTAATTTTTATTAATTTACATACATACCTACCTTCGTATTTACTAACGCTACAAACTGTTCCATTGCAGAAAACTATTGCTTTATTTACTGTTTTCTTTTTAAAATGTCACTATTATTAATTTGAAGTGATAAGTTTTCTGACAGTGACATTTACTGTCAGTTACATTCATTTGAAAAATGAACTGTGTAACAAAGGAATAGTTTTTATCTTAGGCTTCGCGACTAATAAAAAAATCTGATGTGGCCAACATAAAACCTCCCGCTATTTAATTTTTATTAATTTAAATACATACCTACCTACGTATTTACTAACGATGCAAACTGTTCCATTGCAGAAAACTATTGCTTTATATACTATTTTCTTTTTAAAATGTCACTATTTTTTTGAAGTGATAAATTTTCTGACAGTGACATTTACTGTCAGTTACATTCATTTGAAAAATGAACTGTGTAACAAAGGAATAGTTTTTATCTTAGGCTTCGCGACTAATAAAAAAAAAATATTTTTAAATTTATCTGTAAAATATATAGAAAAAGTATTAATGTATACCTGTACAAAATTCAATAATCTATAATTTTACAATGACATTAAATGCGAAAAAATGGCATTTAATGGTATTTTATGAAGAAAAACCATTATGAGCTTCAAGTAAAGTGCCATTTCCGGTTATCCGATTTACACCAAAATCTAATGGCATCTATTCCTATTAGAATAGGGCAGAAATACAAGGTTTCAGAATTTTCTGAATGATAGTATTTGAATTAGAGTGCAAACAAAATTCGTACACATACACACATACAGACATCATCGTGAAAATGTTAAAAATGGATTCTAGGGACCTTAAAACGTGGACATTTACTAAAATCTCGATATTAGATTTTTAGCACGATCCCTATACCTCCCTTACCAAGGGTAGCGAGAGGTAAAAATGGAGTTAAATTAAATCGACACGCCATAAATTATTTAACATTTTTATTAAATAAATATATCATCACGGCATGTTACCCATTGCTGGGTGTGCCGATCTAAGTAGAGATTACTGGCCGATCTACTTTGAATTCAGACATCGGTAATGATGAAATATTTAACCGTGCTGCCAATAATTTTTGTCGTCGGATTATTGTTTTTTTGAATGATGTTTTTAAATTATTTTAGTTTTTTCGTAACAAAAACCAAAGTAAAGTCTAAAACGACGTAAGCCCTGCATTATTGCAGTATTTTCTCTAGATCAAATTGGCCACAGAAATTATTGAGATTAAATAATTTAAATTTCATACATACGAGCATTATGGCGAACAATGATTTATGCCCATGTAACATAAAAATAATACAAAAATATATAAAAAAAGTAGGGTTCCATATTTTGAGAACCACTGGTCGAAAAAAATATTTTCTCTTTTCTTTAAATTTGTCTTGTGAAATAGAAATTGTTTGCCCTTTTAACCGTCTTTCTAGCTCTTATAGTTCTCGAGATAGCAATGGTGGTTCATTTAAAATAAACACCTGTATATATTTTTTTAGATTTGGATACAGAGTTTGAGGACATACATTTTATCGCGCCCAGGAATAAGAAAAGGAGCTATGGTAAAAGACAGACTTATTTTACAATTAATTTATCATGATCAAGTGCATCTGCATTCATGTCACAACTAATTATTATCATGGAGAAGTATTATTGAAATGAAGGCAGCAACAAAATTACTCTATTGCTGCCAAAATTGCATACATATAAGGTAAACAATTTTTAAGTGCAAACAAAAAATTAATAATGAAAGAAATGCAAATTCATATTGATTGTTCTTAAATAAATATATTTAATTTAATACAGAGTCTGATGACTTTTTGCGCTCAATTTCAAAAGAAAAACATCATTATGACATTATGACCTTAGATCATATAACTCAACTAGATACGCGGAGCGTGAAATGCGTAGGATTGAGAGAGATAACGAGATATTCGCGATAGCACAGCGCGCAAACTCATACAAAATATAATCAGTTGAATAATCGTCGAACCATCGCAATCAACGTCTCAAATTCAAATGAGGCGGATGACAACAAACTTGAGACGCACGTGCAACGGAAAATGACGCGTTATGATTCTGCGCAGTACGCTATCGAGAAAAGGGTCGTTCATCTCTTTTACTTTTACATAATTCATATACCTATTAACTAATATATTGCGGATCCTTTGCTTTTCTTGAAGGAAACACTGTGAAATGGAAATATCATTTCTGCATAAGTCTATCTCACACAAACACCCAACCACGAATTATGCGAATGCTTGGAAACCTTGACTACTATTGGCTAACGAGGAAATCATGATCACTTTTTGCGAATCACAGAGTTCTGTTTATTAACGACTAGCGCCAGAAATTTTAAATTTAAATTTGAGAAATTAAACAATGGACCTACTATTTATTTTGTATGTAAATTCTTGAATATAAATATTAGTAATAATAAAAAACATTGACATATTCTAGTGCTAAATTTGAATTAAATAATTTACTTTGTTGTACTGTAAAAATAATAGGAATACAATCTGGTCAGGATTAATTTATTTAGGTGACAATAAATTACTGTATGAAACACAAAGCAAATGCTTTCGAAGTGCAACTACAAACAGAAACGAAATCAACGTCAAAGTCAAACCATGTGCTCGCTGCATCACCAGGGCAGCGTTCCAAAACCAAGAATACCGAGTTTTGGCGTAGAGTATGATGTGTTGTGTTTTGGAACAATGAGAGTTTTGTTGAAGTAAAAAATTGAAACTAAATTAAAAATAATTTTAAAAAACTAACAAAACTACTTATAATTACAACATTAATGACAAGCCCGTAATAAAAGCGCTTTTATGGAGCACTCTCCTCAAGATAATGTGAAAGTACGCTTCATAAAAGCGCTTTTTTTATAAAAGTATGCTCGTAATACACGCCAACGTATTTACTTATGTTTATTTTCAACCAAAAGCATGTTTTCTTCCTCAAGAAGGCAAATTACTTTCATATGTTGAGAATCGTGAGCATCTACGTTTGAAAATATTGTGGAGTAATTTCTATACCCTCCTTGTTAGTAGAGTAAGTAGAACATCACTTTGGAGTAAACTCTGGCTGTTTTGGAACAGGTTGAGTAAACTCTGAGAGTAAGGTTATTACTTTTGAAACCACTTTGAATAATTTCGTACTTTAAGAGTAGGATTTTGGAACGCAGCCCAGCCAGCGACGCTGTCAGCATTAGCCAATAGTAGTCAAGATTTCCGAGCATGCGCATAATTGCCGGTTGGGTGTTTGTGAGAGATAGACTTATGCAGAAATGATATTTCCATTTCACAGTGTTTCCTTCACCTACTCTTATGGGAAAGATACGAGCATTAGCAATATATTAGTTAATAGGTATATGACATAATTCCTCACTCCACCTCTCTTAATTCTATGTATATCACTGACTTGCATTGTGGATTATATGTTTTCTCGTATCTAGTTAAGTTATATGATCTAAGATTATGACCAACAGCGTTTCAGTAAAAAAACGAGCAGATGGCGTATGGGGGCCAACTGGTTTTACAAATACATTTAATTATTAAAGAATTTTAGCTTGTAAAATCGGACTTTGTTCATATTACTTTTTTTTAACATCCAAATATAAATTAATTTGTCTTTTTATTATTTTGTAATTAACAATTATTTCGCTATTGTGTACTCGGCTCTTTCTAACCAATCAGAGGGCAAAATTTAGTTTCCTATAACAACCAATAACCAATGCTGTATTTATTAATTGAAACGCTGTTATATTGTTAAATATGTATAGAATGATTAATATATAAATACACTCGTTTTCTTATCTGCATGCCTATACAATTTTCACTATCATGCATAATTGATAAGGAATTAATATTTATTTTCTGATAACACAACAAATCTTTACGTTTTGTATGTTGGTTACATTGTTCTCAAATTTGTCATTCATCAAGTGACAGTTATGTTGACAAATTAGCAAAATTTTTCGTGATCATACACAATGTTTTCTTCCGCTGATGTATAAATTATAGTGAATCGCATTTCTCCTAGGTTTAATAAACATAAAATGCATCACTTATTTAAGGTTAAGCAAAAGTGTAAACAAAGCATTTCCATTTTCATCATAAAAGATTAACAATGGGTACACATGAAAGTGAGATTCGCTTTGCTGCTGAAAGTCTGCTGGCCAGTACTAGTGGTTACAATTCTCAAAGCATCAACTCCATGGAGGAAGATACGATAGTTCCGTCTTCAAATCCTCCGGGTCCTCGTAAGTTGTTAAACTTTGAACTTTGACAAGACTTTTTTCGTATCTGTTGTAGCACGCTCCATAATACGGCAGCCAAGCAGGCCTTCTTCTCCATTTTGGCCTGATATTGTTATATCGGAGGATTTGATTGCGGGACAAAGAATTGATGGCAAAATGTCCACTGTCAGGCGATTCTTTTGTTTGTTTGTGACTTTTGATCTTTTATTTACATGTCTCATGTGGTTGATATGTGTTATGGTAATCTTCATTTTTTTAACATAAGGGTATATCTAAAGTCTCTTTGATTTTAGTTGAGTAAAATAAATTTTGAACTTGCGTTGAGTATGGAAGTCTTGCATTATAATATACACACATCTCTGTTTGACATCGTTATGGCAGCGACGTGTAGATTTACGGTGCTCTTATTGTTCTACGCGTTGTTGTATTTAAAACATTGGCTTATTATAGCTGTAAGTAACACCTGGTTAATCACATATATTCTCTTTTAAACATTTTAAATTATTTTAGCTAAGCACTGCTGGTACATGTGCCTTCTTAATATGTAAAGTATTTGTATTTGAAGTAAGTATTTCACTACTTTCGCCTCATCTACATTCATAATCTTATTCATGCAAGTTTTTTCATTCGTATTTTTTTTGTACTATACTTCATTTCACGGAAGAAAATAGCAGATGGCGTTTGAGAGCCGACCATTTTTACATATATAAATAGTTATTTATGTATTAAGAGCGTAAGGAGGCTTTTATGGCCTGCGGCGGGATTTTGAGCCCGAGGTGTAAGCCGAGGGATAAAAACACGTCAAAGGCCATAAAAGCAAGTTACGCTCGTGGTACATACAAAACTTTATGCACGGACGAAAATTTTCAAATTATGAGTGTTAGAAAAATTGTATCGAAAAGAATTTGTCCTCGTGCATTCAATATCTAGTGTTGCTATGAAAGCGGAGAACAATAGTTTATTGTTTGTTTATTAGTTATGTCATTTGAGTTTTATTTTGTGTATCTCCGTGCTTTCCATATAAATATCACAAAATTAATTTTCATTTTTCATTAAAGAATATAAAAATTTTCGATTTGTAATAAAAACTTTTCATGTTGCCTGTTTAAATTGTTTATATTGTAGGTTATAATTTGGTTTGATGTTTCATTATAGCCCGGCGGTCTATAATGAGGCCCGCGGGCTATAAAATAACGTTTATGTCAAAGAAATTCGTGTATAATTGTCAAATTATGATACGTCCGTGCATAAATAAAATTTAAATTCGTGAAGCTAAACTTTGTCAATAATAAATATTTTTATATGTAAAAATGTAAAAAAATCTAAATATTAAAAATAACATCAAAACATGGTTAAATATCACTTAATTCTGTCGATTTTATTTGATAATTGACAGTTAACAGGTGATATTTTTTCGCTTTTATGAACTAGGTTTGCATTTTGACCAATCAAAGAGCAGAATTGATATCCTTATTTAAACCAACACTATTTTATTGCATGAAATGAAGTATATATGCAGTCAATCTTAGCAGCATTTATAATTTTCACTAAAAATTCGTGCTCCATTTTCCCCTAGATAACTAAACCATCTTAGCTAACATGTTTTGGTTTGCGGGTCATGTATTATGCACCAGACATCAAATGATGACACTTCTAACATAATCCATTTCCAACATTGACCATAATTCAAAATAAAGCAGGCACAAGCACTCCATTATAATCACTTTAACTACTTAACATTACATCCCATACATAATATAATAGATTTGTTCGTTTCGGTACCAAACGTCAAAATTAGTAATAAAAATGGTACATGGAAAAACATAAGCTATAAAATTAAATCACTCAATACAAACCTGTTCGTTTTGTTGGTCATTACTCGTAAATGTGTACCCGTCAAATTTTTTTTAGTAAATTTAAATGTTTATGAATACTTTTCAAAACAGCAAAATATTTTTAATTGAATAAAGTTGTTAAGATCATTGGCATGGTTTACATGTTGAATAATTTTAACCAATATTTCTGAACATCTTGCTCGGCTGTCATGTTGAATAATCCTTTTTTTACTCTTTAATACGGCTTCTCGTAAAATCTGAAGATGAGAACATAATTTTCGAAATACGTATACAGGTGTCCCATTTAAGGTACGAATGCATTGGTATCTCGAGAACCGTAAGAGCTACGAGGTTGGTTAAATTAGACAATAGTTGCCCCATTAGGAGGCTATTTTAATGGTGTTTTGTTATTTTGCGAAAAAATGCATAGGTCACTAGGTGAAAATGTAAATTTAGCGATTTTCTTTTTTTGTTTATAACTTTGTTATATGAAATAATACGAGATTCTGGTATGCACTTTCTTAAGGCACTTTTATATGGTGAATTTGCAGAAGTACTCAAAAAAAATTATATCTAACCATTTACGAGTTACTGATAGCAACTTTTATTTTTCATATGGAGGCCATATTAAGCTGTAGCATTTTTAAATAGAGATTTTTTTTAGCTTTACAATGATATAAAACAATAATAATTTATTTTTATAATTAACAGAAAAATTAACAAAAATTGTTATTTATACTAAAATTGAATTGAAAAAAGTAAATCGAAGGCTACTATGGAAACAACGAACAACAAAAAAGTGCAATCTCGTACTATTTCATATAACAAAGTTATAAGCAAAAAAGAAAATCGCTAAATTTACATTTTCACCTATATCTAGTGACTTATGCATTTTTTCGTAAATAACAAAACACCATTAAAATAGCCTCCTAATGGGGCAACAACCTGTATATTTATTATTTTCATTGAATTTTAAAATTAGGAGTAATAATGGATATTTCGTGATATTATCAAATTTGAGGCTTTTTAAAGAACAATACCTTTTAAAATTTAGTACTTCAAAGTCGTATAAAAGTTCTTGCAACAGTCCTATACCGTAAACTAATCCCATGTTGACCAAGCAGACCGGTAAAACCAATCCGGACTATGACGTCACAGTTTGGCGCCGTTTCTAACGCAGTATAATATTTTCTTGCATTTAAGAGAAAATGGAAACATTTAATTATTTAGTGTTTTCATAAATGTATTATAATATGTTGTAGGCCCGGTATTTTCATCTCTGGTTAAACTGCCGGTTAAGTTAACTGTCGGTTATAAGTAGGGTGATCATAATTTTTTTAGAAAAAAAAAGTACAAAAAATACTAGAGGCAGAATTGAAAATAAAAATGAGAAATTTATTTCGTTTCAGTTCAATTTTGATGTAAAAAGTAATTAATAATAAGCACATACAAGTCAAGTAAAACATAATGTTTCATAAAATATAACAAAATAATACAAAAATTGATTGTTACAAAAAAAATCCTATTACGTTCCGCATCATGTTTGTACCAGTCTTTTGATACCAGTACTTTTGGGAATTTAAAATCGCCTTTAAAATTTGAGGACTGCTCTGGAGTAAATAGAACATTTCAGTATTTCAGCATTTGATGCGCTTGTCCCAGGTAAACAAAAAATGAACTCTAGATTGAAATAAAACTTTTGTCGAGACACTGACATGTTAAAACAATTTTTTTTTTTTGTTGCTTTAAAATTTTAAACAAGTCAGAAATGAATAAAACACTTAGAATAATATATATATATATATATAGAAATAATATTTAGTGATAAGGAGGAAGAACGAAAAATACTTTACTCGATCGACGCCGAATCTGACCAGTGTAAGACGCAACATATACCAATATATTTACAAATACATAGCTAATTACGTTAAGTTTGACTCGATCAAACTATTGTTCTAAAAAAAAGTACATTTACGTGTACTTAATGAACCTTTTAAGTACAGTAGGACATCATTCAAAAGAAAGTACTGTCCTATTAAAATAAGTACATATGGTCAGCCTAGTTATAAGAACAATGTGGCATCGACAAATTGATACGTAATTTTTACAATTTAGGCTATAATATCGATGTTGTGTTTTTCTTTTAAATAAATAAATATATCATCACGGCATATTACCCATTTCTGGGTGTGCCAGTATCTACAACACATGTAGACATCGGTAATGATGACGATATATTTTACCGTTTTTCTTTTAACTGACAGTCAAATTAACAGCGTGTTTAACGGGGATGAAAACATCGGGCCTTAGTATAATAGTGTTATTTTTCACTATTTTGATTACGGTGGAAACCCCAATTAATCGAAATATCCGGCTTTTTCCATTAACTACTGTTTTCTGTAAACCGGTAAATAAAAATGAAACGAACGAACATAGTATATCAACGACGTCATTTTGGACTGAATTTGTTTTTACTAACTCTTCAATTGTTTTTTCAGTGGGCCGATTCTCAACAACCAGTCTTTCAAGTCCTCCTCATTCTCGCTTCCTTTATTCTAGCATGGAGCGAAGCTTGGTTCTTCGATTTTCGAGTCACTCCTCAAGAAGCTTATGCTTCCAGATATTTAGTCAGTAAGTAACTACCCAATTGCTCCGTATAAAATTATCCTTTGACATTCCTTTCCCTATCCCACAAATGCTAACGGTCCGTCAGGATTTACTCGTTTTTCAGCTCGAACTTCAGAAAGGACTCCTTTAATTCGAAGTTTTCGATATGCATCAAGAGGGATGTCTATGAGGGGCCCCTCCAGAATGAATGCAAAGGCTATGAGCCATTATACGGACAGTGTTCGAGATTTTTATTCGCCGTTGCAATCACCGGATGACTCTCTGCATAGTGAAGATTTTGATTATCATTTAGCCGAGCCGATGATAAACGTAACAGAAGAAGAGGTAAGTAAAATTTAAATATTATTCTGAAGTGATTTATCAGGTATTTAAATTGAGTGCAATGTGTTTGTAAGAGATTCAATTGATTATTTATAGTGTGTAGTTTTAAAATTCTAATGAATGTTTGGTATATATAAAACAGAAATGGAGAATTTTGTATCATTTTGAGTCCAGGCCAATATGGCTCCAGTTAAAAGCAGTACTCTAACTATAATTTCTGTTACTGAAGAACAGGTATAAATACATGGTGTTTATAAAACTTGTGCCACAAATTTTAAGGGATATACAGGATGGTTGATTTTTCATTGTCCAGCTTATATCTTCTGAAATATTAAAGATACAAGAAAAAGTTATATAGAAAAGTTATTTGATACAACTTGGGGTGGGATTCTGTAACTCGTCCGTTATCAAACGGTACTGTTATCACTGTGGTTACATAGAAGATCACATTTCATTTGACAAGTATGACGTGAACATACCAATCATCTTATAAAAAATACGTTTCTATAGTGATAACGGTACCGTTTGATAACGGACGAGTTACAGAATCCCACCCCTGGTCTATAATTTAGAATAAACAATTTTTCTGAAAGGCCTATCAATTTTCCAGAAAAATATTTAACTTTGATTTTTTAAATGGAACATCTGTATATTTTTACGGAACAAAATACTAAAAACATTTCTCTTTACAATAATGTATAACAAGTACGGGTTTACCTTTAAATTATGTCTAATAAAGCAAATAGAAATACGATAAAAGTAGGCTCTGATATTCTATTGTTTATACCAGTAACATCTGTCACAAATAAAAGTATTAATAATTTTGTAAATCATCAATGCTAATAATTCTATTACTTGCTTTATTAGACATAATTTTATTCAATTCAGGTATAAACAATAGAATATCAGCTTACTTTTATCATATTTCTATTTACTTTATAGGACATAATTTTAAAGGTAAATTCTTACTTGTTACACATCATTGTAAAGAGAAATTTATTTAGAATTTTATTCCGTAAAAATATACAGGGTGTTCCATTTAAAAAATCAAAGTTAAATATTTTTCTGGAAAATAGGTACGCCTTGGAAAAAAATTGTTTATGCTAAATTATAGATCAGGTTGTATTAAACAACTTTTGTATATAACTTTTTTTTGTATCTTTAATATTTCAGAAGATATAAGCTGGACAATGAAAAATCAACCACCTGTATAGTACGAACAAAAATGAGTAAAAAAGCTTATTCAACATGGGTCTGATCTTCAATTGTTTCTGAGAAAGAGGTAGTTTTGTTTTAGAAGCGAAGAAAAACTGACAAAGATATGGATCGAACAAAATTTTGTCTATGCCGGTATAAAAATACAATAAAATTTCAATATGAAACATTTTTCTCAGTTTCTAATAGTTAAGAAGTTATTTGGAAATGAAATATTTGGCAAGGTCGCAACATTTTACTTATACTTCATTTCACGTAAGAAAATAAGGTTAGTGTAGATAGGGATATAAATTCTGCCCTTTGATTGGTCAGATTGCAAACCTAGTTCTCAAAAACGAAAAATATATCACTTGTCAGATGTGAGTTATCAATTAAAATCTACAAATTTAATTGATATATAACCATGTTTTGTTGTAATTATTAATATTCAAGTCTTGTACATTTTTATAGATAAAAATATTTATTATTGACAAAGTTTGGTTTTACGAATTTGACTTATTTATTTAATGCACGTAAAAACGGCCGGCTCTCAAGCGCCATCTACCATTTTCTTACGTGAAATGAAGTATAGTACAGTTATTTGTTTTTTTTTTTTAAATACATCTAAAATGGCCTCTTAAAATCTCATTGCCTTATATCTCGGAAACTCTTGAAGATCGAACCCACGTTGATTAAGCTTTTTTGCTTATTTTGGTTGATACCATTTATCCTTAAAATTCGTACAAAGGCTTAACGTTTAACATGGGATTTTTTTTATAAATATTATTTGTCTCATAAAACATTCAGAATAAAATTCTGACCTTTTGTTTGCAAAATTTTAAATTTACTCTTTTGTTTCTTGCCCTGCGGTGTTGCCGCTTCTTCATAACTTAGCATTTTCAACATTGCCAATAAATTGGCAACAGTGTAGAAATCTCCAGTCCATACTTATTTGACGGCAAGTATAACCATCCATAAACAATCTATATATTCTACACGGAGCTTTGAGTAATATTGGTTAGCCATTTTTTTTTTTTTTTTTTTGTTTCTGGGACAACAGATTTCATTTTTCGATATTATTTTTCTTTACTTGTTCATTGATTATTACGACTATGTTATTACAGGAGTTAAAATATAAAGCACAAGGCCTTACAATAATGGAAGAATCATGGAGACTTCTCAACGGTTTGAATTGGAAAATGGCTAAACAGTCTTCAGAAGGCGATACCGTAGAAACAACTCACATTCCGAAAGTTGGAAAAGTGTTCAGACTTACTGTAAGTTTCATATAAAATATTTTTATTTGAAATCGGCACTAAAGCAATCCATTATACCAACCTTATGATAATTTGGGCAGGTGTACGATGTACAATAGTAAATTTGTATGTAAAATGACAAAAATATGTACAAGAAGAACGAACTAAATAATTCCGATGAATAAGTTTGAGATAAAATACATCATTTTGAGTGTTCTTTATAATAACTTCAAAGTTCGAGGTTAGCAACACTGTCTGTTAGCCTGACTTATTATATATAAACATAACCTATAAACTAAATATTCGCTACATTTTTAAAATTTTTGATTTCAAATAATATTTAATATACACCTCGGCACTGAAGTTCCTTTTTATCACTCATATGGTTTATTTTCCTCGGCCCTAAGGGCCACATTCGTGATAAAAAATAGAACTTTAGTGCCGGATGCATAAATAACTATTGAATAAAATATGATTTTGCATTATTTTTAATTCGATCACTTTGAAACATGCCACCAGCTTTGAAATAAACTGACTTGTGTCAAATAAACATCAAAATATTATTTTTTCTACAATTGTTAGCAAAATTAATCATTATTCAACTTAAAATAGTGAGCAAAGTAGCATGTTGAATCACAAGTGAGCAAAGTAAATAACTTTCTTCACAAGTGAGCAAAATACACAAGCCTATAATAATCTACGTCAGGAGTCATAAATTTCGATGGAGTTACAAATTATACAATAAATATCTATCATTCTACATGAAGGAATAATAATTGTTTGTAGTTAACTTTATATTCAATTCTTTCTTCTTAATAATGTCTTCTTTGTAGGGAGTAGTAAATATTCCACCCCGTTATCTCCTCGATGAACTTTTCTATCGTATAGAAGACATTCCGTTGTGGAACATGTCCGTCCTAGAGTCGCGCAAAATGTACGTTATAGACGAATACACGGATATATCGTACCAAGTATCGCCAGATGCCGGCGGTGGGATGATTTCTAGCAGAGATTTCGTTAGTTTGAGACATTGGGGCATCATAGATGGATGCTATGTGTCAGCCAGTGTGAGCATCGAGCATCCAGAGATTCCAAAGACCGAGTTCATAAGGTAGGAGAAAAACCTTATAGAAATAATTTTTTATTAAAACATTTTTTGTTTTCAATATATTTTTCAATTAATAGGGTATTCCGGCATTTTTAAATTATTTTTTTCATTGATTCGGTTTTAAATACACAACTTTGAGTAAGGAAATAAATATATCAAGTGAGATATGAATTTTTAAGACCTTCATCGAAAATCAAATTCTCTATTTTGGCGCGCTAATGACAAACATCGGATATTGACATATGTAGTGAATATCAGTGCTTAAACACACGTGTTTATAGACAGCTATTTGCTTGTTTACAACTTTTGAACAAGAAAACGTAGGTAAACAAATAAATATCAGAGGAACACGTATTAATAACACAAACAAAGTGAATAAAACACAAAATACACGCCCGAAGTAACTTCTAACGGCATAATTTAATCAGAAATGATCGTCAACATGTATAATCTACGTCACAGTTTTCAAGGACGTTTCTATGTAAAGAATTATAATTTTCTAACATCAAATTAACAATGAAAACTTTTTCCTAAACATGTTTTATAATATTTTCATACTGTAAATTTAAAAAAGTTACCACATAGGTACCCTATAAATTTGTAACACGTATTTGTTAATACCTTGTATAATATTAATTGAAATCTGAAATTCTCATATAAAAAAATGTGATGTGTCCAGCACATTCATTACCTTCCGTCAATTCTATGTATTTTTTACAAATTCCATATCAAAAATTCCTTGGAAAAAATTCTATATATCCAGTAAAATTGTAACACGAACATGTACTATTTTCTACAAATTCCACCGAAAGTTCCTTGGAAAAGATTCTGTACAGCCAATAAAATTTTAATATAAACATACACTATGTAATTGCGACTGACATCCGTCATTTAGAATTATTTGAATATATCAGCTGTTTCCATGATAATAGCAAAGCTGGCTGATTTTTGAAAGTTTATCTATGTATAATTCTTTAACTCTATATCTATTGACTACGAAGAAAAATGTATAATCAAACCGTATAGACAATAAAATATTCTTTCACATTGATAATCATATAAAACGCCAAAATATGATATTTAACTGCGATTTTCAAGAAAAACTGTTAAGAACTTCAAATAAGAGAACTTCCGGTTGACCAGTTATAACGAAAGTCTAATCAGATCTTCATATGGGTCTAAAGAAGAGGAATACGAAAGAATTATAATTTTGAGAGTTGTAGTATTAGATTTATCGTTGGGGAAATTTTTGTCTCTCTCTCTCTCATACACACACACATACACCCACACACAAACACACACACACAAAAATACACACACACACACTCACACATACACATGCACATACAGACATCATCGTAAAACTAGTAAAATCGTATTTCTAGGGCCCTAAAACTTGCTTTTTTATTAAAAACACCACCATTTTTTACCTTCCGTCAAAAGGAAGGTATTGTCTTTGGTCAAAAAATTCGGTGATGAGTTTTTAATGAATAAGCATGTTTTAAGATCCCTAGAATACGATTTTACTAATTTTACATTGATGTCTGTATGTGTGTGTGTGTGTCCGTGTGTGTGTCTGTGTGTGTGTCCGTGTGTGTGTGTCTGTGTGTGTCTGTCCGTGTGTGTGTGTGTGACAAATTATTCTCCGACGATAACTTCAAAACTACAATTCTAAAAATTATGATTCTTTCGTATTCCTCTTCTTTACAACCATATGAAGAGCTGATTAGATTTTGGTTATAATTGGTCAACCGGAAGTACCCTTATTTGAAGTTCTTAACAGTTTTTCTGGGAAAAACGCAGTTAAATATCATTTTTCGACATTTTATGATCATTAATATGAAAGAAAATCTTATTCTCTATACGATTTGATTATACGTTTTCCTTCATATTCAATAGGTATAGATTTATAGAGAGATTAAGAGAGGTTAACTTTCAAAAATCAGTCAGCTTTGCAAAAATTATGGAAACAGTAGATATATATTCAAAAAATTCTAATTGACATTTGTTAGTGTCAAGTGCAAAATCAAAGTGGAAAGTATAGGATCAGAAAGTAACATAAGTGACAGAGTGTCCCTCGCAAGTGACTTGCAGTTTCAATGTCGGGAGTACGAGGAAGGCCGAAGAGAAGATGGAAGGACTGTGTAGCAGAATATTTGAGAGAGGAAGAATTGTGTGAAGAAGATGCGTTGGATAGGAATGAGGAAGTGTGAAGTGCAATTTACAGAATGTACATTCGTGTTATAATTATATTGGATTTATAGAATCTTTTCAAAGGAACTTGCAATATGGAATTTGTAAAAAATAGTGTGTTCGTGTTACAATTTAACAGGATATATAGAATCTTTTCCAAGGAACTTTTGGTATCGGATTTGTACAAAATACATTGAATTGACGGAAGGTTTTGTGCTGGCCACAACAGATTTTTTTACCAAAGACAATATCTTCCTTACCTAAAATTGACGGAAGGTAGAGCTTGTCGTTTTATTGTAAATATGCAGAACGTTTGTGACAACATTTCAGAGGCGAGAATGGTGTTGGCTGTTGGGTGATGCGCCCCATCAACGAAGAGCCCAACAAATGCGTGTTCCAGTGGATGCTAAACACCAATCTCAAGGGATGGATTCCCCAATACGTAATCGACTCCAGTCTAACCAGTGTCATGTTCGACTATCTAAACGATTTGCGGAAATACAGCTCTTATTTAAAATCAAGCGGGCAAATACCTTAATTTTATACACATACTCTTATATACAATTTTCTATGTCCTTAACTAATAAAGTAAGTAAGGTTGTAAGTATATTCAACTCATTTTATTCTGTGATGTGCGTAAAATGCATCTTTTGCTATTTATACCGAAATTAGACTCCAAACATCGTGATCTCTTGGAAAGTATTTTTATTTTTAGGGATCACTTTTCTAGCATAAATAATTCTGTGATCAGTGTGAAAATAATATTGAGTGACACTTTAAGAGGAAATATTCATTTTTATTTTATTTGAACTCATTCGTATATTTAAGATAAAGTTACTTTTAAGTATATAATGCATTTAATTATGTATAATCTAATTAATAAAAATGTTTCTGTGGGCAAATTTTTATATGCATTTAAATATATAAGTATGAAGTACGAAATGTAATAATTTTAAAAATTATAATTAAATATATTAAATTAGTTACGGATTTTTGTCTGCAAGCAGCCTAGAATGGATTTCATCTTTGGAAAACATATGCAGGGTGTCCACTGAGGTCACTTAAAGTGATTTTGGTCACTTTTTTCGTTGAATGTAACTAAAGATCACTTTTAAGACAAAAAAAGTCACTATTGGTCACTTTTTACAAATATTTTGGCTAGAATGCGGTACGGTACTCGCTATGAACTATGTATATACCTCATTCTGAATTCTTAACTGTATATTTTTTAAATAAATATCTTAATTCAAAGTGAAGTCGACATTGATAACACAGGTAGTAGTTTGGTAACTTATTTTGAATGAACAACGCAAATTTATTTTTTGGGACTTGGAATAATTTTCAACTAAAACGACCAATTTTCGTTTTTTATCTGAAACTAAAAGAAAATTTGGAAATGTTACAACTGAAATGGCCGTTTCGAGACACGCAAAAACTTTTATCAAGAATACATTTTTTTTGTAAAATAAAAAAAGTTTTTCCTCTTTGGAACTCGATCCGAGGACATTCTGTATAATAAAATTGATAAAAAGAATACTGCTCTGCTAACTACATTTTTCTCAAAGAAGCCAAGACTTGAATAAATAATATATATTAAATGAAATGTATTTATTATTTTTTTATTATACATTTAAATGTACTTAGGTAGTGTACTTATTATGTGATCGTTTTTCGTTTTAGAATATATTTGTTTTATTTGAGAATTTATTATTTATATTCATTAATGTTTTGAAAATGTATTAAATTTTGTTTCTAAACGAGTCACTTTTGATCACTTTTTTTAAAGCTATGAGGTCATTCGATAACTTTATTTTTCACCAAAATCAGTGGACAGCCTGCATACGTATAATGTAATTATTTTTCTCACTAAATGGATAGTATATTCTTTCAAGTTCGTTAAAAAAGTACAGTTTTTCACTTTTTCATTAAAATGGGTTCATATAGTAAATCTTTTAAACATAAAAAGTGTGAAAAGCGCACTTTTTTAATGCAAACTGGCGAAAAAATGAAACTCATGGCACTTTTAGTGCAGACGTAAAGAATTGTAAGCAAAAGCAACTAGAGTAGAAAGTCTTATTTCACTCGTAGGATTTGACGAGCTCGCTTACGGCTCGCTTGATCAAACTTTCCTATTCGTGAAATAAGATCACTGTTTACTAATGTTCCATAAATAACTCATCATTATGTTTAGGGCCTATATTTATTCAGCGGGAGTACGAAAATTAGTAATTATTGCTACAATAGATAGTAAAGGGTACCTCGACATTTAAAACAAAGTCCCGAAAAATAGGGAATTTTAATTTCAGGCATCAGAAAAATTCGACAAATAATTCGCGTCTATAAGAGAATGCGTACTGTATAATATTATAATTATGCTTAATCATCTCCGGACTTTAACCAGATTGAGAAAGTGCGGAAAATTCTTAAAATAAATAAGAATATAAAGCAAAAAAGAATTTAAAATTAATTACAGTAAAATGGCAGAATATAATGCCATGGGTGACCAAAAATTTGGTAGATTCAATTACTCATCGCTTAGTTACTGGTGGAAAAACCAATGGAAAAACATCCAAATATTATATTTCTTTATGAAACATAAATAAATGGTTTATTATTTAAATGTTTTGGTTATCGTACAGAGACTTTTTGTCATGAAATTATGAATACTTTCAATGTTTACCCCATAAAATAGATAAAGTATATTATTTGTTTATTTTATATTTATAATAACGTAATATACTGTACTTCATTTTGGATTAAAAGAAAATTAAATATATTGGGTTTAAACTACTATTTTTCGTAAAATACATCAAAACTATTGTCGTACGGAAACTTTTTTGTATGACAGTACATACATATTTTATTTACTATTAAAATTACGTAAATTTATCTCCGATTAAAAATACCTGTTGCTACGTTATTAAAAGTATTAGATAACTAATTATATTAAAAAATATACCTCCTAAAGTAGTCATTTACAATTTGTCTTTCATAGCGAAAGGGTGGTTGTACTCTTCTGGTTTGCTGGACCGTGCTCGACCATTCCTTTATTTTTTTGTATTTGTGTTTCATAGTATTCAAATTTGTGGTAGTTACCTCTACCCTTAAAATAAATTATAAAATTTTAGAATTAAATTCATTAAATTAGAGTGCGCCTAGACCACCCCAGGGCCCATAAGGACAACGTGGGATACGTATTCGTATAAAGGCAGTTTGGTAAAATGTCCAGGTTTAACTTGAGATAAGGTATGTGAAAATAACTTCCCAGCAAATTGAAAATTTATCAATTTTTACATTAAAATTAGATTTTTTACATTTGGCTAATAAAAGCATATTTGCCACAAAAAAAAAAATACAATTCAAATTCACTGTTATGAATCATTAGTACATTTTTGTTACTTCATTTTGATATTTCAAGTTTCTTTCATAATTTATAATAATTTATATTTGCCAAACTAAATTTTATATCAATTTGTAAAGTATTTTAGGTCAATAACTTGGCATTTTCCTCAATATAATAATTGTTGCTGTACACGTAATATCGGTAAAGGCATAACAATACAATATAAATTCAATTCAATGAATTGTTCAAGTCAAATTTTACTGTTTTGAAATATAGTACTTCAACTTGTGCTACATAATACATAAAATAACTAAAATCTTATATATTTTTTAAACTATTTGAAACTCACATTTTCAGAATTTATTTGCGAAATAAGCATTACTATGTCTCATAGATTTGTTGACATGGATATTTCCATTTATTTATTTAAATATACAAACTATCAAATAAAAAATAAAGTAAATGACACACCCAACAATGGGTAATAAGCAGCAATGATATAATTATTTACTATTAAAAAGGCTTGTAGAAAATAAATTTTGATTTCATCTTTAAATAAATGTAAAACTGAGTACAATGTGGCATATAAAGGAATGACAGTGTGTGAGTGATTGAGTAAGCGAAATCTTGCTCTATAAAATTACCCGGGAAATTTTATACTGTAAGACTAGCTTTAATTAAGGTAGACATAAGTTAGCTTAGGATAAGTTAGTTATAAACATATACCTATTAACTAATATATTGCTAATGCTCGTATCTTTCCCATAAGAGTAGGTGAAGGAAACCCTGTGAAATGGAAATATCGTTTCTGCATAAGTCTATCTCACATAAACACCCAACCGGCAATTATGCGTATGCTCGGGTAGGTTGACTACTATTGGCTAACGCTGACAGCGTCGCTGGCTGGGCTGCGTTCCAAAATCCTACTCTTAGAGTACGAAATTATTCAAAGTCGTTTCAAAACTAATAACCTTACTCTCAGAGTTTACTCAACCTGTCTCAAAATAGCCAGTTTACTCCAAAGTGATGTTATACTTATTCTACTAACGAGGAGGGTATAGATATTACTCCACAATATTTTCAAACGTAGATGCTCACGATTCTCAACATATGAAAGTAATTTGCCTTCTTGAGGAAGAAAACATGCTTTTGGTTGAAAATAAACATAAGTAAATACGTTGGCGTTATTACGAGCATACTTTTATAATAAAAGCGCTTTTATGGAACGTACTTTCACATTATATTGAGGAGAGTGCTCCATAAAAGCACTTTTATTACGGACTTGACATTAATGTTGTAATTGTAAGTAGTTTTGGTAGTTTAAAAAATTATTTTTAATTTAGTTTCAATTTTTTACTTCAACAAAACTCTCATTGTTCCAAAACACAACACATCATACTCTACGCCAAAACTCGGTGTTCTTGGTTTTGGAACGCTGCCCTGGTGATGCAGATAGCACATGGTTTGACGTTTGATTTCATTTCTGTTTATCTCTTTGTAGTTGCACTTCGAAAGGATTTGCTTTGTGTTTCATACAGTAATTTATTGTCACCTAAATAAATTAATCCTGACCAGATTGTATTCCTATTATTTTTACAGTACAACAAAGTAAATTATTTAATTCAAATTTAGCACTAGAATATGTCAATGTTTTTTATTATTACTAATATTTATATTCAAGAATTTACATACAAAATAAATAGTAGATACATTGTTTAATTTCTCAAATTTAAATTTAAAATTTCTCGCTTGTCGTTAATAAACAGAACTCTGTGATTCGCAAAAAGTGATCATGATTTCCTCGTTAGCCAATAGTAGTTAAAGTTTCCAAGCATGCACATAATTCGCGGTTGGGTGTTTGTGTGAGACAGACTTATGCAGAAATGATATTTCCTTCAAGAAAAGCAAAGGATCCGCAATATGTTAGTTAATAGATATATGGTTATAAGATAGGGCGCCATACTTGTACTCAGTTTTTTTCATTCATATTAAACAATAAATAGTTATTTATTAATAAACAATTATTTGAATGTATTTTTGTAATAATAACTTGGGAAAATCTTTGTCTGCAGAATGTTTCATTGGAAATTGTTTCATTTTAATTTTTAATAATACCAATTCATTCGTCTAATTGAAATATTTTTCTATATTTTTTTTACTGTTATTGCATGCCAATTAGTTTTGGGTTCAAATCCCGCACTCAACAATTGTGAAACAGGGGAAATGTTTAAGTATTCGACCCAATTTTCTGATACATAATTTTTAATTTTTTACAAAATCAGAATATCGTATTTAATATTTTTTTTTCAATTTTGACGTTTTAAACTGCCATTATTAACTCCATAATAACTATTATAAGTAACAGTTTATTGCCTAGTGTATTAATAGTATATTATGCAACGAGTAAATAATAATAATTAAATAATAAACCGTCAAAAATTGAATAAATAACGACGATCGTCATATATTTCTATTTTGTCAAAATTGAATAAATTATTGTATAAACTATGTGAGTTACGAATATTTATTCACTAGAAGAAATTAACCAACATAATAATAAACATTATCTTAACTCACTTGGTGTATAAATATCTATTATCATATTACTATATTATATGCTTTTGAAAACTTATATTTTTAAAGTGTTACAATTACAATTTTGCTGGGAAGTTGCTGTATATTGCAATGAATGTTCAATTATTAATAAATGAGAGTATAAAAATTATTAAGAATGAAAGGTGAGTGACTGTGGATCGTATATATGGGTAACACATAAAAAAAACAAAAAAAATAAAAATATGAAAACAAAAATCAATTTTTATTATTTATGAATGATCCCGTGAATGTTTTGTGTGATTGAGGTTTATTTAATATGATAAATATTTGATAAAAGGCACAGTACGTTTAACATATTCATTCAGACAATATTTTGCAGTATTTATATATCTTTAAAAGAAAATTTTGAATGTATTTCATTCAGTTGAAATGAGATTTTCTGGTATGTAAGAGAAAAAATGCCACACCCAACTAGGTGTAAAGAACATTACAAATTACAATACACAGATATTTTGCATTTATAAGATCTTAAAATGAAATGAAAAATAAGTCAAATAAAAACATTTATTGCAGTACAGCCTAGTTGAGTTTAGTTTAAGGGGGCGCGTCGTCATCCTAATTTTAACTTGTAAATCTAACTTAATTTGTAACTTTCGTCCCGGGTGAATTGCTCGCGTAACCCGGCATAAGGTCCGGGTCGCTAACTTTCGCATATCCCGGCATGAGGTCCGGATCGTTTTCGTTCCGTTGACATCGTGTAGGCTAGGATCCTATTGGTCCCGGACATCGTCATCCTTCTAGACACCGTGGGATATAATCGTCATCCTAACTTTAACTTTTAAAGGTAGATTTAATGCCGACATGAGGTCCGGATTGTTTTGGTTTTTTTTTTTTATATATTAATATTAACTCGTGTAATCCGGTATGAGGTCCGGATCGATTAGGCCAGGAACCCAGGACCTGGACAACGGGGGACAACGAGGGATCGAGAAAGGAGCAAGTCTAGATTGCGAATTAAAGACGCGAATATATTCGAAATTTGTTGCGAACCGGGTACGGGAAATTTTGAACATATTGATTTTATTTTCTGTTTTGTGTCGGGAATATTTTTTATAAACTGTAGTTGGGGGTTTGCAGGGTTAATTTTTGTCAAATTTGTTCGCGAAAAAAATAATGATATATTTGGGGTGGAATTTTGGGATTTTTTCTTTATATTATATTATCTTATATATGCTCGTATATAATATAAATATAATATAATATATTTATTTTGTATGTTATGCTTTTTTCATAGCGCACTGGGTGTTCGGCGTGCTAGTATTTTTACTACTGTGCAATGAATACTCATCAAATTCCGCCGAAAGTCTCTCGCGGGCATGAAAATGCTCGGTGGACTTTACACATGGTAAAAAAAATCTTTGTTGCAGATTGCTAAAATTAGTACCAGCAGCTAATTTTGCAATCACAATAAAGTTGTTTTTTACCGTGAGGTGAGCAACCCTCATCCAAGAAAACTTACCCTCCTATATGGATTGCACGGGGTCGGTTTTCGCGGAATGGGGAGGGCGCGGTCGTAGGTCCAAACACTGTATGGAATATGACGATGAGCAATAGTTTATCTGCGTATGCATATCAGTGGTTGGAACGCGCTTGGCCCCAGCAGGCCGCGTCCGTGAACAAGCCACAAATAGGTTCATTTCATTTCATTATCGTTTTTGTTAGGGTTTCAGGCGCGGGCGATTCTATTTATAGTTGATATGAGATCGTTAGGGTTTTGTAGGACATCCCAGTCGTGGTTTAGACAGGGGTGGCCCTGTCCTCAACTCCTTTGAATCGCAGGAGATTTGGATAGGGTTCCCTGCCCAAGTGGAGAGACCTTGTCGTGGTGGCAGGGCTTAACCATACCCAAATAGGGGTGGGACCAACGTCTCCACAAATTAACGAATTAATATCTGTTTCTGGTTAATATATTAACAAAATAATTATTTTGGCACATATTAATTCGATAATTTTTATTTAAATGCAATTATTTTAATAAATGAACAAATAAAATATTATTTCTTGTGGAATATAGTTATAAAAAATCTGATGACCTCCCGCCAATTCCATGTTTATAAAAGCAATAAGTTTTAAGTAAACTATCACTTCCGGTTGATCTAATTTGTTGTTCCAATAAATCAAAAAGTCTATAGTACAAAATTTTGGTTTATATTTTATTATGTTTTCCCTCAAAAATCTGTTAAGAGCTTCATGTAAAGTACCACTTTCGGTTTATCAAAGTCAAAATCTAATATGTTTCAAATTATATATGAGTCTTAAATACCAAAGTTTTGGATCTTAGATTTTAAGGGAAAATCGTCACACATACATTTTTGTAAAAATAGTAAAAACGAGTTGTAGGGGCCCTAATTCGTGCTTATTCACTAAAAATTCCATATCGAATTTTTGAACTGAAAACATTACTTCCCTTTCCTATGGTATAGCGGGAGGTAAAAATACATAATATTTGCAAAATAAACCAATACAAAAATTGTCAATTTAGTAATTTTTCCAGAAAATAGCACAGTTTAGAGCAGCTGATGTTCCTTTAGCCAGATCTTCTCTCGTGCATTCCTCTTCTAAGATGGCGCACATGAGCAGGTGGGTCATTATTTGTTTTTGATTACAATGACATAAAGTGGGTTCTACTTGGTACCCCCAGTTGTAGGTACCTATGTATTTCATACTTGACTTCATAGGCGATTTAAAATTTTCCAAGTGGGTCATTTTTGGTCATTACTTGGGTGGTAATTTTTCATCTTTTGCAAATAAAGTAAAGGAAAATTTTAATAAGTTATTTAACAATGAATTTAGTTCATGTAATTTGAAATAAAATATTAGATATCTTTATGAGGATTACTATAAATTTAAATATAAAAATATATTTCATCTTTAAAATATCCTAATTTTTGTTTATTTTTAATGTTACAGGGTTCTATGTAGTATGGTCGATACACCTTTCGAATGTACCTACATGAAGCCCTGATTTCTTCCAGTATCACCGTTGGAGAATGAATTCCGAGACGTGGAGAAGAATTTCCCGAAAAGAATGCACCCTTATGCCCTCCCCATAAACCCTGTTTTGAAGGTATTTATGCCCATTGCCATCTACTTATCAATAAAACCAAATTAATTCATAATATTTCTTGTATTATGTTATTATTTATGTATAATTTCTGGTAAAAATTGTTGTACGCTGTTGTATGATGAATTTAAATTACAAGTTATTATTTAAGAATGTAAATTAATAATTATTTTCAAATAAATACTCTCCATCCGTTCAAAATTGATAGGATTTTATAGTATTTAAGTTCTCGCTGTATTTACACCAATCACATGAGACCACGCTGTGAGCTGTAAGCTGTGAGCGTCACTTCACTGCGTTGCGTCACATGTTTTGCAAGCATGTTGATGTTAACAAGTGGTTTTATGTTTTTGTGATTAAAATAACGTATTTTTGTGTTATATTTGTGAAATGGACTTGGAGCAGTTGAATTCGAATGCTTAGCTGTAGTTTGAAAGGTAAATTACTTGATTTTCTAATAAATTTATGGACATAAATCATGACGTAACCTAACATCTGCAAGTTCTACATAAATATGTATTTGTATATTGAATTCATCATAACCCAGCCTTAATAGATATAATATATTGTTGCATTTAATATTCTTTTACATTAGTAAAGTATGAATACATTCTTATACGACGCAGCATGTCACCTTGCTTTTTGAAGGTCGTACATGATTTGCATCTTTCGGTAACATCTTTTTAAGAACATAAACATAAAATCGTGTAGTGTATATTTATAAGCTACAGTTTGAAAGGTATATTATTTCATTTTATAATAAATTTAAGGACAAAAATCATATTGAAATATCTAATGGCACTACGTTACTACGTACATCTTCAAGTTCAATTCATCATTAACCAGCAGGTAATACATTTTTACATTTGAGTATTTTTAATCTTACTTTTTTTACATCATATGCAACTTCATCAAAATATCTTTATAATGTTATGTAGTGCAATGTTTATCTATAGTGGTGTGCAAAAGTTTTGAGCCAAACAGATTTTTAAATCATTATCATATAGGTATTGTAAAGGTGATACAACAATCAAACAGTTGTATTAATGAACATATGCATTTGTGCATGAAATATGTTATTATAAACCAGAAACTATGTGGGTCAATAAAATTATGTAGTAACAAAATGCTGTGCAAAAATATTGCGCCAAAAATATACGTACTTACCTATTTCAAAACAACTAAAAAATCTGAAATGGTTTTTGATTTTGTTCTCCGTATTTAATAGTTTATCATCATTTCTTTTGATACAATCACTGCAGAATACTGTCGAAACATTGATTTAATTAAATTTGTAATACTGTCGTGTACATCTTGTCATTCATTTTCTAAATGGTTCCATAATTCAGGCTTGTTTTTCTTTTTCAACGCGTATTTTTAACTTCTGGCATAAATGTTTTATTAGATTTAAATTCGGAGATTAGGGTGGTTAAACAAGAATTCGGACTTTTGTTGACCTAAAAATTAGTTTACTACTTTAGATTTTAATTTAATTATTTTGTCTGTTCGCTTTGTTGGTTTATGGGGTTCTATTGCAACTTGGCTTGTCAGCTAATGATTTTGGCAATTTATATTTGGTAATAATTCCATTTGCTGTGCTTTTATCGGTCATTAGGAAGTCTGCTATCTCACGAGAAACCTCTTCTTGTCGAGAAAGGTTTATTGCGGATTCTCGCAACTGAAAGTGGGTATATTTTAACATTTTGTTAGACAATAACTTAAATTAATATTGAATTGAGTATTTACATATATTACATTCTCGATTACAGTAACCTATATAACTACATTTTCTCGATTGATAACAATGCAAACAATGATATAGAGACTAATTATTTTCATTTGAAATAAAAAGCGCCCATAACTATTGGTTTCAAACGTAGTAAAAAATATATTGTAAGCGATATTCATTCTCTAAATAATGAAAATTGTTATTTTATGTATTGATTTATTTATTGCTCAGTACATTATACATAAATTTGACAATAAATCCATGTTCTACGCGTTGAAATGCTAGTGAAAATTTCGCAAGAACGTCTTTAGATAAGAAAATATTTATTGCAATAAAAACCAATGTGGACATATCAGTAAAATCTTGTAGGGCTTTAGTACTATAAATACTTTAAATAAGAGAATTAGTGACATTTATAATCAACATGAATAGTGCATTCATGTTGATTATAAATGTCACGTATGGTGTAAATGTACTCCCGGTTTTATTAACATTGAAAAGTACTCATTTATTTGAAATCACTCATTTTCAGTTATGAAATGTTAACATTGGTTGTTTTTGTTTTAAACTATAGATTTTTCATGTGTGTAATTTGGTGAAAAATACAACTTAACATGTGATAATGAATCTGTGATAGTGGAATATGTGATAGTGAATATGTGATAGTGAATATATTAGTATTATATTATAATTGCTCTACTTTATTTCCTATTGATATTGATACAGTTTTTTTCTAAGACAGTCACACTATAGCAGATAGTATATTCAAATTAAACATATATTTGTTTAAAAAACTTTGTGTTAAATTATTGATCTATTTTTAATTGTATCATTGCATAACTATTATTTATTTGAAAGTATGTACATAGGTATATTAAAGTAATCTATAACTTGATAAGTCTTAGAAAAAAATGTTATACATTATACTCGCAAAAATCTGTAATATTATGTAATAACTTGTACGATACAATTTAATATATATACATATATTTGGCGAAATGTGTATTTCATTATTTATTAGTAAGTCCTCATAGAATACTATCATTACAATATGTAACACAAATAAAATGTATTATATAAAAGACCAATAAAAACAGTAAAATGAATACAATTTCTCAATTCAAAAACCTATTTCCCCATCCTCAAAAATTGCATTCCAGCAACTAGCGATTCACCAAAATACGAACTAGTTCATCAAAATGAGATTAGCAAGATATGAACGATTTACGGCCTATAGGTAAGCAACCAGCAAAAATCGATTTGAGAGCACCGATCTGCAACCTGCATGAATAATTTCAGCGCCTAAATTTTATCCTAGTGCACAGCAGATTACAAAAGCAAGTAGTCTACCCAACCAAATTTCTAGCCAGCAAAATCCGATCCGCGAGCACCAGCAAGGCTTATGGTCGACAAAATCTCAAAAAACGTGTAAAATCGACGTTTTAGAGCCGTAGCGGCCGAAAAGTAGCACTTTACTGCCGTTACGAGCATTTTTGAGCTCTCAGACGATTTTTCAGCCGATCGCAAGGCATTTACCCACCAAAATTCAGAAATCGATCGATCGCAATACTGTTGCTAGGCTTCTGGCTGACAAAATTTAAAAATCGTGTAGATTCGGCGATGTACAGCGTGTAGCAAGACTACTAGTCACGAAAACGAGAATTTGTGAGCCCTCTGGCCGAACGGAATGAATTCACCCACAAAAATTCAAATTTCTGACAATACGGTAAGCTGAAGTAAGGCCTGGTGAGCAAAACATGAATCTCAGGTCTCCCACCACAGATTTCTAGCTGTGTATAATACTGGCTGTCTGTTGAATTTACAGCCATTCGTGCAGCGCGAGCGGTGGCTTCCTACCGGAGACACTGCGTCGTGAAATTACGTAATAACGTCTATATCAAGCTATATACAGGTTTCTAGAAATTTTTTGCTGGCTAGCCTCCAGGAACCAGCGGAGCGATCCGATCCTAGCTCCCAGCAACCCGCCTAGCACCCACGTGCTCGCCTTCGGCTCGTAGCCTAGGCGCGCTCGTAGATGGCTAGGGCGGGTTGCTGGTAGCTAGGATGGGATGCTCGGCTGGTTCCTGGTGGCTAGTATGCGGGATTCGAATCTGGATCTTTAGAATGGGAGATTTTTGTTGGTCGTCGTTCTGGTTGTGGATCTATAGGCTGTGAAATGGTTTCTAGGCGGGATATGAACTTAGATGTTTGGATTGCATTTTTTTTGGAAATAAGGTACTAGAATGAAATATTGTATAGTATTATCGGCATTTATTGGTCATAAATATATTACATAATGGTGTACATAATGCGTTGCTATATTTTGCAAAGATATATGCTAATGACAATTATAAACATAAATAAATGTATCTTGATCTGTAACACTCTGAAAGATGATATTTGATATATAGGTTTGTTTTTAATTATATATATGTGAACATATGATATAAATTCTTTATTATGATTCGTTAAAATGTACAAGTAGGCTAATATATATGATTGACAACAATCGATCGATTAATTGTTGAAAGAACTTTTATAAGGATAATTTGTTTTAACAAATAGAAATAATAGAAGACATTAATTATTTATAAGATGATCATATGTTTATTTATAACAGAAAATCCTTACAAAGTTTTTCCCTAACATTTTTTGGGTATTGAAAATATATTCTAAGTGTA
Source organism: Ophonus ardosiacus (assembly GCA_943142095.1). NCBI lineage: Eukaryota > Metazoa > Arthropoda > Insecta > Coleoptera > Carabidae > Ophonus > Ophonus ardosiacus. The sequence goes on along the minus strand of OW964831.1, from coordinate 7,714,081 downwards.
AAATAATATATTTTACAACTTCAAAATGAATGTCTCTCTTGCTATAAACTTTTGGGATTCAAATTCGAATTCGCACATAGTTAAAAGATATATTTAAAATATGTAAATTAAAGTTTAAACAAAATAAAAAGAAAATTTTGATGGTTTTTTTTAAATTTAATTGTTGAATATGAAAATGAAGTTTAAAAAATTTTCAATCATTCAAACAGTATATAAAATATATTAGAACTGTATTTGTTTTAAATTGTATCAAACACGTAAATGTTAACATATTGATTAACTTTCTGGAATTGCAATATGAGGCCCAAAATTTTGTGATCTATATAAATAGGGATAATGTAACAATTTATCAGTTTCATATCTTAATTAATGCATTTCGAAGTTTAAAATGTAGTTTTTAATTACGTCGAAAATCTTATTACGTCATTCTTACAGGAGAGACAATTATTTTGTGATACAGTTTTAAATTAGAAGACTTGGTACATAGATGATTTGAAAACAAAATGTTTTATTATATTTTTCAACGGACGTAGAAAAAGTATGTGTGTAAAGTATCATTTTCCACTCTAGATATACAAATAACTATTTTTCAATGTGCGAATATGTTATTAAGTTTATTTTAAATATAATAATACAAATTAGGTTTTTTCTTACTATGTTTTTTTTTAAAACGATCAGAGTATTAGATTACATGTGTACTCGTATGTATGTAGGGGATGCAAATGATGGTACAGAAAAATAGAGCTAAGTCCCAATTACTTATATAGTTTCGAGATATTGAATTTTTAAAGTTTGAAATATGTACCATGTGTAAAATTAAATACTTCAAGAACTAAGAGTGATAGCAAATTATCCTAATCTTATTTTTATTTGTTGGATTATTTTCTACAAGTAAACGAAATTTCAGCACTTTGGAATCGCTCAAAACATTTTCAGCAATGCTTGTTTCACAACAAGTATATCTATTGACAATAGCAATTTATAAAAATGAGTATATGAAAAACTAAAAGAAAAAGCGACTTGCATTTTCAAAATTTAGTTGTAGAGGGTTATTTCGTATATTTATACAAAATTTAAAAAGTTTTAAATCGCTGAAAATTTTTTCAGTAATGTTTATTTCAAAACGTGTTCATGTTTATTAAAAATAGCAATTTTGAAAATAAATATCACGAAAACTAAGAAAATTAGCGTCTCGTACTTTTTGAATTTGTATATAGAAAGTAATTTTCTATATGTATAATTTTAGAATGTTTCAATCACTGGAAAAGAAAATCAGTAATGTTTATTTTAAGACGTGTATATGTTTATTGAAAATAGTAACTTTAATAAATGTCACGAAAATTAAGAGATATAGCGACTTGTACTTTTCAAAGTGATATTAAGGAATTTATTTACTATATGGTAAACCTAATTTTAGAATATGTAAATCGCTGAAAAAGTTTTCAGTGATGCTAGTTTCAAGACGAGTACATCTCTATTGAAAATAGCAAGTTTAAAAATTAATATCTTGTAAACTAAGAAATAGCTATTTGCACTTTTCAAATTTGGATGTAGGAGATTATTTTGTGTATGTATAATTATTTTCCAAATGTATGAATCGCTGAAAAATAATCAGTAATGTTTAGACTTAGCTCTTTCGTTTCTTGTACGCTAGTACCCTTCAAATAATATGTAATATGTGTTTGTGATGTATGGGAACCTAAAGTAATACTCTTTGAGATGTTGAAATACTTATGTATGAGTGTCTCCGACATTTGTTTATAAAGTTTTTATTAGTAGAGCAGATGATTTTTCACGTTAAATGGTTATATAACATAAGTACTTTATAGGTGTGAGGTGGTTATATTTATTTATTTATTTATTTATTTATTTATTTATTTATTTATTTATTTATTTACATAAATTTGATAAATATGACTAGGGTGTACAAAATCCATGTAGGGGTTGTTTTGGGATGCGATGCTCTGCAACAGGGTGACCATATCCAATGCGGAAATCAGGATTCATGAACTGCAACTCTCTTGGGTACTTCTGCAGTATCATCTGTTTAAGTTCACAGCTTATCTTTCTGCAACAATAGAAAATATACTCGAAAGCAACAAATATAACTTAGTGGTTAATGGTCATAGAAAATAATGTAATTTTATTTGTAGATTATTAAGAATTATTTCAAGTATATATAATTATTATTTAAAAAGATAGTCAAAGAAAGTGCGAGATATTCAATATTACAAAAGAATGAATAAATATTTCAATCGATCAATTATAATTTGTCGTATTATCGTACACATTCATAATTACGGATATATGGAACAAAATATATGTAGTAAAATATATACAATGATATGATATATTAAATTATATACAGGATTAACACATTTTGTGATATAGATGTTTAACATTAGAAAACATTTTTTTTTTCAAATATCTGTGCCGTAAAACTATATGGGGTGCTTTATACATAGTATTTACAGAATAAAATGTTAGAAGATTGTATATTGTAGAAATATTAAATAATTATCAATTAATGCAAACTATTTTCGATATAATATGAACAATTATTTAAATATAGCTTATATCTTGTATCTATACTAGAATAATCCCTCCAAATTAATGGTTAATATATCAAATGAAAATACAACTATGTATGAAGTATTATAAAAAAAAACTCACTTTGAATAAATGAAATCTATGGATATAACTCCAAGTCCTGCAGGTATCCTAACGTCCTCTCCAAGCACCAGGAAGTCGTCCTCGTGGTCACGATACACCAGCACACTACACACACGTCTTCACACTAGCACTGTAACAAACAAACTGAAAGAATTAATCCATGTAGTAGTTAGGGTGTTAAATAATTTACCCCGTAGAAATATAAGTCAACAATTAAATAATAATGAGTCATTATACATAAATAATAATTGCTTCTTATGTATTATGTAATCAGTTCGCGGTGTTATGAATTTTATGAATGTAGAAGTAGCGCGAAAAAATTTGAGTACACAAAATACAAAATTACATTTTTTTTTTATTGTAACATTTTATTAAATATGTGTGTTCTTTTCAGATGCAGCCGTGTGAAAAGCCGACTTCCTGGTGTTGCAGACTTAGCGAATTAGAGTCCCGACATTGTAACCTGAAGCACTCAACAATGGTGAGTTACATTGTAGTAGATATTTCTTGTAATCTCGCCCTTGGGGATTAGCTGTTAAATCTTCGTTTTGATGAAAACTACCCCTGTAAAATTAAATTAAACAATATAATACTATAAATAGTCCTCTAAAAATCCGACTATTTTCCCTTAAATCGTACACGCTGATTAAGGGAAAAATAATGAAAAAAATTTCTAGGCTTTAGTTTCCAAAATAGAAATTTTTATTTTTAATGGAAATTGACAATATTTTTTGACTTTGACGGCCTATAACTAACGAATGGTAAAAGGTACATTGAAGGGCGTTGCGCCATTCGATTCTACGGACTTTTCTATATATGTTTACCAATTTTGAATAACCGTGCCTAGCTAGTATAGTAAGAGTAAGCAAAAATGAAAAAAAAATGGTAACTTTAAACAATTCAGTAGTCCACTAAAAATCAGACCACCCTGTATTTAAATGGAATGTATCATTTTATCTTAATTCAAGCATGCTTTTTACGGGAAAAATAATGAAAAAAATTTCTAGGCTTTAGTTTCCAAAATAGAAATTTTTATTTTTAATGGAAATTGACAATATTTTTTGACTTTGACGGCCTATAACTAATGAATGGTAAAAGGTACATTGACGGGCGTTGCGCCATTTGATTCTATGGACTTTTATACAAATGTTTGCCAATTTTGAATAACCATGTCTAGCTTGTACAGTAAGAGTAAGCAAAAATAAAACTACATATTTGTATAAATTTTCATTAGTATTATGTATACCATGATAAAAATAAAATAAATTAAAAACTTGGTGAGATAGCGATTTGCAGTTTTTAATTTTGAATTCCGGGGGTTATTTCAAATATGTATACACAGTTTTAGAAATTTGAATCGCCGGATACAGAGTTAAATTTCAGTAGGAAATATTTGAACTTAGCTTTTTAATTTCCTGTACCTTTTAAATAGTATGTATGCATGGATGTATGGTATGTGAATTTCTTATATAATGAACTGTAAAATATATGACAGTGAAATATATGTGTTGCATAATGACAGGAATTGATTATGTGCCAATTTTTCTTGCTATATATTAGTTATACGAGTACATAATGTTTAGGAGGATAACTTTTATTTATTTATTTACATAAATCTTATAAATAAGTCTTGAGGGGTACCAATACATGTTGGGGTGTCTTCAGGGTGATGCTCTGCAACAATATTATCATCTCCAACGCTGAAATCAGGATAGATATCTTTCTGCAACTCACTCACATCCTTCTACGGCTTGGCAAGGATTGTAATTCATATCTGTTACATGTTTCTGTAACAATAAAAATATATTCGAAATAATATCTGGATTAGTGGTTACAGATAATAATATGGATGGACTTAGAACTGTTTCAATCGTTTGTAATTATTAAAAATAAAATACCTAATATAAAAGTAACTGTGAGAAATTTAATATTAAAAAGAATATTTAAATTTTTAATTATTTAAATATAAAATATTTGTAGTAAAATATATAGAACGTCCAATAATATATGATATGTGTATACGGTATTAACACTATGAATAATTCTAAATTAACTCAAATTCTTTTCCACATAACATCAATTATAATTCAAATATAAAGTATATATACACCCGAAATAGGCGTTAGAAATAATGGCTAATATATCCAATAATGGTTACTAAAAGTAGTTTAAAAATATAAAAAGAAACTTACTACGAATAAATTATTTCCCTAAGTATAAGTCCAAGTCTTGAAGATGTCCAAAAGTCCTCTCCAGGCACTAGGAAGTCGTCCTCGAAGGCACAGTACACGAGCACACCACACGTCTGTTCACTAGCACTGTAACAATGAAACTGACAAACTGAAAAAATTGATCTATGTAACAATTAGGCATTAGATAATAATAAAAAAAAATGGTAGTCAACAATCAAAATAATGAGTATAAATTATAATTTATGTCTATATATTACATAATTTTGTAGTTGCTCGTACGATTTTTTGAATTAGTATTTGTAAACACCGCGAAATATAATTTATGAACTTTAGGATTGATAGAAAGGGTTATATTTGTTTCAAGATAGGAAAATGTCATTTGTGTATACCATGATAAAAGTAAAATATTTTAAAAACTAAGTGAGATAGCGACTAGTAGTTTTCAAATTTGAATTCAGGGGGTGTTTTTCTATATGTACACTACGTTGCAGGAATTCGGATTACTGAAAAAAAAAAAAATTCTGTCATGTTTGTTTCAAGATAGGAAAATGTCTTCTGTGTATACCATGTTAAAAGTAAAATATTTTAAAAACTAATTGAGATAGCAAGTTGCAGTTTCTAATTAGAATTCAGGGGGTGTTTTTCTATATGTACACTACGTTTCAGGAATTCGAATTACTGAAAAAAAAATCTGTTATGTTGTTTCAATATAGGAAAATGTCTTTTGTGTATACCATAATAACAGTAAAATATTTTAAAAACTAAGTGAGATAGCAACTTGCAGTTTTCAAATTTGAATTCAGGGGGTGTTTTTCTGTATGTACAAAACGATTCAGGAATTCAAATTACTGAAAAAAAAAATTCTGTTATGTTGTTTCAAGATAGGAAAATGTCTTTTGTGTATACCATGATAACAGTAAAATATTTTAAAAACTAAGTGAGATAGCAACTTGCAGTTTTCAAATTTGAATTCAGGGGGTTTTTCTCTATATGTGCACTAAGTTTCAGGAATTCGAATTACTGAAAAAAAATTCTGTCGTGTTTGTTTCAAGATAGGAAAATGTCTTTTGTGTATACCATGATAAATGTAAAATATTTTAAAAACTAAGTGAGATAGCAACTTGCAGTTTTCAAATTTGAATTCAGGGGGTGTTTTTCTATATGTACACTACGTTTCAGGAATTCGAATTACTGAAAAAAAAAAATTCTGTCATGTTGTTTCAAGATAGGAAAATGTCTTTTGTGTATACCATGATAAAAGTAAAATATTTTAAAAACTAATTGAGATAGCGACTTGCAGTTTTCAAATTTGAATTCAGGGGTTGTTTTTCTATACGTACACTACGATTCAGGAATTCGAATTACTGAAAAAAAAAAAAATTCTGTCATGTTTGTTTCAAGACAGGAAAATGTCTTTTGTGTATACCATGATAAAAGCAAAATATTTTAAAAACTAAGTAAGATAGCAACTTACAGTTTTCAAATCTGAATTCAGGGGGTGTTTTTCTATATGCACACTACGTTTCAGGAATTCGAATTACTGAAAAAAAATTCTGTCATGTTTGTTTCAAGATAGGAAAATGTCTTTTGTGTATACCATAATTAAAGTAAAATATTTTAAAAACTAAGTAAGATAGCAACTTGCAGTTTTCAAATCTGAATTCAGGGGGTGTTTTTCTATATGCACACTACGTTTCAGGAATTCGAATTACTGAAAAAAAATTCTGTCATGTTTGTTTCAAGATAGGAAAATGTCTTTTGTGTATACCATGTTATAAGTAAAATATTTTAAAAACTAATTGAGATAGCGACTTGCAGTTTTCAAATTTGAATTCAGGGGGTGTTTTTCTATATGAACACTACGTTTCAGGAATTCGAATTACTGAAAAAAAAATATTCTGCCATGTTGTTTCAAGATAGGAAAATGTATTTTGTGTATACCATGATAACAGTAAAATATTTTCAAAACTAAATGAGATAGCGACTTGCAGTTTTCAAATTTGAATTCAGGGGGTATTTTTCTATACGTACACTAAGTTTCAGGAATTCGAATTACTGAAAAAAAAAAAAAATTCTGTCATGTTTGTTTCAATACAGGAAAATGTCTTTTGTGTATACCATGATAAAAGTAAAATATTTTAAAAACTGAGTAAGATAGCAACTTGCAGTTTTCAAATCTGAATTCAGGGGGTGTTTTTCTATATACACACTACGTTTCAGGAATTCGAATTACTGAAAAAAAATTCTGTCATGTTTGTTTCAAGATAGGAAAATGTCTTTTGTGTATACCATGTGAAAAGTAAAATATTTTAAAAACTAATTGAGATAGCGACTTGCAGTTTTCAAATTTGAATTCAGGGGGTGTTTTTCTATATGAACATTACGTTTCAGGAATTCGAATTACTGAAAAAAAAAATTCTGTCATGTTTGTTTCAAGACAGGAAAATGTCTTGTGTATACCATGATAAAAGTAAAATATTTTAAAAACTAAGTAAGATATCAACTTGCAGTTTTCAAATCTGAATTCAGGGGGTGTTTTTCTATATGCACACTACGTTTCAGGAATTCGAATTACTGAAAAAAAATTCTGTCATGTTTGTTTCAAGATAGGAAAATGTCTTTTGTGTATACCATGTTAAAAGTAAAATATTTTAAAAACTAATTGAGATAGCGACTTGCAGTTTTCAAAATTGAATTCAGGGGGTGTTTTTGTATATGTATACTAAGTTTCAGGAATTCGAATTACTGAAAAAAAAAATCTGTCATGTTTGTTTCAAGATAGGAAAATGTCTTTTGTGTATACCATGTTAAATGTAAAATATTTTAAAAACTAATTGAGATAGCGACTTGCAGTTTTCAAATTTGAATTCAGGGGGTGTTTTTCTATATGAACATTACGTTTCAGGAATTCGAATTACTGAAAAAAAAAAATTCTGTCATGTTTGTTTCAAGACAGGAAAATGTCTTGTGTATACCATGATAAAAGTAAAATATTTTAAAAACTAAGTAAGATATCAACTTGCAGTTTTCAAATCTGAATTCAGGGGGTGTTTTTCTATATGCACACTACGTTTCAGGAATTCGAATTACTGAAAAAAAATTCTGTCATGTTTGTTTCAAGATAGGAAAATGTCTTTTGTGTATACCATGTTAAAAGTAAAATATTTTAAAAACTAATTGAGATAGCGACTTGCAGTTTTCAAAATTGAATTCAGGGGGTGTTTTTGTATATGTATACTAAGTTTCAGGAATTCGAATTACTGAAAAAAAAATCTGTCATGTTTGTTTCAAGATAGGAAAATGTCTTTTGTGTATACCATGTTAAATGTAAAATATTTTAAAAACTAATTGAGATAGCAACTTGCAGTTTTCAAATTTGAATTCAAGGGATGTTTTTCTATATGTACACTACGTATCAGGAATTCGAATTACTGAAGAAAAAAATTCTGTCATGTTTGTTTCAATATAGGAAAATGTCTTTTGTGTATATCATGTTAAATGTAAAATATTTTAAAAACTAATTGAGATAGCGACTTGCAGTTTTCAAATTTGAATTCAGGGGATGTTTTTCTATATGTACACTGCGTTTCAGGAATTCGAATTACTGAAAAAAAATTCTGTCATGTTTGTTTCAAGATAGGAAAATGTCTTTTGTGTATACCATGTTAAATGTAAAATATTTTAAAAACTAATTGAGATAGCGACTTGCAGTTTTCAAATTTGAATTCAGGGGGTGTTTTTCTATATGAACATTACGTTTCAGGAATTCGAATTACTGAAAAAAAAAATTCTGTCATGTTTGTTTCAAGACAGGAAAATGTCTTGTGTATACCATGATAAAAGTAAAATATTTTAAAAACTAAGTAAGATATCAACTTGCAGTTTTCAAATCTGAATTCAGGGGGTGTTTTTCTATATGCACACTACGTTTCAGGAATTCGAATTACTGAAAAAAAATTCTGTCATGTTTGTTTCAAGATAGGAAAATGTCTTTTGTGTATACCATGTTAAAAGTAAAATATTTTAAAAACTAATTGAGATAGCGACTTGCAGTTTTCAAAATTGAATTCAGGGGGTGTTTTTGTATATGTATACTAAGTTTCAGGAATTCGAATTACTGAAAAAAAAATCTGTCATGTTTGTTTCAAGATAGGAAAATGTCTTTTGTGTATACCATGTTAAATGTAAAATATTTTAAAAACTAATTGAGATAGCGACTTGCAGTTTTCAAATTTGAATTCAGGGGGTGTTTTTCTATATGAACATTACGTTTCAGGAATTCGAATTACTGAAAAAAAAAAATTCTGTCATGTTTGTTTCAAGACAGGAAAATGTCTTGTGTATACCATGATAAAAGTAAAATATTTTAAAAACTAAGTAAGATATCAACTTGCAGTTTTCAAATCTGAATTCAGGGGGTGTTTTTCTATATGCACACTACGTTTCAGGAATTCGAATTACTGAAAAAAAATTCTGTCATGTTTGTTTCAAGATAGGAAAATGTCTTTTGTGTATACCATGTTAAAAGTAAAATATTTTAAAAACTAATTGAGATAGCGACTTGCAGTTTTCAAAATTGAATTCAGGGGGTGTTTTTGTATATGTATACTAAGTTTCAGGAATTCGAATTACTGAAAAAAAAATCTGTCATGTTTGTTTCAAGATAGGAAAATGTCTTTTGTGTATACCATGTTAAATGTAAAATATTTTAAAAACTAATTGAGATAGCAACTTGCAGTTTTCAAATTTGAATTCAAGGGATGTTTTTCTATATGTACACTACGTATCAGGAATTCGAATTACTGAAGAAAAAAATTCTGTCATGTTTGTTTCAATATAGGAAAATGTCTTTTGTGTATATCATGTTAAATGTAAAATATTTTAAAAACTAATTGAGATAGCGACTTGCAGTTTTCAAATTTGAATTCAGGGGATGTTTTTCTATATGTACACTGCGTTTCAGGAATTCGAATTACTGAAAAAAAATTCTGTCATGTTTGTTTCAAGATAGGAAAATGTCTTTTGTGTATACCATGTTAAATGTAAAATATTTTAAAAACTAATTGAGATAGCGACTTGCAGTTTTCAAATTTGAATTCAGGGGATGTTTTTCTATATGTACACTGCGTTTCAGGAATTCGAATTACTGAAAAAAAATTCTGTCATGTTTGTTTCAAGATAGGAAAATGTCTTTCGTGTATACCATGTTAAATGTAAAATATTTTAAAAACTAATTGAGATAGCAACTTGCAGTTTTCAAATTTGAATTCAAGGGATGTTTTTCTATATGTACACTACGTTTCAGGAATTCGAATTACTGAAGAAAAAAATTCTGTCATGTTTGTTTCATGATAGGAAAATGTCTTTTGTGTATAATATGATAAAAGTAAAATATTTTAAAAACTAAGTGAGATAGCGGCTTGTAGTTTTCAAATCTGAATTCAGGGGGTGTTTTTCTATATGCACATTACGTTTCAGGAATTCGAATTACTGAAAAAAAATTCTGAATACAGGGGGTTGTATTCTGAATGTACTCTAGGTTTCATAAAGTCGAATTGGAAATTTAATTTTAAGGCTCAAAATTTCTGAAACTAAGTATGATAGGAACTTGTATGTTTCAAATTTGATTTGCAAATGCATCATTGTATACATAAGCAACGTTTTAAAATTGTTGAAATGTTGACAAATACTGTTCTATAGAATATATCAACTTTACATATTAATATGAATAGAAAAGTGGTATTATTAATACAAACACGAAGTGCAGATACAATAAATAAGTTATTACATTTATAATTTTATTAATAAATCATTTCTTTTTGCAGATCATCAAGTTTTCGACGTTCTAGTGGTAAGAGACACAGGCATCGCGACTTGGAGAACCCGTTCGTGTGTCTACAGTATCCTGGGGCTTCTCTCCGGACCTGGTGGACATGATTTCGTTGTTTGGACCAGGAAACCATCCCCTGCGGTATCGTGAAGTCGTGAACCTGTTTGCCTGATCTGCCTACTTGAAATTCTATGAAATATAAATGTGAGAGTTAAACTGTATATTCCACTAAACTTTGTCATGCGTTATTTCACATTCTTATTTATTAATATAAATGTGAGAGTTAAACTGTATATTCCACTAAACTTTGTCATGCGTTATTTCACATTCTTATTTATTACTCACACATGATTAAAGATAGCAACTTGCACAATGAAAATTAGGAATCTACATAAAATGCTCTGTAAGATACGTCTGATTATAATTTTTAACTTCGATTGGTTTAGGAGTTACGGGGCGTTAAAATACATGTATTTTCGTCAAATTTTCTCTGTACACTTGTTTCATATTTTCATTTATCACTACTACAAGAATAAAGATAGTAAATAGGGAAGTAAAAATTTATATTTTACATAAAATTCGTTATTAGCAGACACATTTGTTTTGTGTTCAACAACTTAGAAGAAATGTAAATGTAATATCGAAGGTTCATACTTCCCTATGGTGAATTTTCATAATATATCATCCGCTGTTGTATCATCACTGTAATATATCATCATCGGCGATTTTCACAGATCAGAATACACTTTATAGTAAATATTACCTAACACTCACATCAATTAGAATAACTTGTATAACACTTGGTATTAGTAAAACAATACACCACACTTTTACGGACAATTATACACATTTTAATAATAGGAAAGACGTTTTTTTTTTTAAATATACAGCAACTGTATAGTAAACTAACTCGCGACATAATATAATTTTGAATAAGGATTAAATAATAAACACTAACGGGAGGACAGAGTCTTATGCAACATTTTAAATAATATCTAAAATTATAAGAAGCAGAAATACGTTGTATAAGTATAAGAATTTTGAATATTTAGATTTTTTTGTAAATAATAATGTACATACAAACATTTAAATTTAGTGTACTATTAACTTATTAAATTTAGATTTTTTTTTAAAAGTTTAAACAAAATGACAATTATTTAAAGCTATTTAAATATTTTAAAAATATTTATAGAGTAAATCTAACACTTTTAAAATATATAGCGAACTATACGATGTAAATAGAGAACGATTTCAATAAAAATTTCAAACTTTTTCGTTGCTATATGGCACTACACGATTATTCACAAGCACACGATGTTCACTTCACCAAAGACTGAAAGGAACTGAAGTCTTTATTGTAAAAACATAATATTAATATTATCACGTAATACCCCCACTCTAATTAAGTGTTTATTTATTATATCTTTTGTACTTTGCCGCCCAAATAAACAATGTTTATGTTTGTTTACAAGTTCTGCGAAGGGCCTAGTATACCCAGCAATAGGATATGGTATCTACAACACTGGATGATGATAATATATGACCTTTTAGAAGAATAAATAAATAAAATAGTAGTTTTCTTACCTTTCCTATGTAATAACAAAAGGGACAGGGAAATATCCTAATATTTAAGGATTTTTCCGAATTTACCTATGCTATCTTTTAGTATTAAGTTCTCTAGGTACGAAAATAACCGTCCGATAGGAGTCCGCCCTTTTATAAAGGGCTAAGGGCTTATTTGAGCCCTTAGGGAAAATTTGACCACGGATTTAATTTATGCAGATCTAAGTAAGGTTAACAACACTTGTCCGGATTTTCTAGCTCTTTTAGTTCAGGAATTAGCGCAGGCCCTTCGCCACAAACTTGAAGGGCAAATATATTGTAAACCAAAGGGTTTTCATCAATTCTGTGCAAGCCAATGGAAAGCGCGGGTTCGAATCCCCCCGATTCGCTATTTTCCGGCCCTTTAGCCCTATAAATGGACGAATTTAAGTGTTAGTCCCTTTAAAAAACTTTAAGGGCTCATATCTCGAAAACGGCTGGGTTTTCAGCGTTTTCCTTAAAACGCTGTTCCTTAGGGGAATTCGAATGAGTAATATAGGGTCAAATTACATCATACCAAAGTTTGAAGGGCGTAGGGCAAAGTTTTTTCTAATAAGGGTTTTTGAAAATTTTTGAACATTTTTTGATTTTTTTTTTGTTTACACCAAAATTTTATTATTTATTTTTTAAGCTCTATAAGCAATAAAATAACCATCCGCAGAACTCTTTCTCATTTTTGTTCCTCGGATACTATGGAAAATTTTCGACTCAAAATGCGACACTTTTTAATTAAGAAATGCTTTATATCTCCTAAACTACAAAAGGTTGAAGGGCCGGACAATGTTTTTTAGACTAATTACGACCCGTAGAACACGAATCTGGTCTCACATTTAAAATATGAGAACTCTTTTCATTCCTGTTATCCGGATACCATCAAAAATTTTCGACTCAAAAACTGAGTAAAATTGGGTTTAAAAAAAGTGTTATAGCTCCAAAACTACAAAAGCTAGAAAGGCCGGACAGGGTTTTTTAGACTAATTACGACCCGTAGAACACGAATCCGGTCTCACATTGAAAATACGAGAACTCTTTTCATTCCTGTTATCCTGATACCATCAAAAATTTTCGACTCAAAAACGGAGTAAATTCAGGTCATTGACCCCAAAAATTGGGTTAAGAAAAGTGTTGTAGCTCGTAAACTACAGAAGTTAGAAGGGCCGGACAGGGTTTTTTATACTAATTACGACCCGTAGAACACGAATCCGGTCTCACATTTAAAATATGAGAACTCTTTTCATTCCTGTTATCCGGATAGCATCAAAAATTTTCGACTCAAAAACTGAGTAAAATTGGGTTTAAAAAAAGTGTTATAGCTCCAAAACTACAAAAGCTAGAAAGGCCGGACAGGGTTTTTTAGACTAATTACGACCCGTAGAACACGAATCCGGTCTCACATTGAAAATACGAGAACTCTTTTCATTCCTGTTATCCGGATACCATCAAAAATTTTCGACTCAAAAACTGAGTAAAATTGAGTAAAATTGGGTTTAAAAAAAGTGTTATAGCTCCAAAACTACAAAAGCTAGAAAGGCCGGACAGGGTTTTTTAGACTAATTACGACCCGTAGAACACGAATCCGGTCTCACATTTAAAATATGAGAACTCTTTTCATTCCTGTTATCCGGATACCATCAAAAATTTTCGACTCAAAAACTGAGTAAAATTGAGTAAAATTGGGTTTAAAAAAAGTGTTATAGCTCCAAAACTACAAAAGCTAGAAAGGCCGGACAGGGTTTTTTAGACTAATTACGACCCGTAGAACACGAATCCGGTCTCACATTTAAAATATGAGAACTCTTTTCATTCCTGTTATCCTGATACCATCAAAAATTTTCGACTCAAAAACGGAGTAAATTCAGGTCATTGACCCCAAAAATTGGGTTAAGAAAAGTGTTGTAGCTCGTAAACTACAGAAGTTAGAAGGGCCGGACAGGGTTTTTTATACTAATTACGACCCGTAGAACACGAATCCGGTCTCACATTGAAAATACGAGAACTCTTTTCATTCCTGTTATCCAGATACCATCAAAAATTTTCGACTCAAAAACTGAGTAAAATTGAGTAAAATTAGGTTTAAAAAAAGTGTTATAGCTCCAAAACTACAAAAGCTAGAAAGGCCGGACAGGGTTTTTTAGACTAATTACGACCCGTAGAACACGAATCCGGTCTCACATTGAAAATACGAGAACTCTTTTCATTCCTGTTATCCGGATACCATCAAAAATTTTCGACTCAAAAACTGAGTAAAATTGAGTAAAATTGGGTTTAAAAAAAGTGTTATAGCTCCAAAACTACAAAAGCTAGAAAGGCCGGACAGGGTTTTTTAGACTAATTACGACCCGTAGAACACGAATCCGGTCTCACATTTAAAATATGAGAACTCTTTTCATTCCTGTTATCCTGATACCATCAAAAATTTTCGACTCAAAAACGGAGTAAATTCAGGTCATTGACCCCAAAAATTGGGTTAAGAAAAGTGTTGTAGCTCGTAAACTACAGAAGTTAGAAGGGCCGGACAGGGTTTTTTATACTAATTACGACCCGTAGAACACGAATCCGGTCTCACATTTAAAATATGAGAACTCTTTTCATTCCTGTTATCCGGATAGCATCAAAAATTTTCGACTCAAAAACTGAGTAAAATTGGGTTTAAAAAAAGTGTTATAGCTCCAAAACTACAAAAGCTAGAAAGGCCGGACAGGGTTTTTTAGACTAATTACGACCCGTAGAACACGAATCCGGTCTCACATTGAAAATACGAGAACTCTTTTCATTCCTGTTATCCGGATACCATCAAAAATTTTCGACTCAAAAACTGAGTAAAATTGAGTAAAATTGGGTTTAAAAAAAGTGTTATAGCTCCAAAACTACAAAAGCTAGAAACGCCGGACAGGGTTTTTTAGACTAATTACGACCCGTAGAACACGAATCCGGTATCACATTTAAAATATGAGAACTCTTTTCATTCCTGTTATCCTGATACCATCAAAAATTTTCGACTCAAAAACTGAGTAAAATTGGGTTAAAAGAAAGTGTTATAGCTCCAAAACTACAAAAGCTAGAAACGCCGGACAGGGTTTTTTAGACTAATTACGACCCATAGAACACGAATCCGGTATCACATTTAAAATATGAGAACTCTTTTCATTCCTGTTATCCTGATACCATCAAAAATTTTCGACTCAAAATCTAGGTAAAGTTAGATAAGAAGAAAGTGTTATAGCGCCAAAACTATAAAAACTAGAAGGGCCGGACTAGTTCTATTAGACTAATTACAATTCGTAGAACACGAATGAACAAAAAAAAAATCCCATGTCTTATTTCCCTTATAAATGTTACATAACTACATACTTCCCTGTCTCTTTGTTGTCGTACATCCCCCTGAAATAAATGACGGGTTGTTAAATAAAAATTGTATTGGTTTAAGAAATATTTATTGTTCATTATTTTCATAGCTTAAATTGTATGTATTCTTATTTGTATTTTATAAACAAATATGCTTAGGGATGTATAAATAATAGTCTGTATAAATTTTACTTGTATTTGTAATTCACATTGTTGTATTTCATGTAACTACCCTTAATGAACCTTGTAAATAAATAATATACTTACCCTTGTCCTGAAAAATTAGAAATAGGGATGTTTAAATAATAGTTTGTATAAATTTTAGTTGTATTTATTGTTTATTTGCACTTTACATTGTTGTTTTTCGTGTAACTACCCTTAACGTACTTTGTAAATAAATAATATATACTTACCATTGTCCTGAAAATTAGAAATAGGGATGTTTAAATAATAGTTTGTATAAATTTTACTTGTATTTATTGTTTATTTGTACTTTACATTATTGTATTTCACGTAACTACCCTCAACGTACTTTGTAAATAAATAATATATACTTACCATTGTCCTGAAAATTAGAAATAGGGATGTTTAAATAATAGTTTGTATACATTTTACTTGTATTTATTGTTTATTTGTATTTTACATTGTTATATTTCATGTAACTACCCTTAATGTACAATATATTACACAATAAAATATAAATTAAGATATATTTTGTTTATTTTTTACACATTTACTACCCCTACACGTATATAGTTTTTAAAATGGCCGCTAGAGGGCAGTACCTATTAGAAAGAGATTTGCGCCTAAAATATAGGCAACCAGAAATACTGCTCCACTTTGAACATACATACGTACATACATCATTTTGGGGTTCTACCTAATGGGAATTTAACACATTAAATATGGGACGTTTAAAAATTAGTACGAAAAGGCTCTAAAAAAAGATGTATACGTCATGGGAATTTAACGCTTTAATTATGGGACGTTTACTATGGCAATATTAGTCTCTGAAAATGGGATGATACATGGATGTTTGCAATGCGGAATGGAATCTCAAGATTGTGTGGAATTTATTAAGTCTGAATAGATTCTTATCTACTACGCAAGAGTCGTTGTCTTCTATAATAGTATTTAAATCCTATTTCTAATATATCTAAGTACTAAAGGCATCAAAAATTAGGTATTTACGTACGTATGTACACAAATGAATTTTTTTTGATTGATTTTAGACTCAAATTCGGAACGTTTATCGACAGGTGCTACCCCTGGTGGCAGTTTTAAAAACTACATACGTGTAGGGACTTAGAAAAAAAAAATCAATTTTTAAACATAATATATTTGTATTATATCAAAATTACAAGACTTTTTCTTATAAAAATTAAAGTTTATTGCTATTATTACAAAAGACTAACATTATAATAAATTGTTATTAGATTTGTTGACAAATTTAGTAACAATTGTGAACAGAATTATAACACAAAAGAAACTTAAAAGACACTTGTGTTTGTAAATTCTATTCATAATTATTTCTCACTAAGTTTGTTTAACAAATTTGGTGACAATCTTTTAACGTTGTCAAACAGGCTTTAGTTGTAAGTTAGAAATGTGTTTCAGAAAGTAAAACTATCATTATTCTGATTGTAAATATTATAAACTATTCTACATCTTTATTTTGTAATGTTACTTTTATTACAAAATAAAAATGTAGAATAGTTTATAATATTTACAATCGAATTGTAATGACATACTTTGTAAAACACATTTCTAATTTACAACTAAAGCCTGTTTGACAACGTTAAAAGATTGTCACCAAATTTGTTAAACAAACTTAGTAAGAAATAATTATGAACAGAATTTTCAAACACAAATGTCTTTTACGTTTCTTTTGTGTTATAATTCTGTTCACAATTGTTACTAAATTTGTTAACAAATCAACAATTTATAACAGTGTCAAACATGGTTTAGTTATAAAACTAAAACGTTTGTTACCGAATAAAATTATCATTTTAATAGTTGTATTATTTGTTGTTAATTATTTTGCATCTTTATTCTGTGACTGAATAAAGATGCACTAGAATTGAACACAAATAATATAACCATAATTTTATTTGGTAACAAACATTTCAGTTTTATAACTAATACGAAACTCTACCTTTATATCATTTAAGTTTTAAGGTAAAATAATACTATATTAAGTAGAGTTTCGTTTACAATACTAATTTAACAAATTAAATCTTGGTGGTCCCTGTTTAACATAATAATTATTAGATTTGTTGACAAATTTAGTAACAATTGTGAACAGAATTATAACACAAAAGAAACGTAAAAGACATTAGTGTTTAAATATTCTGTTCATAATTATTTCTTACTAAGTTTGTTAACAAATTTGGTGACAATTTTTTAACGTTGCCAAACAGGCTTTAATTGTAAAATTGAAATGTTTGTTACCAAGTAAAATTATTATTATTTTGGTTGCAGATATTATAAACTACTTTGAATCTTTATTTTGTAATAAAAGTAACTTCTATTACAAAATAAAGGTACAAAATACTTGGTATTTACAATCAAAATAATGATAATTTTGCTCTGTAACAAACATTTCAATTTTACAACTAAAGCCTGTTTGACACGTTAAAACATTGTCACCAAATTTGTTAACAAACTTAGTAAGAAATAATTATGAACAGAATTTTTAAACACAAAAGTCTTAAGTTTCTTTTGTTATAATTCTGTTCACAACTGTTACTAAATTTGTCGACAAATCTAATAACAATTTATTATAATGTTAAACATGGTTTAGTTATAAAACTAAAACGTTTGTCACCGAATAAAATTATCATTTTAATAGTTGTATTATTTGTTGTTAATTATTTTGCATCTTTATTCTGTGACTGAATAAAGATGCAGTAGAATTGAACACAAATAATATAACCATAATTTTATTTGGTAACAAACATTTCAGTTTTATAACTAATACGAAACTCTACCTTTATATTATTTAAGTTTTAAGGTAAAATAATACTATATTAAGTAGAGTTTCGTTTACAATACTAATTTAACAAATTAAATCTTGGTGGTCCCTAAATAAGATTCCTTGTTCCCATTTTTAAAGGTACAAAGATTTCTTATTCAGTTGAAGACCGTTTCCGAAACTTTATATTATTTATTATATATTTTGTTACCACCCAAACCTCCCACTTACCAAAATATATAATATTTATTATACAAAGCTTCGTTTACAATACTTAAAAAATCTAACTTTGCCCTGACCGCGTCTAAATACTTAATAATTACAATTTTTATTAAAACTACCTACTTTAAAACTAAAGGAACATGGTTATTAAATTAAAATAAACGCAATAAAAGTTTGTTTTATTGTACATACATTTTAAACAAATGAAGAAGCCATGGTCTGCGTCTCCAATCGGCACTGCAATCTTGACGATAGTGGCGGTGGGGAGTTCTTTTTAATTTTAAAACTATCTTAGAACTAAAAACGAAACCCTTTACTAAATAATTAGTATATATAAGGGAAACACCGCCCTCAAATGCCAAACCCACGTTCCCTTATATATACCATTTATTAAATACAGTTCCGTGTACAATAATACTTATAATCTAACTTAAATTATTGTAGTTCCCCCCCAAATTAAGTTAGTGAAGTGCGCAAAATAACCTATCTTACGTTAAGATATATTTCAATGAAAAACAAGTCTAAAAAAGCCTATTTTACGTTAATATCGATTTCAAAGAAAAGCAAATCTAATGGTGAAGTTAACGTTAATTTTTCTCTCTCTCTCGAAAAGCAAAAACAACCCTTCCTACTTATATCTAAGCTATCTTATGTCTACGCGAACTATCTTACATCTAGATTAAACTAAGCTAAAGGCGAAGTGTGTGTGAGAGAGAAAGAGTACGAGCTAAGCAAATGGTGAGAACGCCGTGGCGGCGAACGCCGTTGTTGGTTCTCACGGAAGTTTACGAGGGGGTTAAGCCGACCCCACGCGATGCAAAGCATTTACGGCCTAAAACTCGAACTAGGTAGAGAGTACGGCAGCAGTCACATGTAACTACCTAGGGTACACGCCAACCTACCTAGCTACTCCCGGAGACATTCGCCCGCGCCTCTCGCGGATACCCTACACCGAACGCGGTTATTAACCCGTGTGCTCAACAAAGTTAAATCAAACAAAAACTTTACCTTGTCTTTAATTATTCGTTGCCATTACCATTAAATGATGATTATATTACGTTGCCTCCGAATGAGGAGAGCACATAAGGCCATAAGAAAGCTTTCTGTGTCAACTATGGATTAATGTCCCTAGAAACATTCACACAAGTGTGAAGCGATCCACCATAACAACAGGATTCACATGACGGTGCGTTGTACATATCAGTCCACTCAATTATGGCTATCGCGCACGAAACCTACCTACCCAGCCCCTCTGACCGTGTGAAGTTAATTGAATAAGGAACCCGAACACCCACATCAAAGTTTCGGTCTGTTACCTCCTTCCTGACTTACTCATCCATCCACCTGCAAGCATGCCCCGATACGTCCGTATTTTCTTTTCCCAAGCACTCTCCCTAGCTACCGTCTGGGTAAGCCACGCGTACGGTTACCGCTGCAACCGTAGACGCACGATTTTAGGTTGTTCGCCACGGAATGCACTTCAAATTAATCAATTTATTTTTAATTTTTAAAGAAAACGCGTGTTTGCTCGACGGCGCGATGAGCCAAAGTTTAATTAAAACCTGAAAATACATTTCCAAGAACTTAAAACTATAGTATTCCTCACGTACGAATGGCATTGCACAAGTTCAATTCGCTTTATAATCTGTGCTGACATCTAATATGAAAGTATCTTTTCCCGCATCAAGAAACGCACATGAATTGATAAATCAACACTAAACACAAAAATGTTACAACACCCGTCAATGTGTATAAACTATGTTGACAGTTTCAAATTGTTTCCTAAACAGAGTTACATATGTTGTCTCATGAACAGATTGTATAACCTGTGTGCCAAAAAAACTACTTCAATTACGTGTCTAACAAGCTTACACTTTATTGTGCGCGATGCCATTCTTACGTAAATAATACTAACACTTTTAAAGCTACTATTATTTTAATCTTCTAGATGTCCGATTCCTGAAAGACAAATGCTAATCAATTGTTCCCAGATATTGATTTTATTGATAAATAGTCGACATTTCAATTTCATAATGTTTGGATATCATAAGGACATAGTACTCAAAACTGAATTTGAGTTCTAGATAATATTTAGGCACATAGTCATATTCCTTTGACTATAAGTTCGCATGGTTGAGTATGAGAACAAAATAATAATAATAATGCTTAGTCATATTCCCTAGACTATAAGTTCTCATGGCTGAGTATGAGAACAAGATAATGATTAGACATATAATCATATTCCTTTGACTATAAGTTCTCATGGTTGAGTATGAGAACAAAATAATAATAATGCAGTCATATTCCCTAGACTATACGTTCTCATGGCTGAGTATGAGAACAAGATAATGATTAGGCATATAATCATATTCCTTTGACTATAAGTCCTCATGGTTGAGTATGAGAACAAAATAATAATAATAATGCACAGTCATATTCCCTAGACTATACGTTCTCATAGCTGAGTATGAGAACAAGATAATGATTAGGCATATAATCATATTCCTTTGACTGTAAGTTCTCATGGTTGATCATGAGTACAAGATAGTATTTTATAAACGTTACATCTACGAAAAAAATAGTTTCATACCAGTTCATCCATCGATGGCCGCCTACGTCGAAGATTTGTCTGGTGCTCAGCTATCCTTAAAGTTGCAAACTAAAGAAGCTTTTGTAAAACTGCTTTAGAATATATGTAGTGTTGAAATCCATAGATCGGAAGTTGTATCCAAATTTGTCAAGTTTCTTGACGCATCAGGCCAACAAAGGTCTTCCTATTAAATATTAATTATTAGTTTGTGGTATTCATTACGCAAGACACTTGTACAATGCGATAATTTATCCAACAGATTTAAATGGTTACAAATGCATTTGAAATTTTCTTTAATTTGATATTTCGAAAAAAAAATAGTACAGAGAAGGCCACCCAGTTACTACACTCAAACAACGTAAGATAAACATTCATATATTAACATTTTATACTTCATTTCACGTAAGAAAATAGTGATGAGAAGATAGATGCAGTTTGATCTTCTCTAACTATGCAGTATTATAATGACAGCAGATATATAAAATAATAGATAAACATAAATAATAGTATTGGCCAATAACTAAATTTGAACTAGTTAATTTTTTATTCTACGATTCGACTCATAGACTTTAAAGTATTGTTGCGTTAACAACAATATTAGCTGTTCCAACAAAAAATAATGACAACAGAAACATAAAATAATAAATAATAGTATTGGCCAATAACTAGATTTGAACTAGTTAATTTTATATTCTACGATTCGACTCATAGACTTTAAAGTATTGTTGCATTACCAACAATATTAGCTGTTCCAACAAAAAATAATGACAACAGAAACAAAATAATAAATAATAGTATTGGCCAATAACTAAATTTGAACTAGTTAATTTTTTATTCTACGATTCGACTCATAGACTTTAAAGTATTGTTGCGTTAACAACAATATTAGCTGTTCCAACAAAAAATAATGACAACAGAAACATAAAATAATAAATAATAGTATTGGCCAATAACTAGATTTGAACTAGTTAATTTTATATTCTACGATTCGACTCATAGACTTTAAAGTATTGTTGCATTACCAACAATATTAGCTGTTCCAACAAAAAATAATGACAACAGAAACAAAATAATAAATAATAGTATTGGCCAATAACTAGATTTGAACTAGATAATTTTTTATTCTTCGATTCGACTCGTAGACTTTCAAGTATTGTTGCGTTACCAACAATATTAGCTGTTCCAACATAAAATAATAAATAATAGTATTGGCCAATAAGTAGATTTGAACTAGATAATTTTTTATTCTACGATTCGACTCGTAGACATTAAAGTATTGTTGCGTTACCAACAATATTAGCTGTTACAACATAAAATAATAAATAATAGTATTGACCAATAACTAGATTTGAACTAGATAATTTTTTATTCTACGATTCGACTCGTAGACTTTAAAGTATTGTTGCGTTACCAACAATATTAGCTGTTCCAACAAAAAATAATGACAACAGAAACAAAATAATAAATAATAGTATTGGCCAATAACTAGATTTGAACTAGTTAATTTTTTATTCTATGATTCGACTCGTAGACTTAAAAGTATTGTTGCGTTACCAACAATATTAGCTGTTCCAACAAAAAATAATGACAACAGAAACATAAAATAATAAATAATAGTATTGGCCAATAAGTAGATTTGAACTAGATAATTTTTACCTTCCGTCAAAAGGAAGGTATTGTTTTTGGTCAAAAAATTCGGTGGTGAGTTTTTAATGTATAAGCACGTTTTAGGGTCCCTGCAATACGAATGTACTATTTTTAAGATGATGTCTGTATGTGTGTATGTGTGTCCGTGTGTGTGTCTGTGTGTGTGTCTGTGTGTGTGTCTGTGTGTGTGTCTGTGTGTGTGTCCGTGTGTGTGTGTGTGACAAATTTTTCTCCGACGATAACTCCAAAACTACAATTCTAAAAATTATGATTCTTTCATATTCCTCTTCTTTATAACCATATGAAGAGCTGATTAGATTTTGGTTATAATTGGTCAACCGGAAGTACCCTTATTTGAAGTTTTTAACAGTTTTTCTTAAAAAAATGCAGTTAAATATTATTTTTTGACATTTTCTTATTATATTTATTAAAGAAAATACTCTTCTCTATATGGTTTGATTATTCATTTTCCTTCATATTCAATAGATGTAGAGTTAAAGCATTACAAAGAAATTAATTTTCAAAACTTAGTCAGCTTTGTTATTTATCATGGAAACAGCTGACATAATTATTCAAAAAAATTTAATTGACAGATGTCAGTTGCAAGTGCAAAACCAAATATGGAAAAAAAGTATAGGATCTAAAATTGGTATGTTATAGTGTTGCTCGCAAGTGACACGCAGAGAAAGAGAAGATGGAAGGACATTACTTAGTGCAGTTTATGTTATAATTTTATTGGATTTATAGAACCTTTTCAAATGAACTTTTGGTATGGAATTTGTAAAGAATAGTATGAGTTCGTGTTCGATTTTACATGATAGTATATAGAATCTGTTTCAAGGACCTTTTGGTATGGGATTTGTACAAATTACATGGAATTGACGGAAGGTCTTGTGCTGGCCACAACAGATTTTTTATTCTACGATTCGACTCGTAGACTTTAAAGTATTGTTGCGTTACCAACAATATTAGCTGTTCCAACAAAAAATAATGACAACAGAAACATAAAATAAATAATAGTATTGGCCAATAACTAGATTTGAACTAGATAATTTTTTATTATACGATTCGACTCGTAGACTTTAAAGTATTGTTGCGTTACCAACAACATTAGCTGTTCCAACATAAAATAATAAATAATAGTATTGACCAATAACTAGATTTGAACTAGATAATTTTTTATTCTACGATTCGACTCGTAGACTTTAAAGTATTGTTGCGTTACCAACAATATTAGCTGTTACAACATAAAATAATAAATAATAGTATTGACCAATAACTAGATTTGAACTAGATAATTTTTTATTCTACGATTCGACTCGTAGACTTTAAAGTATTGTTGCGTTACCAACAATATTAGCTGTTCCAACAAAAAATAATGACAACAGAAACAAAATAATAAATAATAGTATTGGCCAATAACTAAATTTGAACTAGTTAATTTTTTATTCTACGATTCGACTCGTAGACTTTAAAGTATTGTTGCGTTACCAACAATATTAGCTGTTCCAACAAAAAATAATGACAACAGAAACATAAAATAATAAATAATAGTATTGGCCAATAACTAGATTTGAACTAGATAATTTTTTATTCTACGATTCGACTCGTAGACTTTAAAGTATTGTTGCGTTACCAACAATATTAGCTGTTCCAACAAAAAATAATGACAACAGAAACATAAAATAATAAATAATAGTATTGGCCAATAACTAGATTTGAACTAGTTAATTTTATATTCTACGATTCGACTCATAGACTTTAAAGTATTGTTGCGTTACCAACAATATTAGCTGTTACAACATAAAATAATAAATAATAGTATTGACCAATAACTAGATTTGAACTAGATAATTTTTTATTCTACGATTCGACTCGTAGACTTTAAAGTATTGTTGCGTTACCAACAATATTAGCTGTTCCAACAAAAAATAATGACAACAGAAACAAAATAATAAATAATAGTATTGGCCAATAACTAGATTTGAACTAGTTAATTTTTTATTCTATGATTCGACTCGTAGACTTTAAAGTATTGTTGCGTTACCAACAATATTAGCTGTCCCAACAAAAAATAATGACAACAGAAACATAAAATAATAAATAATAGTATTGGCCAATAACTAGATTTGAACTAGATAATTTTTTATTATACGATTCGACTCGTAGACTATAAAGTATTGTTGCGTTACCAACAATATTAGCTGTTCCAACATAAAATAATAAATAATAGTATTGGCCAATAACTAGATTTGAACTAGTTAATTTTTTATTCTACGATTCGACTCGTAGACTTTAAAGTATTGTTGCGTTACCAACAATATTAGCTGTTACAACATAAAATAATAAATAATAGTATTGACCAATAACTAGATTTGAACTAGATAATTTTTTATTCTACGATTCGACTCGTAGACTTTAAAGTATTGTTGCGTTACCAACAATATTAGCTGTTCCAACAAAAAATAATGACAACAGAAACAAAATAATAAATAATAGTATTGGCCAATAACTAGATTTGAACTAGTTAATTTTTTATTCTATGATTCGACTCGTAGACTTAAAAGTATTGTTGCGTTACCAACAATATTAGCTGTTCCAACAAAAAATAATGACAACAGAAACATAAAATAATAAATAATAGTATTGGCCAATAAGTAGATTTGAACTAGATAATTTTTTATTCTACGATTCGACTCGTAGACTTTAAAGTATTGTTGCGTTACCAACAATATTAGCTGTTCCAACAAAAAATAATGACAACAGAAACATAAAATAAATAATAGTATTGGCCAATAACTAGATTTGAACTAGATAATTTTTTATTATACGATTCGACTCGTAGACTTTAAAGTATTGTTGCGTTACCAACAATATTAGCTGTTCCAACATAAAATAATAAATAATAGTATTGACCAATAACTAGATTTGAACTAGATAATTTTTTATTCTACGATTCGACTCGTAGACTTTAAAGTATTGTTGCGTTACCAACAATATTAGCTGTTACAACATAAAATAATAAATAATAGTATTGACCAATAACTAGATTTGAACTAGATAATTTTTTATTCTACGATTCGACTCGTAGACTTTAAAGTATTGTTGCGTTACCAACAATATTAGCTGTTCCAACAAAAAATAATGACAACAGAAACAAAATAATAAATAATAGTATTGGCCAATAACTAAATTTGAACTAGTTAATTTTTTATTCTACGATTCGACTCGTAGACTTTAAAGTATTGTTGCGTTACCAACAATATTAGCTGTTCCAACAAAAAATAATGACAACAGAAACATAAAATAATAAATAATAGTATTGGCCAATAACTAGATTTGAACTAGATAATTTTTTATTCTACGATTCGACTCGTAGACTTTAAAGTATTGTTGCGTTACCAACAATATTAGCTGTTCCAACAAAAAATAATGACAACAGAAACATAAAATAATAAATAATAGTATTGGCCAATAACTAGATTTGAACTAGTTAATTTTATATTCTACGATTCGACTCATAGACTTTAAAGTATTGTTGCGTTACCAACAATATTAGCTGTTACAACATAAAATAATAAATAATAGTATTGACCAATAACTAGATTTGAACTAGATAATTTTTTATTCTACGATTCGACTCGTAGACTTTAAAGTATTGTTGCGTTACCAACAATATTAGCTGTTCCAACAAAAAATAATGACAACAGAAACAAAATAATAAATAATAGTATTGGCCAATAACTAGATTTGAACTAGTTAATTTTTTATTCTATGATTCGACTCGTAGACTTTAAAGTATTGTTGCGTTACCAACAATATTAGCTGTCCCAACAAAAAATAATGACAACAGAAACATAAAATAATAAATAATAGTATTGGCCAATAACTAGATTTGAACTAGATAATTTTTTATTATACGATTCGACTCGTAGACTATAAAGTATTGTTGCGTTACCAACAATATTAGCTGTTCCAACATAAAATAATAAATAATAGTATTGGCCAATAACTAGATTTGAACTAGTTAATTTTTTATTCTACGATTCGACTCGTAGACTTTAAAGTATTGTTGCGTTACCAACAATATTAGCTGTTACAACATAAAATAATAAATAATAGTATTGACCAATAACTAGATTTGAACTAGATAATTTTTTATTCTACGATTCGACTCGTAGACTTTAAAGTATTGTTGCGTTACCAACAATATTAGCTGTTCCAACAAAAAATAATGACAACAGAAACAAAATAATAAATAATAGTATTGGCCAATAACTAGATTTGAACTAGTTAATTTTTTATTCTATGATTCGACTCGTAGACTTAAAAGTATTGTTGCGTTACCAACAATATTAGCTGTTCCAACAAAAAATAATGACAACAGAAACATAAAATAATAAATAATAGTATTGGCCAATAAGTAGATTTGAACTAGATAATTTTTTATTCTACGATTCGACTCGTAGACTTTAAAGTATTGTTGCGTTACCAACAATATTAGCTGTTCCAACAAAAAATAATGACAACAGAAACATAAAATAAATAATAGTATTGGCCAATAACTAGATTTGAACTAGATAATTTTTTATTATACGATTCGACTCGTAGACTTTAAAGTATTGTTGCGTTACCAACAATATTAGCTGTTCCAACATAAAATAATAAATAATAGTATTGACCAATAACTAGATTTGAACTAGATAATTTTTTATTCTACGATTCGACTCGTAGACTTTAAAGTATTGTTGCGTTACCAACAATATTAGCTGTTACAACATAAAATAATAAATAATAGTATTGACCAATAACTAGATTTGAACTAGATAATTTTTTATTCTACGATTCGACTCGTAGACTTTAAAGTATTGTTGCGTTACCAACAATATTAGCTGTTCCAACAAAAAATAATGACAACAGAAACAAAATAATAAATAATAGTATTGGCCAATAACTAGATTTGAACTAGTTAATTTTTTATTCTATGATTCGACTCGTAGACTTAAAAGTATTGTTGCGTTACCAACAATATTAGCTGTTCCAACAAAAAATAATGACAACAGAAACATAAAATAATAAATAATAGTATTGGCCAATAAGTAGATTTGAACTAGATAATTTTTTATTCTACGATTCGACTCGTAGACTTTAAAGTATTGTTGCGTTACCAACAATATTAGCTGTTCCAACAAAAAATAATGACAACAGAAACATAAAATAAATAATAGTATTGGCCAATAACTAGATTTGAACTAGATAATTTTTTATTATACGATTCGACTCGTAGACTTTAAAGTATTGTTGCGTTACCAACAATATTAGCTGTTCCAACATAAAATAATAAATAATAGTATTGGCCAATAACTAGATTTGAACTAGTTAATTTTTTATTCTACGATTCGACTCGTAGACTTTAAAGTATTGTTGCGTTACCAACAATATTAGCTGTTTCAACATAAAATAATAAATAATAGTATTGACCAATACCTAGATTTGAACTAGATAATTTTTTATTCTACGATTCGACTCGTAGACTTTAAAGTATTGTTGCGTTACCAACAATATTAGCTGTTCCAACAAAAAATAATGACAACAGAAACAAAATAATAAATAATAGTATTGGCCAATAACTAAATTTGAACAAGGTTAATTTTTTATTCTACGATTCGACTCGTAGACTTTAAAGTATTGTTGCGTTACCAACAATATTAGCTGTTCCAACAAAAAATAATGACAACAGAAACATAAAATAATAAATAATAGTATTGGCCAATAACTAGATTTGAACTAGATAATTTTTTATTCTACGATTCGACTCGTAGACTTTAAAGTATTGTTGCGTTACCAACAATATTAGCTGTTCCAACAAAAAATAATGACAACAGAAACATAAAATAATAAATAATAGTATTGGCCAATAACTAGATTTGAACTAGTTAATTTTATATTCTACGATTCGACTCATAGACTTTAAAGTATTGTTGCGTTACCAACAATATTAGCTGTTACAACATAAAATAATAAATAATAGTATTGACCAATAACTAGATTTGAACTAGATAATTTTTACCTTCCGTCACCTTTAGGTAAGGAAGGTATTGTCTTTGGTCAAAAAATTCGGTAGTGAGTTTTTAATGAATAAGCACGTTTTAGGGTCCCTACAATACGAATTTACTATTTTTAAAATGATGTCTGTATGTATGTGTGTGTGTGTCCGTGTGTGTGTGTGTGTGTGTGTGTGTGTGTGTGTGTGCGTGCGTGCGTGTGTGTGTGTGTGCGTGTGTGTGTATGTGTGTCCGTGTGTGACAATTTTTTCTCCGACGATAACTCCAATACTACAATTCTAAAAATTATAATTCTTTCGTATTCCTCTTCTGTACATCCATATGAAGAGTTGATTAGATTTTGGTTATAATTGATCCACCGGAAGTACCCTTATTTGAAGTTTTTAACAGTTTTTCTTTAAAAAACGCAGTTAAATATTATTTTTTGACATTTTGTTATTATATTTATTAAAGAAAATACTCTTCTCTATATGGTTTGATTATTCATTTTCCTTCATATTCAATAGATGTAGAGTTAAAGAATTATAAAGAAATTAATTTTCAAAAATTAGTCAGCTTTGTTATTTATCATGGAAACAGTTGACATAATTATTCAAAAAAGTTTAATTGACAGATGTCAGTTGCAAGTGCAAAACCAAATATGGAAAAAAGTATAGGATCTAAAATTGGTATGTCATAGTGTTGCTCGCAAGTGACACGCAGAGAAAGGCCAAAGAGAAGATGGAAGGACATTACTTAATGTAGTTTATGTTATAATTTTATTGGATTTATAGAACCTTTTTAAATGAACTTTTGGTATGGAATTTGTAAAAAAATAGTATGTGTTCGTGTTCGATTTTACATGATATTATATAGAATCTGTTCCAAGGACCTTTTGGTATGGGATTTGTACAAAATACATGGAATTGACGGAAGGTCTTGTGCTGGCCACAACAGATTTTTTATTCTACGATTCGACACGTAGACTTTAAAGTATTGTTGCGTTACCAACAATATTAGCTGTTACAACATAAAATAATAAATAATAGTATTGACCAATAACTAGATTTGAACTAGATAATTTTTTATTCTACGATTCGACTCGTAGACTTTAAAGTATTGTTGCGTTACCAACAATATTAGCTGTTCCAACAAAAAATAATGACAACAGAAACAAAATAATAAATAATAGTATTGGCCAATAACTAGATTTGAACTAGTTAATTTTTTATTCTATGATTCGACTCGTAGACTTTAAAGTATTGTTGCGTTACCAACAATATTAGCTGTCCCAACAAAAAATAATGACAACAGAAACATAAAATAATAAATAATAGTATTGGCCAATAACTAGATTTGAACTAGTTAATTTTTTATTCTACGATTCGACTCGTAGACTTTAAAGTATTGTTGCGTTACCAACAATATTAGCTGTTACAACATAAAATAATAAATAATAGTATTGACCAATAACTAGATTTGAACTAGATAATTTTTTATTCTACGATTCGACTCGTAGACTTTAAAGTATTGTTGCGTTACCAACAATATTAGCTGTTCCAACATAAAATAATAAATAATAGTATTGACCAATAACTAGATTTGAACTAGATAATTTTTTATTCTACGATTCGACTCGTAGACTTTAAAGTATTGTTGCGTTACCAACAATATTAGCTGTTACAACATAAAATAATAAATAATAGTATTGACCAATAACTAGATTTGAACTAGATAATTTTTTATTCTACGATTCGACTCGTAGACTTTAAAGTATTGTTGCGTTACCAACAATATTAGCTGTTACAACATAAAATAATAAATAATAGTATTGACCAATAACTAGATTTGAACTAGATAATTTTTTATTCTACGATTCGACTCGTAGACTTTAAAGTATTGTTGCGTTACCAACAATATTCGCTGTTCCAACAAAAAATAATGACAACAGAAACAAAATAATAAATAATAGTATTGGCCAATAACTAGATTTGAACTAGTTAATTTTTTATTCTACGATTCGACTCGTAGACTTTAAAGTATTGTTGCGTTACCAACAATATTAGCTGTTCCAACAAAAAATAATGACAACAGAAACATAAAATAATAAATAATAGTATTGGCCAATAACTAGATTTGAACTAGATAATTTTTTATTCTACGATTCGACTCGTAGACTTTAAAGTATTGTTGCGTTACCAACAATATTAGCTGTTCCAACAAAAAATAATGACAACAGAAACAAAATAATAAATAATAGTATTGGCCAATAACTAGATTTGAACTAGTTAATTTTTTATTCTATGATTCGACTCGTAGACTTTAAAGTATTATTGCGTTACCAACAATATTAGCTGTTCCAACAAAAAATAATGACAACAGAAACATAAAATAATAAATAATAGTATTGGCCAATAACTAGATTTGAACTAGATAATTTTTTATTATACGATTCGACTCGTAGACTTTAAAGTATTGTTGCGTTACCAACAATATTAGCTGTTCCAACAAAAAATAATGACAACAGAAACATAAAATAATAAATAATAGTATTGGCCAATAACTAGATTTGAACTAGTTAATTATTTATTCTACGATTCGACTCGTAGACTTTAAAGTATTGTTGCGTTACCAACAATATTAGCTGTTCCAACATAAAATAATAAATAATAGTATTGACCAATAACTAGATTTGAACTAGATAATTTTTTATTCTACGATTCGACTCGTAGACTTTAAAGTATTGTTGCGTTACCAACAATATTAGCTGTTCCAACAAAAAATAATGACAACAGAAACATAAAATAATAAATAATAGTATTGGCCAATAACTAGATTTGAACTAGATAATTTTTTATTCTACGATTCGACTCGTAGACTTTAAAGTATTGTTGCGTTACCAACAATATTAGCTGTTCCAACAAAAAATAATGACAACAGAAATATAAAATAAGAGAAAAATATAAATATCCACCTACATTTGGTGATTTCTTGCTGTCTGAACCGCTAGGATTATATTCTCTGTTCTTTTAAATTTGTATCTGAACATTCTGAACCGCTAGGATTCTGTTCTCTGCTCTTTTAAATTTGTATCTCGACTCTGGATATCATTTCATATGGTTTGGAACACTGCAGATTCAATGATTTCTTCTGAAAAGAAAATAATTCATTGTAATATACAATAAAATTATCAATTCGATTTACAATAGTATATTTGATAAAGAATATTGACAGATAAAATTAATTTATAGTTGAAATATTGTTTAAATTTACTATTATTGATAATTTGCAACAATATGAAACCCCAAATATATGCACTTTAAATGAATAACCTTCAAACTTTGCTATATATTTAGTCAAAAATACGAATGGATACACCACTAACAATTTTACTAATCGATTTTTGGTAAAAACATGAACAAATTCACAAATTTTTGAGAATAATTACTGGAGTAATTCAACTTTTATGGATCAAAGTACGTAGACAAAACGAAAACAAACAACGTGTACAAAATGGCGATTGTAGAAAGTTGTTGTACTATCCAACCTACATAACATTAACTCTGATATCAGCGCCAAAATGTTCGAAGTAAACACCAACAGATTAATAATAAATTTTAATTAAGCGAAAATGATATTTTTCATTTCTAATCAAAATAAAAATTTCTATTTTGGAAACAAGGCCCAGGGAATTTTTAAATTATTTTTCCCGTAATCAACATGTTTGAATTAAGGGAAAATGATACTTTTCATTTAAATACAGGGTGATCGGATTTTTACTCGGATAGTGACTATTTGAAGTTACCATTTTTTTTATTATTTGCTTTGTCTAACTGTACCAGAGGGGTACGACAATTGAAAGTTTCAACTCATATGTACAAAAGTTCATAGAATCGAATGGCGCAAAGCGCGTCAATATATCTTTTACCGTTCGTTAGTTATAGGCAGGCAAAGCGAAAAAACCATGAAAGGTTTCTAATCAGAATAAAAAATTCTATTTTGGAAACTAAGGACTAGGGAATTTTTAAATTATTTTTCCCGTAATCAACATGTTTGAATTAAGGGAAAGTTATACTTTTCATTTAAATACAGGCTGATCGGATTTTTACTCGGATAGTGACTATTTGAAGTTACCATTTTTTTATTATTTGCTTTGTCTAACTGTACCAGAGGGGTACGACAATTGAAAGTTTCAACACATATGTATTAAAGTTCATAGAATCGAATGGCGCAAAGCGCGTCAATATATCTTTTCCCGTTCGTTAGTTATAGGCTGGCAAAGCGAAAAAACCATGAGAGGTTTCTAATCAAAATAAAAATTTCTATTTTGGAAACTAAGGACTAAGGAATTTTTAAATTATTTTTCCCGTAATCAACATGTTTGAATTAAGGGAAAAAGATACTTTTCATTTAAATACAGGCTGATCGGATTTTTACTCGGATAGTGACTATTTGAAGTTACCATTTTTTTATTATTTGCTTTGTCTAACTGTACCAGAGGGGTACGACAATTGAAAGTTTCAACACATATGTACAAAAGTTCATAGAATCGAATGGCGCAAAGCGCGTCAATATATTTTTTCCCGTTCGTTAGTTATAGGCTGGCAAAGCGAAAAAACCATGAGAGGCTTCTAATCAGAATAAAAATTTCTATTTTGGAAACTAAGGACTAGGGAATTTTTAAATTATTTTTTCCGTAATCAACATGTTTGAATTAAGGGAAAATGATACTTTTCATTTAAATACAGGCTGATCGGATTTTTACTCGGATAGTGACTATTTGAAGTTACCATTTTTTTTATTATTTGCTTTGTCTAACTGTACCAGAGGGGTACGACAATTGAAAGTTTCAACACATATGTACAAAAGTTCATAGAATCGAATGGCGCAAAGCGCGTCAATATATCTTTTCCCGTTCGTTAGTTATAGGCTGGCAAAGCGAAAAAACCATGAGAGGTTTCTAATCAAAATAAAAATTTCTATTTTGGAAACAAGGCCCAGGGAATTTTTAAATTATTTTTCCCGTAATCAACATGTTTGAATTAAGGGAAAATGATACTTTTCATTTAAATACAGGTGATCGGATTTTTACTCGGATATAACAAAAAATAAAAAAAAACTACTATAATAATAATAATAATAATAATAATAATAATAATAATAATTTATTCAAGCATCACACATTACAGTTTTAGCCAGGTCGAAAAATACAGAGAAAAAAAATGGAAAAAAGGCAAATACCTACATACAAAAGGACATGTATTCGTTTATGCTGTAAAAAGCATTATTTAACAACAATCTTTTAACTGTTAATTTAAATTGTTTAACATTTAAAGTTTTTATATTCTCGGGTAATTTATTATATAATTGTATTCCGATAAAATTGGAAGATAATTCTGATTTCTTTAATCTAATTTTAGGTAGTAAAAGTTTGTTGTTATTTCGAGTATTATAAGTATGTACATTGTTAATTTCTTTATAATCATGGTAACATTTTTTTACGTACATTAAATTTTCAAAAATACAGCAACAAGGAAAAGTTAATATTTGTTGTTGAATAAAAGTTTCTCTACAGTGTTCATTAAAATTTAAGTTGAACATTATCCTTAATGCCTTTTTTTGAAGTTTAAAGACCATATAGTTCGCAGGACTATTTCCCCATAACAGAATACCATATGTCATTTTGGAATGAAAAGTACTGAAGTATAAAGTTCGTAAAATATGTAAGCTAACACTTGTTTTCATACTGTTAATTAAGTAAAGTACTTTGCTTAATTCTTTACATAGAAGTTCAATGTTTTCGCGCCAATCTAATTTGCATTGCATGGTTAATCCAAGCAGCTTAACTGTAGGTGAGCCAAAGGTATATGGCTCTTTTTTTAAGGTAAATAAAATGTTTTGATTTTTGTCCTCATTGACAGTTAATTTGTTAGCAGCGAACCATTCATTGGCTAAGCTAATGGAAAGGTTATTTTTAATAAGTAATGACTCTATATTATTACCAGTATTTAATATAGTAGTATCATCTGCGTAAAGAATGCTTTCCACATTTTTTAAAGTATATGGTAAGTCATTTATATATATTAAGAATAATGTTGGTCCTAAATGAGAACCCTGAGGGACTCCATATTTATTTATTTTACTGGTGCTATGTGATCCCTTGTAAACTACTATTTGTTGTCTGTTTTCTAGGTAATTCTCTAGAAGTTTTAAAGGTATACCTCTAATTCCATAGTATTGTAGTTTGCTTAGTAAAATCTCATGACATACGCAATCAAATGCTTTACTCAGGTCACATAATGTTGCTGAAACTGAATAATTATTTTCAAAATTATTTAGTACAAAGTTATTTAGGCGTAGTAAAGCATCAGTCGTAGACTTATTAGTCCTAAATCCATATTGATTTGGGTGAAAAAAATTATTTTTTTCAAAATAATGTACAATTCGTTTATTTATTAAAATTTCAAAAATCTTAGATAATGCGGGAATCAGTGAGATTGGTCGAAAATTATTTAAATTTGTAATATTTTGTTTTTTAGGTACAGGTACAACTTTACTTGTTTTTAATTTATGTGGGAAATAGCCATGCAAAAAGCATAAGTTTATAATATATGTGAGAGGTACGAAAATTATATCTGTAGCTGCTTTAATGACAAAAGGGCATATACCAAAAATATCAGAACTTTTAGAATTAGCTAAATGTATTAAGATATTGAATACTTCACTCTCATCAACTGGTGTTAAAAATAATGATTTATTAGAATAAGTGACAACGTTTTTTAGATAAGTATCATAAGTTAAATTAGTTTCCGGTAATTTTTTAAATAGTTTGTCAGGTATGGAAGACAAATAGTCATTAATTTCATCTGCAGATATATCATCGTCTTCTGATTTACATGATGTACACAATATAGATCTCTTTTGATTTATTATATTCCAGGTAGCTTTTGATTTATTCTTCGAATTATTTATATACTTTGAATTAGCCTCAATTTTTGCATTCTGAATAGAAATTCTATAATGTTTTCTATATTTCTGTATGAATTCTTTTAATTGTGGAGACTTCTTAACTAAGTAAACTTCGTTTAAGAATTGGAGCATTTCTCTTTTGTCACGAAGTTCTTTATTAAACCAACTTATTGTTAAATTTGAATTTTTATTTGTTACTTTCAATTTTATAAAAGGAAATGCTGTTATATAGCATTCGTAGAAATAATTGAAAAAATGATCAAAAGCTTTTTCGGGGTTTACAATTTGGGTTAGTTCGGCAGCATTATAATTTTTTAACAGAATTTTAAAATTTAATAGCTTTTTTTCTGTGACACATCTATGGTATCTATAAGATAAAGGTATATTGTTAGATGAAGAATAATACAACTTCATTTTTAGACAGTGGTGATCTGAAAGAAATGGATTAAAACATAGCACATCGTTTTCATTTATATCGATATTCGTTAATATGTTATCTAAACATGAAGCTGTAGTATTTGTGACCCTTGTGGGCTGTTTATTTAATATTTTTAGATTATAAGCTGCAATAATATTCATAAATTGTTTTTCAAAGTTATCATTGGATCCAAAGTGGATATTAAAATCACCTGTTATTATAACTTTATTGTTTTGAGTATTTAATTTCACTAGGCACTGTTCGAAATTATATAAAAACTTATACCAATCCCCTGATGGTGATCTGTAGACACAGAGAATGATGATAGGATTATCCCTTATTTTGATAGCACAAACTTCAAAGTCTTTTTCACTGTTTAAATCTATAAAGTCATTATAAGATATTATGTTCATAGTT
This sequence comes from Ophonus ardosiacus, assembly GCA_943142095.1. NCBI lineage: Eukaryota > Metazoa > Arthropoda > Insecta > Coleoptera > Carabidae > Ophonus > Ophonus ardosiacus. The sequence goes on along the minus strand of OW964831.1, from coordinate 7,677,158 downwards.
GTTCTTGCGAAAATACACACACCTCCGTGATTAAATGTGGATCTGCAGAGAGCACTAACTAGTTTAAAGTTTAACAAATGTACTGTTTCTAGTTCGTTTTGAGATAGCCAGTGTTCACTTAGGCAAATAAAAGATATGTCAGTGTGTTCCTCTAACAGCATTTCAATTTCACCAATTTTAGAAGATAGTGATTGAATGTTAAGATACAAAATATTAATTTCTTCACTTATTATTTTATGAAAATTTGATTTTGTTCTAAAAAAGAATTATTTTTATTCATATTTATTTGTTTAGTTGAATAAAAAATGTTTAAAAGAGTTCCAAGTGGCCAATTATTTCCGTTCATAACTGTTTCAGTAAATGTTTCCGGTACAGTAATTTTAAAAGATTTATAAGAATCAAATTTAGTTTTAATTGAAGATACCACAAAATTGTTAACACTAATTTTCTTTAAGTGATCTTCAATATCAGCTGGGTTTGTTTCCGGTGCTAGTCGCGATATGAAGAAATTTTTCATTTTAGGTATGGCATTTAAATTTGTATTTATTGTTTTTAAATCGGAACCATTTCCTATATTGATTTTATTTTTATATTTATTTCTAATTCTTTTATTTGAGTGTTTTTTAAAGCCATCAGCATCGGTATCATTATTTTCATTTGAAACTATTTCGTTGGTAGTAACAATATTTATATTTTTATTTTCAGTTTGTGACTGAGACCTTGTCTTAACTTTATTAATTGAAATATCTTGTGTGCTCAAGGTTTCAGAGTAAGATTTTTTATTTTGTTTAAGACTGTTAGTGGCACCTGTGTTTATTTTTTGTAATATTTCATTCGGATTAGAAATTGGTAATTTAGAATTTGATTTATCCGGGTTTATTGTTTGGTTAATATTTTGTTCATGTGTGATTTTTATACGTGATTGAAGGTTATCTTTTATATTATTAACAGATGTATTTAAATTGGAGACGTTCTCCTTTAATTCATTAATAATCATTTCTTGATTCTTAATAATTTCGAAGCAACTTAATAAGAGGGTATGCATATTATTAATATTTGAATTAAACGGATCACATGTTTTAGAGCACTTCTCGCACATCCACTTAATTTGAGAATTACCCAAAATCACCGCTAACTCACTTTTTTTTAACGATGCACAGGCCATATGAAAGTTACCCTTACACATTCCGGCGCACTGTACTATCCCTTTATCTTTGGGATCATAAGATTCTTGACAAAAATTACACTTTAAATTATCACTTTCCGCCATGTTGGCCATATAGTAACAATACAAAGTAATTTTTAAATTTCCGAATAAACTATTATTGTCTGTTAAAATATAATAGGTAAATAAATATAGGGAAAATGAAATGGCAGAAGACTTACGTCATCGACGTGAAAAAACCTTATAACGTGAAATATACCTTGTAGAAATTATTTATTTTTAAATACAGAAGAAAGAAAAATACTAGTATTAAGAAACGTATATATTAATGAAAACTACAAGTGTTTCTAAGTCAATCTCTATTCATTTTACGGAATATAAAATTATTTGAAATAATTGTACTTTTTATTTTTATATCATACGTTGGCATGACAATGTTTACATTAAATTTTATATCGATCGAATATCGATCCTGTCACTATTGTCACTTGGTTGTCAGTTTTCTCTGCTTTACGAATTTGTGACTTGTGGTATAGTATTACGTGTCTGTTTTAATAAGTAATATACTATAATACAGCCATAATAATGCCCAAAGCTTTAATAAAGCAATTTAAGAAATTAACTATGAATATTGTGACCTATTTGAACGGGAATTGTTCAATGATGGGCTATTAATTCTGTTGAAAGCCATTCGAAAGATATTTTGTTCAAATATTTCTTCTGTTATCAATCTTTAATTAAATTATGTATTTTTAGAGAGCAAAAGATGCCCTGCAAATAAGCAAATCTTGAAAAGAAGATATGGGGCCCGTGTCAGAATGACAGCTAGTAATTATGTACATAACTTAAAAATGCCATAAATATTAATTCAAAATTTCAAGATTTTCAAGATCATCTGATTTTATTTTCATAAATTTTGGAAAAATTCCACTACTTTTGCACTTTTTTTAGGAAAATACCTGGTTTCTTTATCACCAGAAGTGTGGACTTTAGTTGGCAAGTTAAATAAATCACATGACATTGGAAACTCAGTAAATTTGGAATGAAAAATAATGACATTTGACATACACTATTAGACAAAAGTAAAGCAACTTTTATAATAAAATCAAATATTTAAACTAAATTTAGCAACTATAGAAATCGAAATTCAAGTAGTTTAAGAGGCCGTAGAAGGCTGCAATCATACGTGAAATGAAATTGTTTTCAAATGTTAAATAAGTTAGTAAACAATAATTTATTTCAACAATACAATTTTTGGAGCGACAAAATTAAAGCAACTTTTTGATTTGGAATACTGAAAATGAGTTTGCGGTAAAGGTAAGTTTAAAAATGAAAATTTGCAGATGAGTAAAGCTTAGTAGCTCTTATTTTTATAGAAAAGGGAAACCAATCTGTACGGAGTTGAAACAAATGCTCGTAAACGCTTTTTTAGAAGGAAAGCGTAAGATTGCGATTTCCGAACAATTTGGCTTGCCCAAATATAGTGTAACAAAAATAATTTTACGTTATAATGAAAGAGGACATGTTGAAAAAATGCCGAAATCAGGAAGACCCCGAAAAACTACTTTTGGGATGGATAGGAGAATCAAAAGAATTTCTCAGAGAGATCCGTGGTTGTCAGCGCCAAAGATAATTGTTGAAATTCAAATATAGTGTGCACCTTATGCCCGAGTGGATTTCTGACTCGGCTAAATTTCTTCTGTCAAATTCATTCCCCATGTGTCATTTTAAATTAGACAGACAAATACATTACTGTCAATCAAATGTCAAATCATAATTTATAGGAAAATTCAACGGTTATCTGTCATACTGTTTTCTAAAAATTAAATTTAGATGTAGAAAAAATACTGTGTGCACCTTGTGCCCGAAATATGTTTAGTGCTCTTGAGTGGTTTTCTGACTCCGCTAAATTTCCTACAATATTTAAATATAATACTTCTGTCAGATTCGTTCCCTATGTTTCATTTTAAATGGAACGGGCAAATACATTGCTGTCAATCAAATATCAAGTTGTAACCATGGATATGACAAACCCAATGTTTCACATTAAAAAATACTCACGGTATGTATATGATTACTAGCTGTCATTTTGTCACGGGTCCCCCATATCTGCTTGTCAAGAAAGACCAACAAAGTCACATGACTGCTCGCGCCTTATAAATTAGTATCCCAAGTAAACTTAGTAGTGTATGACGTCATTATTTTAGGGATATTTTTTGATGACGTAAGTCTTCTACCATATTATTTCATGAAAAATTAAACGTGGTTATAATTAACGTTATGCCTCAAACGAGATAAAAAATTAACACATGTATTTTATTTTTATCTAGAAAGTTAAAATCGGTTTTCTGTCAAATGCGAATTATTGAGTTATAATACTTTACGTTGGGACCGTCGTAATCATCATCATTACTGATATCTATGTATAAAGTAGAATGACACACCCACAAATGGGTAATATGCCGTAATGATTTACAGTGCATCGCGCTAACGTGAACTAATTAAAACCAAGTGTGTTCATATTTGAGCGATCGTTCATATTAACAGGATGAGGTTTTAAGAACAAATTGACATATCTATGTAACATTATTTTTAATTTATTTTATTATACTTTGTCTACATTTTTAAACAGAAACGAAGTTAAAATGGATTGTTGATTTGGAATAACACCGTATTTCTGCGCCAGATATGTAATTGTGACACCTTTGCCTAATTCTTCAAGAACTTTGATTTTTTCTACTAAAGTTAAGCACTGCCATTTCAACCATGTACACACACTCATAAGACCTCTAGAAACAGGGAATTTATTTTAACATGCAACATATGGCGAATCATTTCCATGGTTACTCACTATTGTCAAAAAATGACAGCAATGTAATATTTGTCCATTTTAAAATGCAACATACAAAATTTGTAGTTTTGTATTTTCAAAACTAATTTCCTTAAAATTAGGCTACATACGATTAACAAATAATCAAAACATAAATGTTGTACATCTTAAAAAACTTTAGCTTACAAAAATTAATAACTTTCATGTAATAAATGTTAAAAAAAATACCCCCAATCACTCTGAGGCAATATTCTAGTCGGTCGTAATAAGAATTGACACAATTTGTGATGTGTTTTGGAGGTATCTCCTGTGCTGCAATACTATTTATAATGTTGCATTTTAAAATGGACAAATATTACATTGCTATTATTTTTTGACAATAGTGAGTAACCATGGAAGTGATGAACTATAATGTTGCATTTTAAAATAAATTCTCTGTAATAAAGTTGCAGCAGTCTCAAAGAGAACTTGGTGAATCCCCTAACTACGCACATAATATAACAGCTGTTCAAGTTACCGAGGTGCAGTGTTCACGTTAGACAGTAGCTAATACTTAAATTTAGGTGTACATGTTATACAGAAGTTTATGTTAAGCAATGTTCACGTTAGCGCGAGTGCACTGTATTTATTATCAAAAGTGAAAAAAAGAATTTATTTAGCATGACTTACATTAGAAGATCTCAGCAAACTCGTACTCAATTGCTCGGTATCTCTGCAAATTCGTTCTCAATTACTCGGAAACTCAACAATTTACATTCGCCTGCAAATAGACAAAAACAAAAAATTAAATTATTGTTTGCTACTGAATGCATTTTAATCTATTTCTAATAAATAAATCACCTAAAAACATTTGTTATAGTTCAAATTTTAGTTTGTTACCAATTTATTACGAAATATTTTGTAACGGGAGTTTTGGTGACTACGTAATGGAGGAGTGGTGGGGAGCAGCCATGTGGTGCGTTGTGCACCGAGCGAGGCATTATGGAACGGTGAGGCGACGAGGGCGGTAGTGTGACGACTTATTGTGTTATCTATTTTGTCTGGTGTTTGGCGGTGACAGGGTGGCTATAAGGGGAGGTTAGGAGGCCACTTACGGGCGTCTACAATTTACCCGTAACAATTCAGAAGTGGGATAAACCACGTGTTCTTGTGTTGTTGAAAAGTGGTGTTGTGGCGTTGTGTGGTAGGTGTGAGATGGGCGATCACAAGGCGGTGTCCTTTCTCATCAAAGGGTTACCGAAGGAGCTCAAATCTGGTGCACAGGCGGCTAATTGTATTACGCCTGATGATTTTTGTCGGGTGTAGACGATTTTGTTAACAGTTCTATCTATTTGGCGGTTGTGGATGCACTAAAGCAGTTTTGGGTGTATCTGGTGTACACTTCGAGGTGATAACCGACTACTCAGCGGAGCGAGTTACAATGGCGCGATTTGTGAGGAAGTAGGTAACATCTTGTTTAAACTGTGTTTTAGGTAAATGTGATTATGGGAAGTAGGTGGTCGGCACAAGTGTTGCGCAGTAAGTAAAACAATTAGACAGGTGGTCAAAAAGGACGGCACGGCGACAACCAACCCGTTCAAAGGCGAGAGGCGCGTCTTCGGAGTCTGGGAGAGACAATAACGATGACTCTGAGGCGAGAAGTAACCTCGCCGAAAGATTGTTGGAGAGCCGCTTGATCAAGAAGATCGAACAGGCGATCGACGAGAGGTTTTAACGACACACGGGAGGTGTGCAAAGCGAAAGTCAGGCGAATACGAGTGATATTTTCCGAGACGGCTCGAGGAACAAGAAGAAAGGGTAAACCGGCGGCGATTTGATAGCGAAAGTCGTGCGAGGGGTAACTGGCGATCTTTTGGACACATTTGATCCAAGTGAAAAGCACGGAAATGTTGATCGATGGTTGGCGAAAATCGATCAACTCTGCGAGATACATGGGTGGACGGACTACGAGCGAGCGTACTTTATGCAGGCGAAGCTAAAAGGCGCTGCTCGTGAATGGTATAACTAGCTAGACAACTACGGGCGCTCGTGGGCTGAGTGGAAGGCGTCCCTCAGCGAGGAGTTCCCAAGACAGTATTACTACGCGGCGTTAACGGCGAAGTTGATAGCCCGAACAATGGAATCAGGTGAGTCAATGGCGAGTTATTTTCGAAAATTTGTACAAGATTTTGCAAACTTGGCGAAACCACTTACAAATCTAACAAAGAAGGATAAAGAATGGCGTTGGGGCGAGGAGTAGCAGGCGGCATTTGAAAACTTGAAGGATAAACTCGTAAGTAGACCAATTTTGACAATCTACAGTAGTGAAGCGGCATCCTTCTGCAAGCGCAGGTGAATGGCAAATTTAAACCGGTAAGCTATTTCAGCAGGGCGACAACAAAGCATGAACAGCTGTATCATAGCTATGAGCTAGAGACGTTGGCGATAGTGGAGTCGGTGAAACGATTCCGAGTGTATTTGGTTGGTATGCATTTCAAAGTGGTGACTGACTGTTCGGCGGTAAGAGCAACATTGGCGAAACGTGATCTGGTGCCGCGCGTGGCGAGTTGGTGGTTGACGTTACAAGAATACGATAAAACTATAAAATCAATAAAAACGCGATATCAATCAAATTATAAATGATTTTTAAAATGCAAAACTATGAAAATGTATATTAATCTATAGATAACTTATCAAAAACTATGTTTACTTTCAAATAAATATTAGACGTAAGAAAATAACTAAAATTCTACTTACATAACACAGACGCCACAAAAGTTTGGTTGTTTTCTTGTACTAAACAATCGATTCCAAAGCATAGCATGTTGTGATCGAAGATATACGGAAGGGGGATTTGCGGGGCTGGAAGTCATGGTGTACTGCATATTATATGTCATTTATGTTATATATCTCAAAATATTTATTTTTTAATTTTATTAACTTTTTTTCATATTGCAATAGGGTCCTCCACTCTAATTTTTTTATTATTTTAAATGAGTTTGTTTTGAAGCAATTTGTGGTATTAAAAAGCCATAATTGTTTTTAGTTCAACTGCATTTGGTTTTTAAAGAAACCTATAGCTATCTTTGTGACGTAGATGTATAGATGCTTAAAATCACTATTTCAAAAACTAACAATTTTGAAAAAACTTTTATCGTCTCAATCATGATTTTATCTTATCTACTTTCAATATAACTAACTTTTTACTCAATTTTCTGTTATGGTAGAGAACCCTATTATGGTTTTATACTGTGTTTGCAAAGAAACCTACAAAGAGAAGACTGAATTTTCATTTCATGTTAAGTAATTGTTATTTTTTACTGCCAACAGTGATGTTAGAGAAAAGTGGCTGAAATTTATTGGAAATAAAGATTTTCATATTTCAAAAGCAGCAACTGTGTACAAATATTTTACGGCTTCCGTTCCCGCAAATAGCCCCACCACCCCTGGCATATTATCCGATCACAATAAACACCGTACGGCGGTCTCTAGTCAGTATATGCTCGAAAATTATTATCACAAACGTTAAATGAGCAATTTATTTCACTCTTCCGCGTAATTTTTCTACGCTTTTCCTAGTTTTTCCTCCACAAAATTATGTATTTGTAGCCATTTTGGGAGTTTCGAAAAATGCTGAAATAAAGAGAAATATTGTTATAATAGCCCAGAAATGTTATAATAGTTTTCGAAAAATACAAAATAGATTATAATAAAATAGCTGTAGCATTGTTTAAACTTATTAATATTAATTTGCAACAATATGAAACCTCAAATATACGTATTTGAAATGAATAATATTACACTTACAAATTAAGTACATCTTTTGTCCGTTTTAACGTTCATAGTTTGCTCAAACTTTAGTGAAAAATACGAACAGATACACCACTAACTATTTTACTAATCGATAATTCATAAAAAGATACTAAAATTCACAAATTTTTAGAATAGTTACAGAAGTAATTTAACTTTTATGGATCAATGTGCGTAGACGAAAACACAAAAACAACGTACGTGTTCAAAATGGCGATCGTAGGTTGTACTATCCAACCTACATAACATTCGGTATGACATCAGCGCCAAAATAACTGAACTAATAATTTGTGACTAAGATACTTTTTGGAAAAAAAAAAAAACAGTTTTACCAAAGTCTTTTTGTTTTTGCCAAGAGTTCTTTAATTGTTATTATTAAAATGGCATTTACGCATTTGTGATATCATTGCCCTTGATAATATCAATAGAGAAAAATGTATTACTTACCTACATGAAAAGATCTCTGCTACACACCCGGCACCTATCTCGTACTCGCTATTGATGTCTCATCAATAAAGATTCTTATTATTATTATTATTCAACTGCTCAGCAATTTCCATTTACCTGCAAATTGGCAAATATATAAAAATTAAATTGGTGTTTGCTCATGTATGTATCTGCATCGATTTCTAATAAATAAATAACTCAACATGTTATTGTTTAAATTTAGTTTGTTATCAATATGTATAATATGAAATATTTACTTTATAAAATTGCACTCAAATCTGAACTATAATTATGAAACATTTTATTCTGTACGATACAAAAACTTCATCAACTTATATAACTATTAATAGAGCTGGAATGTTATTTAAACTTACGATTGTCATTAAGTTGCAACAATAGTTAATAATATTTCACTATTAAAACAATAATATATTAACAATAAATGTATTTTTCACAGCAAAATCAAATGCATGTTTGCATGAAGACCGTTGTTAGATGAGTGAGCGAGTGAGAACCTTGTAGACTAATTGACTAATTAATACAAACGCGTTTAATTTGGAATGCCGGTCGACTGCCTATACGTAATGCTATCACCGTAATTGAGTGATTTTGATAATTCAATGCAGATAAAAAATTTATTTAAAAAAATAAAATAAGGGATGAACTTTAAAATGCAATTATTTATGAATATTCGAACGTAAAATTTTGTACCAATAAAAATGATACCAAATTTAGTTATAGAAAAACCTAAGAGTTTTTAATTTATATTACAAATACACAAAGTTCACATTATGTGAATATAGTTTTATTGCAATTTTAGCTAGTTAATCTAACCAATATTATACTAGCATGTTATAGTTATTAACGTCATTAGGTTTATAATCAGCCGAGTTCGTTATTTGCATATCGATCGTGTGGTGTTCAACATTCATGTTTTGATTTTTTGTTAATCGTATGTTGCATTTTAAAATGAACAAATATTACATTACTGTCATTTTTGAGAATAGTGAGCATCGACCTTTAAAGTAATGGACCAAGTGTCTCCTATTCTTTTATTGTTAGAATAATGCTCCAACATAAAAGGATAGAAATATATATTCTGTCTTTCAATACTACGGAAGTTCTCAGTTAAAGTATACTGCGCATACGTTCGTACTCATTGTACATCTTTTTCAGCCATATGTAAATCTCTATACATCGCTCTCTATCACTAAATAGTTGTCAAAATCTACGTTTGACGTTTTGTGACTGTTCGTGTATTATTTATTTTTTTGGAGAACATTTACAATTATTTCTGTCAATACATACGTATATGTGTTGTGAGGTGTGTATGCGACAAAATAATGGGGAAACGGTGTATTTCCTGCAGTCAGCAGTACGTACGCGGTTCAGCTGTGTCATTTCATATGTAAGTTCTTATTAATTATTACTTGTCCCCTATAATATACATATGTATATAAAGATTATATTAAAAATATATAATAAAACGAATTATGTTAAAAAAAATAAATAAATCTATACTCTTAGCGATTATGCAGTAACAAGTAAGGACAAATCAAATTTTTTATTTTGCCGCGTTTTCTTAACTTCCGTACTATTGAAGGATAGAGATACTGTGTCTGCACCGTTATGGCGGGACAAGCGTTTTGCTCGTACGCTGCGTCTATTAGTTTAAAGGTCGATGATAGTGAGTAACCATAAAAGTGATTGATCATATGTTGCATGTTAAATTAAATTCCCTGTATAAAGAGAAAAAGATAAATATCTACTCACATTTTGATTATTTCTTGCTCCCCGAAGCACTGAGATTTCTATTCTCTGCTCCTTTAGATTTCTAGCTCCATTCCGAACACTGAAAAGAAAATAATTCATTGCAACACACAATAAAATTACATATTATTCTGAAAGATATTTGTATGAGACAAAATATTGATAGATAACACGTTGAAATACATAAATTCATGGAAAATAAATCTTTGATGTAGATATCGCATGATTTAATTGTATATTAAATAATATTCAACTCACTGTACGAGCTAGACAATAGCGTCTAAATGTTTTACTTATATTGTTGTAATAAGACGAACTGCGGTAACAATTAGTATCTCAAACGTTGGACTAACACTTTATCTCACGTTTTCTTATAAATTTTCTTAATTTACTGTAATTTTTCTAGGGAAAATAAACGATAAATCACACCAAACGCAATAGAGCAACATGTCCTCCATTTTGTGTGATGATTTTGGAAAAAATGCAGTGTTACCAAAAGTACTTAATAAAATATCGTTAACCAAAAATGTAGGTCATGAAATCGGTAATTATTATCAATAATATTTGCAAATCTGATACGAAGAAAAATGAATTGAATAAATAATAAAATTATTCTAAATTGTATTTGTCTGCATATACCTATAAAAAATTGTACTCACACCTTCGGATTTGTTTTATACGAATAAACACATTATCAACATAAATAACTATTAACATAGTTTGAATATTGTTTAAACTTACTATTGTTATTAATTTATTACAATATGAAACCCGAAATAAATGTAAACATAAAGAAAATTACACCTAGAAACCTACGATTCAAACACTCAGTACACTAGTAAAACTTGAACTATTTTTTGCTATTAATAGATCGACCCCCATAACAATTATTATCTGAAGCGTTCAACTAACCCTTTATCTCACTTTTCTATATGAAATTCTTGAAGTTTTCATAATTTTTCCACAGAAAATGAACATAAAATCACACCAAATACATTTCACCACCATTTTGTGTTTGGAGATGGGCTGATGAGCAGTGTTGCCAACTAGACTGGCAATGAAATATTTTTAGCTGATGATGTATTTGTACTTCATTTCACGTAAGAAAATAGTAGATGGGCTCGTTTTTACATGCATTAAATAAATAATTTAAATTCGTGAAACCAAACTTTGTTGTCAATAATAAAAATATTTTTATCTGTAAAATGTACGAATCCTACATATTAAAAATTACATCAAAACATTAAATATCACTTCATTTTATCGATTTTATTTGATAATTGACAGCTGACAAATGATATTATTTTTGCTTTTGTGAACTAGGTTAGCAATCTTGTCCAAGGGCACAATTTATATCCCTATCTAAACTAACGCTATTCTTAGGTGAAATGAAGTATAATATATACAGGTGTCTCAATAAGCTTGCTCACTATTGGTAAATAAAGATTGGACATTATTTAAACTTACGACTGTTATTAATTTGTAAGAATACATAACTACATTTCACTATTAAGAATTACGAATTCCGATAATTTTAGTACCCGAGTACCCGAAACAACTACCCGGATAGTACCCTTTACCCGTTAATTACCCAATACCCTTTAATTACCCGTTATCCTTTAAGTACATATACACAATTCGTAAATCTGTTAATTACCAGTTACCCTTATATTAGCAGTTTAATTTTTAATAAAATAAATAATTATTGTTTACATATACAGGGTGTTATGTAAGTAAGTGATCAACGGTTAACCAATGGTAGAACTGACCCCAAAGATAGTAAATCTGGCAATAATTTTTGTTTAACAAACTTTCTACAAGAACTAGAGGCCTTTAAAACTGACCAATCACGTCATAGTTCAAAACTTTATAAAAAAGTAAAAATCAATGTGTTCTCTGGAAAAAATGTGATGCCTGTCACAAATGACATAAAATCATTGACGTCTATTTGGAAATAACTCTCTGTACCGCCTTACAACAGCACGACTATTTTGTAATGTCTCGCTATAAACCATATGCTTGTCTGCGTACTCTTGGTTGGTGAAGGTAAATGGCATTTTGAAAATATCAAAAAAACAATATAAATTGTACGTCTTTGCAAAAAAACATTTAACGTCAGATTGACAATCAATATTTTTTCCAGAGAACACATTGATTTTTACTTTTCTATAAAGTTTTGAACTATGACGTGATTGGTCAGTTTTAAAGGCCTCTAGTTCTTGTAGAAAGTTTGTTAAACAAAAATTATTGCCAGATTTACTATCTTTGGGGTCAGTTCTACCATGGATTAAGCGTTGATCACTTACTTACATAACACCCTGTATTTATTAAATAAAAAGTAATACAAATAAATAATATACTGGATCTCTATAAAAAACTTAACATATATTATATTAATTACCTATGGTATGGTAATAAAAAGCTCTTCTTTTAGATACAATCTTTCCGGCAGCTGAAAACTGTTCGGGTAATTAAATGGTATCGGGTAAATAACGAACAGCAGGTATATTTCGGGTAATTGGGTAAGAAATTTTATACCCGGGTACATTAGTATCGGGTAGGTTCCGAGTACCCGGGTACCCATCGTCATTCCTATTTACTATAAAATCAATAAAAACGCGATATCGATCAAATTATAAATGATTTTTAAAATGCAAAACTATGAAAATGTATATTAAACTATAGATAACTTATCAAAAACTATGTTCCCAATACTTTCAAATAAATATTAGACGTAAGAAAATAACTAAAATTCTACTTACATAACACAGACGCCACAAAAGTTTGGTTGTTTTCTTGTACTAAACAATCGATTCCAAAGCATAGCATGTTATGATCGGAAGATATACGGAAGGGTGATTTGCGGGGCTGGAAGTCATGGTGTACTGTATATTATATGTCACTTATTTATGTCATATATCTCAAAATATTTATTTTTTGATTTTATTAACTTTTTTCATATTGCAATAGGGTCCTCCAATCTAATTTTTTTATTATTTTAAATGAAAGTTTGTTTAATTTTGAAGCAACTTGTAGTGTTAAAAAGCCATAATTGTTTTTAGTTCACCTGCATTTGATTTTTAAAGAAACCTATAGTTATCTTTGTGACGTAGATGTATAGATGCTTACAATCACTATTTCAAAAACTAACAATTTTGAAAAAACTTTTATCGTCTTAATCATGATTTTATCTTATCTACTTTCAATATAACTAACTTTTTACTCAATTTTCTGTTATGGTGGAGGACTCTATTATGATTTTATACTGTTTGCAAGGAAACCTACAAAGAGAAGACTGAATTTTCATTTCATGTTAAGTAATTGTTATTTTTTACTGCCAACAGTGATGTTAGAGAAAAGTGGCTGAAATTTATTGGAAATAAAGATTTTCATATTTCAAAAGCAGCAACTGTGTACAAATATTTTACGGCTTCCGTCCCCGCAAATCCCCCCACTAAATAGCATATGTTCCGATCACAACAAACACCGTAAGGCGGCCTCTAGTCAGTATTTGCTCGAAGATAGATTCCCACAAAATTATCATAAACGTTAAATGAACACTTTATTTCAGTTTTCTACGTAAATTTTCTACGCTTTTCCTAGTTTTTCCTGCCCAAAATTATGTATTTGTAGCACTAAAAGCATGTTCGCCATTTTCTCTCTAAGTGGCACTATGGGCGTTTTACAGTGATTCTGAAATAAAGAGAAATATTGTTATATCCCAGAAATGTTGTAATAGTTTTCGAATAATACAAAATAGATTAAAATAAAATAGCTGTAGCATTGTTTAAACGTATTAATATTAATTTGCAACAATATGAAACCTCAAATATACGTATTTGAAATGAATAATATTACACTTACAAATCAAGTACATCTTTTGTCCGTTTTAACCTTCATAGTTTGTTCAAAATTTAGAGAAAAATACGAACAGATACACCACTAACTATTTTACTAATCGATTATTCATAAAAAGATAATCAAATTCACAATTTTTCAGTATAGTTAATTAAGTAATTCAACTTTTATGGATCAAAGTGCGTAGACAAAACATACGTGTTCAAAATGACGATTGTAGGTTGTACTATCCAACCTACATAACATTCGGTATGACATCAGCGCCAAAATAACCGAACTAATAATTTGTGACTAAGATACTTTTTGGAAAAAACAGTTTTACCAAATTCTTTTTGTTTTTGCCAAGAGCTCCTTAATTGTTATTATTAAAATGGCACTTGCGCCTTTGCGATATCATTGCCCTTGATAATATCAATAAAGAAAAATACATGACTTACCTACATTAAAAGATCTCTGCTATACACCCGGCACCTATACAATATCGTACTCAACTGCTCAGCAATTTTCATTCAGCTGCAAATTGACAAAAATATAAAAATTAAATTATTGTTTGCTCATGAATGTATCTGAATCGATTTCAAGTAAATAAATAAATAACTTAAGATATTTAATTTATAAAATTGTACTCAAAGTTGAACTATAATTATGAAACATTTTATTCTGTACGTATCGTGTTTGTATTAAACACATTATCAACTTATGTAACTATTAATAGAGTTGAAATGTTATTTAAACTTACGATTGTCATAAAGTTGCAACAATAGTTAACAAAATTTCACTATTAAAACAATAATATATTAACAATAAATGCATTTTTCACAGCAAAATCAAATGCATGTTTACAAGAAGACTGCTGCTAGACGAGTGAGCAAGTGAGACCTTGCAGACTAATACAAACGCGTTTAATTAGGAATGCCGGCGGACTGCTTATACGTAATGCTATCACCGTAATTGTTTGATTTTGATAATTCAATGTAGATAAAAAAAAAAAATATTTAAAAAAATAAAATAAGGGATGAACTTTAAAATGCAATTATTTATGAATATTCGAACGTAAAATTTTGTACCAATAAAAATGATACCAAATTTAGTTATCGAAATAAGAATTTTTAATTTATATTACAAATACACAAAGTTAAGATTATGTGACTATAGTCTTGAAATTTATAGGTAGTTAATCTGGCCAATATTACTCTAGCATGTTAAAAATATATAAAGAGAAAAAGATAAATATCTACTCACATTTTGATTATTTCTTGCTGCCCAAAACCGCTTTTTGTTCTCTGCTCCTTTACATTTCTAGCTTCATTTCAGATACTGAAATGAAAATAAGTCATTGTAATACACAATAAAATTACATATTATTCTGAAAGATTTGTCTGTATGAGACAAAATATTAATAGATAAAATTGTAAACACGTTGAAATACATAAAATCATAGAAAATAACCCTTTGAAGTAGATATCGCATGATTTAATTATATATTAAATAAAATTCAACTCACTATTGAAGAATGTACGAGCATGACAACAAAGTATAAATGTTTTACTTATATTGTTGTAATAAGATGAACTGCGGTAACAATTATTATCTCAAACGTTGGACCCACACTTTACCTCACGTTTTCTTAAAATTTTTCTTAATTTACCGTAACTTTTCCAAGGAAAATAAACGATAAAACACACCAAATGCAATAACGCAACATGTCCTCCATTTTGTGTGATGATTTGGAAGAAATGCATTGTTACCAAAAGTACTTAACAAAACATCGCTAACCAAAGATGTAGGCCATGAAATCGGTAAATATTATTAATAATATTTGCAAATCCGATACGAAGAAAAATGCATTGAATAAACAATAAAATTATTATTCTGAATTCTATTTATCTGTATATACATATAAAATTGTACTTACAGCTTGACCTTCGGATTTTTTCATACGAATAAACACATTATCAACATAAATAACTATTAATATAGTTTGAATATTGTTTAAACTTACTATTGTTATTAATTTATTACAATATGAAACCCGAAATAAATGTAAACATGAATAAAATTACACCTAGGAACCTACGATTCAAACACTCAGTACATTAGTAAAACTTGAACTATTTTTTGCTATTAATAGATCGATCCCCATAATAATTATTATCTGAAACGTCCAAATAACCCTTCATCTCACTTTTCTATATGAAATTCTTGAAGTTTTCATAATTTTTCCACAGAAAATGAACATAAAATCACACCAAATACAATTTCACCACCATTTTGTGCCTGGGATGGGCTGCTGGGCAGTGTTGCCAACTAGACTAGCAATGAAATATTTTGTATAGTTGATGAAGAAATTACAGAATGATTTTTCCAAGGTGTGCATAGGAGATTACATGAGAAATCATTTTTTTGCAAACCGTTGCCCCTCGTTTTAACTTACGGTAATGGTTGTGGTGTCAATACAAAGATAAAAAATTTCTCCATCCGAAAATACCAAATACGTGGAAGTTATCCACTAAAAAAAAAAAAAAAATGTTTGACATTTTATCTGTCAGAATAGTTTAATTGACAATGTCAAGAGACATTGGTCGAGTTCAGCACCTCTCATCGCTGGCATCGCTGACCTCCGAAGTTTGACGAACACAATGAATGGACGAATGTAATTGGTCCAGCAATTGCATACGGCAATCATCGGCTCTATAAAAACATAGTGATGCTTCATTTCTCTGCAGCTCTTCTTCTGCTTGGAACACTTTTTCTATTTTTTGCCCTACTTCTTCTAAATTTCTTTCCTTCTTTTATTGTTCTTTGCTAATTTCTGTTTTAAATGTTTTTTCTAATATTCGTAATTTTGATGGTATTGCCAAAGCACTTTGTTCAAGGGGAGCAGGTCGCTTATTTGTGTTTCTTTCGGCTTCTAATTCTTCCAGTCTTTGTCGTCTTACTAATTTTTATTGATGTGGGAACAATGAATGATTCACTGGCCATCACGATTTCGAAAAGTTTTACGTGTGTTTTTGTCTGTTGGTGTGAAAATTTTTTGGTTCAAAAATTATCCAATGGACCTATTAAATTAAAAGAGAGAGATATTAATAAAAGTGAGATGTGCATAGTGCGCAGTTGAATTTTAGCGCAGGTGGGTGACAAAGTGTAAAACATTTGAATTTAAAAAATGGCAGCAAATACATGTACAATAAATTTAATAAAACTGACTCAATTTAGGTATAGTACTTGCGATGAATACTTCAAAAAGAGAGGAAGAACAAATGGAAATCAGAAAAGAAGATATAAGCTAAAGAAGGTTATATACACGATATCAAAATATTAGAAGAAAGCGATACAGTTGTGTGCGTTAAAGCCAACTGTTATCGTAGTCAAAAGAAATGTGCAAAACCACATAAGATATTTATAAAGTTTTTTTTCAATAATTCTGTATCAATTTTCAATTCGTTACCCCAATGCTTTGTCTTATTCAGATCCTTAGGGAATATGTGGTACGTCAACAATTGTGATGATGTATGTATTACATACTGTACAATATTTACGAAATTATTTTCTTGTTCTTATATATGTTCCTGCATATCTGTACTTCAAACTTGAGAACTTATTATGCTTTGCTTTTTATGATAAAAATTGTTTTGTTCCGTATACCAGAACAATCGAAAAGTGACAGTAAATAGCATAGTTGTCAAATGATTTTTTTTAAAGAACTGATATTATAATCTCTAATTAAACATACATTTTACATAACATATATATTTTTTTTATTAGATATATTTCTGTTTGTAACACATATAATTTTTGTCATTTTCTTCATAATTTTTAACAAGTATAAATTTATTTGATTTATCTTTCGTTATTTGGCAACATGGTGTCACCTACCTAGCGATTCAGAAAAAAATCGCTAGATGGCACATCTAAAATGACGTCACAGAGTCATAAAAATTTAATAGGTCCATTGAATCCCTTTATTGCTGACCACGTGTGCGAAAGTAACCAATTAAAACAATCTTACACTGATAATTATCCTAAGACAATTATCACTTATGTCAAAACATATCAAAAAATACTGTATTAAATAAAAAACTAAATGTGGAGAATATTTATAGACTTTTGTATGTCTTATCTTCTTCTCTTTGGTCTCACTCAAAGTGGTCTCATTCTCATTGCACACTTCACACTGAACATATTTATAGCAACATTCACGTTCATAGATACTAGTGACAACTACTGGGCTATGTTAGACACAAAAATTCTGTCAAATACATATTTTAGGCAAATTTAATGTTAAAACTGCAAAAAAAATTCTCACCGAATATCCCCTCGATCATTGATAAATACTTATAATTTTATCACACTTCCTCAAGCACGTTGCATTTATGTAACACCACCTCCGCCTTCGGCGTCGGGCTTACCAAGCAACGCGCTTTCGGTAACTGTTATAAAATTATTTCGTAATTATCAATGTCCTCGGGATATTATAGCTGAAAATATCATCGCGTTTGAAACATTTTTATGCGTTGTAAAGGCCTATTTATAATAAAGTAACGTTAAGCGCAATGTAACATGACTTTTAACGCAAATACAAAATCTTTAATTTATAATAAACACCAAAGATGTGCTATCTAATCAATCAGAAGAAT